>OX439483.1:443972116-445172116 GCA_949320155.1 Melangyna quadrimaculata
TAGGAATATACAATACATAATATTTTGTTTTGTTTTCCTTTTTTCCTTTCAGTGTTTTTGTTTCCCTATGTTTTTTTTTTTTTTGTAACCAACAATGTTTCACATAAATCACATTTCCAACTGGAGAAAGCTTCTATTGTTAGTCCGCAGTGCTTCCTGAAAATTTTGTATTTTTTTCTATTCCCAGGATGAATTATTACTTTCATTTCGAAATATGCAAAGATTTTTTTGTCTCTATAAAATTGGATAATAAAAGTCATCGAAACAAAAAATAGTGTCCATAAAGCGTAATTTAAACAAAGGGTCAGATAAAAAAGGTATTTTTTAACCTTACATTAAAAAGTCGTGGAAGCGAAAATTATTAAAGCTGAGTTCAATATTTTTGCCATCATAACAAATCCTAGTAGGTTCATAAAAATGGTTTCCGAATAGGTATGTGCTAACTGTTATAAACATTATAAAAAATGTATTGTTTACGCCACAAGCAACCTACTCTGTTATTCTTATCTGTGGCCACAAGGAGAAATGACATAAGTCCCTTTTTGTAGTTTTTCAGGAGAGTAGTTTGAACATTTGCTTTGCGTTCGCAAAAAAAGTAACAAACATACTGAAAATGTAATAACGCAGAAATATGCAAGATGTTGTTAAAAATTGTTTTCTTTTAAAAAATTTTAACTTTTTTGTTTTATTTATAGGTTATTTTGCAATAAACAAGACTTATGTTGTTTTTCCTAATACAGTTTTGTAAATAATTAGGTTTTAAGTCGACTTATGTCTTTTTTCCGTACTGGGATTTAGTAAATTATTTTGTTTAAGTCAACTTATGCAGCTTTTCCAAAACAGAACCGGAGTATACAATCGATCTATGTCGACTTATGTGCCCTTTTTGCAAAACATATTGTTCATAAATGCGAATCGCAAAAGAATAAAAAAAAAATAATAACGTTAAATAAAGAAGTTCAATTAGAACGTAACTCAACTCCAGAAATAATTGTGTTTCGCCCTGGTATAACAGTGGGCTCTTCAGTCAGTCTGTTATACCTGGGCGAAACACAATTATTTCTGGAGTTGAGGCCACTTATACTTTTTAATTGAATTATATTCATTCACTCCACTTAAGACAGAAGTAATTTCAATATTTTAATATTTTAATTTCTTCATCTTCTTATTGTTCAATGAAAAGACTAGGACTGGCCACGAGGCGAGACTCTGCGACACTTTTGCAAGTCTCGTCTCGGTCTCGTTAAAATCGAAAATTTTCAGTCTCGTCTCAGTCTCGTGTCGGTCTCGTTTTGGTCTCGTATAATTAAGTCTCGTCTCCGAAAAAAACGATTTCCGGACCACCTGATGATTATTGGAACGAAACATTTTCGAATATAGTTTGAATACGTGCAGAAGAAAGTAAATATTTAACTGAAATTGGTTTTTTTAATTTATTAGACTCTCTGTAAATTTCGGTCTAAATATACAGTCTCGTCTCGGTCTCATCTCGGACCGAGATGGAGACCGAGACTTTTCTCGTCTCGTGGCCAGCCCTAGAAAAGACTGAATGACGCAGCAGACAATGTATCTTTACTTTATAACTGTAGTAAAAATCGACAATGACAACAACTAATATAAAAAATGTTTAATTTAAGAAATTCACAATTATTAATTCGTTTGTTTAAATAGTAAATTTAAGTAAACTACATTTATTTTTATTCATCAGGGCCCAGATCGCGTAGGACTAAAACGATGTTTCGATTGAACGATTGTCGTCTTGACGATCGTTCAATCGAACAATTGTTTAAGTCTTACGCGATCTGAGCCCAGTATTGTTTACATTTTTGAAAAGTAAATATCAAATTTCTCCCGTTATACGCGAAACAGATCGAAATTGTGTATAACACAAGAGGAACTGCTAAATGAGCCAAAGAAAAAAAGTTAACGCCAGTTAAGTGAATAGATATTTGTAAGTAATTTTATCGTTTCATAAGGTTAGAAACATATACAAAAAATGAAGAAAAACAATGTTTTTGTGTTTTTTTTTTTTCAATTTTAATAAACTAATGCGTTTGCTTATAATATGTGCTACTGTCAGATTTCAAAATAACTTCAAAAAATCGATCTTCAAGGTTCAAGGGAGTTATAGAGTGATTCCAAATAGTCACGTGAAATTTCACTCAATGGCAACTTAATGTCGCGTAGAAGTTGAAGTTCAGCGAATAGGGGGTTAGGGCAGCAATAGAGCTTTTTGGCTTGAAATTAATGATTTTGAATGAAAGTAATGACTAGTGTTAGAGTATGAATAGCGCCATTATTTGGTTGAACTCCATGGAGTCCGTCCAAAAAGATCGTTGGTTTGAGGAAACACTGATTCTAGTGAATGCTTTGTAGTGTATCATGATGACTGGAAACCATTTGTCTTGGTACTTTAAACCACCAAGTTTATCGTTCCAAGGACATTGCCTCCTTCTATGTTGTGATAACAACGGTTCAGAAATTGATCATCTTTCCTCAGATCGTAAACAATATTATTATAACCATCTTGTTGAGGAAAGAGGAGCAATTTCTGAACCATCATCGCAACAGGGAAGGAGACGTTACGATGTGGGAGCAATATGGTATAATAGAACGATGAACTTGATAGTTTAAAGTGCCAAGACGAATGTTTTAAAATCGATTTGGTGCTACAAAGCATCACTAGAACCAGCGTTGCAATGATATTTTTGGACGCACTTAATCGATTTCCAACCAAACGACATACAGCTCGAGTGTTTAAATAGTCAATTTTGAGCCAAAATGGTCTATTGCTGTCTTTACCCCAAAATTGACCGGACTTCAAAATAAAATAAAATGTTAGGGGATGACTCACTCACTCGAAAAGCATACAAAGGAGGGAAGAAACACGATAAAAACGATGAAGCAGTTATTTTTACATCAGGACTTTTTCACCCGAAAGTTCAATGATATGTACTCACAAGTAAATTGTAGGTGCTTCTGTTTTACTCCAAGCTTTTTGGCCTTTGATGAAGATTTTTTTTATGCAAAGAAAGCACGAAATTAATGTTTAGAGTACTCTTGCATTATAAATACCTAAAACCCTGTAGTTACTAAATAATAACTGTTGATATTGTCGAAGAGCCCACAACAAATTTATGGGTGTGAAAGTGAACCGAAAAAAAGTACATATATGAGTCGAAAGGTGTGGTAATGCTTATTAAAGAAATGCAAGTCTTGCAGTCCCTGGAGGCGGCTTAAGATGCGTTAAAGGTATTTGAAAACCTACAAAAATCAACTTTGAGGATGATTGTATGAACCAAAAAAATGTTTACCCATTCCTAGGTATTGAGCTCCCGATCCGTGTGTCCAAGATCGATTGGGGGTGACCGTTTATAGAACCCGAACAATTTAAAAGGAATGGGTAAAAAAATTATTAAAAAAACAACGGTTAGTACTAAAACGCCCTTTTATTTTTGTATGTAAAGTCCCTTCTATAATTTCCTTTTTGAATAAAGTTCTTGGTACGATTCCAGATTTATATAGAATATAATTAATAATATTATACTCTTGAAACTTTATTATGTGGGCAGGTACAAAGATTCATTTGTTTCATTTTCTGTATGTACCTAGTACCTACTACATTAAAACATGTAAGACCGCCTCTATGTACAAAATGCAAATTTTATTTCGTTATGTTTGCGTGGTGTTCCGTGTTCACATACACACATATATATGCACTTGGACATATGCTATGATGGGCCCATGACCTTATAATAACATGTTATCATTGACACACTTTTGTTTTAGCATAACATAACACTGATTATATCAAATAATGATTTATCTAGATAAATGTAAATGTATGTATAATGTACAATGTACATAAACATATCTTCTATCACGACATAAAAACACTATACCTAATTGGGCGCGACATACAAAGTTATTGTTCCCATGTAAACCAATCATTAAATTTCTGTTCTGTCCAAACAGTGTTCAATCTATTTTAACATTACACTACACCTAACACATACCTGCATAATACACTACATACATATTAAAATCAGATTGCGATCATAATGGATTCGTTCAGAAACATTTCCTTTTTTTCTTTTAGATATGTACGTCCACAAAAAAAAAATGAATGTGTTTATCTGTTACTGTAAAGCCCCGAAATGTGAGGAGTCTACAATGTACCTGTAGAATATAGAATTTCTCAGCAACATTGGTGAATCGTGAGTGTTCTAAATTATCTGTTATAGCCGGTGATAATTATTCCGGACTTTTACTAGATACCATCTATTTAGAAAATGTTTGGTATAACCCCAGATATTGTTACAGTACAACACTGATATAAGAAACTCTGATAATCCAAGAAATTTCTTTCTTACATCCGAGCTTTTCTTATACGCAAAGAACGGATATAAGAAAGACAATTTCTTATATGAGAAACACGTGTATAAGAAAGGAAATTTCTTATACGGACATAAGAGAGTCACAAAACCAAGCAATAACACATATTTCCTGAGTATTCTTCCTCTTTTTAAACTGTTTCTGCAAGCCAATATGAAAATTAAAAGCTTTCATTAACCATGGAAACATATTTATAGCCACAAAATAGGTCTGGCAAATGCAAATTAAAATGTAATGAAGTAAATTTCTTATATGCGTAGTTTTTTGTTCTTAAAATTAACATTTGTGCAAGGAAATAATTTCTTATAGCCGTGTTTTTTATATGCGAGTTTCTTAAACGATCAAATCCAAATGGAATTTAAAGAAAAAGACATGGTGTTTTGGATCGCATTACTTATAAGCGAGTTTTTCTTATATCCGTAAAATACTGTACTAACAATTTAACAAAAAAATAATTTTATAGTAAAGATTTTTCCAATAAGAGGTGTTATTTTTAATACCCCGCCATTTCAGTAGTTGTCAGTAGTTGAAGCTGTATTTTTTGACATTTGAAAAGAAGAAAATACGACATTAATAAAAATAGAACGATACATGCTTCAACAACGCATTGAAATTATCAAAATACACTAAATAAAAGAAAGGTCATTAAGAAAGGAAATATTTATTTACAATTTTAGAAACAACACTAAAACTTCATGAGTACCCAAGCCAATCTGTTAATTAATGACACTTAGGCCGTGTGTCAATTCCGTTAAAAGTGCGTTAAATTTGATCCCATGGCTAAATTTTGACATTACTGAGGTGAATACAGTCGTCAAAATTTAACCTGCTCAGGAGTATTAAATTTTAACTAGTGGATTAATGTTGACGTTTGTATTAAGCTTCTCGCACATTACTTACACCATCGACCTATTATACCTGGACTGAAAGGAGCCAACATCACGATGGTTTCCTTTATTATTATCGATACACTAGATGCAATTTGCAAACGACTTAGTCCTAATTTATTCACTCAAAGTTGAACATAACTTTACGATTTTTACAGTCAACTTGAGAAGTTGTTTTTATTCGCTCGAAGTTGATGTTTTCAACTTTTGATTTTCAACTCTAGAGTTGATCAACGAAATAGTAGAAGTAAAAGGCCTTCCACACTAGCCCACTGTGTATTAATATTTGTCAAAAAAGTGGGAAACAAATCATGTAGAATATTGGGGAAATATGACAGCCCAGCCTACACAACCCGACATTCTATCCCACACGATTTGACATTCTATCCCACATTCTATCTATTTTTGTAGGTTAAGGAAATGTATTAATACAAGCAAGTGTGAAAAAAAATATGAAAAGTCATTTCTTTCCCACAAATTTGGCAGTCGCTTGGAATTCTTTCCCACTTTCAATTTAACATGTATTAATACACAGTGGGCTAGTGTGGAATAGTTATTAGTGAGTAAACTTCGGAATTTTCATCAATTTTGTTTATTCATTCATGATATTCAGTTCAGTAAACTTTTCGTTTTTGACTTCGAAAGGAAAAAAATCTTAAAATAAATAATTAATTAATTAAATAAAAATAGAGCTCTGTTTTAATTGAAATAATAAAATAAAAAATGTTTCGTGCAAATTACCTACTTCTGAGAGAATTGGGCGTCATCTTTTTGGAGCAGCGAAGATGATGCAGAGGAGGAAAATGTATCCCTTGAAAGGCGGCAATATTAAATGCTTCACCGTGTTGGTATCGATAAATAGGACTAACTTGATTTCGTTTTCGCCTCTCAAAAGCAACGACAATTATGTTTTTTTTTATTTAATAAAGGATTCATTGCCTTTTGACGAAAGACGTTACGGAAAATATCGGTTTAAAAAAAAAAACAAAACAGGTTCTCGTCCGATCACCGAAATCAAGCATCTTCGGGCGCGGTTAGTACTTAGATGAGGACCGCATGAGCATTGAGTTTTTTTTTTCTTTTGACTCCACACTTCAGATGAAATGAAAAATCCATTCCAAATATTCGTTATAAATAAAAAATCGACAATAATGGATTATCCTAAGTATTTTATTGAATAAGGAAACACAATATTCTTATTCCAAATATTTTGAATATCTAAAATGAATAAAGAAACATATTCACACTCAAATGTAAAATTATTCTAACGCAAACCAAAAGTTGCGTCTTGTGTGTCATGCTTAACAAATGAGTATGACGATCGACTAGTAGTCCTGGTATACTAGGTTCATGACTGCCACTACCAAAATGCAATTTCCACGTTCAAGATCATATCCAAAGCGATTTGAACAGATTGGTGTTGTAATTCCTCTGAAAAAAAGCTATTGCAACAACAAATCAAGGTATCTGAGCATTTTTGGATAGGTAGGTTGACACTGTCTCGGATAGGTTCCCTTATCGCAAGGAATGTTTGTTTTAAAATATTCAACTTAAAGCAATTGACACAGCAAAACCCCGCAATTGTATTCACCCCTTTAAAAGCGGATCAAATTTAACTGGGCTCAAATTTAACAAAAATTTTAACGCAATTGACATACGGCCTTAATTAATGAATAATTACAATGAACCCTGCCTGGATACTTAATATATACAGTATTAAGATATAAAAAACACTCATATCGCTTATAAGAAATGCAGTCTAAAACACCGTGTATTTTTCTTAAAATTCCCTTTGAAATTGATCGTATAAAAGAAACTCGCATACAAGAAAAACACGGCTTTAAGAAATCATTTCTTTGCACAAATATTAATTTCAAGAACAAAAAAGTACGCATATAAGCAAATTTACTTCATCATTTTTTAATTTGCCTTTGCCAAAACTAGTTTGTGCCCATAAATATAGTTTCATGTTTAATGACAGCTTTTAATTTTCATATAGAATTGCAGAAACAGCTTAAAAAACGCTAGAATATTCAGCAAATATGTGTTATTGCTTGGTTTTGTGGGTCTTTTGTGTCTGTTTTATGTCCGTATAAGAAATTTCCTTTCTTATATCCATGTTTCTCATTGTGTGTATATAAGAAAAACTCGGATATAAGAAAGAAATTTCTTGGATTATCAGAGTTTCTTATATCCGTGCTATACTGTTGAGTTGCGTCAGTGGGCCAGAACACCTAAAATTTAGTTTAAATTTGTTGAACCAGCGAAGTGGGCCACCTACGCTATAGGTACTGTTAACAAAACTGCTACTAACATTGCTGGAATACGTATACAGGGTGTCGAGTAAATAATGGATAACCTTGGAATACCTCATAGTAGAATTTATGATCGTCCTGGAAACTAATAAAAAAAAGTCTATCCCAACTACAAGAAAAGATATGTGCATTTTTTTGTTCAGTGCATTATTTTTTGCGTTACTCTACGTTTTTGAATACCACGACTAAAAGTGAATGAATCCTACCGTTTTTTTTCGTAGCAATATTTAACATTGTCTGTGCCAAAACATAAGAGGACAAAAATTATAATAACTGTTGGAATTCTTAGAGAAAAAAATTATTGAACTTTGATTTTCGATGCAAAATGTGAAAGAAAATAATTTTTGAAAAAGTTAAATCATCTCTGGTATGAAAAAATGCATGAGTACCTAAGTGGCCAACTATTTTTAAAATATGCGTGTCGAATGCGGATTTTGAAATGGTATTGCTTATTATTGTATCTAGAACCAATAGCAAGTTATTTGTAAAAATCTGCAATACTAGAGCCAATTTAGCAAAAACAAAAGTTTTCAAAATCAGCACAGTAAACGTGAAAATAATACCATGCGTTGAACATGGTAGATTTTTGATTGATGGCCTGTCTTTATAATGTTGTCCTAATGATAAATCCAAGCTTTTTACTTCTAGGGCAGAATGCAACATTACCAAAAATGTTAACAAAGTGCAAAAAACGGCTACATTTTCGCGCTTGTATTGAATTATACTTCTTCAATTGGCCTTTTAAAAAAACCATCATCAAATATTTTGGTAATGCCGATCAGCTTCTCAGAGGAGGTATACAATCTTGTGCAAGCCGCTGCTTTACAGATATGCCAGAGATACAGGCAGATGGATATGAGGTCTGGGGCCAATTTTTTGGCCACCCCGTTCACCAGACCTAAATCAACTTGATTTTTTGGGGCTGCATCAAGAAAATCGTGTACAGCAAGCCCATCAGGTCCTTAGAGGAGATGAGAAATCTTGGGGAGGCAGCAGGCAGCTGCATTACAAGATCCTGATCAAAAATTATCAAGATTATTATAAGATTTTCATTTATTCGAAGGTGCAGAACCTGTATTAGAATAGGTGAAAAACAGTTTGAGCATTTGCTTTAAATTAAAAAAAAATATCAACTTTTGTCTTTGTTTTCTAACTAAGTGATCAAGTGATTGAATAAAAAATAAAATAAATCAGGTGGCACAACAGCTCATGAAGAATCAGGGCCTAGTGACTAACAACTCTCAACCATTCCTGTGTGCGCCTTTCGACAGGAATGGAAGGGACCTACAATTTTATGACGAATCCGAACGGCTAGACGAGAAGCACTTATTCGTGAGAAGTGATACTCTTGGAGGATTTGTCAATTCCTCGCAAGAGGCAGTAGCCCTGAAAAAAAACTTTTTAGTTTTTTAGGTGGACGAGGCTGGGAAGCGAACGCAGACCTCCAGCGTGACAGTCGAACGCACTAACCATTACGCTACGGGCTACTCAAGTGATTGAAAGTTGGCTCAAAACTCAAAAGACTATTTGTTTGAAGAAAAGAACAAATAAACTTAAAGCAACTGCGAAAATATTATTTTATGGTTTTGTTAGGGCCCAATAGACCAGGTATAATTCAAAAGAAGCTTGAAAATGTAGCCGTTTTTTGCACTTTGTTGACATTTTTAGTAATGCTGCAATCGGCATTACAAGTTAAAAGCTTGGATCTATCACTAGGATAATATCATAAAAACAGGCAATCAATCAAAAATCTACCATGTTGGACGCATGATATTGTGTTCACGTTTAATTTGCTAATTTTTAAAACATTTGTTTTTGTTAAATGTACTCTCTTGTTGCTGATTCTTACAAATAACTTCCTATTGGTTCAAGATAATAATAAATTATACAATTTTGAAATCCGCATTTAACGCGTATATTTTTTAAAATAGTTGGGCACTTAGGTTTTCATGCATTTTTTCATACCAGAGATGATTTAACTTTTTCAAAAATTATTTTCTTTCACATTTTGCATCGAAAATCAAAGTTCAATAATTTTTTTCTCTAAGAATTCCAACAGTTATTATAATTTTTGTCCTCTTATGTTTTGGCACAGACAATGTTAAATATTGCTACGAAAAAAAGACGGTAGAATTCATTCACTTTTAGTCGTGGTATTCAAAAACGTAGAGTAACGCAAAAAATAATGCACTGAACAAAAAAATGCACATATCTTTTCTTGTGGTTGGGATAGACTTTTTTTTAATTAGTTTTCAGGACGATCATAAAGTCTACTGTGAAGTATTCCAAGGTTATCCATTATTTACTGGACACCCTGTATATATCTGTGAACTCTACATTTCGTAGTACATATTAAAATAACAGATAAATAAAAACAGATAAAAATACCTACATACATGTTTGTCTTATAAACAAAATACTTACTTCGTTAAATCATCAAGGTTCATTACACTGGGATAGCACTGGAATAGGATTCGGTCAGACTCCGCGATGTACATCATTTGGCCCTGTAACAAATACAAATACAAAATATACAAAATCTATAAGGTTACATAGAAAAATATACGATATAATTCGCTGCGGTAGTTACAGATTCCTTGTATTATTTTAATTTGTTATAAAAGTCAAGCTAATGAATAAAAAAATATATATTATTTTATGTTGGGGATATTGCCAGACAATTTTTTGTGTGTCTATTTTAATTCTATAAATCAAAAATAAAACAATAAAATATACCGCTGAATTAATTAATCGGCCCAGTAAAAGCAATCTAGCAGAGGATTTTTTCTTCGATCTGCAATCGAATTTGTGAAATTCCATAACGACGGATACCAAAAAAAGTCTGAATTTCGCTTTACTTAAGGAGGACTCTTTATGGAGATATATTGAACAAAATTTAAAAATATCTGTTCTCTGTTTAAATTCTCACATAATTGCATGAAGCAATTTTTAGTAAATTATTGGCAGAAATAACAAGTTCAAAATCAGCTGAATGCACAATAGCGGCTTATATTTTCACGTTTAACTCGTCAAGAACTTATTAATACATCGAAGCGTTCGATTTTTTTTTTTTTTTTGAAAAATTATTTAAGTTAACCCTCGACTGAGACCGTCGAGGGTTTACTAATTCAATCACAAATTCAAGGACAAAGAAGAATGTTTTCGAATCTTTTTCATGTTCCAGTTTATGCTTGCATGTAGTTGGCCCACCAACTATTGAGTTGAGCAAAACTGTTAATTGCATTCGTTTGTACATCGTTTGTCTACGTTTGTATAAGTTTTAGATTCGTTTGTACACTCACCGTTTTTTTTATATAGCCACTTCAAAAAAATTTACGGAGTTTGGCCCACCAACTATAACGCTCGAAAAATCTGGAAATGCAGTTCGATAGATAATCGTTTGTCTATGTTTGTCTTTTTTTTTTCGTTTGTATACGTCCCAAATTTTTTTGACAAAAATTTTTTTTTTAACCAAATTTTATTAAAATTTTAAAACATATGCATTCGTTTGTCTCTTTCTTATAATGATTTTTCATCGTGTTATTTTTTTTAATTTGTATTTATTTCTATTTTTAAATAATTATTACTTTTTTGGGACATGTAGTTGGCCCACCAACTATAACGCTCGAAAAATCTAAAAACGCAGTTCGATAGAAAATCGTTTGTCTATGTTTGTCTTTTTTTTTTTTCGTTTGTATACGTCCCAAATTTTTTTGACAAAAAAATTTTTTTTAAGCAAATTTTATTAAAATTTTTAAACATATGCATTCGTTTGTATCTTTTTTATAATGATTTTTCATCGTGTTATTTTTTTTAATTTGTATTTATTTCTATTTTTAAATAATTATTACTTTTTTGGGACATGTAGTTGGCCCACCAACTATAACGCTCGAAAAATCTAAAAACGCAGTTCGATAGAAAATCGTTTGTCTATTTTTGTCTTTTTTTTTTCGTTTGTATACGTCCCAAATTTTTTTGACAACAAAATTTTTTTTAACCAAATTTTATTAAAATTTTTAAACATATGCATTCGTTTGTCTCTTTTTTATAATGATTTTTGACCGTATTAATTTTTTTAATTTGTATTTATTTCTATTTTTATTTAATTATATAATCTTTTTGGAGCATTTAGTTGGCCCACTAACTGTAACGCTCGAAAAATCTAAAAACGCAGTTCGATAGAAAATCGTTTGTCTATGTTTGTCTTTTTTTTTCGTTTGTATACGTCCCAAATTTTTTTGACAAAAAATTTTTTTTAACCAAATTTTATTAAAATTTTTAAACATATGCATTCGTTTGTCTCTTTTTTATAATGATTTTTGACCGTATTAATTTTTTTAATTTGTATTTATTTCTATTTTTATTTAATTATATAATCTTTTTGGAGCATTTAGTTGGCCCACTAACTGTAACGCTCGAAAAATCTAAAAACGCAGTTCGATAGAAAATCGTTTGTCTATGTTTGTCTTCTTTTTTTTTCGTTTGTATACGTCCCAAATTTTTTTGACAAAAAATTTTTTTTAACCAAATTTTATTAAAATTTTAAAACATATGCATTCGTTTGTCTATTTTTTATAATGATTTTTTATCGTAGTAATTTTTTTAATTTGTTTTTATTTCTATTTTTAATTAATTATATATTATTTATATGGAGCATGTAGTTGGCCCACCAACTATAACGCTCGAAAAATCTAAAAACGCAGTTCGATAGAAAATCGTTTGTCTATGTTTGTCTTTTTTTTTTCATTTGTATACGTCCCAAATTTTTTTGACAACAAAATTTTTTTTAACCAAATTTTATTAAAATTTTTAAACATATGCATTCGTTTGTCTCTTTTTTATAATGATTTTCCATCGTGTTAGTTTTTTAATTTGTATTTATTTCTATTTTTAATTAATTATTACTTTTTTTGGGACATATAGTTGGCCCACCAACTATAACGCTCGAAAAATCTAAAAACGCAGTTCGACAGAAAATCGTTTGTCTATGTTTGTCTTTTTTTTTTTTCGTTTGTATACGTCCCAAATTTTTTTGACAAAAAAAATTTTTTTAACCAAATTTTATTACAATTTTGAAACATATGCATTCGTTTGTCTCTTTTTTATAATGATTTTCCATCGTGTTAATTTTTTAATTTGTATTTATTTCTATTTTTAATTAATCATTACTTTTTTTGGGACATGTAGTTGGCCCACCAACTGCATTCTCTTTTATTTGGGTGTCCACAGTTTCAACTTGTATTTGAAATTGCGATAATTAAGACTTTATCCTTTTTTTCTATTCTTTTTAAGGAGTGCCCTGCATTTAGGCTGCATACTTACATACATGGTTTGAAATTGGTTTGAATACGCAACGTGATTGAAATCCTTTCAGATCTTATATTTACATACATATGCTTTGTTAAATTACTCAGTTGTGTATTTGTATTGTGTTAAAGGCCTTCTACACTAGCCCACTGTGTATTAATACATGTGAAAAAGATGGGACGTAGAATAGTGTGGAAACAAAATATGAAAGCCCAGCCTACACAACCCGACATTTTATCCCACACGATTTGACATGTGTTAATACATGAATAATTTTATTACAAGTTAATTTTTGTAATGTAATGCCAGATCCACATGCATTTCAAAGCTTTTTAAAAATAAAATAAATTGAAAAAAAAGAAGTAGATCTACTTCAATTGAAGTAAAGTGGCAACACTGCCTCTGGCTAGTGCGATCTGCGATGAGATGAGGATGACGATGAGTGAAGTTTAGTTTTCTAAAACTAGGTACCTATAAACTCTTTCTGAAATGAGCTGGGTAGCTATTTATTATTCGGTTGAGGTATTTTTTTTAAAAGGCGTATAGGTTTTTTCTTTGTAAAAGAAGGTTTTTGAGGCAAAAATGTATTTGCTTCTGACACGAGTAAAACACATGCAGGTATTTTTTTTATTCAGGCATGCTGAATTTTTATTAAAAATGGGTTTTTGGAACTACAGGAAATACACATTTCATGATTATGTTCGAGTTAAAATAATTTTGATTTATTTTAAGTAAGCCCCCCTTATCCATTCGCTGAAAAAACAGCCAAAACTCGTACGTAGTTAGGTAGGTACTCAAAAATTTGGTTACTACCTATCAATATCTATAAAAGGCATGCATAGGTATTTGTACCCATAATTACTTTCTATTTCATAAAAAAAAGAAACTCATTAAAAGCCTTAAGCCGACGGCAAAGTTCAAGTTAATGAACAAGTACCTATAGAATTAGAATTATTTTTGTTTGGGTTTTTTTAATTATTTTAACTGAATAAATAATATACTCAAGGTGTAACTTAAGTCTTTTTAAATGCAGCCTAAATGCAGGGCACTCCTTAAAAAGAATAGAAAAAAAGGATAAAGTCTTAATTATCGCAATTTCGAATACAAGTTGAAACTGTGGACACCCAAATAAAAGAGAATGCAGTTGGTGGGCCAACTACATGTCCCAAAAAAAGTAATGATTAATTAAAAATAGAAATAAATACAAATTAAAAAATTAACACGATGGAAAATCATTATAAAAAAGAGACAAACGAATGCATATGTTTCAAAATTGTAATAAAATTTGGTTAAAAAAATTTTTTTTGTCAAAAAAATTTGGGACGTATACAAACGAAAAAAAAAGAAGACAAACATAGACAAACGATTTTCTATCGAACTGCGTTTTTAGATTTTTCGAGCGTTACAGTTAGTGGGCCAACTAAATGCTCCAAAAAGATTATATAATTAAATAAAAATAGAAATAAATACAAATTAAAAAAATTAATACGGTCAAAAATCATTATAAAAAAGAGACAAACGAATGCATATGTTTAAAAATTTTAATAAAATTTGGTTAAAAAAAAATTTTTTGTCAAAAAAATTTGGGACGTATACAAACGAAAAAAAAAAAGACAAACATAGACAAACGATTTTCTATCGAACTGCGTTTTTAGATTTTTCGAGCGTTATAGTTGGTGGGCCAACTATATGTCCCAAAAAAAGTAATAATTAATTAAAAATAGAAATAAATACAAATTAAAAAAACTAACACGATGGAAAATCATTATAAAAAAGAGACAAACGAATGCATATGTTTAAAAATTTTAATAAAATTTGGTTAAAAAAAATTTTGTTGTCAAAAAAATTTGGGACGTATACAAACGAAAAAAAAATAGACAAACATAGACAAACGATTTTCTATCGAACTGCGTTTTTAGATTTTTCGAGCGTTATAGTTGGTGGGCCAACTACATGTCCCAAAAAAGTAATAATTATTTTAAAATAGAAATAAATACAAATTAAAAAAAATAACACGATGAAAAATCATTATAAGAAAGAGACAAACGAATGCATATGTTTTAAAATTTTAATAAAATTTGGTTAAAAAAAAATTTTTTGTCAAAAAAATTTGGGACGTATACAAACGAAAAAAAAAAAAGACAAACATAGACAAACGATTATCTATCGAACTGCATTTCCAGATTTTTCGAGCGTTATAGTTGGTGGGCCAAACTCCGTAAATTTTTTTGAAGTGGCTATATAAAAAAAACGGTGAGTGTACAAACGAATCTAAAACTTATACAAACGTAGACAAACGATGTACAAACGATTGCAATTAACAGTTTTGCTCAACTCAATAGTTGGTGGGCCAACTACATGCAAGCCCAGTTTATCTGGTTTTTTTTTTTTTTTTTGAGTGGTTAAATGCATTAATTTCATGAATTCAAGCAAATTAACGTTCGCTTCTGAACACATTATGTTGAAATTACAGTCCTTATTGTGTGCTCCTATTATTTGCATTTTTTTCGGGATAACAAACAACATTGTAATTATGATCGTCAATAATTGAGGCGTTAAATTCGTTCAGGTGTCAAGTCTCGTGCGTTCAATCTGTTTGTGGAACGTGTTATTATTCTGTGATTTGTAAAAAATAACAATTGCAAATATGAAGGTTTACAACTACAGATTTTAATTTTAGAACTGTAGACAATCTTAGAACAACAGTCTAAAACAAGCTCTTCCCACATCAGGTATAACACACCCATAATTCCCAGACCAAAGCTACGACAGGAGGGTAACCCTTATTTTAAGCTTTTCGTGAATCTTTTAGAAAGCAGAAAGGTCAATTTCAAATAATTAAAGCAAATACAATTTTCTTAAAAAAAATATACTCATATTTTTGCTAGCAGCCGGGCGGTTAAGCTTTTAAATACGCGAATTGCATATCACTTTCTCATATGGAAAGATAAGTTGTTTAAAACTGACAGCCAAAAAATATCAAAAAACTAAATTACAAAAATTAATCAAAAAATGTGTAAATCTGTATCTTTAAAACTAAGATTGGAGGACAAGTCGAGGTTTACAATTTGACTCAAGCTTTCTTGCTCAAAATGCAATTATCCTTTATTTCCTGAACTTGCGGAAACAAGTTTGTGGCAACTGTCTTTAATCCTTTTCTATTTTTTAAAAAACGCAGAATTTACTGGTATATGGTTTTTAGATTTGTGAAGAAAATTCCTAAGAAATGCATTAAATTTGAACCACAGAAACAGTGAAAGGGGATGAAATTAAGTTTTTGCAACTTTCTCTATAATTTTCGTATCGTAAAGGGTTATACTTTTGCTGTAGATGTACCCAAAGCTGAGTTGTGAGGCCGCTGTATGAACTTTTAAGGCCCAAAAATATCTATATAACCAGTGTAAGTAAGTAAGTAGTAAGTAAGAAATATGTTTATTCAGAAATTCAATAGAAAGTAGGTACACATGTAGGAGGGGATGTTCTTTCCTGAGTATTTTATTTCGTGGGTACGGCTACACTCGTAGCAGCACTTCTCTTTTAGAGAAGCTAGCTCGTAAGTGGCAGAAATCTTACTCCTAATCCGCGAGTTAAAGATAACTCGCCGCTAGCTTCGTTTATTAATATGGGGGTTAATGTAATACCTTTTCAAGGACGGTAACGCTAGGAAAGCTTCGCTTGACGAGATACCAAAATGAAAGTGATTTGTTAGCATCGTGTCCTGCCTTTTATACTTATTGAAAAAGAGCTTTTGCTACATAAAAGCTTCAACAGCTGGTTCAGATTCGAATGAGAATGCGTTAGTAAGTTAAAAGCTCTTCTGCGTTCAAAATTCAAGCAGTTGGTGGTGCCAAATAGTTAATATTTGAATACGTTTTATAATTTACACAAAACGAGTTAGAAAGGTTAAAATATTAATTTACATTATAAGATTTCAATGAATATGAAAATTATCTATACAATGAATTGAAATTAAGAGATAATTATGTTGTAGATGTTCTTGATAATGAAAAATTAATTATAAATTACATGGACAATTCAGAAATAAATGATTTTAGTTATACAATTTAAATTGATGTCTTATACACATATATTATATACATACAATTTTTTTTTGTTTATATATAGATATAAGTTATGTTTGATATATATGTAGATTAAGTATAACCTTAAACATTGTATTTTGCATCAATGGCTCGGTTGAGCCGTCTGTTGCAATGAAATATCCTTATTTAAGTAGTTCCTAATGTGAGTAATAGTATTTGTGGTGCTGTTGTTGTTGCCGGTGTTGTAGATGGTGTCATTTTCGTTGTTGCTTTTGTGACTGTTGTCATAGATCTCGTTGTTGGTGTTCATGTCATTGTTATTGAGGCCGTTGTTCATGTTATTATTGGTGATGGTGTTACTGCTATTGTTTTTGTTGGTGTTGTTGTTGTTAAAGCTGTTGGTGATGTTGTTCATGTTGTTGTTGTACTTGGTGTTGATGTAGGAGGCGGTGATCTTGCGGTTGCTGTTATGTTGGCGTTGGTGTTGTTGTTATTGTTTTAGTGATGATGTTAATGTAGTTGATGTATTTGGTGTTTTTGTAGGGGTGGTGAGCTTGTTGTTGGTTGTTGTTTTAGTTGTGATAAAAAATGCGGTTGATGAATCGGTCTTGTTTGCTGTTGAGGTTTTTTGTTGCTGTTGTTGTTATTGTTGGTGTTGTTGTTGTTGTTGTTCCTAATTGACGGTTGTTGGTGGTGTTGTTGGTAGTGTTGCTGTTATTGTTGTTGCTGATATTGTTTTTGTTCTTTTTAGGGTTGGTTTTTTTTTTGGTGCTGTCATTGTTGTGAATGCTGTTGTTTATGCTGTCCTGGTGCCTTTGTTGGCGTAGTTGGTGTTGTTTCCATTGTTGGTGTGGTTTGCGTTGTTTTTGCTGCAGATTATCATGTCATTCATATTGTTGTTGTTGGAATGGAATAGTTGGATTTGTTGTTGTTGTAGGACGCTGTAATTCGTGCTGTTATTGCTTAGTCGGTGTTTTCTTGTTGTTATTGTTTTTTTTTTAGTTGTTGTTGATGATGATGATGATGATGATGATGATGATGATGTTGTTGTTGTTGTTTGTTTTTGATGTTGATTGTGATATTGATGCCGTTATTGTTTTTGTGATGTTTTTCCATCCATTATATTCCCTTATAAGTTCAGTGCGATATTTAATGGCTAGAGAGAGGTATTTTACCAGAGCGAACCAGTTACCATCGCCATTAAGGATATTAACCATATTTTCCGTACTGATTTTTTTTCCGTGCTGAGGGCCCTTGACCAAAGATATAACATACGTAGCTCTTTGAAGACAGCGCATATTCCAAAAAAGTGGATAAATGTTTCAACTTCTCACAGGTTACACAAGGTGCACTGAGTTGTTCTGTTACTCGTTGAAACTGTACCGTCTAAATACAGAAGTCCTCCTCTTGCTTTAAAGATCCATCCTATTGCGGATGCGAACCTTTCTTCCTGCAGGTATCTACTTCCGTCGGTGTAGTTCAGGGCATTGTACAGTCCATGTGATGTTGACGCTTGCGCTCTTTGGAATGTCACATCCCATTCTCTTTCCATTATTTGCGTGTCAGCCAAATCAATTGCGTTCTGAAATAACTTGTTTTTTTCAACCACCTCATGGATATGCCTTCGTCCATTGTGTAATCCAGTATATATTCTTGGTTACTATTATGTTCGCTAATATATGTGGGAGGCGGTTCTCGTCATACACAAAGAGTATTTTCTTAATGTAGGTCATGTGACATCTCATTGTGTAAATAAAAAGAGGTTTCAGTTTAAGTTCCAAGATAAGCATGTAGTTTGGGGATGATGTTGGAATTTTCATGGTTTTTTTTAGGGAGTATCGTTGAACCTTTTCCATTTCATCATTTTGCTCATGTCCCCATCAAGCTTGTGCCCCGTAACCAAAATTGATCTTGCTACTGCGTTAAACAATTCTATAGTTTTGATGAATTACTGATGTCTTTTTTTCGAAACAAAAGTATGCCAAGTAAAGTTTAAGCTCATTGTTGCCTGCTGCGCACTTTCCCTAAAATGTTCGGTCATGCTCAACCCTGGTGTCAGCCATAAACCCAAGTACTTATACTTCTTGACCACCTCAATTTCTTCCGTTGCGAGGGTCCATCTTTCTAGGTTACTTCTTTTACCTCCATTTTTTCTAAATATAACTATGTATTGTGGACTTCTCAAGATTAATAATAAATATTAACCAGTGGGGCCCTCGGGATTCCAGCGTTGTGAGAAAATTATATTTTAAAATAACTCAAAATGTCCGGCGCAAAATATTTATGAGCAGACAAAAATCCCCGCCTTCCCTATAGGCCAGTCCGCCCTTGCTAGGAGCAATGACAAGAGTGAGATGTGGTAGCTGTGATGCTAAGAACTTGCCTCCATCAAAAAGTGTCCGATTTTTTGTTTGTTTTATTTTTTGTAAAAGATGATCAACTAAATTACCACTTTTGAGCACCTATCAACTTGTTTTGAGAACCCATAATTTAAGAAAAATTCGATTTGAAAAATGGCGTTCTTTTGAATCGGGTTTTTCAAATTTGATTAAAGCTTTCGATTGAGGTCTTTTTGGAACTAGGGCTGACCACGAGACAAGAAAAGTCTCGGTCTCGATCTCGGTCTCGCATGACGAGACCGAGACGAGACGAGACTGGCTTTTAATCAACCGAGACGAGACCGAGACGAGACTGTATATTTGGACCAAAATTTACAGAGAGTCTGATAAATTAAAAAAATTCAATTTCATTTAAATATTTATTTTCTTTTGCAGGTATTCAAACTATAATCGAAAATATTTCGTTCCAAAATTAACAGGTTGTCCGGAAATCGTATTTTTCAGAGACGAGACTAAGTTATACGAGACCGCCACGAGACCGAGACGAGACTGAAAATTATCGATTTTAACGAGACCGAGACGAGACTTACAAAAGTCTCGCAGAGTCTCGTCTCGTGGCCAGCCCTATTTGGAACACAACTCACCGCCCCCTTTAACTTTTTTTTGATCACCCATTGAAAAATTATTTTTTACCTTTAACATTTTACCTTTTAACCTGACATTTTGGACAGTGCAATTATCCAAAATGAGCACAAGGGTGGCCCGAAAAAAAACTTTTTCCACCCGATTATTTCGTTACTTTTATCAATCGTATTATCCGTAAAAAATTTTAGATTACTTATGACTCAAACGTAACAAAAATCTCGGGAACGTAGATTGGATCATAGCAAAAACAAAATAAATCGAAGAGGTATTCTATTTCCCCCATTTAGGCAGGAGGGTTAATTTTCAAAAAAAAAAAAAAAAAATTAAAACCAAATCTAATAAAAATGTCACATTCTATTTTTAAATTATATTATGTCAGTCAATGGCTTTGAAAAAGAACATTTCTAAACTTTAAGTCACAACAAACAAAAAATTAATGTAATCATTTTTATGTTGATTTTTTTTTTTAACTTTTACGTTAAGTAAAAACTTAATGGTTGAATGTCATCCAGTTTTTGAGAATCCACTAAACTTTTATTTGAGAAATAAAAACATGATCGTTAAAAATAAAAAAAAAATATTTTGTGCCAGAAGTAAGGTAAGAAATGTGCTTTTAATTGCTGGTAACCTGGTGAGTTAAACTCTCGTCTTGCTCCTCTCCAACCTATCTATAAAATATGCAGGAGCTATTTACATAGCCAGAATAACATAATGTAGGTATGTATGTTTCCATTTCTGTTAAGAGAACCTGTCGGATTATTAATATGTATATTATTAAAAGTGGTTAGTCCAACCAGAACCATTCTACCAGTAATGTTAGGATTACAAAAATTTGCATCTAGTTTAAAAGAGTTATTAAAGAGGTTGTATTTGTTTACACAGGATCAAATCCCAAAATCAAACTGCTAACTTCCTAGACAAAACAATCCTTTAAGTAAAATCCAAAAAAAAACTTCTCAAATTGTTTTGTTTTTGCCATCGACAAAACCAATTTATTTGGTCTTTACTGCGGTGTTTGAAACTTAAATCAGATCAAATCGTATCCCATTTACAACCGTCATATCTTTTAGGTCTCTCTGCCAATAAAATCGATTCCATAAAATCTAATGAACCACTCCCCGTCTATACCTACGACTATTTTTCCTTTGAATTTTCTCAACAAAAACAAAAAGAATTTCCTAAACAAAACCCAAAAAAAACCAAAGAACATATAAATGGAGAACGAACACAAAATCTACATCAAATTTCGATACAACGATATCATTTAAAAATACGTGATACCACTCTACAATTTTATTTATACCCACTCTCTCTCAAGGCTCATACAATATAATTCCTATCGAAATAAAAAAACCCTTCTTTTATTATTGTTTCAGCTCATAATAAAGATGCGAAATTCTAACCAAAGGCTATATAGATAAAAAGTAAATAATCCTTTTTCTTTGTTTGCCTTTTTTAAGTTGAAGTTGAAAAATCTGAAAAAGGGTAATGCGTCTAGCGGCTTCCCAAACAATTTTATTTCCATCCAAATAAGAAAAGCAATAATGTCGAATTAAATCTAACACATCATCATACCATGTTTATGGCTTTTGTTCAGTGCTTTTAGATTTTAATAAAAAAAACAGCTTTCAAATTTCAACAAAATAGGTAAAGCAATTCTGGCGGTTTGACAGCCAAGTAGCCAAAAAGATTGCTTAAGCGTGTGGGCATCTCCTGATAATAACACATTCTCAAGACTTTAACCCTCCTCAGAAATAATATAAAGTTCTCGAGAACTTAAAATTGGTGGATGGGTGCCAACTTTAAGAATTAACCTCACACCTTTAATACCTACACTTCAGGAAAATACAATTTTATAAGTTGAGTTCTAAGTTATAAGTTGACTCGATTCTGTCGTTGCGATTAAAATATCGAATTCCCAACTTTTAAGTGTGCGATCAATGTTAAACTCGAGTTAACTCACCTAATTAAAGGCTCAACTCGAATTTAACTCCGAATTCTGATACATGTATGATCTCTTTAGCGACTTCGACGAAACTGATACTTGGAAGATCTCGCACAGAAAAATTGGAGATCTAACAAAGTTCGGCATCGATATATTGACAGTTCGTTAGCTATGTGAGTTCGAAAACTTTTTTGGAAGCGAATATAATCTGTGAAGATAATTTCACGCAATTTTTTCTCGCAGTGTATGGAATTTTGTTCATAATTTTGTGAGTAAGATAAGAGATATTAATATACTCACTTTCAGTCTTAGGTAGCGTTCGTGTTTGCCCATGGCACCTTGCTTTGTCTGCATCACGTAAATTGTATTGATGTGTGCTAGCACGTTCTCGAACGTAAGTTGCAAGTGCGGTCGAATGGCTTCGAGGACTTCCAGCAGGGAACAACTCTCAGCAGCAACTCTATAGTGGAATAGAAAGTTAAATATATATGTATAATATTCATTAAGGACTTGGGAAATAATTTCGCATGAATGCATGAATTATACATTTTAGATATAGGTACATATATGTATATAAGTTTGTAAGGGTACATTATCAAACTCACCTTGGAATGACCCTTGACACAGATTTGCCAGCTTGAACTATTTTCATTTGCCTATCAAACATCAGATGGAAGGGAAAAACCTTACAGAATGTCGAGGGTGAGATGAGGGGTGCTGCAATGAAAACCACAAGGACGAAAAACATTTAGTTGAGGTAGTTCATTTGACAAAAACATTCTTATGTACTGTTATTCGTGTTGCAGATGCACCACGTACATCAGATACGAGAACGAGAATTATTATGGAAAAAAATATAATCTTAGAAAATTAATTTTACCTTCACAAAGAAATTCCATGTCATCGGGAGGTTCTTTCTCATCGATAGCTTGTGATTGAGTTGATTTAGAGCCAACAGTTGCTACTTCTCGAATTAGAAACTGCACGTGATCGTATCTTTCGATGTCATCACTTTTGTTCTTGAGCAAACGTAGCCGGTCAGCTTTTGTTTGTTTTTTAGCTGCATCATCTAAGCTATCAGCTTTTGTTGAATGCAGGGAATCACTGGATATTCTATTGCTTAGGATTGGGCATGTTTTTTGTTGGTCTGAAATATTAATTCATGCAGATTATAATAAAATGATTACGTTTGGTTGTTTTGAATTTGATTTTATGATATATTTCGAAAAGTTATAAAATTAACTTCAAGTTAATCTTCTTAATAATTCAAGTTTAGTATATCAAGGACCGGTTTTAATTAAAAAAAAACTGCAACATTTTTTTATAAATGACATTTATAAATTACATTCCTGATCTACTCGGTAGTAGTTTTTAGTTTATCTTTAAAATTACAGTACCTGGGAGACCGAGCTTCGCTCGGCTTTTCCGGCATTTTAAAATATTTATTTATTATTATTTCCAACCTATGCGTTAATACCCAAACATTAAAATCATTTGCGTTCATTTTCATAAATAAATTAAAAAATGTATGTTGAAGCTCTGACAAACGATTTGAGCAGCGATTTGAAACGCGATGAAATCGAAGCTTTAGTCGCATTTCTTATATAGTGTAGCTTTGATAACCACTCTAACTTACCTATACAAAATTATTTTTGTTGTATGTAAATGGAATTTCATCATTAGATTTCTAAGCTTTACCATTAATAATATTGCAGCTTGAATCGTTTATTTCAGCTTTTATGCAGAGCATGTAGGCCACATAGGCATTTTTAACGCAAGTAAATGGATGACTCTTAAATGCAGTGACAACTTACTGTCAAAGGTTGAACAACGTACAAATATAGCTCGACAAATATTAGTTTATTATTGTGTTTATAAAGTAGTTTTAAAATTTTAATTAACTCTTATTCCAAAGTTTAAAACTCAAAAATTAAGTAAAACACATTAAAACAGTATAATTTATTATATAAACGCAAAAACCCACAAACAAAAGCTACCTATGATTAACCCAGTCAAAAGAAACCATCATCAAACGTCACCCGAAGCCTTAGAGACCCCAAAAAAAAGCAATTGCGGAAACATGTCGGTATCTACAATGTCCATGGCTGAACTTGAGACTATGATGGAAAGACTTAAAAAAAAAATAAATCGGGTGGCACAACGCAACGGCTCATGAAGAACCAGGCCCTAGTGACTAACAACTCGCAACCATTCCTGTGTGCGCCTTTCGACATGAATGGAAGGGACCTACAATTTTATGCCGAATCCGAACGGCTAGACGAGAAGCACTTATTCGTGACAAGTGATACTCTTGGAGGATTTTTCAATACCTCGCAAGAGGCAGTAGCCCTGAAAAAAAACTTTTAAGTTTTTAGGTGGACGAGGCTAGGAAGCGATCACAGACCTCCAGCGTGACAGTCGAACGCACTAATCATTACGCTACGGGCTACTACCGGATGGAAAGACTTCTACATAACAAAATCGCTGAACTTTCAACAAAACAAGATAAAGACCGGATATGTACACATGTACAAGGCTTAAAAGAACAAACAGACATCATTACGAATGAAATTCATCAAGTAAAAGAAAAAAATAAAATACTCGAAAGAAAAATCGAACAGCTAGAAAAACATGCAAAAGCTAAAAACCTAATATTTGCAATTCCCAAAAACATTTGCGATGACGTTTACAAGCCTGTCCAGCGTTTCGCAAATAAACTTATGGATCGATCAGACTTTCATATTGAAGATATTACCGAACTACCGTCGAAGGGAAGTCAAAAACTCGTGCTGGTTGAGACGAGGAGCAGCAAAACAACATCTGAAATGCTGAAAAATGCAGGTAAATTAAAAGGAACTGGTGTCTTTGTAAATCCAGATTACACGAAGGAAGAGCAACAAAAACGACAAAAACTGTTGCAAATAAGACGTGCTATCAAAACGAAGCACCCGTCTGCAATCCCGCTGGTTCGTGGGCTGAGGCTTCATGTAAACAATAAAATACTTAGCACAACAAACGATGGAATGGTTTTATGTGATAATCGAGATGGAATGGAAATACTTCATGAATTGTTTGCTTTTAAGAAAAAAAAAATATGAATTTAAAAAACTTACTTTATTATCATATAATATTGCAGGAATAGCAAACAAATTATTATTTTCAGATTTTTTTCAATATGTTAAGAAACATGATATATTTTTTCTATTTGAAACTTTCGTTACCAGTTAAAATTTTGAAACATATAGCAATCTTTTTTCAGAATTTCAGTTACATTGGGTTTCAGCAACTCGTTTAGCCAATTTTGGAAGAGCAAGTGGTGGTTTATTGTACGGTATTAAAAGTCCTGATATAACAGCTACTTTTATTCAATATGATGAATTTGTGTGTCTTAAGTTAAAACACTTTAACTTAAGTTTCCATGTTGTTCCAACATATATTAATTGCAGCAATTGGAATTATGAATTTGAATCTCTTCAAGACTTTTTAAACTCATATAATCTAGAAAATGTAATGCTTATAGGGGATATGAATGCAAGGATAGGGGAAAAACAAATACAAACGGATTATAATGAACATTTAAACAGTAAATCGGTCATTCAGGAAAACAGAAAGTCTAAAGACTTTCTACACAAATGGTAGAAAATATTTAGAAATGTGCCAAATACATGATCTTTCCATTCTAAATGGATGTAGTAAATATGACGATAAAGGATAATTTACGTTTGTACGAGGCCCAGGTAAATCAGTAGATGATTACTGTGCAGTATCGCAAAAATGGAGAAGTAGAGTAACGTCCTTCAAAGTAGATGCACAGATATTTTCTGATCATATGCCCTTAATAGTTAATTTCACTATCGATGATGAAACAGATCAAGATATTGCTAAATTTGTGTTGCCACCCAAAATTATTTGGAGAGAAAATCAAACAGAAACGTATAAACAAAAATTAATCTCGGTTCTATACAGATCTAATCTCAATTCTTCGATACCCACAAATTCTGATGAAAAAATAAAAGTACCTACTCAATAAGTGTATTAAAGAAGTAACACATTTTAGTGCCAATTTAAGGCGACCTAACTACAAACAAAAATGGTTTGACAATGAGTGTTTAACAGCTAGAAGTCTGTCATTCAGACTTCTGAGAGAAGCAAAATCCTCTCCAAACTTGTATGAAACACTTTCAAAACAATACCAAGAAGCGAATACAAAATATAAGCAACTGTGTAAATGGAAACGGGAAGAATATTTTAGATCCATGGCTATAGGTCTCTCAGCCACCAAAAATAGTAAACACTTTTGGGAGCAAATAGAAAGCCTTAAAGGGCAGGAGCTAATACGAGGGACAAAAATGAAAGTAACCGATCTCGCTGGGTATTTTAAACTCCTATTAAACCCTTATCAATCACTCAACACATTTTTATACGCCGAACCTTTCCTTCGTAACGAATTACTTGATCGTGAATTATCCTTGAGTGAACTGCAGACTGCACTTTTTAAAGCATCAAACCAGACAGAATCCCAAATGAATTTTATAAAAATGCTCCACCTATTTATCATCGTTAAATGTTAGAAGCGTTTAACTTTATTTTTGATACTGGAGATATACCGCAAAGCTTTCGAGACTCGATAGTCTATCCGATATTTAAAAAAAGTGATCCAAAATTACCATGTAGTTATAGAGGTATATCGTTCATGAATTCGATTGCAAAAATCTTTGCATCTATTTTGTTAGAACGTATACAGCTTTGGATAAACCGAAACGATGTTTTAAGCGAATACCAATCGGGTTTTCGAAAGGGATATTCCACCATAGACAATATTTTTACACTGACTTCAGTATCGCAGTATTTCTTGAGGCCAAACAGGAAATTGTACATCTTTTTCGTAGATTTTAAAGCTGCGTTTGACTCAATTGATAGCGATGCTTTGTTTTATACTTTCTCAAAAGGGGATGTCAACGAAGTTACTAAAAATTTTGAAAAATATGTACAAAAATACTCGACAGTCAGTATGGGATAGAAAAGATACTTAAAATTGGTTTGAGACAAAATCTGGAGTCAAACAAGGATGTCTGTTAAGCGCAGTGCTGTTTGCAGTCTTCATAGACGATATAATAATGCACCTTCCAGCAGGAGTAAGGATTCAAGACCTTGTCATCAAAGTTCTTCTATATGCAGACGACATACTGTTAATGGCAGAGTCACCACAAAGCTTACAGCTTATGATAAACAGGCTATCAGATTTCTGTATAACATGGAACTTAACAATTAACCTCGAAAAATCAAAAATTATGATCGTTAAAAACAGACAAACGAAGTTTAAGAGTAGTGAAAAATGGTACATTAATGGAGAAGAAATCGAAAAGGTTTCGGAATACAAGTATCTTGGCGTTCTTCTTCAGCCAAGCATAAAAATGTCATCCCACCTCGAAAAGAAACTGGTTGCAGCCAAAACAATGATTAACGTCTCTTGGAAAAGTAAAGTCTTCCGCACTGAAATCCCAACTTCGGCCAAATATAGGGTATTCGAGTCTATGATGCGTTCCATTATGTGTTTTAGCTATTAAGTGGAAAAGCTGCAACGATTTTTTCTCAAAAAACTTTTTTATCTGCCATCTAGAACACCAAATTACGTCTTGCAAATCGAAACTGGACTCCCAACCCTTTTCATACACACCTTCAAACTACACATTGATTACATCTTAAAAGAACTGGCATATACCCAAAACAGACTACCGCAAAAGGTAGCTAAATACACCTTTGGAAAAAAAACAGAGTGGATAAAGGAATGGCAAAAATGGGCACAATTGTGTGATGTTGATCTAGAAATCCAGTGTGAGAACACAATTTTACTTAAGAAGCAGCTTTATAAGTTATTAGAGGCAGTTGACATATACCAACAAAATGAAGCCATCCAAAATCTGTTTCATCTATAAATAGACTATTGTACCCTGAGCTTAAATACGACTTTACTGAAAATTATTTTAACGATAGATACAATCCTAGAGAAATATCCCTTATATGCAGAGCAAGAAGTGATCTTCTGAATTTGAATGGCTCGCCGTACAAGGGATCATCCACTGCTCAATGTACCTTGTGTAATCTTAATTCAAAAGAAGATTGCTTTCATTTTTTATCCATTTGTCCTATTTACAAGGAAATAAGACTGCTTCATTTTGGGAAAGTAACGTTATCTATGGAAGAAACGAAAAATGTAATGAACGGTGAAAACAACTGACTTAGTCTTTACAAATATCTAGAAGCATCTTCCAATTACAGAAAGATGATATTAACAGAATATGCATAATATATCGTGTTTCACCTTTTCTTGTGCATTCTGTTAAAATATTGTGTTATTAATTATAGGTATTGATACATAGGTTTTATTTGTTTTGATAAAAATAAAATTTTGCATAGGTAACGTTTCGAACTTAATTAAGCTTATTGCGATACTAATGTTTATTATATCCCTATACAAAAAACTATTAATTTTGTTTTGACTAAACTAAAAGTCCCACATTTGATGTTAACATTCAAATCCTAAAAAGATCTTTAAAAAAGAATATCAATTTTGTTTTGACTAAACTAAAAGTCGCACCCATGTAAACTTACAAAATAATTGCAAAATAACTTGAAAACTATTATTGTTATTATTATTATATAATTTAAAATAACTAATTATATTATTATTTTGAAATTACAACTAATTAATTTATTATTTTGAAATAACCTGTAACTGTTAAAAAATATCAGTAAATAATTAAGCAAATGTTATAGACAGTTTAAGAGGTCATTCTGGCAGACGGCAGCGCCACAGCCAAAACCCTTATTTTATTTAAGATATCTTTAATGTACAAAACTTTGATAAAATAGATAAAAAAAAAATTCGAATAAAATTAACCTAACCTAACCTAAAATGTAGTTTTTAAGTTTTATCTAAAGTCCAAAAAAGGTATTAGAAATATGTACGAAAACTGTAAATACCTAAATAAAATGTATAATTAAAACGAAATAAAAAAATAACACAAAATACATACACATGTGAACAAAAAAGTCAAACATTAAAAAAAAAGTATTTTTCTTTGATTCAATCTTTATATTTTTAAAAATTTAAAATGCAATTTTTTCCTACTAACGTAGAAATACCGGGATGCGGAACTCTAACAAAAGCAAGGAATTCGGGAATGACAACAAAAAAGGCAATTACCTCAAAAAACCTCAAAACATTATTTCCGTTATTCGAGATTTTTTTGTCAAGACCTATAATGCAGAGTTATTAAAATTGTTGCAATGATTACACGTAAAAACTTTAATCAAAATCATAAGAGCCGTTCTCGAGCTACCCGTTCTAGTGAGCTAAGACAAAAAAAAAAAGAAATTTCCTTCTGGGGAATTTCTGCACATCAAACTTGAAGAACTCCTTTCACTCGTCTAAGTTCTAACCCAATGTACATCAGGACACACTGACGAAGCACAGATCGACGGACGTCTGGTCGAAAATCACCGTGAAATCTTGTGAAAAATGTGTGTTTGACCTAAGAATCACTGATCATTCAATGACTGGTTTTATGATTGATTTAGGACTAAACCGGATGCGTACAGATTCTAGTTCTGTCAACTTAACAACAAAAATTGATTATAGCAGGCTAAAAACCTGTTTGTCTTTTGAGTTTTGGGATGCAGTTTATGCGGAAAGTGATGCATCTAAATCGTACGACCTTTTCTCCAAAATTTTATTGAGATGTATAACGGAATGTTCAGCTTCAATTGCCCTGAAAAAGTCTGAAAAAAGCTCATAATATACGAATAAGCTCAGAAAAAAATGCTTAAAACACAATAGTATCGATTATTTAAAAAATAAGTATAAAACAAGTTGTGCGGAATTAAAGAAAGAAATCCCTATTTGTCGTGACAGTGACTACAGAAACAAATTCAATCAAGCTAAAGGTAACGTTAGAGATGAATGGCAAATTGTCAATAGTATTTTGAACAAAATTTTTATCGACCATTTTTCGACAATTTCACAAAATTAACAAGTGTTTTCCGGTCACCATATAAATAGAACTTGAAGTCCTGTTTTTAATTCAGGTGAACCTTCTCAAAGGTAAAGTTTTGTATTTGAGCCTATTACTGGTTTTGAACTTCTACAAATAATTGGAACCCTAAAAAATTCAAACTCTTCTGGTATCGATTGTCTTTCTAATATTTGTTTGAAAAATGCAGCTTGATTTGTAACTGATGTTTTGGCACACATCTTCAATAAAAGTATTTTTAACGGGGTATTCCTTGATTCCCTAAAATGTGCTAATGTACTACCGCTTTTTAAAAAAGGTTTAACCTGTTATCTATCGAATTACAGGCCGATCTCACTCTTACCCTCGGTAAGTAAAGTTTTTGAAAAAGCTGTAAAAAAAAATGGTGATTTTCTTAAATAAAACGAAATTTATCAGTAGATTTCAGTTCGCTTTTCAAAGTGATAAATCTACTGAGGATGCCTTGCTACGCTTCTGCTCTCAAATATTTGGAAGCCTTGACAAGAAAAAATGTGCTGCCGATTTATTTATTGACATTTCAAAAGCCTTTGATATGGTAGATCACTAAATGTTGCTTAGTAAAATTGAAAACGCTGGGTTCCGTGGCTTTATTTGTGAATGGTCCAGATCATATTTGAATAAAAGAACTCAAAGAGTGGTATTCGAAGAGGTTAGGAGTGATATGTGGTCAATCGATTTGGGAGTTCCACAGGGGTCGTTTTAGGCCCACTTCTTTTTTTGATCTACATCAATTCATTGTTTCGACTGCCTTTTAAAGGTGTACTGACAGCTTTCGCTGATGATATCGATTTAAGATTTAGTGCGGATAGTAACCTTAATCTTACAGCTGACATTAATTGGGATCTGAGTTTATTAAGGCTTTGGTTTGCTGAGCATAAATTAGTTATTAGTTCTAAGACCAAAGTTATATTTTTTAATTTATCACAGAATAAAAACCTTGGTGTTGAGCTCTTTTTTCATAAGAATAGATTGGTTTTCTGGAAGAAGAATTATAGAATTTTGATCTGGGTGAACAAATTCGAACATTCAAGAAATCTTTAAAGACAAATATCAAATCAGTTGAGATGACATCCAAGAATGAATGTTTTTCAGTAGAAAAATTGCGGGGCGGTGAAAATTTCCACAATTGGAGTTTTGCCATGCAAAATTTTTTAGAATTTAAGAAACTCCAAGACTGTATCGAACCTTTAGATGAAGTATCATCTATTGCTAAAGAAAAAGATGCTCAGTGTTTAAGTCAAGCCAAAACAATGATCGCTTTATCTGTGGCACCTGATTTGTATGTTCATATCAGACATTGCAAGTCCGCATTAGAAATCTGGCGAACATTCCAGAGTATGTTTGAAGATCGAGGGTTATTAAGAAAAATTGGTCTTTTGCGAACATTGAATTCCATACCACTTGATCAGTGTGATAGCATGCAATGTTATATAGATCAAATAATGTCGACAGCAAGCAAATTGACATGCATTGGCTTTAGCATTGGTGATGATTGGTTGGCAGCGAATTTACTGGCAGGTTTAACAGACGATTTTAAACCGCTAATTTTAAGCTTTGAAGGAAATGTGCAAAAAGTTACTGCTGATCAGATTAAGATGAAGCTGCTTGATACTCAGTTTGAAAAATCAGAACCTGGAAATGCATTTATTGGTAAAAAAGCATTAAGAGTTGAAAAGAAAAGGCGACCTAAAATTTTCAAATGCTATACATGTGGTGTTAATGGACATAAAAGCCCTGATTGTCCAACTAAGTCAAAAAGGAAGTTATGAACACAAAGGCAAGACTGGAAAAACTAAAGATGCCTTCCTAACTTGTTCTTCTACGCAAAATCAATACGATGAATGGTACTTAGATAGTGGAGCCTCGAATCACATGACACCAAATGAACATTTGTTGTTTAATTGTGAAAGATCAAATGTTGATGAAATTGAAGCTGCAAGCAACTTAAGAATGCAAGTCAAACATGCTGGAAATGCAAACATTGTCTTAAATGATACAAATATCGAAGTGAAAGATGTGTTGCATGTTCCTGATCTGTCAACGAATTTGCTGTCGGTTTACAAATTGGTACAGAAAAACAAAACAGTTGTTTTCGTTAAGGAAGGATGTACCATTTATAATAAATAAGACGATAGTATTGTGACAAAATGCAAACCTTAAAATGGAGTTTACAAGATTCGGAACCAGGAACCAATGTGCATGTTATTAAAGGCTGACAACGAAACTGCAGTTGTATGGCATCGAAGACTTGGTCATTTGAACTATCAAAGTCTGTGGAAAATGAGGGATGGAGCCGTGACTGGTATATATTTCAAGGACCAAGAGGTTGGTTTGAAAAACTGCAAGGTAAGTGCCGAAGGTAAGCAAACCAGACTGCCGTTTAAACCAAGCGATAGTAAATCATCACAAATACTGGAACTTGTACATTCGGATTTAGTTGGTCCAATGGAAACTAAATCAATCGGAGGTGCCAGGTACTTGTTAACCTTTATTTATGACTTTTCAAGGAAAGTTTTTGTGTTTTTCCTGAAACAAAAATCTGAGGTTTTCAACAAGTTCAAGGAGTTTAAAGCCTTCGTTGAAAATCAAACCGAGAAAAGAATAAAGAAGATAAGAACTGACAATGGCACTGAATATTGCTCGAAAGAATTCCAAATGTTCTGCAAGACCAATGGCATCCATCATCAACTAACGAATGTGTATACCCCACAACAGAACGGATGTGCTGAGAGAATGAACCGCACGATCATTGAACGGGCCAAATGTATGTTGATTTGTATTGGGCTGAAGCGTGCAACATGGCAGCATACATAATCAATCGCACAGTATGTTACACTTGGAAGGATAAAACACCAGAAGAGGTATGGTCAGGATTTAAAGTTGACTTGGCAAATTTGCGAATCTTTAGATCAAAAGTTATGATGCATATCCTAAAGCAGCAACGTAAGAAACTGAACCGTAAATCAAGTGAGATAATATTTGTAGGGTATGATAGCAATACGAAAGGCTATCGTTGCATCGATCGTATTTCCAAGAAATTGAAGATTAGTCGAGATGTGATATTTTATGAATCAATAAACGTCAATGAAATCAATGTTGTACGTGATTTTGATTCAGTGAGGGTTCAAAAAATATCAGACGATGAAACACCTGAAGAAAACCAAAGCTCAAACAATTTTGAAATTGACCTAAGTGAAATCCACATCACAGATTCGGGTTGTGTTGGTAACAGCAGTGAAAATATACAGACATCTGAATTACGGCGAACATCGCGTATACCAATTGCTAGGAAGTTTGAAGGATATGTTTCTTACTTGTCACGTGGAATAGATGAAGAAGATGATCCAGTTACCTTCAAAGAAGCAATGGATCAAGATGATTCCAACAAGTGGATAGAGGCTATCCAAAGTGAAATGAATTCTCTTCAAAAAAATCTAACACGGGATTTAGTTGAACTTCCAAGAAATTGTAAGACATTAAAAACAAAATGGGTATTTGTCACAAAACGAGATGAGGAAGGTTAAATTGTTCGACATATAGCAAGATTTGTTGCCAAAGGATGTAACCAAAAATATGAAATCGACTACAACGAAACGTATTCTCCAGTTGTTCGATACTCATCCATTAGATACCTGATGGCACTCGATGTTCAGAAAAACTTGAAGGTAGATCAAATGGATGTTGTCACAGCATTCTTGCAGGGTGACCTTGAAGAAGAAATTTATATTCAACAACCTGGGGTTTTCGATGATGGCACAGGTCGAGTATGTCGACTTAAGCTTTATATGGACTCAAGCAAGCGCGACGACAATATAATATAAAACTTGGAGGTGTCTTGAAGAAGTTTGGCTTGCGAAAATCTGAAATGGATCCTTGTATCTACTTCAGTGATCAAATGGACTTGATAGTATCGATTTACGTTGATGATTTTCTTATATTTTCATTCAAGATGAAGGATATGGGATCTGCAAAGATGGGTTTGGGAATTCGCATTCAACAATGCAATGGTCAAATCGAATTAGATCAAGCTAGATATATTAAGAAAATATTGCACCGATTCAACATGGAAGAATGTCGACCTATATCAAAACCTAGTGATTCTAACCAGAAGTTGTCAATAAATATGGTTTCTAAGAAAACTGAAAATGATGAAAAACTTGAGAAGATTCCGTTTCAAGAAGCAGTTGGAAGTTTATTGTTTCTAGCTGAATGTACAAGGTCTGATATTGCATTTGCAGTCAATGATGTGAGCAGATTTAGGTCAAACTTTGGTTTGGCTAACTGGAAAGCTGTTAAACGTATCATGCGATATCTGAAGGGCACAATTGATTTGAAGCTAACAAATAAAAAGTCTAATTATCAAGATTTACACGGATATAGTGATGCTGATTGGGCATCTGATATTTATAAAAGAAGATCATGCACCGGATATGTCTGTAAAATGTCAAATGCTGGAATTACTTGGTGTAGCAAGAGACAACCGACAGTAGCTTTATCGAGCACTGAAGCTGAATATATGGCTATGTCATCTGCCATACAAGAAGCCATTTCGATAAAACAGCTTGCTTATGAACTCGGTGGGAAAGCTATTCATCCAGTTAAATTAATAAGCGACAACCAGGGAGCAATTAAGTTGGCTGAATCTGACGGATTTCAACCTAGATCAAAACATATTGATATAAGATACCATTTTCTGCGGGAAAAAACAGAAAATAAAACGGTCGAGATTTCGTACATTTCTACAGACAATATGGTTGCTGATAACATGACGAAAGCAGTCACTGTAGGTAAACATAATTTTTGTATAAAAGAAATGGGATTATATTAAGATTTTAAAATTATCTTAATTGTTATGTTTTATTGTTTGTACATATAGGTTGTTATTGTTATATTGTTTTAAGAGCTTATATAATGCAATAATTTTAAATACTTAATAAGTGAGGGTGTTGAAATTATGTAATTATTTACCTCTATTTATTTATTTACAGTAGCTCATATATTTTATGTTTTGTAAATATTTTATATAAATGTTTATTTCATGATAAATAAAATTCATTCATCTTTATGCCTCCGCAAGACTGTGTTCTTATAATATGATGTTATAGTTTTGATTAAAAACTCGATTTTGTTTGTCGTGAAATTAATATTTTAATGGGGTTTTCATGTGATAATGTTTCTACTGTATTATATTAGGCTAGAATTATAGTTTAAAAAACAGTAAAATTTTTGTTCTTCTCAAAAGAAAAAACTGTGAAAATTTCATTAAATTCCTTTGAGCCAATTCCGAGAAACAATAAAGCGTGAAAAGTAGATATGGACCTGGAAATAGGCGGATGTTACTCAAAATACTTTCGAAATGTTTTGATTTCTTATTACAAAAAACCCTCAACATTTTATCAGGGTTTCCGGGAAACCGAGAAATGATTAAATTGGGAGTATCACTGGGCGAATATTAGTCCAAGTACTTTCAAATTTTGTTTGCGCATAACAACAAATTGTGAACATTTAATCAAAACCGTTTGGAAAAGATTCCGAGAAACAAAAAAGTGTAAAACTTGGGCGTGGCAGTAGGCGGATTTAACTGAAAATATTCTTCGATTTCTTTTCTTGCTCATATACACAGACTCTCAAAATTGCATTAAATCGTTGGAGCACTTCCGAGAAACAGAAAAGCGTGAAAAGTGGTTGTGGGCGGATATCACTAAAATTATTTTTCAAGTTTTTGGTTTTGCTCATAAATAGACTCCGTAAATTTCATTCGAATCGTTTAAGTGATTTTCAAAAAAAACAGCCATTTTCTTGAATTCCATGCATCAAATAAAAATTAAATGGGGGCGTGGCAGTGGGCGGATTTTACTGAAAGTATTTTTTAATTTTTGTCTCGTTTGGATGAAATTTTCACAGTTTATTTTTATTTAAACTGTGAAAATTTCATCCAAATTGTAGGAGCCGTTTCCGAGAAACCAAACAAACGGGAAAAGTGGGCGTGGCAATGGGCGGATATAAGTAAAAAAAAATTAAAAGTTTTTATTCTGCATAAAAAACAGACTGTGAAAATTTTATTAAAATCAACGATTTTAGTAAATGATAGCTCATTCGATTTAACATAAAAAGGGCATTAAATTTGAATCTCAAAAACAATAAGTAAATTCAGAGTATTGCTAAGCACAGTTCTCAAATTCTAGTATCACTTTTGTTATTATTTGAAAATTAGTGCTTTCCTTAAACCAGTGCGCTCACACTATGGATGAAAGTAACAAAACAAAACTTTCAGAAATTAAAGCTTAAACTACGAGCTTATTAATGCTAAAAATTTTATCTCGATATTTTTTGAAAAACATAGTGATTTTGGATTTTTGAAGCAGTAATATTTTACATAAAGGGTGAACAAAATGAGTCAGTTTTTGGTTTTATGTCTTTGAAAATATGTGTTCTTAGTATTGGAAAAATATTAGCGAGTTACATATAACAGTCGGCAAACGGGAGGCAGTTAAAAACCATGACAAAATAGTAAGAAACACGTTTTTTCAGCACCGTGGTTGATACTGTTTGGTTGTGTTTTTGTAAATTAAAATATTTTATTCAAAAACTACCATTTTTTTCTTTTAAATGAGAGCTCAAAAAACGAATTGATATCTTTAAAAAATAATTTCTAAAAATAAAATAAAAAACCATTAAAATGATGATTTTTAAATTTTTCAAGGGAGGTAGAGGGGGAACGGTGAATGCGAAAATTAAATCCAGCTGGATTAACATCTTTCGGAACCTAAAGATGATTCCCACAAAGTTTAAAAAAAAATCAAAAATCCGATGGCTTTTCGATTAGATGTTTTCATATGGAATGGTAGATTTGTATCAAAATAAAAATTAAGGAAAAGACTAATATTTTTGGTTTACGTTTTTAAAATTTTCACTTTGTGTCCCGGGTTTTGCTCCCAGAAATATGGTTTACCTATACTACGTATATCGCAAGTAAAAATGCAATTGGAAGAAGAGATTTACTGAACAAACTTGCCCAACCACGACCAGTGGTTTTGTGCATTTTTGGACTAAATTTAATGAGATGAGATACAAATAAGTAATATCACGGCCACCTGCTTCGTATCATTAAATAAAATCTTCAAAACAATTAATAAAAGCGTAATAAAAATTACTTATACAGTTTTATTGCAAAAATTTTAAACTGCCAAAGCACTTTGCCACCACTTTGATAACTAACTGTAAAAGGCAATCAAATCATGTTAGAAAAACCTCAATAACATTGATATCCAATCTGTCCTTATCAGATCCTACTTTATCTTTGGAATGCATCTAACCATAATAATTCAAGTCTAATCTTAAAACATACAACTCCAATCTCTCAGGAACTGCAATCCATTAATCCTACTTCCGATAACACCGCATCGCATCGTCAAAAAGACTCCGATAAATTAAAACAATGCACACTGCACACACCCTCCCCTATCATGAACGCACAAACGCACATACACATGAGAAATGAGTACATAAGTACACACTACACTAACACACTAACCTTGATTTGTACAAATTGAATTAAGATTGCAGCTACTTGCTGCACTATCATCGGAGCTTGTGTTGCTGGTTATGTTGTAGGCGGAGGACGAAAAAGGACATGATGCACCATTTGACAGGATTTCATTATTCGATTTATTTCTAGTTCCAGTGAGCGTCACCTGCTGCTGATACTGCGAGTATTGATTAAGCCTGACCACATCCGCTTCATCTGATGATTCTCTGCTGTAGGTATTTCGGTTCTGATGGTGGTGGTCATTGTTTGTGGAAAAGGGGCCAGGGGTAAGAGGACATGGACTTGTTCGTTCGTTGCTATTGCTCGGCTCTGTTTGCTCTGTCTGGGCAGGAGTGGCATTCAATTTTTCTTCATCCTCATCGATTGGATCACCCTTCCGCTTAACGATTTCAATTTCAACCTCGACACCATGGAGTTTCGATGCAACTGCCTAAAGAGACAAAAAGAGGATATTGCTAAATTATGAGAAGAAAAGAACACAACAAAAAATATTCAGGTCAAAGTCAATAGAGAAAAAAACCGCACCTTTACGATGCCAATAACAATGTGCTCCAAGCCCGGTCGCTCCGAATAATAATGAAGTCGAAGTGTTCCATCCTTTTCCGTACACCGGAAGGAGGGTGCTCGCATACCTGGATAAAGTGTTCCCAGGTGATCATGTAAGGCATCCAAATTCTAGTTTTTAAACAAAGAAAAATAAAAAACCCTGTTATCAATTTTATGTTTGAACAAAAACAAAAAGTAGATAACTCACTTGTAAAAAATCTCTTGGCGTCGCTCCCAGAACCTGAAGGATTTTATCATAACCCGAATCTTGGCAAAATTCAAAAAAGGTCTTGCCAAATAGCTCCAGAATATCATCGGCTGGTATATCTGTAACGGAAATGGTTGTAATTTTATTCTAGAAATGGCATTTGCATAGTTTAATATAATGTTTTATGTAGTTGACATCCTTTTTGTTGGTCGTTCCTTGTAATACAGTGAATGGACTCTTTTCCACCACTCCTACGCTAATGGGGCTTTGTCTTATCGTTGGATAGAAAAATAAGCTAAGCTATATCCTCCAATGAATTGCTATTTGAATTTTTAAGTGGATGCGTTCATACAAACTTACACATTTACATTCACAATGAAAGAGATAGAATTTATGTATGACTTGGATTATCGATTTTAGAGTTTTTAGAGTTTTTTTTTATTTACATTTAATTAAGTTTATGTTGAATTGTTGATGATGGTGATTAATGATTTTGGTTGGGTATGAAGGACAAATATTTTGATGTCTGTGACAGATGGCGCTCGGAAGCTTGATGTACCTTAACTAGTATTTTTCATTTTAAAGTGGTCATTGAAAGTGGGATCAAAAACGATTATCTCTTCAGTTCTTATTAAAATAGCCGTTTTCTTGGGAGAGTGTATAGCAACTCGGCAAACTTTTTAGACGCAAAACAAAAAAAAAAATGGGCGAGTTCGTAATCGCAGAAATATGCGGCAGATCTGCCGCATGCCTGCTTAGCTTCTGCGTATCGATTTTTTTTTCTTCTGCCCGCAGAAAGCAAGCAGGCGGCAGTTTTTTTTAATAAATTTGTGTTCGTAAACATCGCAGCGCAGAAAATTATTTATAAAAAATCAGATTATTAAAATAAGGCGATTCTAGGGCTTTTAGGTGCATTTGGAACGAAATATTCGTTGATAGACAAATATTTTGATAATTTATGTACTTCGAAGCCATTTCATATATAGGGTGGGGCAATCACAAGTCCAGTTCCTTTTTTAAAAATGCAATAAAGTGAACAAAATTTAATTTTGTCCATGTACTATGGCTTTATTACTAAAAACAAACATTCCCATTAACTATTGGCTGCCTCGGCTAACTTTGCAGCAGCGCATTCGGTCACTCCAATTTTCCAAAATTTTGTTTATGGTTTCGGGCTGTAGCTCACGGATTGCTTGGATGATATTGGCATTACGTGCTTGAATCAATTCCGGATTGCTTGCATAACATCCGTCGTTTACGGTTCCCAACAATAAATAAATTCAAAGGGGTCAAATCTCAGCTCCGAATTGACATCGCAAAGACGGCTGATAACACGATTTTGGAATTCCGTGCGCAAAAGTTCGATTGTGGTATGGGCTGTGTGGCATACGGCGCACCATCCTGCATGAACCAAAGGTTGTCCAAATCCATGTCTTTAATTTTAGTAAAATAAAGTCGGTCAACATAGCACTGTTACGACCATTGTTGACCGAAACGGTGTTCCCAGCCTCGTTTTCGAAGAAAAATGCTCCAATGATGCCACCTCTCCACAATCCGCACCAAACTGTCACTCTGTATGGATGCTTTGGGTTCTCGACAGTAACATGTGCGTTTCCGAGCCCTAGATGCGGCATTTTCGTTTGTTAACGAAGCCGTCGAGATGAAAATGCGCCTCGTCAGAAAAGATGATTTTCACACGGCACTCACTTTGGAAATAGGGGTGAGTTCAAAAATGCAGGAATGCTGCATGACTGCAAGATACAATTGTAAAAAAAATGGTACCATTTATGCAAGTTTTTAGTAAAATTTGATGTCATTGTTGAGAGGAAACATTAATTCAAAAATGACATCAAATTTTACTAAAAACTTGCATAAATGGAACCATTTTTTAACAATTATATATTGCAGTCATGCAGCATTCCGGCATTTTTGATTTGAACTCACTCAAGTTTTCAATATTTCACAATTTTGATCAAGCGTGAAGCGACTCTGAGGTATAATACTGACTTCCCGTCAAGATTTCGATTGGGAAACAACTGTCAGTGTAAAAATAACATATGATTCAAAAATAAACTCCTAGATGGAAGTAGCCCACCCTATACATGTTTTCCTGTTTTAATTTTAATTTTTTTTTCAGCAGAAATTACTTTTTTTCAGCAGAATACTTTTTTTTTCTGCACAAACTGGCCGACGCCGATTTGATTCCTGCGTACTTTTGATGTTTAAGAACGTAATTTGTTTTGCAGGCCTGCTGAAGTCAGATTTAAATTTTTGTTTACGAACACAAACTTTGCAGATCCATTAAGAATTCGCTCAATCGCTATTATATAATTTTATAATTATAATTTTTGGATGTTATTGCTTGCGTGTAAAAATACTGCTGAGTTGATATACACTCTCTTATTTCTATGAACAAAAACTTCAAAATGTATTCCAGTAAAATTTGGTATTCCAATTTTTAGTATTTATTTAAAAACAATTTTGCACAAAATTTATTAAATTTCAATTAAGAAGATTAAAAATTACTATTTTATCATTTTTGTATTGTTTTAATGATATAAAATTGTTATCGAACCATTACTCTGTTCTATACAGTCAATTTCTAGCTGCAATCAAGCTACAAAAATAAGTTATATGCTATCTTGCATTTTAATTTTATCAAGATAAATAACTTGTTTAAAAAGAATTGTATGGCACGTACCGTTATTTTTGGAGATTTGCAAAAATTTAAATTTTACTTCAACCTTAGGTCAAAATGTTAAGGAAAATCGTATGAGCGTTTAAATTTGCAAGATGGAGCCAGACATACAAAATGGCAGGACCCAATTTCAAAAATCCATAATTTGCCGTATGTTTAACTATTGGGATTTTATGTTTAAGAAAAAAAAGAAACAATTTAATAAACCGTTATATTTATTAGGAAATTTAACGCAGAATAATGTAAAACAATTTATATTAATACACAGATATAATGGTGCATATTCATAGTCGCAGATAGACCCAGGTTTAACTAAACTACAGTTTAAGACAATTTTGGCTCAACGGATACAGACAGATTTTAATTATAAGTTGTTGGTTTTATATTAGTATAAGATAATTACTGGTATACAACACAAATAGCTTCAAATATTTTGAAATGATAAACTCAAAAGATAGAATCAAGGTCCGAAAATTCAACTAAACCTACCTATGTTTATCTTAGACAGTGTTGTGCCATGTAGACTATAAATGTAGACTACATGACTGTCTACATGTAGACATCCATGAGTAGACAATTCACAACTGACGACATAAATTTGTCGACAATGTAGACAATTCGTAAAACCATCTTAATTCATTATTTTTCCTACCAACATTTATCAAACCAAAAACATAAATGTTAAAAAAGAACCAAGTTCTTCTATAATACAAAATACTGTGCAAAACAACAGGACAGTAGTGAAAAATCATTAGATCTAAACCTAAACGCATACCTAGTTCTATGTTTTTAAAGGTTTTAGTTTCAAATATTTTAATTAGAGATATCGAAAAACTTTGAACTATGGGAGAATTTTGTTAAGATAACCTACTCACTAAAATTTGGAGGATCCACTCAATCAATGCAATGGTTTACTGGTCAAGTTTTAAAAATCTTCTAAATTTTTATGAATTAAGTAATAAAATGAATAAATTCCACATTCCAGTAAACCTTGCAATTTTTTTTTGTCAGTAATATAATTACTAACTTACAAATGTCTCACATAATTTGAAGTAATTTTTTTTATTATCCGATTTCACTCCCTTTTGCAAAGATATAGGGGCGTATTCATAGTCATTTTAGATCTGTGTCTAAGTTAAACATAGGCTTAGTTGAATTTTTGGACGTTGATTGTATTTTTTTAAGTTTATCATTTCAAAATATTTGAAGCTATTTGTGTAATATACCAAGTTAGTTATCTTATTATTAAACCACAATTTGTAGTTAAAATCGGTCTGTATTCATTGAGCCAAAATTGTCTTGAACCGTCTGTGACTTTGAATATGCCCCATTGTTTTTATTCGATGCACTATAAACATGAACACCTCTAAAGTCAAAAGGTCATCAATCAACGTCAAAGTAACTAACCCATATATGTGATACCAAAATCTGGGGTTGGTGCGACTCCACCTGAATGGAAAATCTCCAGTTTTAATTTTTTACTTTTATACTATTTATAATATGAACTTCAAATCCATATCACTCCAACGAATTTCATTTTACTACAGCAATTGGAAGTGCTTCGTAACTGATAACGATTCTTAGAGAGTTGGCGGATACCACGCCCCAAACGGAAGACCTCAACTTTTCGATTTTTCTTTTGTATATGCACTTGACTTCAAGACCTACCGTTCTACCGTATTTCATAATCCCACAGCATCCGAATAGCTCTTTTTAATTGTAGAAGGGAATAAGTTCCAAACTTTCAAATATATTAATTTTGATGCAAATGTCATCAAAATCCATTTTAATAACAGAAAAAGTTATGTATGTGATTTTAAAAAGCATTAGTTGGAAGAAGGAAACAATTCCCAGTTTTATTTCCACCCAATAATAGGGCTATTCATGCGAAGCACGACGGCGTAAAACCCAGATAGACCTGGTAAACCAGATAATTTTATCTCGTTAGAAATGAATTGTCAACATTTGTATCGGAAAAATATTCAGCAAAACAGATAAATTTATCTCACGTATTTGTTGCGCAAAGTGCAGAAATAAACCCGATAAACTGTGATAAGTCATTTGTTACGTATAATTTTATTATTTCCTACGTTTACGCACGTATTTTTAAAAAGGGTTGTTCATGTAAACATTTTGCGGAACGTTATAATTTTCTGCAAAGCAAAAAATTATCTTCCATGAATTCCCTTATTATAAATTATCCAAACCCGTGCCTATCGGTTGTAGCTGAACTTTTTAAAATGATTTTGTTTGTGACATTCGAATAATTGTTGACATTGTCTAAACATTGTCTACATTGTTTACATTGTCGACCAATTGTCTACGTTGAAATGTAGAAAATAAAAGTCGACACGTAGAGGAACAACACTGATCTTAGACACAGCTCTAAAATGACTAAGAATACGCCCCAATGAGTTTATGTTCTTTGATATACCTACTCACTAAGTAGGAGAGTTATTTAGTAACAAGTAATAACATACCAAAGCCGTGTATTTTGAAAGAGTGACTAGCAACTCAGCAAAACGTTTCCACGCAAAACAATAACAAAACAAATTATTATAGAAACTTTTGTTTGTGTTTTCCGTTTTACTTTTACTGTCTTGCTATAGTCACTCTCTCAAAAAACAAGGCTAATATTTCAAACCAAGTTTCTTTCATACTCATTAATTACTCACTTTTTAATTTAATAAGCAAAACAAAAACAAAAGAAACACTGAGAGTCTGATTTGTTTTTGTTTTGCGTTTAGAATAAAGAAGTGAGTATACTGAGTATAAAAAAAACTCTGCTAATAACGCAAATAAAATAGGAAATTTACGAACCTTTGAAGAAATATCTTTGTTTTTGACTTAAGTTTTTTACTTTCGATATACGCAGTATAGGGCAAGTTTAGGATTCGTGCAAAAAAAAAACTCAATATAATAATTTTCCCTAACATAACGATGATAGGGAAAGCGACAAAAGTGGGTCTCGCAATTCTGTCCGTCTGTCCGCCACCACCGCGCGCTGATGATAATTCTCTATTTCAACAGAAAGCACACTGAAAGAAACACTAGTTAAATACAAATTAACTAAATCAAAACTATTCAAATTAAAAATTAAATTTGAGTTAAATAAAAATATACTACAAAAATCAAATAAAATGGAAAAAAACAAATAAGCACCAAAACACATGAATGGGTATCTTGTAAAGGTATGTGTGGCAAATTATTTCACCCAATATGTGTCGGTCTGAGTCGAAGTGCCAAGGCTAACATGGTAGAATATTCCATTAATTTCAATTGTTACTGTGATGCATGCAATACTATCACGTTATCGCATATTATGCTTGCAATCAAGTGTAACAATGAATATCTAACTCAATTATCGGATGACATTAAAGTACTGAAAACCAATCTTAGTCTTAATATTAGTAAAATAATAGACGTACTCAACAAAACCAAGCACATTGGTAGAACAAAAAATTATAATGGTTATTAACGGTACCTGTCATAGAACCGATTTTTCGGTTTTCAAATTTCTCGTTAACGGCTACTGCCATCTATTACTAACGGAAAAACAATATTACACTGTCGTGTTTTTACGCGGCTTGAAATATACCAAGTTCCTGTCTAGTTTGGGTAATGCCCTAGTAAGTTTTATGTACAAGGAAAATCTAGATGACGAAAACGTGTCGGATACTTGTCAGGCCCTTGATGGATTTCAGTACCAAAACATTTTTCGAAAGAAAAAATAAACTGAATCGTTTTACTGATAGCCCAGGCAAAATGTACACAAAAATGGCCAATCTGCCAAAATAATCCAAGTGTAGGTTTTTAAACTCAATTGTCTTTATTTTGGCATATGAAATACTGTCGCGAAAGTCTATTGCCAAATCGTGTGCGCGTCAATAGTTATCCAAGTTTAAATGTGAAAAATATCAGTTTTTCGCATAAGACTCGGAAACGGTAAATGCTATCGAAAAGTGTTTCATACAAAACTTAGAGATTATGTCATTTTCAAAAACATCTGAACATCTGTCATAATGAACAAACTTTGGTTTGTACATTATGTGAATCCCAAAAAGAAAAAAATGATCATGTTTTTCTTAAAAACAACCGTTTTAAAGATATAATATTTTTAAAAATTTGACAAAAAGTTCGAATTTCTGTTTGTTTTTATAATTTTTACCCTTAAAAGCACAAGTTGTCGAAAAAATTCTTACGCTCATTAACACTATTTTGCGTATAACACATCAGTTGCAAGATATTGCAACTTTAAAAACGAACAACTTCGAATAAACAGGATTTTGTTATAAAATGTTTGTACAACTATATTTTCGAAGTTTGATCATTTTTTTTTTTTTTTTAATCTTCACCTCGATTTTTTTGGCAGAAAAAGTACAATTTGCCTGGGCTATGATTGATATAGCCAGCCTAGTTAGACCACGTTTCGCTCAAGTCAAAGTCTGATACAAAATTTAAACGTGATAAGTGATAAGGAACCAGTAGCCTGCAAATACATTATAACGTTTTATTCAAAATGTGGAGCTGTATAACGCTGTACCCTTGACTGTGTCTGTATTGTGGTGAAACTGCACACAAACAAAAAATTCTTCAGTTTGTTTAATTTAATTATAGAAGTCGTCCTCTGAATAATTCGGTCAAAATTTAATATGAATAATAGAACAGAAACAAACAAAAATGAAAAACTCCAATGCTTACTCAAATAAGCCAAGGGGGAGGGTGCATCACACTACAAATGGTTCTGTTAAAATCTACACCCGAATGGTGGTTCTATTTCTAGGAAAAGACGTAACATTGCTTTGATATGTATTAAAATGAAAATTAGTAGAGACAGAAATGTTACGCTTCGTTAACTTTTACAAACATGACAAAAGTAACTCGAAACCACCAGCAAGAAAACCTAAAAAACCATCAACCAAAATGAAACAAAATCCAAATACAATTTATTTCATGATCTCATTTTCATTTCTCATCTTCTGTGTCACTGCCAATTTCTTCTTCTCTATACGTATACGCAGGTAGGTACCTACTATATGAAATTGTACCAAAAACATCTAAAGTTTCTAAAATCTAATATTAATTGAATAATTCTCATTGAAAATTCCTATTTGAGCAAAGCTGTCAACGGAAACTTTAGCAACAGTGGGTACCTATACTCGTATCCATCGCCTCACAACATTACCTACTCTAGAAGTCAGAGAGTGTTCTAAAATGATGAAATTTCATTGGCAAAATGGGTAATTGAAGGAGAAACTTCTTCTTCACCTTGTTTTAAAGTTGAAAAAGTTTTACCTTACCAATATACGAACCCAATGCAGAGCTTTGACACTTTTGTAAGAACTCAGTGAGAAGACGAAGAAGGACTTACTTAAAATTTCTACAGCAGCTCCAATTAGATTATAGGTTATTTCATCGTCGTAAATCTGTCGGACCAGGAATTGACCTTCCATGCTCACCATGGCCTTCTTTCTGGAAAGACAAGAAAAGAAAACAAAGAAATGTGAGTAAGGGCTTTTTTTGTTTGTTTGTTTAAAAGGCGACATCAGATTATTGTCTTTTATATTAGGTACTCGTATAAACAACAGAAAAGGCATCAGAATATCAATCCATGTCCCTAATAACTGCTATTGAATAGTTTTGGAGGTAAGATTGTTATGCTGGGTTTTGCTTCACTTCACACAAATTGATCTTTCTTTGCAGATTTTTTTTGTTGGATGGATAAGGGAGGAAGTTTAATATTGATTCACACCGAACTTAGATGTAGGTACTCATAAATACATTTAGAAAGTGCGGGTCGGTAGGCGACAGGGTTCCTGGATTAAAGCTTTTTTCAAATTTTGAAGTACAGTCGACGTCACCTATAACGCCCAGTCATTTGGGTTTCAATTGAGTGAAAACAACAGCAAATTTCATGCTGGCGCCGGCCATTATAGTTCCAGACACATGATTTGGTTTTTAACCCTTTAAAATTAATAAATATAGTGCTAGCATTACGAAAATAAGGAAAGGCTTAAGACAAGATATCGAAGCACATTAGTTCTGATTAGTATTCCACATTCGAGCAGTGGGGTTAAAAAATAAATCTCTAAACTTGACATTACGTCCGAAATTTGGCTCGACTGATGTACTACGGTGGAATTGTCAAAAATTGGAGGTATGCAACTATTTCACTAGAACACTCTTTAAAGAAATAACAATAAAACAACGAAAGACATGAAACATTGCAGCGGTGTTCAAGATTTCAAAAGCTTCCGCTATGTTACTTTTGCATATCAGATTTAAAGCTTTCTTTTGTATTCTATCGAATAGACTCAAAGGGACTGCCATGAAAATTCCAGAAGCTTTGCCGATTATCATTTTGGTGGCATTGTACAAACTGAGTGCCTTCAATCTACTGCAGTCATGTCTCTGCGTAGTAATAATAGGCATAATCTTGAAACTATCGGATAATATTTAACAGCCGTATTTAATAGAATCCGCTAAACAGCTATAAACGGGTGAACAGTTATGCAGTGTATAAGGTATTATGTAGCCTCTATACAACGTTGCATAAATAGTGATTTATAAAACATTTCCCCACCCAGTATAGTTATACAGGCTTTGTGTCAAATAAAGTACCAAAAAGTAGAAATCTATTACGTTTTGCTTCCCAAACTGACAACGAGACTCAGTTGTTTGTGAAAAATAAATAAAATAATTTTCCTGACGATAGGATTCTTTTTGATTTTTTCTTAATTTCTTTTGTTGTAATTAGTTATCGAGTTGTTTTGATTGTTTTTTTTTTTGTGTATACAAATAATATAATAATATATATTCAAAAGAAAAGAATGTGTATTTGTTGATATTTTGATTGAATTATTTAATTCACTCACAACGTGATGTTTTTGTTGAGAAAAATATAAGGGTGGCTCTTTTTTGGCAATGATTAAATTTTATTTGTAGTTCTCCGTAAAGTAATGAACGTGATTTTGTTTAAAATTTGATTGAAACGGCTGAACATTCATATAAGCCATAGCAGATGGTTGTAAAATGTTGATAGAAGTTCTTAAAATTTTGCACGTACCTACATATTTTATGCAGAATCTATAAAATAAAGAGTGTACAAAAGACATTCCTTTTTTTTAAACAATATCCCACCAAAATTAACAATAAATACACAAAAACATATTTATATTTTGTTAAATTGATTTATATTAAAATTATGTAAGAGAGATTTCAACACAAACATTGCACAAATAAGTACCCCCCTAATATATATCTACATTGGGCGTGTTTTTTAGTGCCCTCTATGTTAGCTTAAAAAAAACTCCATGTAAAATACAACAACAAATATATTTAGTTCGCGGCGATAAACATCTCTGCTTAAGAATTAAGCTAAAATAAAAACAGCGCTTCCATATACTATTTTCTACGTTTTTCCGATGAATTATCAACCAATAGCAAAAATTCATCCAAAAATTAATTAATTTGGCAGATGGATCTTGAAGCACGGGTTGATCGTCAAAAATATGACAGAAAAAAAGGTAAAAACCGAACATTTTTTATTTTTTAAAATATAATTAATTTAAAATAATTAAACCAATAAATAAAAGAAAGACCTGGTCCAGGGAGGAGACGTTTCTTTTAATTTATCAAAATTTTAACGAGGTTTTGTTTAATTTTTTGTTGTTGACAAACAGTTGACAGCCAAAATGTCAGAAAATGGCGGCGATCAAGAATCGATGCGATTTTCGTATCCATATACCTACCTAGGTATCTGAACCACCAGGCGCGAACCAGAACCACCAAAACCAGATAGGTTACCTGAAAGTATTTTTTGACAAAATTCTTCGCTGTAATACAGTAATTTGAATTTTATTATGTATACTGTTTTAATTATTTTTCCGAAGAAATCAAAAACACGACTTGACGACGGCAAACAAATGGCCACGTTCGGGTGGTAAGCAGATACGTATCTGAGATACGTTAGAATCTGATATGTTTTCGAACGACCAAAACAGGATACGTAACCAAACCAACCAAAACCAAGAAAATGAACAGATGAGATGTCAGCTGTTAGTATAATCCAAACAAATACGAACATTTTTGGGATAGCTTTAGATTTCTTTTTGATATCAGCTGGTTGGCTCGTCAGCTGGTTTTTCCTTAGGCATTACAACAAACACGAACACATCCAGATACCTTTGGTTACGTATCCGAACGCGGCCAATCTCAATTTTGCAGTCAGCTGTTTTTGACATTTCACTTGGTATACAAACGTATACCAAAATTCCTTGGATAGCAATCACACGGGATTACAATAACTCGAACCTATCCGGATAGCTCTACATAGGTTTTTGATCACGGCCAATGTCATTGTTATATTAGTGCTGCCAAATTCTTTTCTTAAGAAACGATAAGCGTATTTTTGTGCCATTATTTCTTAAGCTAACATAGAGGGCACACAAAAAACACGCCTATTATTGATGTTGTGTGTAAGTCAAAGTGAAATTTCGATACTAAACAGCCTTTATGTAGGCTCTAAACAACCTTCAAACGCGTTTAGCTTATATTTTGTTCGAAAGAAATTGATTAAGTGGGTATTTTTATTTGGAGTAGGATGCCTCCTCCAAAATACTTAATTTGAAGGTGTGCCGTGCACCTAAAAGATTTGAGAACCCCTGCTCTAATTCGTCGATATGTTTTTTTTTCACACAAGAGAGAGAGAGCAACGTTTCAGTATATTGAGGGCGGTATAATCATCAAGTCTTAGTAAAATTATAAGGTTGTTTTCATGGACCTATTGATCATGCTATAGAAGTCAATATATTTTAGAACTCATAATAGTCTGGCAGGCCGCCACAGGAAGACCTACCCTCTTCTCTTTACCAGATGAGAAGGATACAATTTAATTGATAGTGTCCAAACAAACAATTTGCGCATGGGTTGCTTAAAAAAAGGGCCCTTAAGAAAATAAGTTTTCGACCTTTTAATATTTTTTATATTACCACATAAGCTCAATCAGATAATTGAGTAATCGCAAAAATGGATCTTTAAAGCGTGGCGACCACAAGTTATGTCCTAGACAGCCCATGCGCAAATTGTTTGTTTTGACACTATCTGTATATCTCTCATCTGAGGTAATGAGATGAGGGTAGGTCGTTATATGAACGCTCGCAGACTACAAGGCCCTCATTATGAATAGCGAATCGAACGTTTGTCGAACGATTTAGCGAATTTCACTTATCACAGTATTAGCGTTAGCGAGCTTCCAGATTCGCTACAGAAATCAATGCTGCCAACAGTTTTCAAACGAATTTACACATGTTAAACGTCAAATGGTTTGACTTTTTATTTCTGTTTGTGAATTGTGATTAATTGTTTCTTAAAAAACAAAACAATATTCGTATGGAGTATCATTTATACAGGGTGCTCCGTAAAGAATGGATAACCCTTAAATGCCCCATAAAATGGCCGTCCTGAAAACTGATACAAGAAAGTTCTATCCCAACCACAAGAAAAGATACATGCAATTTTTTTGTTCAGTGCATTATTTTTTTGCCTTACTTTACATTTTTGAATACCACGACTACAAGTGAATGAATTCCACCGTTTTTTTTTTTCGTAGCAATATTTGACATTATTTGTGCCAGAACATTAGTAGAAAAAAATTATAACAACTGTTGGACTTCTTAGAGAAATAAATTATTTAACTTTGATTTTCAATGCAAAATGTAAAAGAATATAATTTTTGAAACAGATAAATCATCTCCGGTATAAAAAAAATGCATGAATACCTAAGTGGCCAACCATTTTAAAAATATGCGCGTTAAATGCAAATTTCAAATTGGTATAGCCTGTTATTGTATCTAGAGTCAAAAGCAAGTTATTGGTAAGAAACCTGCAATATTAGAGGCAATGTAACAAAAACAAAAGTTTTAAAAATTAGCACAGTAAACGTGATAATAATGCCATGCGTTGAACAGGTAGATTTTTGATTGATATGACATATAATTGTTATTGTACTTTGTATTGAAAACATTTTGAAGCACAACAGGGGCGGATATAAAGGCACACAAAAAACGGATATCATTAAAGGAACAGGAAAAAAAAATACTTGAGCCTTAAAGGTTAGACCGCACTCGCCGGAACTGCACTGCATCGGAATTCAGAACTAAACTTCACACGAAGTCGTATGAATTTGTATGAAGTTCAGTTGCCGCTTAGTGCGATATAGCTACTTAAATTTCATAAAAAATAATGTTTTGCCGCGTTGTCGTGAAGTTTAGTTTGACTGAAGTTGAGTACGGTCTTGCATTAAACCTAAACTGATTTCTATTATTTGTTATAAATTATAAAATTTATCTTGGGACAAGCAAATTTTATTATTTAAGGTCTCAAAATAGCCAAAACCTAGATCCGCTACTGCTTGTAGTCGTGGTATTCAAAAATGTAAAGTAAGGCAAAAAATAGTGCACTGAACAAAAAAATGCATATATATTTTCTTGTGGTTGGGATAGAACTTTTTTTTATCAGTTGTCAGGACGGCCATAGAGTCTATTATGAGGCATTTCAGGGTTACTATTCTTTACGGGGCACCCTGTATATTTGTTTTTTATACAATGTATATTTTCTGGTTAAACTTTCCAATAAAAATAATTTAATTATTGGTAACTTGTATGTGTGTGTGCAGTGAAGATTGCAAAATAATTTTTTTCCTGGAATGTTTCCAGAACGATTTGGTTAATTAGTTACGGTATTATGAAGAATACCTACAGCGCGAGTTAAAGTTTAAGCTCCCAGATCATTTGCATTTCGCAACTGTTTGACCAATATGTTCATTATCTTTTTCGGTTCAAATTTCTTCCTTTTCCTCCGCATATATCAAACACGCATTTATGTTTCTAATTGGCAAAATAACTTTTCCTCATTCATGTTCATTATTCTAACAGAAGTGGGTGATTCCGTTTAGCTACCTCAAATCAGTTGGCTTTTTGCAAGTTCAGGAAAGTGACATCTCAAATCTAGCTTCGACCAGACGGACGTGAGCAGGCGGGTTAAATTTTTGTTTGCTCAGGATTTTTACAGTGAGACCTTTGAGATTCTGAACCTGCCTTAGAAATCGACCATTTTATCGACGCAGAAGACTTACAAATTTGAAAATCGACTGGCATTTGTTTTAAAATACATATCAAATTATTATTTTTTTAAGTTTTGCTTAAATTAAACAATAACAAAAAATTTTAAGGTCTTTAACTTTTAATATTCAATTCAATTCAATTCAATAGAGTTATCACATAGAAGTTTAGTTCGATAAATTTTGACTCTTTTAGCGAATAGATTAGCGAAAGTTCGCTGTTTGTAATACAGTGATAGTCAAATTCGCTAAAGTTTTGACATTTGAAATGAACTTAACTTAAGCGAAACGCTATTCTTAATACGAAATAAGGGAATTCGCAAAGTTTTAAGTTCGATTCGCTATTCATAATGAGGGCCTAAGTCTTATACCTAAGTTCTCCAGGACAACTTTTAAGTTATCATAAGTCATAGGGCTCTTCCAAAAATTTCGTTAAAAAATTTGGTTATGTTTGGGCTATGAGCCTCAAAAAAATTAATAGCGCTCGATAAGAACCACCCCTAGACATAATATTAAGTTTAAGTTGAAAATGAAGCTAACAAAAATGGATGTACTTTAGTGTAAATCTACAACTTTACCTCCCAGACTAAACGGCACTGTTCCTTGTTCGCCAAAATACAAACAATAGAGTGCTGAAACAAATATTATGTTTCGTTTCAAAAGGAGCAAAAGCAAAACTCATTCACACCGGCTCGACTTCTTATCTCCAAAATTTACAAGACCAAAAAGCTTAATGTATCTAGGTAAGGCATAAGGAAAGGATATAATATATTGTACATTATGTAGGTGTGTACAACAAAACCGACGAAAATGTGTAATTTAACACATGGAGTCTGTTTAAGATACATGAATTTAATATGCTATGCCCATAATAATGGCGTGATTCGGAAGCAATAATAAATTTTGGTTAGGTAGGTCTATAAGGTTGAGATTGTTTTTGCATGCCAGAATTTTTTGACGCGAAAGAATTAAACAAGAAAATTTATTTTAATTACATTTTTCTTGGAAGAAGGCTTATGCCGTATACGATACGCGTATATGTGGAGTGTATTTTTGAGATTATGGCAGTGGCAACGGCAAGAGTTGGGTGGAAAAAAGTTGGCTCGCTGGCTCCTGGGTGTCAGAAAAAAATTGTTATGTTGTTAAAAGAAACTTAAAAAGCAGAGAGCTGTTAATAAAATAAGAAACCAAGTTTATTTATGTCTGTTTGTTGACTATGAGAATGTAGAGATATAATTAGCTTTTAGAAGCTGAAGAGTGTAGGTAAGGTATACCTATATATTTTTGCCATCCATTTTATTTAGGTAAGAGTATCTTCAGATTTAAGCATGATGTTTATTCGCTAATGGTTGGTACTTTGTTTGCCGTATATTCACTCAAAATTTTAAACTGATTTTTTAACTTTATGATTATGGTGAAGTTGGAGGTTTTTAGCGAACCATCCGTGTCGATCTGTGCTTTAATCTAGATTTCCATATCTTAAAAGGATGAATATACCTTTACTGGTACTGGTTCAAATTTTGATTTCGTTTAGCAATAATTGTATGTTAATCTCTAGAAAATACTGTATAACTACCTAGACTGGGAAAATTTCCTCGGTTTGAGCGGCTTTTAAAATATTTAATACTTAAAAAAAAAAATCTGATTTCACTATTTCTGATTGTTGTAGCTATGAGTATGTACTTGAAAAGCTCCACATGACATGAAAACATTATTTTGACAGCTAGATATAAGCAAGCAAAGATTTTTGGAGGACTCCTATTTAAACGACTTACTTGTTGGGTGGATAGAAACGAGATACTGAGCGAATGTCAGGCTGGTTTCCGCGAAGGATACTCAACGGTAGACCACATCTTTACGCTCTCTCAAGGAAAGAATATTTATGCTTACTTTGTAAATTTTAAATCTGCATTTGACAGCATTGATAGGGAATTACTGTTTTATAAACTATCGACAATGGGTATATCCATCAAAATGTTGAAAACGTTAAAAAAATTATATGCAAATTGTACTGCAAAAATCTGGGACGGAACGTTATTGTCAGAAACCTTTTCAACGCCCACCGGACTACGGCGCCTTAAGTAGACTGCTTTTCGCTTTATACATTAACGATGTTGTATCATCCTTAAATGGAGGAATCAATATACGTAGTATTAACTTAAAAACTCTTATGTATGAAGACGATATTGTCCTTTTGGCGGATACACCTATAAAGTTACAAATGATGATTACAAAACTAGAAGATAACTGCAAATTGTGGAATCTAACAGTTAACCGCTCAAAATCCCAAATTATGATTTTCGGCAGAGGCAAGAAACAACGCAGTGGAAACTACTTATGGAGATACGAAAGAGAGCCAGTGGAGATTGTGGACAGTTATAAGTACCTAGGGCTTATACTGACACCACAAAGCAACATGAAGCTACATTTTGAAGAAAAACTTAAAAAGGCGAAAATTGCAATAAACACAACCTGGAGAGCATGTATGCAAAATACTCATATAAGTCTCCCAGCTAAACACCAAATCTTTGAAGCAACTGCAATGGCAGTTATGCTTTATGCATCCCAAGTGTGGGGATTTTCACAAAACGTTAGCGTAGAACAGCTGTTACGATTTTTCCTTAAAAGAATATTGCACCTTCCGATGACCACACCCTCCTACATGCTTCACATAGAGACGGGCTTACTACCAATGTATATTACGACATTGAAACTTCACTTCGACTATGTTCTCAAAGTGTTTAATATCAATGAAACCCGAAACCCGGCTACCCAAAATTGTAGCAAATCTTGCCGTGGATAGGAAAACTTCCTTCTTTGAAAAGTGGATAGAGCTAGCAGCAAGAACTGAATGTCCCTTACACCTAGACACCATAAGCACCCAGCAGATGAAAGCAGATCTATATAACATCACTTAAGTTCTTGATGAAAAGCTACGCGAGTCATATATTGAAAAAGCTCGGTCTTCTGTGTATAGAACTTATTACTCCCAACTAGAATACGATCTAAGAACGAAAAGCTACTTCGACACTAGTTATGGAGTCGATAATATATCTACCCTCTTCAAAATACGTGGAGAATTACTACACCTCAACTACATACCTCACCGCCCAGATCTACCAATAGTTTGCAGCCTTTGCAATATGAACACCAGAGAAGATGCAATGCATTTTGTAGGCGATTGCCCAATACTTATCAAACTTAGAAAACTATACCTGTGTAAGACCGTATTCTCAGCCGAAGAAGTTCTTCGCCTTTTAAATGGAGGATCCTGGAACGCTCTGTATAAATTCGTCAAAAATGCACTCAGATATAGAACCCAAATTTTAAGAGAAGACTTTTACACGTAATTAAACATATAATGCACCCAAGAATGTGATACAAACCTCAGAAATCATTAGTTTTTAAAAATATTTATGCACCTTAAAAAGTATCATGCTAATCTTTAAAATTGTCATTCTGGCAGACGGCTTTTGCCATGTCATATAAGATTTGTAAAAACCAAAATGTAAACTATGTATATATTGAATTTTAATAAATCTAATCTAATCTAATCTAATCTATAAGAATTTCTAAGTCATTATAACTGATTGGATGAAGAGGGGAGAGTGTTATATTTCCCTTCCCTGCATTTTCAATATTTGTATGGATTTGGTAATTTATTTTAAAAGGTCTTCGTTCCCATTTGAGCATGGCCATTGGCCATAAACAAGCCTTACGGTCAGACACTTACGGTGGGCATTCATCCGAACAAGCCGAACTATTTAAATCAGCGGGAGATGAATTGGCTAGGAGCATAAACCAGCTCATCTGCAAAATTTGGTCGGAGGAAAGTATGCCCGATGAATGGAACCTCGGTATAGTGTGCCCCATCCATAAAAAGGGAGATGTTCTGAAATGTACCAACTACAGAGGAATTAGTCTCCTAAACGTCGCTTATAAAATCTTGTCGGCCATCCTGTGTGACCGCTTAAAACCTTTTGTCAACGATCTGATTGGTCCCTATCAGTGCGGTTTTAGGCCAGGCAAGTCAACCGTCGATCAAATGTTCACACTCCAACAGATTTTAGAAAAATCCCGGGAATTCCAGATTGATACACACCACCTTTTTATCGATTTTAAAGTCGCGTATGATAGCGTGAAAAGGGAAGAATTATACAGAGCCATGTCGAGTCTCGGCATCCCTGCCAAACTCGTCCGCCTGTGCAGAATGACGATGGAGAAATCTCGCTGCTCCGTCAAAATTGGTAAGAACACCACCGATTCCTTTGATGTTGAGAATGGATTGAGGCAAGACGACGTGTTATCATGCAACCTATTCAACATCGTTCTTGAAGCCATTGTACGCAACGCACATGCCAACACCAGCGGTACAATCTATCAAAAGTCCGTTCAATTGCTTGCATACGCGGATGACAGAGACATTGTCGGCAGAACGAAGCGAGCTGTGGCAGGGGCATTTGCGAGCATTGAATCGGAGGCGGCTAGAATGGGATTGGCGGTTAATGAGGACAAGACGAAGTATATTCTGTCATCGAGAGAGGAATCTCAACATCGTCGACTTGGGCAAAATATCACGATGGACAGATATAACTTTGAAGTTATCAAGGACTTTGTCTACCTGGGCTCCACTATTAAAACGCAGAATGACATCAGTGCAGAGATCAAGCGAAGAATTACTCTTGCCAACCGCTGTTTCTTCGGTCTAAGAAGGCATTTAAGTAGTAAGACTTTCTCTCAGAGAACCAAGGAGACTTTATACAAGACCCTAATCATCCCGGTCCTGCTTTATGGGTCAGAAGCATGGACACTGAAAGATTCGGATAAAAATCTGCTAGGGTGCTTTGAGAGGAAGATTCTTCGTGTGATTTTCGGTCCGGTGTGTATCGAAGGAGTATGGAGGAGAAGATTCAACGACGATCCATACGAGCTATACAGCGACGTTGACCTGTTCAAAAAGCTGAAAATACAGCGGCTGAGATGGCTGGGGCACGTGGAGCGTATGGACAGCAACGCACCTGCCCGATAGGGTACGCAGCAGAGGAACAACCCGTAACAGGTGGCGCAATCAAGTGAATGACGACATCAAAGCACTCGGTGTGCGCAACTGGAAGCGGCTAGCTAGGGACAGAGCTGGCTGGAGGGGCTTGTTAGTTGAGGCCAAAGCCCATCCTGGGCTGTGAGCGCCATCAAAAGTAAGTTAGTAGTTTATTAAATGAAAATGTATACGTAACAACATATACATATGCATCAAATTTAACTCTTGCCTGGAATTCAACGAGTGACCGTTCGCAAACTAGCTCTGACTTCTCCCGTTCTAGTTAAGATTGGTCAACGTTCAATACAGCCTGTTTGCGTTGAAGAGCTTATCGTTCTTATTCACTTTTCTGTTTCCAACTTTCTTCCTTAACCTGTTTTTCATCTTATAGTTTGGGGACCTAATTCGTATACTTCTACAATTTAGCAAAATTGAGAGTTTGCCTGAAGTTGAGAAATAGTGAACAAAATGGCTTTAGTATATATCATAAAAAGCAAATAAAAAATGTTCTATTTTTTGTTTATGTTTTTGTTTGTATCTATTTAGGGATCAGTCCGTAGTAAATGTACAACCATTTTCTTCACTACTAATAGAATTAATAAGGGTGGTGTGTGGGTGTTTTTGTGGGTTGTTTTGTCTAACTTTTACGAATTGCAATTTAAAACCTTGAAAATAATACCCATTTTTATTCCGATAAATGAGATACAAATTTATATTTGTTTGTTGTTTTCCAGAGATGATTTTGACATCAAAAATATTATTTAAAACCCCATATTTGTATTTTTTACAAATTAAATACTCCAAAAACTACTTTTTGCATAAGATTGATGCTTGCGACCCCTAAACATAATTTTTAAAATCTGAAAAAATGTAGGTAGTGTGTCATGGGTTTAGAAAACTTAATTACAAAAAATGGTTTAAATTGAAAGAAAAATACACAAAATATTAAAAAAAACTAAGGAAATAGAAAATTGTGACCCTGAAACTAATTTTATTCAAAATTAAATAACTTCTGTCAAACAGCGAATTTGGAAAAACGATTAACGGACAATGAATGCATAAATATGTACCATACGATATGAATGTCTTTCTTATTTGTGCTGGGCGACCGCTCCATACATCTTTGTCCATTGTCTTTTGAATATCAAAATTCAAATTAAAATTAATATTTGAAAAACTTACTTAGAACTTGGCGTACTCTTAGTCGTCAACACACATTCTTACAGTGAGGGTAGATGTCTTTTACATTAATTTTTATTCACCCTCAAAATGAGCACTTGAATAATAATTTCCAGAAAAATGAAAATTCTTGGTGCTTTTGTTTTAAGACTTTTTACGTTATTTTATTATCATAATAATCTTTTCCAATAAATTTCTGCTTTGAATAATATTTTCCTGCTGTCATCAGTTTAATATTTTTCTTTATTGAAACAATTCAAAGGAAACTGATACTCAAGCCAGAACATATATTATCTTAATACCCGACCTCATTTCGAATTTTTTGTCCCCTCAGATAATATTAGCCGGTGGCCATTACCACTAATACATTTTTATTACAAGCTCCTGATTCATAAAGATTTCTTATATATGTACATATAAAATGTTTATTCGCTCCGATGACAATATGCTACTCTACTATTGTTGTATTTATAAAACATCCAGTAACAGAGCTATTAGGTCCTGAAATTATATACCCCAATATAAATCGAACACTTTGGCCATACGCACGCCATGTGGAGTTAAATTTTATCGTCGCAATAAAATGGTTTAATGGACGGGGGGGTTTCAACTGAGATTATTTGACATCCCCATAGTCCCACACACAAGAAAAGGACAACAGAAAAAGAAGAAAAAAAAATACAACAACCTCGATGACAATCTTTAATGAACCAAGTGTCATTCGAACGACATCCAAATCTTTCTGAGAAAAAATACCTTCTATACCAAGATGTGATGGCTGATGGGTGAGGCTTGGAAATTGTAGTTCAGTACTCCAAAAGGCGTGAGAGGACGCCACAGTTTTCCAACTAAAACTTTATTTATAGCCCTCTCTCCTTTCGACAAAGGATATAAAGATAGGTAATGTTTCATTTTCACATCGCCCTTTGCAATGTTGCCGACACATAAATCCGTTTGTTCGTGTGGGCTGAGCCGCACTCTGGATGAGGAGAGTCCTTGAATGAAATGGATACCTCAACTAAACTCCTATTGTTGCAGTTTAGATGAGGCTAGTTTAGTGGAGCTCATCTCCTCCCTGATCTGATGGGATATCCGCCACACCGGCTGTTGGTCGTTCGAATCCAGCTGTGGAGCACGTTTTCGAAGAATATTAATGACTATATAATTGGTTCGGAAGAAATCGTGATGGGGATGATAACAATAATGATGATGCTGATGATGATGACGGTTATAAGTGATAAGTGATAAGTGATAACACATACATAAGAGATTCGCAAATTAGTGCTGGACGTGTGACATGAGAAATGTCTGAAAGGTTACACAAACCTCAAAAATATTACCCAAAAAAAGAAAAAAAGACCAAGGTGTATACATTAGGATAATCATTATCGAATTTTTGAACAACAACAACAACTTAAAGGCGCTACCACCAATTTTTTGGCTGGAGAAATAGCTATGTCGTGCTTTGCCACTTTTGCACTCATCAGTCTCCTTTTTGTGGTGCTGAGCATTTCTCCAATTTTATTTGAAAAACTTTTAATGCACACCATAGGATTCGAATCATAGGATTGCTCAGTCTTAGCAGTCGTGTGCACTTCGCACTCCACCGCTTTAGACCACTGACGTCACAGGTCGAGATGTGTTATTTGTTTATCAAATGCATTTGGAGCATCAGCATTTTTATAAGCGCTTTTAAGTATGCTGTCTTGTTCCGCCTCCATTTTTCTCCATACCTTCCGGTCATACATAGCGGTCTGATAATCATTATCATCAGTTCCGTCATGCACTTAACTTAAGTGGGAGAAGGAAATTGTTAGTTACGGTAACTAAAAATCACGCATACGGCCTAGTGTCTTAATAAAATCTTATAGGTATATGGACAATTGCTGCTGCTATGGTGATTCTCAACATTTTGTGGTTTTCTAAAGTATCTGATAGCCATAATAACGTACCAGAGTACTTTGAAAGTAAGGTCGCTTGAGTTTTGATTTTTCATAAGTAGAACTAGAAGTAGAAAAGAGGACTAACTTTTAAAACTTTTCCATTGCAGTGGATTGCACGAACTTGTCTTTTGTTTTAATATTATACAATGTCAAAAAGGTTTGCAATTTAAACAAATATATTGTTATGAAAAAGTGTCTAGTTATTTCGGTCATCCATCTCAATTCGCGGCAAAAAAATTTCTGAAGTATGGGGACCTTAAGCAACCCATGTTCTTGATCGGTTCAAAAATCAGAAATATTTTCGCACTCTACCAGTATAAGGAGTACTTAAGGGTATTACATATTGACATAATCATATTTGCGGTGGACCAGAAATCCAGATTGCATTTCCCCAAAATAAATCATTATATGTTTATCAGGTTTTCTTCCTACTATCAGGCCACGCCCAACTAACATTTCAGCTTCGGTTCGGCTTAATAGAATAGGCTTTAGAAGTTCCATAAGACATTTGTAAAGTTTACTTTAGCATAAAAAGGAGAATGTTATACAAGCTAATATAGCTTGTATACGTGATTTCGGAAAATCTTCTTATAAACTTATTCGCAGATCTTTTAAAAGTAGCAGATTGTATAAAAGCCTAAAGACGCCGATACGAAGTTTTAACGAGCGATATTGGAAATTTGAATGACACTTCAACTTGACAGATAGCTTCGGACATGGTTGTATAAAAGTGAAATACAAGTCTTATAGAAGGTGAACAAAAATAAATTAAAAAAAAAGAAAGATACATTTTTAATTTTTATTTTTTAATGTGATTTTTGCTGCATTTTATCTGAAATCAAGTATTAAATTCAATTATTTATTAATTATAGTATTGGAAACAATTATAAAGCATAAATTATATTTTTACCTCACTAGGAACCGAACTCAGGAACTCCTACGTGACAGTCCATCACTCTAACCACTCAACCATCTTAGATATAATTGGGAAGATGCAAAAACTAAATCAGTCTTTTTCTTTCTTAAAACTTTAAATTTTCCTTAAATAAATCCGAACTTCTATAAAAAATTTCACGCATGAATAAAATTTCTTTAACTCTCTTATACATTTCGCGTGTGGAAACAAATGTACCTAAACGATTTGTTTAGCAGTCCCCTTGCTCCATTTTCATTTCAATAGTCTTAAATTAATATCAATAGTCTTAAAATAAAATAAGTAGGTAATAATGCATATTTTTGATAATTTTAATCCGAAAAAGCACGGCTACTTAAGCACGATTAACAGAAACAAGGTATGCTCATTAGGTGTGTGACGTTACAATACTCTGCTTATGTTCGGAGAAAAGAAAAATAATTAGCTTTATTTGATTGTTTTTATAATTTTTTCTATTTTTAAACAGCTCATTAAGAATTTAGAAACAATTTATTTAAATACTTAAATTAATTATGGTCTTCACTTTAAATAGAACAAAAACATAAATGCTGGCCGTGACGTCACATAAATACCCAGATATACGAAAGTGCCGAATGTTATGTTTATCTAATGAGCATAAACCTCGTTTCTGTTTATCGTGCATTGAAGCTTATGTCTTAAACCAACGAAAAGTAGCTTTCCGAATGATCAAAAAGATAAATCAAGTAAAATGAATAGAGTTTTTTTTAAAAGCTTCTTTAAAATGACTTATACAAATTCGAGCTTCTTTATTATAGATTGACACATTGGCTGCGTTCGGGTACGTCGCCAATGGTATCTAGATTTGTTCGTGTTGTTGTAATGCCTAAAGAAAAAACCAGCCGACGAATTAAACAGCTGATATCAAAAAGAAATCTAAGGCTATCCCAAAAATGTTCGGATCTGTTTGGATTAAGGCTCTCCCAAACCAACGCGGAACCATTCACAATCATACAAAATAAATGACAAATAAATAATGCTACACAACAAAAAAAACTGCTGTCGGCGAATATTCCGCGCCCTTTTGCGTTGGTTTGGGAAAGATACTTCATACTAACAGCTGATATCTCACCTGTTTATTTTCTTGGTTTTCGTTTGGTTTGGTTGAATACACGGTTTTGGTCGTTCGAAAACGTATCAAATGCTAAAGCATCATATGTCTGCCTACCACCCGAACGTGGCCATTCTTTTATGATTCTTTAGTAAGACTTAACAAGCCGTATCGAAGTATTCAATAAAACTTATTGAAAATGGTTACAGAAAACTTTTAAAGGCAGCAACTTATATAAAAATTGTATGCAGCCTTTTTAAAGTGACATCTTCAATCATCTTCTCTAAAATCAATTTTAGAAGCCTATAAGAGTGACAGCTCGCAAACTCGGTAAGTCTTCTTTTTCTTATTTCTATTCGGCTTTAAAGAAGCAGTTATCCAGCTCGTTACATGTATAAGAAATTTAATTCCGCCGAAGGCTGTACCGAAGCTTTATATAAAGTGAAACCTGCGGCACATCAATATTTTTAAGCTAAAAGAAGCTGAATTGTTAGTTGGGCTGAGTAAGCATTTCTATCAAAAATGAGGAACTAAGAGTGCTGCCATCAGCGAAACAGTGAAGTGAATAAAAAGAATAAAATAAGAAGTATAGCTGGAGGTAGCACAAAACCCTGTGGAACACGGCGGAAATTTGTATGTGGGGTAGAACTGTAGCATCATTAGACCTATATGGTAAGCTTATTAAACTCTGACCTTCATAGCATTGATCAATAGGGAATCAATAATCGCAGCAAGCTTAATGCTTCAAACACCCAATGCTGCGTTTTGTCGCTTAAGCATAATTTACCCAAGGGTAATTATTTTATGGGTGTACGAATTTAAACAAAATTCCCCTAGAATAATAAAATTCACAGTATCTGCTTGCTGTGATTTTTATAAGAGTCGGTTAACATCGACCAAAATTTGTATCTATGAAAAAATTGAAAGTGGCGACGACAATATTTTTGAAGTTTTTTTTTGTATAGTTTTTATTGTTATTACAGTGGCAGTAGTGTTTCTTTGAGCTTGAGGTTAAAGAATGAATAAATTCTTTCAACCTGCAAACCAAGCCATCCAAGGTACTGTGTTTCTGGTAAGGCTGACTCTTAGGTATAACATACTCAAAGTCCCCAGCCCAGGGCCGCAAGCTTTAGGCAGGAGAGGGGGCAAAAGTCCCCTTCCGTAGTTTTTCTTCAATATTTTGAAAACCAAGCGTAGCAGAGGCAAAGTTTTTTTTTTCAAAAACAAGGAGACATAAAAGCATTTGTTTTTCAGTTTTCATTAAAGAGTTATTGGGGGTAGTGAATAATAAAAGCCAATTTAGCATCTTGTTTCACAATTAAAATAAAAAAATATAAAGCTAAATTTTCATTTTTTTTTTTTATTTAAAAAAAATGGTCCAATTCTCCTATAAATGTAGACGGAGGTTCTTTTAGTCCAGTGCAGTTATAATCTCACCCAGCAGTTTGTACCACCTCCAATTTTTTTTCTATTCGATCTTGGATTTTGCTCTATTTTGATTTTTACAAAATATCTCCGTTCATACCTATTCATTAGTCCTACAAACAAATTGTTGAACATAAAATGCGTAGAATAAAATTTCCTATCTTTATATTAAAACATTTTTTCGTTATTGTTAATATTTAAGTAGTTACACGCCAACAAATAAAAAAAACGGATTTTCCAAAATGTAGGCCATTTTCAATCAACAAAATGAAAAACTGTATAACAAGTTTGTTAGGCTCAAAACTTCGAATAATTTTGTAGCATAAATTTTTCTGTATTTCAATAAATGAAAAAGTTATGAATATTTTTCTATTAAAAAAAAAATATTTTGTACCAGAACTCGTTTTTTTTTAATCTGAGATTTTGGCTGAAAATCTTGATTGGACTCGATATACATAGTTAGATTTTCTCTTTGCTTAAACCGGTTATAAGATTTAAATTTTAGTTTGTCGTATTTCTTATGCAAAACAACTTTTCTAATTGGAGCAAGCAATTCATTTTTCCCGAGTACCGAATATTGAAAAATTTATTTAAGGCTCCATACGCAAATTAATTTCTCATGAATGAATGAATGAATCAATTCGGGGTTTGATGCACTGCGACCTTTGATCTATTGTGCCCCCATCTAGAGCTCAATGAGATTGCTCACTTAAAGCTCATCCTCCAATTTTAGTTCTTTTATAAACTTAAGTATTTGGAGTATTTTCAGTGAGGGTAGGTCCCTCTCCTCTATCTGCTAATTTCCCAGATATCTGTGCCTTTGATGCACAAGTGCATTGCATTTGCCTAATATGTGGTCAGGTGTTTCCTCCTGAATGTTGCAGAATCTACAAGTTGCACTGCTCACTAAGCCGAGAATACTGAGATGTCTTTTTAGTTTGCAGTGTCCAGTGAGTAAACCCGTTATTATTCTTAGGCTGTTCCTGTTTATGCAGGCTTTGTAGCGTTCTTGGTTGTAGTTCTCAGGTAGTAATTTGGCTTGCCTCAGTTTTGGGAGTTCTTTCAGAATTTTGGATCTTTTTGCATCCTCTTCTGATTTGATCTTGTTTTTGATCACTTTTTTACCTAATCCGCAATAGGGCTCAAGCCCTGGTAGGGGGGTTGTTGCTCCTATTTTGGCTAGGGAGTCTGTTTCCTCATTACCATCGATACCCACGTGGCCCGGTACCCAATATAGTGAGACATTGTTGTTTTTGCCCAATTCATTTAACCTCCTCAAGCATTCCCATACCAATTTGGAGCTAATGCCATAGGAGCTAAAAGCTTTAAGCGCGGCTTGGCTATCTGACATGATGGTAATGTTCCGATTTCGGTAGTTCCTTGCAAGGTTACGTTCTGCACATTTACCGATGGCGTTTACTTCCACCTGGAAAATGCTTGTGAACTGTCCCATCGGTACAGATAGTTTGGTTCTTGGCCCAAATATACCCGCCCCAGTCCCTTTAGACGTTCTTGATCCATCAGTATACCATTTGATGGCGTTTGCTTTAAGATTGTAGTTCGTTGTTTCGCCTACCCACTCTGCCTTGCTACATAACTCCGTTTGAAAATTCTTTCGAAGTTATATTTTTTAATCATGGCATCCCTTGGAATGTCAAGAAGGTTTGTTTTTGTCGACCTGGAGATGCATTGCCTTTCTCTGTTACCTATGCATTTTCCGGTCCCAGTTCTCTCCTTGGCAAATCTCATGATTTCTCCCTAAGCAGTACTGTCTATGACCACGTATAGTGGTGTTAGGTGAAGGATAAACCTCCGTTGCTGCTGTGGGGCAAGTTCTCATTGCTCCAGTTATGCATATGCATGAGAGCCGTTGGATTTTTTTTAGGGCATTCCTAGTTGTAAGAAGTTCGGTTCTTTTGTGCCATGCAACTGCACCATAGGTAATGATGGGCCTTACCATCATGGTGTACATCCATCTTAGGATATTTAGTTTGCAACCCCATGATTTGCCTGCAAGTCTCTTTTATATCATAAGGGCCTTTGTGGCTTTCCCGACAGGTACATAAATGTATATCATTTTGTTTTGAGTCCGTTTACTACACAATTAAGAAAAAGTTCAAGGCGTGATTCAGTGAAAGTTAAAATTAGTGAACAGTGAATAGTGACAAAAATTAACACGTGTTTCATTTGCCGTGAACCGTTAGAATTTGGCAAGATGGCTAATGTTAAAAAAAAGGATATACAAACTCCTATATCAGCCAGCATTACGCAAAGGCTGAAACAGCATGAGGAAATGCTTCGAAATGTTTTTGGCATAGAAATACATGTGGCATGCTGGAAATAATATACAACGACGGAAGCGTTGTCGGGAAGTGCGACTGACAGACTCACGTTGGCACCAGTCCAGAACCATCGCCATCGTTTGAATATCGGATTCGCAGAATTTCGATAAAAGAATTTTTTATAGAAAGTTTTCACATAAAAATAAGAAATTTTATTCTACGCATTTTATGTTTAACAATTTTTTTTTTAGGACTTACATGAACCGAGATATTTAGTAAAAACCAAAATAAAGTAAAATCGAAGATGGCGGCAAACGATAAATGGTGCGAATGCGAAAACTGAGATTTATCATTTTCGATCAACTCTCTATCGAATAAAAAGAAAATTTGGGGGTGTTACAAACTGCTGGGTCGCCCATATAAAATTTTATAATTGCACTGGACTATGCCTGGAATATTAATTGAATAGAATCACATCCAGGTACCTACATTGTTTGTATTGTAAAAAGAAAATCCTTGACATTTTATATTATCATCCATATCTCGGCAATAAGTCAAACAAATTAACGACAACAATGAGCTAACAAAAAAATATAAAACATAACCTGCCAGCTGCCACTGTAAAAGTCATAGGTAATCCTTAATTTTATTCAAAATATCTTCATGTTTATGTCTTGCTCAGTTTGTTAAGGCATAATAATAAAACAAAAAAGATAAAACTACATATAGTTATGTTTACATTATATGCATAACTAAAAAGTATCTACCTAGAGATTCTAAATTGTTTGTCGTGAAGTTTCTTACAAAAATTATATCTGTAATAAGAATAAGTCATTAATCATGTTGGGATCCACCAAGCTGGCTTGTTTGTTCAATGTTCACACTGTAATGTACAGTAGATATACCTAGATGAATATTGTGCATTTACATTGAATAAAAAAGTCATCTCTTAAGTTTGCTTGTCCTTTTAACCCTTCTATGAGGAATGTATTGGTTTTATGAGAAAAAAAAAATTATGGAAATATTCTTCATATTGGGCCATTATACACTGACTCAATTTCGAACTGGACTAAAATGGGGAAATAAGGTGAAGGCAAGGGAGGTGAAGTGTGAGGAATGAATCAAGGAAAATGTTTATCCTTGTTTCGAGCGGACTAACAAAGTTTAATTACTAATACATACTCTGCTGTTTGTTTCTAGGCAAAATAAACTAAACTGTTGTCATGCAAAACTGACATTTTTTTTTTTTTCTCAAACTGAAAGTACTACTACAATTAAAGCCGATTCATGTAGTTTTCAGCCAGCTTTGCTCACCCCGTGTGCGATAGAAGGAAAACTTAGTCTGGCTTTAGTTCCGCTCAAAATTGAGCTAGTGTGTGATGGCCCATATTGATTTGAAAACGGATGAATTTTAAAAATAATTTTGTAGACTAAAACATTGTTTTGGTGAGAGTGTTATAGCCATAATGGACATTTACAATTATATTTGGGGCTAACCAAAAATTGATCTGCAGTAGTTCTAGGGAATCACTTTAAAGCCTTTTGTCCAAAGTTTGAAGAAAATCGCTTCACCGGTTTAAGATGCAGGTTGAGGAACAGGCAGGCAAAATTGTCCGTCCCACTTATCATGTAAAACGTAAAAAAAATATTTACTATTGAACTCAAAATAATTCTAAATCCCACTAATGCATTGCAACAAATAAAGAAGCAGGATCCAGCGACTCGGTCTTACAGTTTGGTTTTTGTTCACTTCAATAGAAATTCATAGTAAGAACATGTATGTAGTTGAATGCTTACACGTCTTTGTATGTGGGCGAGGAAGCTCGCACTAAACAATGGTGTTGCATTTGAAAATGTGCATAAGTAAGCACCTACAGCTAAACTTCATATATACATTATGGTAATGTGAAAGAATAATTCTCTAGCTTGTATTATGTTGTGGCCTTAGTTTTTCTCCAGATAAACCTACAAGTTTTGGGTTGTAAAATATACAGGATCTCTCTCAATATGAAATGACTTTTGTGGTTTGGTTTGACAAATGCAGATTTAAATAATTATCTCAGGGATTTAGCTTGTTGTTGAAATTATGTTTATTTTTGTTATAGGTATATTAGACAATATATTTGTGTTATAAATAATGTTGTACAAATATTATTTATGGTGACGTAGTTTTGAAACGGAAAATAATTTAGAACATTTAAAATGATTTAATTTTTTTTTTCGGGCATTTTGTTTGTAATTTTTATTTGAAATGTTATAAGAATAATTTTGAGTAGCGACACATTTAACTTTTTAATTTAATCAGAAAACTTTGTTATTGAAAATCAACATTCACCATTACTGTGGTTGGGCCAACTGTCATCTTCCATATACCACTTGACAAGATAATTTTATTCTTGCGGTGAACATTTTGCGATATTTTTAAAAGTGTTCACTTATCTGGGACAACATGTTAGGCGTTTTATTTAGTTATTTGGTTAAGGAAATTATTAGGGTGCGGATATTATGCAAATGCATCTTTTTCTGACAACATTTAGAAGTTTTAAACATCTTTATGGATCATGAAATTTCCTTAAAACGGCATTCTATCGTTAGTGCATATTCTGCTTATTTAATGCAAAATGGGTATTTTATGCAAAATCCATATTTTCATTGTAAATGGGCAAAAATAACCGGGTCACGCGGGTATCGATGGTAATGAGGAGGCAGACTCCCTAGCCAAAATAGGAGCAACAACCCCCCTAACAGGGCCTGAGCCCTCATGCTGATTAGTTGAAAATGTGTTCAAAAACAAGATCAAATTAGAAGATTAGGCAAAAAGATCCAAAATTTGGAATGAACTCCCAAAACTGAGGCAGGCCAAACTACTACTTGGGAATTACAACGAAGAACGCTACAAAGCCTTCATAAATCTCATCAGGAACAGCCTAAGAATAATAACGGGCAATTCAAAGTTCTTGAATGAAATCTATGTCTTGGTGTAACGCAAAAAAGCAGAGGAAAATTCCTTCACGAATACCCCAGCTGACTAATTTTATTTTTAATTTATTGCAAGGTTCAATTTAGGGATTCAATAAAATGGATTCGCAGGGAGTATGGTTCTTACCTTTACAAAGAATGCTATGATGAATATGTTCCTTATAGTAAGGTTATTATAGCCAAAAGATTTTATGCCAGGAGAGAACAAATTGAAACAACTTTCTGCAGAAAAAATTAAAAATTTAAAAGAACAGATGAATTTCGTATGTGTAGAACATCAATGGTTTTATTTAAATACAATTTCAGCAGATCCTGGAGAAGGGAAACAGAAAAAACAAACAAAAAATAAGTAAATTACAACATATCAAAAAGTCACTTAACGCCTTTATAAAAACGAAATTAAATTAAATACAAAAAAGTTCCTAGATAAAAGTGTTAAAGGCACAAAAGTGAAAATAGAAAATTCCTAAAATTAAATTCACCTGAGTTTTATTGACTTTAAATTATCCATACAGTATTTTTCTTATTTTCATAAAAAAAGTTATAGGCAATAAACTTTAAATGCTTATAAGTCAAATTTTTAAAAATGTCGCTTACGTCCTTCACCTTCTAAGCGCTTCAATTATTATTATAAATGAGCACTTCTGATTGATGAAAATTGTTAGCACTTATATGGGTGATTTTTCCACCCACTTTCACCTGACAAACAATATCGAGAAACCTCAAAATAATAAGAAAAGTTTTGTATTTTATGATTACTGACTTAAAATTCGTAGGCTTACCTAACGAGTTTTATTTTATTAACTTATTGCCCACTTTTGAAATGAAAACTTCATAATGTTACCATTATTACACAATTGTGTAATAAATCAGAAGTTAAATGTTGAATCCGATTACACTTAATGCTAAATTTAACATATTTTTATGTGCAACTGGTCCAAGGTATTGTTTTCATAGCTACTTCTATCAGTAAAAGCCTCATTGTGTCCTCATTTTTCTCTATGATGCTGTACATTTGTTCTTTCTGATGGTTCATATTACTGAAATCATCATCCAATCTCACTCCCCACTCATTTCCAACAGTTTGCCATCTTGCAAACCACCAGTCCTTGTTTCTCAACTCGTAAAAAAGCAGTTTTTTCGAAAGTCTTGTGTTCTGATGATTGCTGCAGACTTTGACGATGTAGTCAGCTTGAGACTTCAGGGTGCTTGTCAGAAGTTGTGGAAGTCCTGTTTCCAAATATATGGCATAATTAGGTGTATTTAGGGGTAGGTTGAAAAGTTTCTTTATGAGACTCCTATAAAATTTTTCGATTTCTTCGTATTCTTCTGATCCCCAAACCTGAGCAGCATACAAGAGAGTTGATTTCACTACTGAATTAAAGATTTTGTATTTTGTAGATAAATTAATTTGTTTGTTAGAGAATATATTTTTCCATGCTAAATTTATCAAACTTTGCGAGCGTTTGGCTTTCTCTGATAAATGACTTTTGAAATTTAGTGCTGGAGTCAGTTTCAAACCTAGATATTTGATCTCTTTTGTTACTTCTAGTTGCGAATCATTATATTTCCAGCTTCTTCCATTGTTAGCGCTTTGCGTACGTACAAATATCATTATTTTTGACTTTGTTGTGTTGATAGACAGTCCCCATATATTACAGTATGTAGATAACCGATTGATCATCAATTGTAAACCTTCGGGTGATTCTGAAAGTATGACGAGGTCATCAGCGTATAATAATACATTCACAGTGCAGCTATCTATTCTTACTAAAGACCATATTATAATAAAAAAAAAAAGTTTTGACATCCAAATGACGTAAGAGGTACACAATTATGTCATTTTTAAACATCCGACGATAAATTGTTATTATTTTAATGCAAAAAAAAACTTTGTCAGAGTAACTAAAGGAATGACTCTATCCAGGAGGTCATTATTATAAACTTATTAATCCCTTTATAAACAACTTTATTCCTTTTGTGAATTTAATTTTATTCGTATTTTGAAATTAAAACTCAGGTCGAAGCAACACTTAAAGTAATGATAAGGTGCGGGCAAGAGAAAGCTTTTGATGAGTGACAGGAATCATGTAAATTAATTCGTAACCAAAAAAATCTTACATAAATACATGCATACTTATATCAATTAATTTACTGTGTTTTAATTCTGAAACTGAAACATGACATATAAGCATGTTACGCTCTTTGGCACAATATTTTGCTTGGCATTTTATATAAGTTCTGCTCTTGATATACCTTAAATGATTGTATGTTAATAAACAACACCGATTTCAAAGAGTATAAATACTGCACTGATAGTGCATTGCCCATAGCTCATAAATGTTTTTTTTTTTTATAAAGTGGTTGTTGTTTTCCGGTACGTTGTTTAAAACACACTTCATTAAGGTTAAAATTAATTCTTACGTATAGAAAGCGAAAACTTTTTATTTAATCGACATTATTGTAAGGAGGTTCACTCACAACATTTGTTGCCTTGTCCCAGTAGAGCAACTTACTGGCATATCTTTCACAAGTATGAGTATATCTGAGTCCATTATACGCGCCTTCGGAAAAGTTCAACAAGAGTATATACTTTTAGAAGTAGCTACTTGGAAACGTGCCAGCAGACATTTTTAAATTAGGAACGTTGGGAAAACGGAATTAATATTGAAAATGTTTGATATTTATAGGTGGAAAACGTTTTTTGAATTGTTTTGGATTTTCATTTAATTTTGTTTGTTTCTTTTATTGAATAGTATGTTGGTATAATAAAATTTTTATTGATCTTGATTTTTTTTTTGTTTCTTGAAAGAAAAAAGATAAAACCTTTTAAGAGGATAAAAAAAAGGACACACATTTATTTCTTTATAGAGAATTAGGAAGAAATTTCCAGAAAATCGTAACTGCTACACTCATGGAAGACAGAACAAAAAGCTGTATAAGATTGCTTTAATCATTTGGGGTACCTAAATACTTTGTATGACTGTTTGCATGTGATTTTTTTCTGTCTGATTCTACAGTTTGCCTCCCTGATTTTCTGTCAAAAAAAATCATATATAAGAACTTCCTAGTTTCTGGAAGTGTCTTTGATTTAATAGGAAAACATTATTGAGGGACGGAAATAAAAGCAGTTTTATGAAATTTCGATTTTATGGGAATACAAATTCGTAACTTTTGCAATTTCTCATGAATTTAATTCCATCAAGTTGATTTATAATCAATATTAATAGTACTATAAATCAACAGATCAAAAGGCCCTGGTTCTTCACGAGCCATTGTGCCACCCAATTGATTTATTTTTAACATTGGTATTTGAATTTGTTTTGGCACAAAAGGGGCCTAATTTAAACATTGTTTTTATTTTTATTAAAATTATTTAAAAAATTGTCTTTGATTGTCTAATACTATTTACTTAATACTAGAAGGTTCATCTCGGGTTGTTTATATCCGGTTGTCTTTGTGGTGGGATGTGGGGTGGAGGTGGCTTCTAGCCAGGGTGGAAGTTTGGCGCTGCATGCTAGTAGAATTGGATTGCCTCGTCGTCATTGGTATAAATAATTCCGTCATCCAGTAGGTCTTTCACATCTAGCTATCGTGGCTCGGGGTATCTCTCTTCGCTGGTGATGGTTCTTACTACCTGGTTCGGATGATGGCTTAGATTGCTCGTCAATCTCTTAGCAGCACTGATCATGTATTTGTCCAGGGGTGTTATTCCGGATGCTTCGTAGAGTCTCTTGTTGCTCAAATGTTTTCGTTGCCGTTGGTCAAAGTGAAGTCCCGTGCAGATCCGCAGAAGTTTCCTTTCAAACAGTCCAAGCTTTTGCATGCTTGTTTTGGAAATAGTAAACCATGAAGGAAAGCCGTACGTGATGAATGGCCTGAGAAGTCGCTTATAGAGAAGCAACTCTGGCTCAGTCCATTCCTCTTCCGCATTAGAGGGTGGATTCGGTGGAAAGCGAAATTAGCTTTTTTCAGAGTAGCTGTTACGTGTGGTTTGAAACGTAACCTATCCTCGAAGTTGATACCCAGATATTTCATCGATGGTTTGGTCGTCAGTTGTGATCCGTCCGGTAGATTGAGTTTAATGCTGTGGCAGCTTGCGGCTGAGGTTGCGTTGCGATGTCCGGCAGGTCTTCTTAAGCAAACCAACTCGGATTTGGCTGAGTTGACTTTGATGTTTCACATGTTTCTCTACTCTTCTTGCTGCAATAACTGGATACATAGATTTGGCGTACGTTAGAGAATCATCCGCATAGAGCAAATTCATAGAATTTCTGGATTGAGGTTGAACAGATGTAAAGATGTTATAAAGATACGGTCCTAGTTTTGATCCTTGGGCAACTCCTGCTCTGATGTTTTTGGTTGCTGACTGGCTGCTTTCAATCTGGACAAAGAATGACCTGCAATTGAGAAAACTGAAAATTATTTTTATAAGTGGTACCTGGAAAATTAAAAATTGTTACCTTGTGTATTAGCCCCCGTATCCAGATGCTGCCCAACAGCAACCTGGTAGTTATTGAGGGAGCTAACAACGTCGTTCTGGAACCTCAGGAGTGGATGTATAGTGGAATGTTTCTCACGAAAGCCAAACTGCATGTCCGGGATGATGTTGTTGGTGGTGCAGAACGCCTCTTACCGCCGAAGAATTAGTTCTTCAAGTATTTTGCTGGTGTTGTTTAGAAGCGATATGGGACGATATCCAGAAACGGCACTCCTTTCGAATTTCTTCGTTATCGGTACTATTTTTGCTGTCTTCCATCTTTTCAGAATATAGCAGTTGTTGACGCAGTTGTTGAATAAGATCGTGAGGAATAGCACCATGACTTGGGGAAATTTCCTGATGATGTAGCTGGAAATCATGTCTGGCCCAGATGATTTTTTAGGGCGTCCACTGTGGATTAACTCAGCCACTTCTTCAGGGTTAGTAAAACATCCAGTCGGCTCCGGATCACTAGCAGGATTATCATCGTCGAAATTGGTAATTTCAGTGTTTGTCTGCTGTAGCCGCTTGATTGTTGACTCGACTTCTTCTAAGAATGCAGGGTTGTTGGGTATACATGGTGCGAAATTTTCTTCGAAATATTCAGCAAATGCTTCCGCTTTGTCCTTTTTCGGGTTTATATTTTATTTTTCATAACGAATATTCACCATAATAAATAATTTATTTTTTAAAACGAGTTTTCTTAAGACATCGTTTATGTTGGAGCTTTGATAAATGATTCTAGCATCCATGTGATTGCTTTTATAATTCTGTTTCTACTATTACCTGTGCAGATTTCCTTGAAATCTGATTTAATCCCGCTTGATTGAGCCGATTCCAAAAATTAAAAAAATTAGAAAAGTGAACTTTTATCTGAAAAGGGAACTGAAATCGTAAGAGCCGTTGGAAGCCAATAAATGAAAAAAATGGTTGAGGGGATTTTAGTAAAACCGCTGTTATCTGAAAAGATCGCGGAAATCTTTGGAAATAGTGATAAAACAAAAATTGATGAAAGTCGGCGTGGCAGTGGGGGGATATGTTATAGCGTTTTTTTTTTTAGAAACAAAAACAAAAGTGACTTTACCAAAGCAAATTTTTTTATTGCTCATAAGAACGGAAAACTTCATCCAAATCTTTGAGTCATTTCCTAGAAAACAAGTTGTTAACGCGAATTTCATTATTTTTCTTTTTAAAAAATAAATACTGGACATATTTTACACAAATCTCCAATTATTTGCTTAGCTATCAAGTTAGGATCAAGTGAAAAATATTTATAATCTTTCATATTAAGGTCTAATTTTGAAGGATACATATATGAAAAAATAAAGGTTTTTACCTAATGATTTTGACACAAACGCATTGTTTAAAACCGTAATTTATAATCTTGAAACATACAAAATTATTCCAAAAAAATTGTGCATCATTTAAAAAATCTGAAGAATATTAGTCGTATTTTTGGAAAAAGAGAAGCTCAAAATAAAACAATAAAAACAAGTTTATCGAGCCCACATAAATTCCATAAGCTGTACCTTAATGTATATGTAGTCCAAAATGACAAAAAACTTCAATACTATTTGTTGAATCGGCCATCATCGAGTCATTGGAAAACAGTGCTCCACCGTCCAGCCAAAAGAATCTTCGAATCCCAGCCCACAGGTTCGAGACGACAATGATGAATAACGTTTCTCTTGTTTTTTTTTAGGATCAATCCAGATCCAAGAACACTTAGTCGGCATGATTGGAAGCATCCTGATCAGTATCGTAAGGGATGGACCCGGTCTCATAGACACATAATTAATATCTAAGGAAGTATTAAAAAAGCTGACAGAACTTCGTTCAGAGTTAAGCCTAGTACGTAGTTGTGAACCATCTCGTGAATAAAATAAAAAAAAATAAATCGGGTGGCACAACGGCTCATGAAGAACCAGGGCCTAGTGACTTGCAACTCGCAACCATTCCTGTGTGCGCCTTTCGACAGGAATGGAAGGGACCTACAATTGTATGCCAAATCCGAATGGCTAGACGAGAAGCACTTATTCGTGACAAGTGATACTCTTGAAGGATTTGTCAATTCCTCGCAAGAGGCAGTAGCCCTGAAAAAAAACTTTTTAGATTTTTTTTAGGTGGACGAGGCTGGGAAGCGATCCCAGACCTCCAGCGTGACAGTCGAACGCACTAACCATTACGCTACGGGCTACTACAACCATCTCGTGAACTCATACAAACTTCGCTTTTTTGTTCACCCGTTAACGTGCTCGTGAAGCGGAGAGTTTTCTTTCACAGCAAATTCACGAGCAAATGTACGGGATCCCTGGGTGAAGCTTTGACAGTTGGATAAAAGAAAGAAAAATTGTGTAATGTTTCAGTTTGTGCGCATAACGTATTTATTTTCAGTTTGTTCTTTGCGTGCTTTTAAAATGTGAAACAACTAAACAAACATAGATTCTTTCGTAATGAATTTACACACCAATGATTTATTTTGTGGTGGGCATTTGATGCATTGAGGTTTGAAACGTCAATCGTTCACCAGCGCATTCACAAGTGTGTACCAGTGATAAATGTCAAAAGCTCACTTTTTCCACACGCGAATGTTCACTCCAAGAGCAAATATGTAAAGCATCAGCAACTGGATTGCAAAATGGCAACTCTTGTTCACATTTTGACATTTCTTCTCTATACAAATATCCATGTTCTTAATTTTTTCTTAATACGTCATGGTTTACCTCACTTTGAATTCTGCCTTCCGCTTTAGAGGTTATCCAAATTATTCGAACCTACTTCGAACTCGAGAAAATCATCAGGTATCACCAAAAATGCATGATGGAGCAGTGATGGTAATTTGTTGCTTCATCGCATAGAAATTCACCACGAACAAATTCCTCGACTGACTCAATAATTTGGAGAGTCCTACGCAAGTCCCGTGGATTTAACTTCTCCATTAGCATCCAAAAGTCAACAAGTCAACAAGTCAACGGTCAACCCCACACGTCAGAAAAATTTCAAAATCCGAGTACACCCAGAAGATCTGGTCGTTTTCGTTTCACCAAAGTTAGGTTTGGTCCTTAAATTAGATGCGAGGGAAGTTGAAGCATCAGCAACTGGATTGCGCAATGGCAACTCTTGTCCACACATAATATTTTGACATTTCTTCTCTATACAATTATCTGTTTTTGCTTTCTTCTTAATTCTTTCTTGTGAATTCTACCTCCCGCCTTTAGATGTTGTCCGAGTTATTCGAACCTACTTATTAAATATTAAATAAATAGTAGTTTAAAGAAACAGAGTCTTTCAATCCAAGACTAACCGTTGAAAACTCAACAGTATATACAACTAGGCTTTAAAGTGAAGGAATATTCGCAAGAAACCTAATACCCCGCCATGAATGTAACATTTTTTATAACATGAAGTAAAGGAAGAAGGAACAACATGTCAAAAACAAAATCCTGATTGAATTACGATCACAGTAAGTTAGAATTTTCCAACACACTAAATTCTAACAAATTGAAGTTGTTTTTCTTGTGAAAAAGTCATCAAAAAGTTGATTGCCATATTCTCTCATCAAGTTAAATTATTACATTTTTTGTTTGTATTTTTCTTACACCTCAACCTATGATATAAACAAATCACTCAAAGAATAAAAAAAAACAAAAAAGGAAGAACAAAAATCTTTCGCTTGAAAATTCCACTTCATTTATCATTTGGTTACGGTGATGCAGATAAATCACCAACACAGCAAACAAACAAAAAAAAATAACATAAAACTTATAATATTATCCAACACACAAAACTGTGATTTATATCAATTTGTTTCAGATTCGGCTTCGCGTTCGCCGCAAATTTCTACATTTTCATATTTTGTTGTGTTTTTTTGATTAATAACTAAACTTGATGGCGGCCTCCTTCCATATTGAAGTAGGGGGAGAATTTTATATTTCTTATTTCCAAGGATATGCATACACACGCATAAAGGAAGGTATACGTATCTATAAGATGTGGAAAATAAAACAAAAAAAAGATTTTCTATTTCATATTGAACCAGAATTTGCAGAGAGATGGATATATTTTTATCTACCATCAATCAAAACTCTCATCACACAAAGAAGCTAGTAGAGAAATTAATTATCACTAAAATCCATGGTCCATTTGATGAGGATATTTTGGATGTCCTATAATAGTTGACACTCAATTTGTAAATTAATGATAGGTATCCTTGGGTAAAAGGGATTTTCCTTTCAAAATTCTCTCTACTCTTTAACAAAGTTTTATAGATTTAGAGTCCTTTTTCTCGGTGTTTCTCTGCTTAAGAATCCTTTCAAGTCCCCTTATTTGCTTTTAGTTGATCTAAAGTTTCTAACTGAAATTCATTACTCATTCCATATCCCAAGCTATCATCAATGATGATGATGCCATAGAAATTCTCTCAATTAGTTCTATACGAGAATATAATATACATTAGGTATAGTAAATTTATTTGCAAAACTTCTCTCCTCCCTCCCTGGACCAATTCCTCAAGAATCAAGAAGCTGGGTTGCAACCGTGCAGCCATTAGATATCAAAATCTATGCTAAGGATGGGTTCTTAGAAGTTCTATGTTCTGTTGATCAATGATATGAAATTTGGCCTGAAGAAACAAACATGTTGTGTGTGTGTGTGGTGTAATGTGTCAACGAGACTTATAAAGAGTGTGTGTACATAATTTGTTTATATTATATAGGAGAACCTATCTTTGCACATAGTAAACAGAAACAACTTACAACAGGAAATGACTTTCAAATGTACTCGACTTATGTATTATTTTCCCTTAGGAAACATACTTGTTTTAAATACTTATATCCGTGGCAGTCAAGTTTCATTGTGGTATAAGCTTCCCAAATAGCTTGGATTTGTCTTTGCTTGGAGAACCAAAAACAAACAAACAAACAATAGGAAAAAGTTGATTTAAATTATTTTTGTTTCTTCCTGGAAAGTTAACGATGAGATGTAAATTCATTAAGTGTGTTCTAAATGATAACAAAACAGATATTTACTTAGGTTAGTTTAAAGAAAGGTACATATATCCCATTCGCTATACAAACAAAAAATAATCCTTAAAAGGCAAAAATAGTAATAAACACTTTTATATCTCTAGGGGTTCATAAGCAGCTCCGGATCTACGGGGGGAAACCGGGGGCTGTCACGACCCACGGCCCCCAAATTCAAATTTCCAAGGAAATGAGAGAACACCCTTCAATAGACCAATTAACTTGAAATTTTGAAAATTATGAAAAAAAAAAAAATTATAATTAAAACATAAAAATAAATTTTACAATATTTTTTCATTTTGCCTCTAATGGAATGGTTTCCAAAGAAGTTTTTTTTCTATTTTTTTTTACAAATAAAATACAAATTATTGATAAACATACATATCTTTTTTTATGCATAGACTTTTAGTCTAGGAAAGATAGGAAATTTATTATGGGCAACCGGGGACAAATTAACTCATGAAATTTTATTGCTGGTATCGACGCAGAATTTTATCCTCAACAACATATCCAAAGTCCTCAAAAATCTCTGAATTGACTTTTTGTGTAGAGGCATTTTAAGAGGTCGGGAGGGGAGGGAGGCGGGATTTTGTCAAGCTGAAAAATTTGTTGTAATACAATCTAATCATATGACACATGTTTTTAAGGTGCTTTTCAACGTTGATTCTAAGGTGACCAAAACTGAAATGATACATGTACCCTGTGGAAAGTTAATGTCATTTTTATGCAATGATCATTTTTTTTAAAGTACAACAAGTAATATAGTACCCAAAACCATTTTAAAATAATGGGATATTAATTAAATTTAGTATAAATGTTTCATTTGGCATGTTTACCAGGAATCAGAAGAGTCCCCAAAAACATCTGTGGCTAAAGGGTGTTTTTTTGTCGGACAGATGCAAGTAAGTGATTATTACCATAACATCCATGAACTAATTCTGACACTTATGAACTTTGCTAAAAATATTAAATTTATATTGGCATCCAAGGATCAAAAGAGTCCGTACAAATATTCTAGGTCCAAGGGTGCTTTTTGGGGTACTAATGTTTGACCTGCTTAACGGAAAAAAAGGTAATTTTTGCTTCAAAATTCATCTAAAATTTTTTAGGGTGCTTGTATCATATTGGTTTTTGTTTTATTACGTTCGGCGTCAAAAAATACATTTAAAACATATACCATATGTCATATGTACTATCTCGATTACACGAAAATACAATTTTTCGTAAGACCTAAAATTTTGCTCCGTATAGTGCAGGTCGAACATAAACTCTCTAAAAAAACTCTTTGGATCGAGTTATTTTAATGGACTCTTTTGATAATTGGAAACCATGACATATTATATATTTTTAGCAAATTCATTAGTGTTAAAACTAATTCATGGATGTTATGGTAATAATGATGCACTAACATCTCGCCATCAAAAAAAAACACCCTTTCACCGCAGATGTTTTTAGGGACTCTTTTGATTCTTAGTAAACATGCCAAATGAAACATTTATACCAAATTTCATTGAAATCCCATTATTTTAAAATGGTTTCGGGTAATATATTACTTGATGTTCTTAAAAAAAAGTGATCATTCCATAAATCAACATTAACTTTCCTCAGGATACATGTCTCTTTTCAGTTATGGTCTCTTTAGAATCAGCGTTGAAAAGCACCCTAAAAACATGTGTCATATGATTAGATTGTATTACAACAAATTTTTCAGCTTGACATACTCCCGCCTCCCTCTCCTCTCCACCTCTTAAAATGCGCCTATACAAAAAGCCAATGCGGGGATTTTGGGGGACTTTGGATATGTTGTTGAGGATAAAATTTTGCGTCGATACCAGAAATAAAATTTCATGAATTAATTTGTCCCTGGTCCGATCCTATCTTTCTTAAACTATTTCGAGCTTTAAGCAGAAAAAAAAAACTTTTTTATTAAATTTTACTTGCCGTTGTTTTTCCCAATTATCATAAAATCTATGGGTTTTTCGCTAAAATGTTCGTTGATTTTTATTTTTATTATTGTTACATTCATTGAAAAAAAAAAAATATAGTAAAACGTTATGTTTATTACCCATTGACCACAAAGTCAAAAAATTAGCATGGGCAGGAAAAATGGAACAGGCTAAAAAATAGATATCTTAAAACTGAGATGCACTTCGTTTCATACGCGAAAGTTACCATTTGGGGTGTTGGTCAAGCTTTTTACTTTGGGGGTTTTGCTATGAAAACGAAATGTTGAATAACTTTTGACGAAGGTCAAAAAATGCTGGACTTACCTGGACAAACGGTGGACAAACGATTGGGATTAAAACGACTTTGCCGGTGGAAAAACGAACGCACTTAGTCTCATTTTCCTAAGTCATCTATTGGGGGCAGTAGATAAGTTTTTTTGATTTTGGGGAGTTGATATAAAAAAGAAAAGCTTAATTACTTTTTTCCTGAGGGTGGACAAACGATTTGTAACTTCCCATTGGAAGTTATTGTAGTAGTAGAAGTAGCCCGTAGCGTAATGGTTAGTGCGATCGACTGTCACGCTGGAGGTCTGGGTTCGCTTCCCAGCCTCTTCCACCTAAAAACTAAAAAGTTTTCTTCAGGGCTACTGCCTCTTGCGAGGAATTGACAAATCCTCCAAGAGTATCACTTGTCACGAATAAGTGCTTCTCGTCTAGCCGTTCGGATTCGGCATAAAATTGTAGGTCACTTCCATTCCTGTCGAAAGGCGCACACAGGAATGGTTGCGAGTTGTTAGTCACTAGGCCCTGGTTCTTCATGAGCCGTTGTGCCACCCGATTTATTTTTTATTTTTTTTTTTGAAAGTTATTGTAATTGGTGCGATTAGTCGAATTGAAAATTTTGACATATCTCCACGTTTTGAGGTCGCTAGAATCAGAATTCGTCATTTTTAGCATGATGTCTATATGTGTGTACGTTCGGGGTACTTTTTTCGTCCACCATATCTCCAGAATAAATAAAGATATCGACCTCGGATAAATTTTATTTTACAGATAATATTGTCATAACGTGCTGAAAAGGTTTTCTAACAAATTCAATAAACCGTTTTTTTACTACAGAAATTTAAAAACGAGCTGTAAAATGTCATTTATCTGAAATATCTCGAGAATGGAATAAGATATTCACTTAAGACTAATTTAATTTACACAATTACACAATACCAAATTGGTAAATATTAAAAAAAAAATCAACAGACACTTTTTTTAAACTAGGAAAAACAGTTGAAAAACAATTTTCGTCTCAAATATTTCAAGAATAAAAAATGATTCCGAACCCAGTTAATTTTTTTTAAAATATAACGACGTAGTCAACAACTGATAATTTTTTTTAAAAAAATCCAATAAACTGTTTTTTTTTTAGAGCAAACAAACTGGAACAAAAACTATTAAAAATTCTTAACAATTTTTTTTCAACTAAAATATTTTGACAGAAAAAAACGGAAAATGATATCGGTTTCAAAATTCTACCAAAAATATATACCTATACCACCTATATGTTGTGTAATTTTGAGATTTTTAAAACCACCCTTAAAAAGGCTAAAAATCAAAATGTTGCAAGAATCAACTTTTCAAAAATATTTAAATTCTTACCCTCAAAATCGCCACAACATCGAAATTTTACATATGACACTTAATTTGCCTTTTTATATTCTTTAAAACCATGTTTTTTTTTAAGTACACTCCCCTGATTTTCGTACTTTTTTAAGCCAATAGTCTGTTTTTAAATAATTGGCTTGAATAATTAATACCTACCTCTATACCGAGAAGTTTTAGGAAAAAAAGTACAAAATATAGGCAATGTCACATTTTGCCCTGTATCTCCACATCTAAACCTACATATATAATGATTATCCAAAAACCCAAAGTTATGACACTTTATAATATATATCTACTCTATCATCCACCACTTAGGTAAATATGTATGTATATGGTTTTCAAGTGCACCAATGGGAAGTTACTAGTGTGGGTCGACCCCAGACTCATTTTTTTGGTTGGAAAAACGTGGAAAAATGATGGACAAACGATTCTGATAAACCCCAACCAAAAATTTTGAATAGGCATTCCCACTTCACCAGAGGATACGCGCACACATCAGAAATGGTTGAGAGTTATAAGTCAGTAGACCCTGGTTCTCTACGAGCTGCTGTAACAGCATATTTTATATTTTTTTTTTTATGTTGTTTGATTCAAATCAATTGAAAATATGTCTCAAGGAATTATGGACTGGCCGCGACTTATTAAAAAAAATTTTTTTTTAAAAAAAAGTCTTTCAATTACAAAAAATCAACCAAGTTGTTTTGGTATTTACATACATATCTTTAAAACTCGAAGAGAGGGGCGCCGAAATTGAGTTTTGCCCCTGTGCTGAAGCTTAAGCTGCCATCTGGGATTTAACGAATCACTTACTTTACTTTTACTTTTGATGGCGCTCACAGCCCACGATGGGCTTTGGCCTCAACTAACAAGCCCCTCCAGCCAGCTCTGTCCCTAGCTAGCCACTTCCAGTTGCGCACACCGAGTGCTTTGATGTCGTCATTCACTTGATTGCGCCACCTGTTACGGGTTCTTCCTCTGCTGCGTACGCCATCGGGGTTGGATTCGAAGACCCGTCGGGCAGGTGCGATGCTGTCCATACGCTCCACGTGCCCCAGTCATCTCAGCCGCTGTATTTTCAGCTTTTTGATCAGGTCAACATCGCTGTATAGCCCGTATAGCTCGTCGTTGAATCTTCTCCTCCATACTCCTTCGATACACACCGGACCGAAAATCACACGAAGAATCTTCCTCTCAAAGCACCCTAGCAGATTTTTATCCGAATCTTTCAGTATCCATGCTTCTGACCCATAAAGCAGGACCGGGATGATTAGGGTTTTGTATAAAGTCTCCTTGGTTCTCTGAGAGAGGGCCTTACTACTTAAATGCCTTCTTAGACCGAAGAAACAGCGGTTGGCAAGAGTAATTCTACGCTTGATCTCTGCACTGATGTCATTCTGCGATGTAATAGTGGAGCCCAGGTAGACAAAGTCCTTGACAACTTCGAAGTTATATCTGTCCATCGTGATATTTTGCCCGAGTCGACGATGTTGAGATTCCTCTCTCGATGACAGCATATACTTCGTCTTGTCCTCATTAACCGCCAATCCCATTCTAGCCGCCTCCGATTCAATGCGAAACACTCACGAATCACTTTAGTTTTAAAAGAATAACTAGACCAATTTTTGAATTTTTACAAAATCAGAAATAACTTAGTAGGTTGGTTCGTGAAAAGTTATTAGGTATATATTTATATATTCGTATTTATGTATTTTAATATATGAGCATATGTAAGTTTTCAATTTTAAAGCTACTTTACAAATTTATTTTTAAAAACTTTCACGATTAAACCTCATTAGCCTCATAATGGCGGGCGCCCTTAAACCTTAAAATAATACTTTTCTAATGTATGAAAAAATCAGTTTTCTTGTATTTCATTTCACAAAATGGATGTTTCTTGACTTAATTTCTTGTAGATAGGTACTTTTAAACTATAAGTTGCAATAAAATTCACTTAAACAAAAACTGTATCTAAGCATTCATTACTATTCTTGATATCACAAAAGCTAGGTATACAATCATCATCTTCCTCACTATATAGAACCAAAAAAAGGAAACCACATTTTCAACACATCATTTACTGGCGCCATTGTGGCTGTGTTTTTTGTGTCTTCTTCTTGGCACTGTACAAGTTAAACGAGCATATGAGAAAACACCCAAAAGATAGTCTTCCTTCCAAGCAATTGCATCCGTTATATATATATGTATATATTGTGACCGAAAAAGAAAATAATATGTGCCCTAGTTTTTAGGAGATCTTCTTCCTACATATACAGACTTATGTATATGTATATTGTTGCTTTCCCCCTTGGCATGCAGCCCGTTTACACCTTGCACTTAGAAAATTACGAAAAACCTCCAAACAGTAGCTAGATATGTGTACTTACATTTATATATCTTCCACATTTGTAAAGCCCTGCAGCTATTGTCCCTGAGCCAACTAGCCAGGAAAAAAAATGGAAAAGCAGTATCCGAGTTCTATTTGACCCAAAACGTGTGTTGTTACCAGTGTGGTAAGCAATATGAAAATTAACCAATTACCCAGCATTGTCTTGGGAATTCCGGGTTTTTTGACGCCTCGCCGTCATCAAATCAATCAACTATTTCGTAATCCAAGTTTAAAATTGGTTTCGAATAAAACTGTTTTCTTTCTTTTTAAGTACACAAATCAACATGGATAGAAAAGTTCCATGAATATAATTTAATTCATAAAACAGTGAAGTTTTTTAAATAATTGTTGCCTAAAACATTAATGGTCACACTAATCCAAACCAACGTGCTGCGGTTGTTTCTGAACAAATTGCTGCCAGCAAAACTGCCACAGCCACTCTACTACTACAACTACTGTTAGCAGCAATTTTAGATATTATTTTTTAAGTTTTTTTTTTTTTTTGTTGTCGTATGTTCTCGCCACGTTCTTGCCCTCGTGCTCAATTCGTCGGATAAAAGTGCTACAGACGACGACTATAGTGAAATGATGCAAGATACTTGTGAGTAAGTTCCAGCTTTGACTTTAAGGGGCAAGCAAATACATAAAAACGAAAGCAGGACCCCTGAGAGAATTTTCGTTTTTTAAAGGACTCTGAGTGCTTGGCAATGGAATATGTAATGTACCGGCAATGGCAAAATTGAAGTGACCCCCTCATATCACATGGTACCTACCTATATACGATTTAGCTAAGCTCATTGTAATTGCAAACATGAAAATACATACATATTATCCACTAAAGTATAAACTTATAAGGGTGATTTTATAATCTCGTACCAAATGAGTATTTAAACAAAAACTTAACTAGTGACACAACCCCACACCAAATTATTTGAGAAATTAAATTGTTTATTTCCTAATTTTGTGTGTCGGTGGCGATGTTGAAAATGCAAAATATATATTTTATTAAAGCTTTTTATGAAGGCCTTGCCTTGGAGATTGTTTGGCTAGTTTAAAAATTGGAAAAGTGATGTGGTTGGCAATACGTTCTAACTTCTTATGAAAATAATTTAAGAGGATCACGGAACAGGACTAAAAAATTTTATATATCAGGCCACTCCAAGGCCACTACTCTTAAAATGTTTAAACACAGTGCGAGCGTTAGAAAAATAGGAAAGGATTTAAGAGGAGATACCGATGCACATTGGTTTTGAACCTCTGACTATCGAAATGGCAGGGAAAAATAGTGAACATTTTACATTCTTGTAGTGCGACTAAAGAAAGAATCTCTATACTGAAAAGTACGTCTGAAGTTGGACTCAAGGGTAAACTGATTGGCATTCCTAGAAAGCACGAGTATTACGGTTGAATTGTTTAAGGGGATGAATGTAACTGGCTACTTCACTTGAGCACTGTTTATGAAAATAACGATAAAATAACGAAAGACGTGACCCATTCCAGCCGTGTTCGAGAGGTACAAATGCTTCCGTTATATTTCTATCACCTATCATTTTCATAGCTCTTCTTTGTATTCTATCCAATAGACCTGCCCAGACATGAGAAGTGCACTCAAGTTTTGGACGAATAAAGGCTTTATAGAACACAGCCAGATCAGAGGGGGAGACAAATTTCTTGCATCTTCGGAGCAAACCTAAACACTTAGCAACGTTTTTGGTGACACCAAATATGTGCTCATTCCGGAAAGGGTAGTCTGTGACACACATTCCGAGAACTGAAAGCTGTTCAGTTTCTTCGATGCAAGTGCCGCTCATGGATAGCAGCATTGGGGTTGGGAATCGTTTCCACGACAGGAGACAGCATTGAGTTTTTGAAGCATTAAATTCTACGCGGTTTTTGATTCCCTATGGATAATGCTGTCGAGATCAGAATTTAATGAGCTAATCATACGCTACCGTTCAAGTTCCACATCCGAAGGCGTGGATGTGAATCTGAAAACAAATATGAGAAGCTGAGGTTACTGTCATCAGCGAAACAGTTTAATGGATTAGAAGTTTTACAAAAGATCATTTATGAATATAAGGAAGAGAGTCGAAGACACAACGGAGCCCTATCCATCCAGAGAATTATTTCCCATTTTCCGCACAGTGAAATCCTTGTTACGGGCGATTTCAATGTACATAATTCTTCGTGGCTACGCTATTCGGGTCAGACAACACCCGAAGGAAGGTACGCCGAGATTTTTGCTGAGTTAAACAACTTAACTCAGCTTGTTGACGAGCCTACTCGGATTCCTGACGTTGCAGGTCATTCCGCTAACACTCTAGACTTGTTCCTTACCTCTGACCCTTATTAATATACTATTAGTATATTATCGCCTCTAGGCACATCAGACCATTGTGTCATATCTGCAAATTTCTCATGCCAAAAAAATCCAGTTAGAGAAAAAACTCCCAAGAGAACCGTTTGGCAATATGAGAAGGCCAACTGGGACGGTCTCAATGATTTTTTCAGGAGCTTTAACTGGTCACTATGCTTCCTCCATAGGATGGAGTCGGATAGGAGCACACCAGCATTAATTTTGTGAATTTCAGACTTGAAAACGTCCATTATAACTTATATTGAATTTGTATTGAACGGTCCAACGAAGAAGAGATTCATCGAAACCAATTGCGTGTATTTTCGATAAGAGTGCTTGATACCTAACTCTATCAAACACTTTTGAAATATTAAGTGCATAGTCTAAATTTCTCCAAAAAGATGTAAAGATTTGTGCCACTGTGTGGTGAGATAAACCATCAGATCACCAGTGGACCTATTGCTACGAAAGCCGTTCTGCCGGTCATTAAGAAGCTTTCGTTCATCGAGATATTTCTTGAGCTGAAATTTGATCAGCGTTTTCATGACCTTGGAAAGAAGGGACGTAAGTGCAATTTGACGATAGCTTGAGGCTTGAAGGTGAAAAAAAACGCGGTTTTTTGGGACAACCTGGGCAAATGCTGTTTTCCATCCACTCGGAAAGAGACCAGTAGAGTAGGACAGATGGAAAAGCTTACGCAGTGGTTTTGCCAGCTTTGAAGTACACCTCTTCAGAACAATGAGTGGGATTCTATCCGGGCCAGCGGATATGTATATATAAAGATCTTTTAGGACTCTGCCAGTGCGAAAGAAGATTAGTCCCATAAAATTGTTTCAAGTATAGGAGGAGTCATAAAACTTTTTGGCAACGTCGAATTACCAGCAAACTGTGCTGCAAGCAAATTGGCTATCTCTCACGAGCTGACAAAAGGGGTGTCATTGTAGACGAGCTTTGGAACTGACGATGAAGTAGCATTTCGTATGTTCTTTACAAATGCCCAAAAATGTTTACTACTAGGGAGATTGTAGTATTTTTTGCTTTAATTTTTAGTCATGCAAAGATTTGGTTCTTCGACTACGACCGTTACAGGTCTTCCTGGCTTGTTAAAACTTCTTTCGGCTTATGCATACGGAATGAAGTAAATACTGTAAATTTAACCTTCTCGTAGCAGTTAAAGTATTTATTGTACACTTTTACTGTCAGTAAATACTGCTGTTTTATGCATATCATCCAATAACATTAAAACTTCGCAGTCGACGTTATTTTCGGTTCTAAACAAATCAAAAAATGTCAGGGCCATTTCTCAAAATACCAGCAGGTTCCAAGTTTGAAGAAAATCATACAGCCGTTTAAGCTAGGCGAAACAAGTGGGCCTGGTTATTTTGCTTGTATGTATTTGTCCGACGTACTCCAAATGAATAAGTAGTTGATTAACCCAAAACATAGTGTTTTTTGGACACTCTACCACCACGACAATAATTATCCCTTCAAGATTGAGGATAAACCAATGAATACCAGGTCCAGGTGTTTGTTTTGTTGTAAATGCGATTAAAACAAATTGAAAATAATTATAACTCAAAATATTTGAAAAATTTAAAGACTACAACTTTTTTTCTCAACTTTTACGTACAACTTTTAGTAACTTTTGAGTAAAAGACTGTGAAAACTACGTGTATTTTGTATGATAATTTCAACTTCTGGATAGTTAACGTTATCCGATCTTTTTAAAATGTTGCCCAGAGTTGTTCTAACTTGTACCAACCACTGGCTGAAATTCGACCAACAAAACGCACATTGACAGACTCTAGAATCAAACAATTTGTTTCAAAATAAGCAAACATTTTTATTCTAGTTTTAATTTTATTTTAAATATGCAGTGCTCGGTAGTGCAAAAGAAATATCACTTACAGTCAGTAATTGTGTGTGTCAAATATATTCTATATATTAAAATTTATCAAAATCGGTTGAATACTTCTTGATAAAATGGTACACAAAATTTTATTAAAGATATTTATAGATACATTTTTGACGACTGTCAGAAGAATTAATACCATTAAGGTAGATTTCCACCTGTAAGAAATATTTAAGGAAAATACATAGGTATTGACTTCCTTTTCGACATTCATTTTTATATGTTGTTATTGAAGAATTAAAATAAGAATAGGTAGATACCTTTCAAACAACCAGAAAACTGTTAAGAAATTTAAATTTTGCCTAGTATACAGTTTCAACACTTTTGATACAAGTATGTATTTGTATGCTAATATTCGTATTATTCAATACTCTACAAAACAAATTAAATCATTTATCAACAGTTGTATATGTCATACATATATCGAATGGACTAAAAAGACTTAAATTAAATTTTATAGATAATGTTTAATAAACACTTCAAACTTTTCAAAATTTGAAAAAAAAAAATTGATATATTTTAAAAACTGCAGTGCAGTGGCCCGGAAATTAAACTACGTAGTTTTTAAAATATTGAATAGCAAATACTTGCAACCTATGTAGTTTGTGTATTTTTTTTTTAGTGCTCATAAAAAGTACATTGTAGATTTTATACTCTCCTGCAAGTTATTGGCTACAATGTCATACTACATACTATCAACGTCTTTATTATTTGGCTCTGTCTTTAATTTCTTTGTTAGCTGTTTTAACTTTTTTGAAAACTAGTTTTTTCTTTGCTGTCATTTTTAAAAAGACAAACAATATTTTATTAGCGTTTTTAACCAAAAGTGCATCACAGTCTGAAACCGAAACAATTCAAATTTAGCATACAAGTAGAATTTTAAAAAGCATGTAGAAGAATTTTTTAAAGTTCCTGAATATGTAATGGTTCACTGTGGCGTATACGTACTTTTTTCTCTTTTTTTTCAGTTTTCTAATTCGGGGTTAATAATTAGGGTTTTATGGATGATTCTGGTCAAAATCATGTTAAGCTTGCCAAAGAAGTAAAGTATTGCGACATAACGTAACACATGTAAGGTACGTACAACAACATAGATAACCGCTTTCAGCATATAAACATCGACATCGTTGGTCCCCTGCCACCTTCGAGAGGATTTCGTTATTGTTTAACAATGATCGACAGATTTTCGAGATGGCCAGAGGCTGTGCCAATTGAAGACATGACTGCAGAGACAATTTTTCGAGCACTCTACACAACGTGGATTTGCCGATATAGTGTCCCTGAACGAACAACGACAGACCAGGGGCGAAAGTTTGAGAGCGAACTGTTTAATGAACTATCAAAAACACCTGGCATCAAACATTTGCGAACAACACCCTACCATCCGGAATCCAATGCTTCTTGCCCTTGTAATTTTTTTTTACTTTTAGGTCGATTTTTCGTATTCATTTTTGTTATGGATGTTACAATAACAATAGAAATAAAAATCAAAAAAAGTTTGAAAATATAAAACCCATCGTTTTGTTATTACCGACCTTATTTACTTTTTCTTCAGAATTTTTCAAACAAAAAAATAGCAATCAACAAAAATATAAATATGAAAAAATTCGTACAAAATAATCAATAATTTAGGTACATAATGTATTCGGCATACACAAATGTATAGTTCAGAGCACAGTGTCCATGTGCAAAACAATAAAGTTGTTTTTTTATCTGGCTAGCAATTCGAAAAATTTCCCATAGAATATTTTTCCAAATAAATTTTACCACAAAAAAAAATCTCGTGAAATCAAGCGATGGCCAAATTAAATTAGAAAATTCTTTGATGTTAGTCTTTCTAACTAACATCAAAGAATTTTACAAAATTATAGTTTTGGGTTTTTGATGCGGATAGGTAATGCTTTTTTTTCACATAAAGTTGGTACTAACAAAATAAATCTAGAGCAACTCCTTAGGATGAAAATTATTGGATTAATAGCCAAACAAAACATCGATTTGGATGTACGTGCGGTTCCCTTGTTTAGACGCACCAATTTTTTTTTTTTTTTTTAAGTTTATTTTTTTCCTTCGTATATGTATTAATTATGACACCATTGCATTTATGAGAAAGATTATTTAGTTCTCAATGAAAGAAAATAACAAATGCATGTTTGGTGAGAGACAGTTAACGGTTTTTTACTCTTTTTCTTCTCAGTCATGTAAAAACAACGCAATTTTGTTGGTTCACATGATCAGACGCATTGGTAAATTTGGTTAGTTATTAATTATCTGATGTTGCGCGGACTTGAACTTATTTTAAACCTTAAGCTGTGAGAAGTGTCTGTCTTTTATTTTAAGCGAAAAATGGGAAAAAAACAGTTAGATATGGAAGAAAGAGGAAAAATGGACGCCTACCATTCGGAAGGCGTTTCAATGCGGAATATTGCGAGGAAAATAGGAAGAAGTGAAAATGCAATTCGAAATTATTTAAAAAATACTGACTTTTATGGAAATAACCAAAATGGAAGGACCAAAACAGTTTTGACACCCCAAAAAAAGGAAAAATAATAAGAATGGCATCGAACTCGGCTCACTCCACGAGCAAAATCATGGAATTGGCGAGGGTTACTGCCTGTTTATCTACAGTTCGTCGGGCTATTTTAAGTGCTTAGTACCTGCAATTAAAAAAGCCTCAAAAAAGCCACCACTTAATACAGCCAGGAAGCAACAGCGCTTAGAATTCGCGCGCCTTCATATGAAATAAGATACACAAGTTGGAAGCGATTCAAATTGGCGTAAAGTAGTCTTTTCAGATAAAAAAAAAAATTCAATATCGATGGCCAGATGGGTACAATTATTATTTCCACGATCTCCGAAAAGAAGAATTGCATTTAAACCGGCATCATTCATGGCAAGGGGGAGTAATGGTCTGGGGGGCCATTTCATATGAATGCGTGCGAATTTCAAGCGCTGTTGCTTCCTGGCAGTATTAAATGGTGTTTTTTTTTGTAGCTTTTTTAATTGCAGATGCTGAGCACTTAAAATAGCTCGACGAACTGTAGATTTACAGGCAATAACCCTAGCCAATTCCTTGATTTTGCTCGTGTAGTGAGCCGAATTCGATGCCATTCTTATAATTTTTCTTTTTTCTTGGGGTGTCAAAGCTGTTTCGGTCCTTCCTTTTTGGTTATTTCCATAGAAGGCAGTATTTTTTAAATAATTTTGAACTGAATGTTCACTTCTTCCTATTTTCCTCGCAATATTCCGCATTGAAACGCCTTCCGAATGGTAGGCATCCATTTTTCCTCTTTCTTCCATATCTAACTGTTTTTGTTTGTACATTTTTTGCTTAAAATAAAAAACAGACACTACTCACAGCTTAAAGTTTAAAATAAGTTCAAGTCCGCGCAACAGATAATTACTAACTAACCAAATTCACATATGCGTCTAGTCATGTGAACCAACAAAATTGCGTTGTTTTTACATGACTGAGAAGAAAAAGAGTAAAAAACCGTTAACTGTCTCTCACCAACCATGCATTTGTTATTTTCTTTCATTGAGAACTAAAAAATCTTTCTCATAAATGTAATGGCGTGATTATTAATTCATATACGAAAGAAAAAAATAAACTTAAAAAATAAAAATTGGTGCGTCTAAACAAGTGAACCGCACTTTACACTGCTCGTCATAAGGTTAAAAGTGAAAAGTATATGCCACAAGAGAGACAGTTAAATGTACCATAGAACAACTTATTTTTGAGTTCCGAGAAAAAAAGTTAACGGCAGATAAGGGAATAAATGTTAGTCGAGCCACTTTTTTTAAGTAATTTTATCGTTTCATAAGGTTTCTAACCATACACATACACAAAACGAGGAAAAACTATGGTTATAACGTTTTTTTTTAATTTTCTAAGTCCTATTTATATGTTTGTAATGTGGGCTGCTGGCAGCTTTCAAAATAAATTGAAAAATTTGATCTTTAAGAGAGTTATACGTACGCGTAATGATTCGGGAGCAATATCCTATTACGATATTATAAACTTGGTTGTTGAAAGTACGAAGATGAACGGTTTCCAGTCATCGTGGTACTACAAAGCGTCGCTAGAAGTACTATTTCCGCAAACCAAAGATCCTTTGAGACGAACTTCACGGATTTTCATACAAACAGAGACCCTATTCATGCACCTGGAGTGTTAAAATCGTAAAATATAAGCCGAAAAGCTCTATTTCTCCCTTAACCCCCTATGGACCAGACTATGGAAGATATCACTAAATGTCAGTGGATGGCTCAAAAGAAAAGTATACGAAGAAGGGAAGTCGTACGATGACTGCTTCACGCCATTACTTTGGCATTGAGTGAAATTTCTCTTGACTATTTGGAATCCTATTGGGTTTTTTGTGTGATAACACACTCGCAGTTAGGCTGCATAGCTTTCGCTCCGTCATTTATATTATTTATGAATGTTTGAACGTTCAACAACCACTTGAGTGGGCTACCACCATTGTATTTGGCTGCAATTATTGCAATTTCATGGCTGCCACACTAATCATCAGATTCCTTTATTAGGGGCCAGTTATAGCTGTCATTGAAAACCATCATTGAAAAAGTTAGCTGTTGATTTTGAGACCCTTCGAAAGTTTAATCACTGAATATTTTAATGCAGAAATACAGCTTCGACTTCAAAATAATTTCTCCTTCCAAAAAAAATACATTTTGACCCATATCTTCACCATAACGTAACTTTTAAATTTGTCAATGATCATTAGTTAGGTAGTTCATCATTGAAAAAATAAAAGTTATGAGAAAAGTTGTGCCAAATTGAATTTTATTTTACCTAGAAGTAATTATTAAGTCAATTAGCTTTACTTTGGCGTCAAAATAATCATTTATTTTTTCTTCAAAATCTCTCAAAATTGACAATTAATATTTTCAATGATGGTTTTCAGTGATAGCTATAACTGGCCCCTTAGTGGTGCTTAGTCTTTATGTTCAATTTGAATTTATAAATTATTAGTGCCGCCAATTGGAATCCAACCTAGACCAGCTACCTCTGAAGCTTATGCACTACGCATTGCGCCACCGAGGTCACCTGATCATGCACATCCAATGTAGGGTTTTTGTCTTTATAAATTGCATATTGAGACAACTAGCATTTTTACTAGCCGCACACAAGTTGGTTGTTGATCATTCGAGTTCTTTCTTTTTTCTCCATACACGAATCACTGTATAGCTCTCTTAAAGATCAAATTTTTCAATTTATTTTGAAAGCTGCCAGCAGCCCACATTACAAGCATACAAATAGGACTTAGAAAATTAAAAAAAAAACGTTAAAACCATAGTTTTCCCTCATCTTCTGTATTTGATTCTAACCTTATGAAACAATAAAATTACGTAAAACAAGTGGCTCGGCTAACATTTATTCTCATATCTGCCGTTAACTTTTTTTCTCGGAACTCAAGTAAAGGTTGTTCTATGGTACATTTAACACTCTCCCTTGTGCCATGCCAAATTTTGATCTCTTTCGCATACAAAAGGAGATATTTCAGATTAACTTTTCACAAATACCTGCTTCTAACCTTATGACGAGCAGTTTATGTAAGTATCTCGACGAACGACAAGCAGATAATTCTCACATGATGGCAACTGGCTTGAAAGCAATCAAGACTTTAGAAGCACAGTACTTATTTGTTAAATGAGACTTACTAGGGATCCTACAGCCTCAATTACGTGAATTCCAAATATGTTGCTGCTTTCAAAATTTATAATAAAATTATTTTATGGTGAACTGCAATTTCTCAATGATCTCCTTTCCAGCTAACGGCAACCGTAAATAGTATACCGACAGATTCGGAATGAATATTTTAAGCATCATTCTAGTACAGAACACCTTTCTAAGGAAAATTTATTTGTGATTTATACCGACATTTGATGGTAATCTTTTAAAGAGATATCCATGTGCAATCAAATCAACTTCAAGACTATTGAGCTTTCATGACTAATAGAACTTCATGGGTACGTATTAAATAATTTTGAAAGCATTTTTAACAAAAAAAATATATTTAAAATTTTAGAGAGGTACCCAGGTACCTAGCTACTTATAGTTTTTTTAAGGACACTTTTAGTTCTGTTATAGACAGTCACACCAAAAACATAAATGTTAAAAAAGTAGCCAAGTTCACCTACATGCAAAATACTTTGCGTAACAAGTCAGCCGTAATAGTAGTGACATCTAAAAGTACGCCAAGTTCTAAGTTTATTAATGTTAAATATCAAATATTTTAAGTAGAGTAATATGCAAGAACCTCAAAATTATCAGAGAAACCTGAATTGATAATATAAAATTTTCCAATATCTTCTTTGATCTACCTGTCTACCAAATTTTTGTTTGACAGAGTAAACCACGACATTTTGTGTATTAAACTAAATTTGTGCTTTGGCTTCAGTAAAAGATCGGTACGCCTAATTAAAATATACTTAATAAACCGAAGTCAGAGGGTAAAAGTTGGTAAAAACTTCTCTGATTCAATGAATCTGCTTGCTGGTGTTCCGCAAGGCTCAATTCTGGGTCCTTTGCTATTTTGCATGTTCATTAATGACCTCCCCCTAGTTTGCCATAGTGGCACTCTACATCTTTATGCTGATGATGTTCAATTGTACCTTTCCCGACCGTTTAACTTGTTGGAGGACCTTATCTGCAGAGTGAATGAAGATCTTTCAGAAATTTACAATTGGTCCTTGTGCAGTGGCTTAACACTTAATCCGACCAAATAACAGATCATTGCTATCTCTAAAAAGAAATTCGATGTAACTAACCTACCACCTGTCTTCTTGTCCTGTTTTCAGCTTGAATTTGTTGAGTCTGTTAGTAATTTAGGCTTCAAAATAAATCGGACCCTCTCAGCTAATGACCATGTGATTCTCTCCATCGGCCGAATTTATGGTGGTTTCCGTAAGTTAAATCTCTTTTCTTCCTTGACTCCTGTTTATACTAAACTGCGGCTTATTAAATCATTGTTACTACCTATCATTGATTATAGTGCTGTGGCTTACTGTAAACTAGATTCACACTCTATGCAGAAACTAGTTGTTGCTTTCAATGACATGGTGAGGTAAGTTTATGGTTTGCGAATATTTGACCACGTTTCCCAATATCATCAACTTGTCCTTGGATGTACGTTCAAGCAATTTCTTGATTCAAGATGTTGCTTGTTTTTACATAAGATCATATATGGTAAAACACCACCATATCTGTTTGATAAGCTCCGTTTCGAGCGTTCTGCCCGAACTTTGAAGCTCATAACACATTCCTCAAATTATTTAAATTCTTCTAGACTTTTCTTTGTTTATGCCATCAGACTATGGTAAGGCAAATTATAGGAACAACTAAGTTTAAAAAAGCGTTATTTTTGAATTTTCGTTAAAATATATCTCAACAGCATTTTGAAAAATTAAAATTATAACGTAATCAATTAAGCTTCATCTTAAGTATATACTCGTATAAAAAAAACTACCGTTTAAATTTTTAAATCCATTTTCCTTTTGCTTATATTTAAGTTATTTTTTCTTAATTAAAACTTGTTATTTTCTAAGTTATTTTTAATTTGTAAATATTGTTATTTCCATTCATCCACCTTTATTATATATTAACTTAGGTACTATAAAAGACTATGTCTGACTTGTACACCATTTTTAATAAAAATTGAATTGAAATTGAATTGAGTCGGCAATTGCTCGATAATTTTGACGATCTGTCAGTGAGTCAGTCAGTTACGGTTTTTTCGATTTTTGCAGTCTTATATGTCGCGAACCACTTATGCTAAAGGGTTGAAATTTGGTTAGCTTAGCAAATGCTGTGAGTTTTAAGTTTCTAACTTTATTGGTACTGAAGTTAGAGCGAGTCCGAAAACAGCCTGAGTTTGATCCTGTAAAAAGGGTGTAGTGCCAGAACTTGGCTGGACACTTCCGTTCCATTTGATTATGGGCATTTACGGATCCTCGCGTCGTCGCACACAGGCAATATTTACCAAAAAAAACTGGCAAAACAGTGACAATGACAGTAAGACCATTCACTCAGAAATCAATCAACTTAAGCAAATTTTGTGTGTAAAAGTAAGCTAAGGTTCTTCACAAACATATTTTTTCTATTCCTTTTAACTAACCATGCAACTCATGTTGCACTCAAAAGTCTGTAGCGCTTGCAACAATTTGTAGAGCATAATTCGCTTATTTAATGTTTTATAAAATGTTTCATTTCTTGCTTCACTTTCATACTAATACACTGAGAAAATTAATATTTTTTTTTTTGCGTTTGCGAGTAACGAATTTCGTTTGCTGTAATTGTAATACATTTGCTGGAAATGTTATACAATCCCTGCAAACGTATTTCATTTATAGCAATTGTATTACAGTCGCCACAGAAAGTAATTCCATTCGTTCGGAGAATGTTTCCCAAATTCAAACGACATGATGTTTGCAAGCAAGTGCAATTGTTTATTGCAAACGAATGAATCGATTGCGAATTAAGCTTTTGAAATGCAGTTTGTTGCAAAAAGATTTACGATTACTATGTAAATTACAAATGTTTGCAACTAATGAATCGAACATTTGGGACGAATGGTTACTTCGTTGGAAGTAAATTTATTTGTAGCAAACGATTGAATGATTGCAGGGTATATATTTTTAAATCTTATTTTAACAAATTAACTTAATGCTTGTGGTAAACATTTCATGCTTTTGAGGCGAAAGAATTTTTGATTTTAGGTTTCTTTAAAAGAAATTCGCTTGCAGCAATGAATTTCCTATTTGAAAAAAGTATTTTATTTGTTTAATTCCTATCTAACCAATTTCAGGTAATCTATAGGGCAAGTATTGGGTACGTTTCAATACTTGTTTTGCTTCATCAATTTGGTATTGTTCTGAAGTTCAGCACTACTTGTACAAAAAATCAAATTTCAATTGAAAATATGTTGCATTTAAAAAGAATGCGATTGAAAATTTGTTGCTTTAAAAAATAGCAAAGTCAAAGTTCGAAAATATTTGCATTGAAAAATAAAATAAATGCTAGTTTGAAAATCTTTGCATTAAAAATAATTGTTAAAATAATAAAAGTTCAATTTTAAAAATTAATAAAAATTACCATCATCTCCGTTGTTCATTTCGAAAAACAATGGTGTAAAATTTTAGATGATTAAGTACGATGTTAAATCGATTTTAGTATGATACTCGGTTAAAAATTGTGTTTTGCTAATTTTAAACGAGTTTAGCATCGTACTATCCCCTTACATTTTACTTAAGTTAAAATCACATCTTTTTGGTATCGTACTAAATCCATATGACTGGTGAATGGAAAATTTTACTCCAGGTATAGCATAGACCCGAGGGTTGCCGGTTCGATCCCTGCTAGTGCCCAACTTTTTTTTTTTTTTTTTTTGTAATATTGAAGTTAAAATGATAAAAATATAAACATTGAATACTTATTTAAAGCACATGTTAGGTTTCCATCAATATATAATTAATTTACAACGCATAAAAAATTGTGTTAAACAAAACGATTTTATAAAAAATGCGTGAGTACCGGGACTCAAGGGGATGATGTGTAAACATCAGTGTAGTATATAGTTTATACTATAGCTTACAGTATATAGTAAACTGATGAGGTTGCCAAAGGCGCCGGTCGAATGTTATTTCATGTGATTCAGGGCTGAGCGTAAATATGTATTTAATTTTGTGTCTAACCTCACCCTCCACTTTCAAAAAAGGTACTTTTAGAGAATGTGGCAACTCTTAAAATCATACCCAATTTAGACCTTAAAATCATAACAGTTGCACCATGCCTTAAAAAACTGCATTTTCCACAATTATATGATGATGATAATTTTCTCGACACTATTTAATGCACAAACCGTTGGCTTGGTTGGTGTCGTTGGTGTATTACTATACCCAACCACATTACCGACATTTACCACATTATCTCAATTTACTCTATTCAATGCACGAACCATTCGCATCCATTAGTTAAAAATCTAAATAAACAAGATGGTGGCGTATCCGTAATTTTGTCTTTCCTCTTTCAAGTTTACCCATATAGAGAGTTTGTTTTTTTCTTAATATCTAGCGCTAAGATGTTTACACATCTACGTAGTAATAGTTTAAAACAAAAACTGACACAATATTTTAAATACTTCGGTCGTCCTCGTCATAGTTAAAATAATTAATCATAGTTAAAATAATTAAAATACATAAAATTGTCTAAACTACATTTCTTAATCAGTACATTTCCTCTGTTCAACTAAATAAAAGGAAAATGTGTGAAGTTTTCAACTGATTAACATTTTGCCGGGGGATTCTATATTGCAAATTAGCTCAGTGGATGAATGCTCGCTCTCGATACGAAAGGATACCTGTACAAATCCAGTTAAGTAAAGCTTGACATTTTTTTTCAATTAAAATAAAATAATATAATTTCAGAATTAAGGGAAAACCAGCAGTCACTGTCTTGATTGTGACAAACGTACAAATCATTAGTAACAAACGCGTTATATTCATTTGTCATAACCACTTTGATCTTCTATAACAATTGACCCATTCTCTTGTCGTTAAAGTATTAACGTTTACTCTAAAAGCACCATTCGTTTGCCACAAACAGTAAATATGTTTACAAAACACCATTATTCATCTGACAGAAACACTTCATTCGTTTGACACAATTCTCTATTCGTTTGACACAAACGATATAATTTTGCTACAACAGTATGAATTGTTTGTCTCAAACGAATTTAAGAGTGTATCATCTTTTTCTTTTTTTTTTAATTGGCCTTTTATTAATAAGGTCAACGACAACAAAAGAGCATCGCTCATGCCAAAAATAATAAAATTGATTTCTACTTGCCCTCTTTCATGTTATGTAAATTATTTTTATAAATAATTATTTATATAAATGACAACTCCTAAACATGCATCCATCCTCTTCAAACAACAATAATTTTAGTTTAATTTTTTTTTGCCAAAGTTGTATACATAAATTGCAAATAATAACAACAAAACCTTTATTAACATATCAAGGGTTAAACAAGAAGCCCTAAGATACGAAACACACAAATTCTTTCCCCTCATCTCATGCAACGTATTTTTAATTTTAAAATTCTCCAAAGCCCCATTAAAAATCCATATTAAAGCAATTGTCTGCTTCTTTATTTATCTGTTACTTGTGTATAAACATTATACATACATACTATACGTATAGCGTTTATATCAATATCAAGTGAATTTCTCAAGGGATCAGTGAAATGTGAAAAATGTGAACTTTACTCCTGTTATCTCCAATTTTTGCAAGCATTTTAATAAATAAAAAAAAAATCACTCTCTCTAAAATACGATTGTGCCTTGCTTTTTGCTACGTGGATAAAACAAAATTAAAATTCCTTTTTTGCTCAACAACGAAAAAAAAAAAACATACAAAATAGTTAAAGGAACTTCGTTACGAACTGCTTTTTTCCGTCTGAAAATAATTGCTGTTGGCTACGAAAAATGAAAAGAAAAAGAAAAAACAACATGATGGGGCATGCACTTTCTCTTCACCATCCGACCTTTTTATACTTCCGGTTTGGGTCTTTATCGTTCTTTTTTTTTTTGCTCTTTATGTGCATCGTGCATGTTCTTAAAGGGTATGCTATGAATTTCGAGAATCTAGTGCTTTAGATTTGAATTAAATATGTGTGTGTCAGTGAAACACACATTATTTGACATTTTCCATAAAACCTGTCCAATTTTATTAACGCAACCAGGAATTTTTATCATACTTGTCCCCAAGTCTGAAAAAAAAAAATTCAACATATTTCATTAATGAATTAAAAATATTTAATTTAAAGTTTTCAATATTTTCTCCAAGAAACAAAATTCTTCTTTTAATTGAAATAAACCAGTTTTATTTAGATTTCAAAGAACTTTTATTGAACAATCTTAGGCGCAAGTTATAGCTTTCATTGAAATCCATCATTGAAACACAAATCAGTGAAATGGTGGAATATTTTCTGACAAGTCGGTTATAGCTATCATAAAATTTTCTTTCATTGAAAATTCCATTCCCCATACAAAAAACAACTTTGAGGTTAAAGTCGATCATTGAACGAAGAACTGACAGACGAGAACAGGAAGAGAAAGGAACGCATTTCATTGGAACGAATGTGTTCCATTAATTGAAACAAAATATCAGCTGTTCATTGAAAACGATTTTCATCATTGAAAAACAAAAAATGATTTTATATGAAAATTGTAAAGAAAACTAAACAGTTTTTTGACTAAAAAATATATATAACTGACAACCATCATTTTGGTACCAAAACGCCATCAGTTTTATTTGTTTAAGGGCGTCAAAATTAAAAGACAAAATTTTCAATGATGGTTTTCAATGAAAGCTATAACTGGCGCCTTAAGCTGGCTTTAGATTTTCGTTCTTCATTCGTTGTCCGTTGTTCGGTGTTCGTTCTTCTCTCAACAACGAACAACGAAGAAAGCATTTACATTAGAAAGTTAAACTCTATTTACAAAATTTTTTATTTATAAAACTAGGCTTCTTGTGCCTTTCAGTAATTAAAAAAAACTTCGAAAATGTCCCTACAAGTTGCACGACACTCCAAAACAATGTTCGTTTAAACAGTATTCGCATTTAAACACAAGTTGTTAGGGTAACAACGAACAACAAGCACCGAAATTTCTGACCTGATTTGAATTTGCACGTTCATCATTCGTTCTTAGTTCGGTTTTCTCATTTACATTTTCGTTGTTCCGCGAACGAACAACAACGAACAACGTACACCGATGATAACAGCGAAAGCCTAAAGCCAACTTAAGGCCTAATTTATTCGCTTTCCATTAAATTTAAATTCGTTATTAAAAATTAGAAATTGATCGATTTTAAATATATTTATTTATTAATCGTCGTATAATGATTTAAAATGAAGTTTTCTCTATTAACTAATTGTTTAATTAATTTAAAATTGGTTTTAGCTAAAACGATAAGATCCACCTTTTAAGGGGGAGCTATAATACCCGGGGTTTAGACAAGCGACCCAGCGGGAAAAATTCAAAAATTCATTGAGGAAAAATCAGCTTTTTCCTTGAGGAATGGCAGCTGCACCGTCCACTTTTCAGCTGATTCCTTTGATGAAATTAACATGGGCATGTCCTAGGCGGGCAGCACATGCTGAAAATCCGATGCAAATTCGCCAACGAAATCACTACTTCGTTGGAAGTTGTTTATTCACCGACCCAGATGATGAAAAACATGGTGGTTGCATAGTCTATGAATTCACTGCATAAATGTATGTGGTTTATTCAACAGTTCAATATTTTCGATGAAAATGGTAATTAAAATTCAATTATCAAATCACAAGATATAGAAGTAGGTAGTTGTTTATTCAGCAATTAGTTAATTCAATATGAAAAATGTGAAGAAAATTAAATAAATAGTAAATTCATTAACTCTGTTGTGTTGTGAATTCTTTGTGATTGGTTAATAAAAATATAGAATTAAAACTTTAAATTACAGTTAAATCACTAGGTCAGTGGTTGTTGGTTAATCACCACTTCATATGCGAAGTGAAGATTAACCAAAAAACTGAAATACTTTGATAAAATCAGAGATTGCCTCTTTTTAATGAAAATTCATAAGTCCTCTTATAATATTTGCTGCCAGTAGACAATGTCAACACAGAGAACACAAAAAAAATCAACTTCTATTAAAACACACAATGGCGGTGCACACTTTACAAAGCATATGAGTGGACATAGACGATGAACTGATGAACTTCTACATGACTTTTCAGCAGTTTTTTCATCTTATAGTTTTCCATATCAAAAGCCATTTTTAGTTCAATGACAGAAAGGGTTGTTTTCTAAACACAAAGCAGAAAGTGGGTTCAAATCTATGAACTGAGGAAACCTTGCATGATTCTTCACTTATTAAATCATTACATGTCGTTTCCTTGTATTATCTGGCTAGTTAATTGATTGCTGTTGTTTTGTTGTTTTCTACACACAAAGCAAAAAGTGGGTTCAAATCTATGAACTGAGGAAACCTCGCATGACTTTTCACTCACTCAATCATTGCATGACGTTTCCTTTTATTATTTGGCTAGTGAATTGATTGAAGAATTCAGCTATAAAATTCATTGGGGACGATATTTCCCGCTGGGCGAGTAGAACTAGTATCAATTGTATCATAGTGTTAGTTTTATGGATGTATGTATGTGTGACTAGTAGATCTCTGCGCGTTTTGTCAACTAGTATGATTTTTTCAAAGTATTTCATACAGAAAAATATACAAATTATGGAAACTATGGAAACAAAACAAATAAATGAAAACATTACACTACAATAGCAGGATAACTGGCAGGCTACTCGCAGGCGACTCTCTTGTGTTCAGATACACTAAGGCCTAATTTATTCAGTCGAAGTTGAACATAACTCTGGGATTTTTACAGTCAACTTGAGAATTGGTTTTTATTCACTCAAAGTTGACGTTTTCAACTTTTTATTTTCAACTCTAGAGTTGATCAACTTTGGATTTTCTCAACTTCCCGAAATAGTAGAAGTTAGCGAGCAAACTTGGGACTTTTCCTCATTTTTGTCTATTCATTCATGCTATTCAGTTCTAGACCGATCACCAAAATCAAGCATCGTCGGGTGAGTTAGTATTAAGATGGTGGACCGCATGAGTATTTTTTTTGTTTCATATTTTTTTTTTTTATAATTGAAATTTGTTTATAAAAATGATGCCTTTCCCCAACCAAAAAATACAGAACAAGTGTACAATTTCAATGAATTGTGTTCCATTTTATATATGGAATGATTTTCTGGCTTGTGATGTTTAAGTAGTGGACGACGATTTCGCCGGACAAGTTTAAAAACATAGTCATGAACATCGATCCATTCATGATTCCATTTCACAACAACAGTTTTTACGTTTCATGGAGTTGTTGATTTTTGTTTGGCTTTTCCTGTTTTACCCTACCCTTCTCTGTGAAAATTTGTGTTTCTTCCTTTATAATTATTTCATTTTAGAAAAACAAAATAGTTATAGGAACAAATTATAGTGTGTGAAAACTCACCTCTTATTGCTAGACATATGTATATTATTTTCTTTAAAAATAAAAGTTGTTTTGTATAGCTTTAAATTTAGCTTGGTATTTTTTTGATTCCGCGCTTCACATGGAAAGAAAAATCCACTGTAATTATTCGGAATAATTATTCAAAATGCTAAATTAATTCTAATGCAAAACAAAAGGTGAAAATGACGTCTTGTGCGTCATGTAACACAAATATCCCAAGGATATTTTAGAAACTGCAGGTTGGTCAACTTTTGAATTTCAACTCTGGAGTTCAGATTCGAAGTAGTGAATAAAAGCATTTTTCAACTTTCAGTTCAACTACGGATTGAGGTCAACTTGTAAGTTGGCCAACTTTGGAGTTTTCAGAAAGTTGAGCAATAGTGAATAAATTGGCTCTAAGGCTGCGCGTACAGTAGAACTCTTTTGACCACTTTTGCTCGAATCTCGAATACCTTCTCGCATCGCTTTTCGCATCGCATCGCTTTGTCGCACTACTGTACGCGTAGCCTAACACACATATACAATACTAGTTCGACTGTTTTGGAAAGATTTTTCTTGCAATGAAAAATCTTTGCAAAACAGTTCCTAAAGAAATTATTTAGGAGCTGGATTTTTATTCAGTGTACCAAAAATAATCCGAAAAGTAGGTATAGATTGTATTTCCGCCAGAACTTTGCCGGTTTTGGTTATTCAAATCACACTTTCAGATTACAAATAAAATAAGCAAACACAAAACTGACTGTCAACGCTGATTGAGAGTGAACAAACAGACGCTATTTTAAAATTGATTTAGTGCTAAATTGACAGTTCACCAGTCAAAATAAAATAAAAATCCCAAGGATATTTTTAAAAAGCATACAAATTTAAAGCAAGCCAGTTAACTAAAGGCGAGTAAATGAATCAAAAATAAATTAAGTGTTCTTAATGACAATTTTATATTAAATGTGATATTAGTTAAAACGACACAATTTAATTTTGAATGGACTGTGAAAAAATTGGCCCTTATTGACTTAGAAAGAGTTAGTAACCTTAGCTTGCCTACAATTACAATTAAGATTTAATTAAAAATTTGGAGCTTTCTTGTAATGAAAATTGCAATTTAATTTCCTTACATTTTCACGATTTTTTAATCACTATCGCAGTATTAACTCTATTGCGAAACTCGGCAACACCTCTACGGAATAAAAAAAAAAAATATCGTGTTTCACAAACTGACCTATAGGTGTCGTTCTACGATATAAAAGATCAAATCTATTAGTCAATATGGCTACCTAATTTCCGGGTACCCCTTTTTTTCCTTCTTTTAACGGAGCCGAAGTCAAGGATAGCAGCCGCAAACCCAGCCTAAAAACTAAAAATAGAATTTGAGAAATTAAATAAAATAAGAGAAAAAATAATCTAAGAAACAGAACTTAAACGTAAGAAATTAAAAAAAATAAATAAATATTATAACTAATCAAATGTTAATTTTAGGAAAATTTAGCCCTTTATATGTCTACGCAATAAAACTCACGTTTTCAACCAGAAGTTTCTTTTATTAATTGGTTTACCCAACAGTTGGTCGAGCCAAAAACCCTAAACTCATACATATAAAAAAGTTAAAAAAAGAATGAAAAATCAGGACAAATAAAACAAAAAATCGTACTTAATTGTTTTTATTTTTTGGGAAATTTTTAATCAAGCCAAACTATATTTTTGTTGGTGACTAAAGCCAATAAAACGCCTTGCCTCGAGACATGCTAATGCTAACCTCGTCAAAGCGTTCTAGATATCTCCTTGAACTGCCCTTAAGCTTCATAAAATAAGAATTATTTCTACTATTCCCTACCACTCATAATTATTTTTTTATGTTCGAAAATGAGAAACAACCAAACATTGCTACGGTCGCGTGTCGTTTGAATTTTTATTAATAATGGCTGTTTTGAATATGTATTTTTAGTTTAAAAAACTGCACTTTTAACTTTTACCCGTTATGCCATGCGGAATTCTTACAGTTTTTTTGTGCTCTTAGTAGTCATATCTTAGCCTTTGAGTGCGTGCATCGTTATAGTTAACGTGCTGTACAATAATGGAAGCATAGTTTAAAATAAATCCGATAAGGTTAGGTGTGACTCACACTGGGTTACTTCCCATCCTATTGGCACACTTGTATTTTTAAGAAAATCGTTGATTCGAGATTTTCGTAAGCACTATTTGGTGCTCAATATGCATTGAGCCATTTTGGAGGTATTGGGTACACAAGTGAAATTTAAACGATTTTGAGTAGTATTTTTTTTGGGAGTTTTATGGTTAGAAATACAGTCAATTTATTTTTGTACAAACATGTTTCAAACTTTAACTATGCACTGGGTGTAGAGTTATCACTGTGGATATAATATAGCTTTTTTTTCATTAAAAATATTCAAGCCTAAAAACAGTTTTCAACAATTTTTAGTAGTATTTTGTTTTTGAATCAGTCATTATGTAGATTATTTCCCTTTCTCGCGACCTTTCTGCAATAATAAATGAAAATCCTCAAGCCCACAGTTGAGGTCAGTTTTTGAATATAGAATTCAAAACTATGTATGTGATTCCCAGCTAAACTAAGCATCTTAGGGGATTAAGAATTGCATGCTTTATTTTTAGAAAGCACTTTCAGAAAAAGCTTCTTGGCTTTCATAGTGTGACAATCCGAAAAGTGATTTCAGAAAATTTGCTTCCTTGAAAGTAAAAAGTTTTCATAAAGCACTTTCCTTTCATAGTGTGACTGCTCTCTGAAAACATTTTCAGGAAAATTTCAAAATCGAAGTTTTCGAAACGCTTTCTGATAACATTTCTCTTTCAGTGTGTGACGAGTAGGACTGGCAACGAGACAAGAAAAGTCTCGGTCTCGCATGATTAGACCGAGACGAGATTGCCTTTAAAGCATCCGAGACGAGACTGTATATTTTGACCGAAATTTAGCGAGAGTCTCGTTGGGCTGGGATGTCTCGGCAGAAACAAAGGCATTTTAAAAAATGCTAATTAATTGGAAAATCCACATGTTCAAACTATAAACGGTGCTCACATTCGACTGACTCATCCCACTTTTTTTGACTTTACAAAAAAAAGACGTCAACAAAAATCCACAAGTTTTTTAAAAAATTAAATTCGTGGATTTTCTTTTGACGCTTTATTTTGTAAAATCAAAAAAAGTCGGAGGAGTCAGTCGAATGCGAATAATGTCATATGCGAGACAAACTATATTTTGACGTATCTAGAATATTTCGTTTCAAAATTCAGCTGACCGAGATGAGACTGAGACGAGACCGCAAGGTCTCTTAATTATACGAGACCGAAACGAGACTAAAATTTTCGATTTTAAAGAGACCGAGATGAGACTTATTGGGCCCATACACAACACAGACTCGTCGCTGCAGATTTTAAATCTGTGCAAACATGCCTTCGCCACACACAGTGCAGACAATCTGCACAGACATTAGTTTGTATCGTGTCGTCGTGGTCGTCGGGGATACTGCTTTTATCATTGCTTTGACAATAAAACAAAACATAAAATATGAATCAAAGACAAAAAAAAAGAATTTAGAGCAAGGAATTGCTTAAAAAAAAATCTTTCACTACTGTTTTTCATGTTTTTACACAAATTTTCTCGCTCGTCTGTGCACAGTTCTCCATACACGACACAGACATGTCATTGCAGACCAACGACATGTCTGCGTGTTTCGATATTTTTCAGATTTGTGCACAACAACAAAATGTATTGGTCTGCAGCGACGTGTCTGTGTCGTGTATGGGCACAAATCTGAAAAATATCGAAACACGCAGACATGTCGTTGGTCTGCAATGACATGTCTGTGTCGTGTATGGAGAACTGTGCACACACGAGCGAGAAAATTTGTGGAAAAACATTGAAAACAATAGTGAAATAGTATTTCTTAAGCAATTCCTTGCTCTTAATTTTTTTTTTTTTTTGATTCATATTTTTTTTTTTTTTTTGTTTTTATTGTCAAATCAATGATAAGAGCAGCACAAGCAGTATCCGGTAGCCCCTATTTTTCCGACCCGAAAACCACGACGAAACGATACAAACTAATGACTGTGCAGATTGTCTGCACCGTTTGTGGCGACGGCATGTTTGCACAGACTACAATTTGCAGCGACGTGCATGTGTCGTATATGGGCCCAATTACAAAAGTCTCGCCAAATCTCGTTGCGTGGCCAGCCCTAGTGACGGGACCATAACTCCTTGAACAAAATAAAGTTGGCTTGTTGATGAAGTGATGAAGTTATAACATGAGTTATAAATTATAATAGAGTAAGAGCCCAGGGCCGCCAGACATACGTCATTTTGTCAAAGCTAAGATTTTTTCTGCAAACAGATACTATGGTAGCTAAGAACAAATGGATACTAAGAATCTTCAATCGGGGTGCAATTAAGAGGTTGCATACATATGATGCAACATTGCGTTATTTTATCAAAGCTGAATTTTTGATATGTATTAGGAGATGGTGTCATTTACTTTATTGGACACTTGCCAGACATCTACAGTGGGGTTTAACGTGAGCCAGACACTTAAAATATGTCAAACTAGTCGTGCCATTTACGTTGTAGTTTTAAATCAAATATTTATATGTTTTACGGGCAACTGTTTCAAAGTAGTTCTCCATCAGCTATACATCTACAGTGGTGCATATTCATCAGCCAGACATTTAAAAACAGCTAAAATAAGCGAAAAAATCACGTTTTAGTAACAAAGAATTATTATTTTGACAGTTTTAAGGCCCCGCTGTAGGTGTCTTGCTGATTAGAAAATATTGTAGAATGTTTGTCCAAAGAAAACATAAAATCTTGATTTGATTCTGTTATTTAAATGGCACGATTAGTTTGACAGATTTTAAGTGTCTGGCTCACGTTAGGTCCCACTGTAGATGTCTGGCAAGTGTCAAATAAATTAAACGACACCATGCCCTAACACATATCTAAACTTCAGCTTTGATAAAATAACCCAATGTTGCAACATTTGTATGCAACTTTAACACTCGCTACCTCTTAATTGCACCCAGATTGAAGATTCTTAATATCCGTTTGTTCTTAGCTACCATAGTATCTGTTCGCAGAAAAAATCTCAGCTTTGATAAGATGACGTATGTCTGGCGGCCCTTGGCTTTTAGTTTATAATGATTATCAGATCTTTATTTGGTAATTAGGTATTTATTTAAAGTCCCTTCTTATGACAGTAAGTACAGCAGAGACAGGGCATTCAATGGAGAGCGTTTGAAAGGCTTAGTCATTTAGACTATGCAGATGACATATGTCTCATGGCAAACAACATCAGTGGGCTGAACGGGATGTGTCAAACACTGCAGGTGAAAGGAGAGTCTATTGATCTAAGTTGAGGTTCTTCGAATCCAACGTCATATACGTGCTCCAGGACAAGCCAAGATCGGCTGGACGTCGATATAAGAAAGCGGAAATGGCAATGTATTGGTCACACACTGGACCCAGTTAAATTATCTAGCTGTAAAACGTGAAGGATGGCGACGATTTGTTGGCGCCGTTTGCCCCGATCGGGGTTACAGGAATTGATGATGATGATGAATGAAGTTACAAGGCTTAACGTTCTGTTCCATTCCACTCGATTTGACATGTGCTTGGTAATACATGAAAATATAAAGTATTGGTTGTTTAACTTCGCCACAGTAACGAGAGGAATATGATAGTAAAATGTGTGACCTGTTATCCGACCGCAGTATATATAGACGAGTGCGGAATAATCCAACAACAACACTGCAGACTCACAACAACGAATTGGTGAAATGGCTGAGCAACAACAAATTTGTAGACGATCGGGAAAAAACGAAGATGACTACGTATACGGCACTTCGGTTTCCTTTTGCACCATTTTCTTCCCGAAACTCCTATGACTGTGAGCTAGCAGACTACTGGTTTTTGAAGGTGGCTCATGGTGCACGAGGACCGGAGGATCACACGGTTGTGCCAACCTTCGCTCAATACCAATCAACAAGTTGCCTAGTTGGCACAGTGTAAATGGTTTTTAGTTGCTAACTTTGGTCCTATCGGGTGTTTTTCCTATGTCCAAATCCTTAATAAGTTTCATCTCATGTCTAAATCCAATAAAAGCGTCTGGTCATACAGGCGGGTGGTACTTTCTCTGGTAACCACAAGTCATGTTGTGCAAACAGACGGAGGTGTACAGAGATTACCATATCCGAGTATGCGACTAGATGATCACCCTAAGGGATCAGATCGTATGCGTCCCGGGCAAATCAGCAAATTGCTTAGCGTAGCATACTGCAGCTGAACTCGGGCGTAGGCGATGATCCGTTGGGAGATCTAACACCAAATACCCTCTTTTTTTTAAAATGTTCTTTTAACCCACAGGTCAAACAAGTTATGGTATCAAAACGGCGCATTACAGCGTTAATTGGGTCATCGAGCAAGGATGCTTGTGACCGCCATCTCTACCTACCTACCTACCCTACGTATACGGCAGAACTTCCATCAATCTATGGCTTGCCGAAAATACACAAGCCAAATCTGCCCTTGCGTCCCATTACTTCGTCTATGAAATTGCCATGCTATGAACTTTCGAAATATGTAGGAAGGGTATTACAGTACGCGACAGCAAAATCAACCTACTCGGTAAAAAATTTGTATGAATTTATTGAAAAAGCAAAAATTGTTAAATTTCAAAAGAATGATGTTTTGGTCTCATACGATGTTGTCTTACTTCTTACAAACATTCCCGTCCATTTAGCTATAACTATAGTTAAAAAGAGATAGGATGTTATAAGTGAAAACACAACGTTGAACCAGGGCAAATTCTTGGAAATTCTCGATTTCTGCTTAAAAGAGAACAACTATTTACAGTACAAGGATGATATTTACAAGCAGATTTTTGGAATGCCTATGGGAAATCCATTGTCGCCGACTATCGCCAACTTGGTCCTTGACTATTTTCTTGATGAGTGTCTGGAAAAATGGAAGGAAAACCAAGGTTCGTTTCAATATATGACATTTTTGCGATCATAAACAAAGACAAAATCGATGATGTTCTTAGATCCCTGAACGGATTCCATCCAAAGATCCAATTCGCAATTGAGATGGAAAAGAACTGTGAAATAGCATTTCTTGACTTGAAAATTCGTCAGGAGAACGAGGGTCTCGTGTTTAACTGGCACCATAATCCCACAGCGTCAGGAAGATTTATTAATTTTAACTCTAACCAAGCTAATCACATCATTATCAACACGGCTTCCAACATTATTGGCAAAGTGTACACGCTGAGTGATGAGAAATTTCATAACGCCAATGAAATAAAAATCACCAAAATACTGCGAGATAATGGGTTTCCCTCTTCAGTTATACGTGGTCTCATACAAAAGCAAAAAATCAAAGCTCCACAGAACCTGAATGCGGATTGCCCTATTGGATACTACAAAAGCGTTGTGTATGTACATGGTTTAACTGAAAACTTCAAAAAAGTTGTCGTTAACAAATCAAAAGACGTTCTTTTGGCTTATAAATCCAACAAAACACTAAGCCACCTTTTCACTGCAATATTGTACAGTTTATTTAATATTGTTAACTTAAAAATATGTTTGGACCAACATTTTTGAATATTTATTTGTTTAAAGAAAAATCGTAATCTTGTCCAAACATTGACTATTTTCAACGTATGTATATATTATAGTTTAGTAAAAATAATAAGCTTTATAATAATAACAATGGGATTAAGATTACGGAGTAGATTTTCTTTGATAAGGACAAACTCAAAAATGAATTGGTATTGAATTTTTAAAGTTGGAGTCTATAACTTTCACTTTCTAGCCTAGTGCCCCTAAAAACTAAAAAAAGTTTTTTTTTTGCAGGGCTACTACCTCTTGCGAGGTCCCTTCTAATCCTGTGGACATGCGCACACAGTAATGGTTGCGAGAACTTATACAACAAATATTAAAAAAAGTACATATACGCCGTAGTGCACTTTTTTATAATTTGCCAAAATATGCCACAAAAAAACACTTATCGCCATAACCTTACTAACAAAGTCATGAAATGTTTTGTGGTAAGTTCAATTGGTACGAAAACCAAGAAAATAAACAGGTGAGATATCAGCTGTTAGTATGAAGTATCTCTCCCAAACCAACGCGAAAGCGGCGAGGAATATACGCCGACAGCAGTTTTTTTGGTGTTTAGCATTATTTATTTGTCATTTATTTTGTATGATTGTGAATGATTCGCCCTGCATAGCGGATGTTCCGCGTTGGTTTGGGAGAGCCTTAATCCAAACAGATCCGAACATTTTTGGGATAGCCTTAGATTTCTTTTTGATATCAGCTGTTTGGTTCGTCGACTGGTTTTTTCTTTAGGCATTACAACAACTCGAACAAATCTAGATACCATTGGCGACGTACCCGAACGCGGCCAATATATCAATCTATAATAAAGAAGCTCGAATTTGTATAAGTCATTTTAAACAAGCTTTTTAAAAAAACTGTATTCACACGTGGAGAGAAAGATAATTCATTTTACTTGATTTGTCTTTTTGAGCATTCGGAAAGCTACTTTTCGTTGGTTTAAGACATTAGCTTCAATGCACGATAAACAGAAACGAGGTCTATGCTCATTAGATAAACATAACATTCGGCATTTACGTATATCGTATATGATTGTAACGTCACACTCCTAATGAGCATACCTTGTTTTTGTTAATCGTGCTTAAGTGACCGTGTTATTTCGGATTGAAATTTTTAAAAATATGCATTATAACTTTGTTTATTTTAAGACTATTGATATTAATTTAAGACTATTGAAATGAAAATGGAGCATATCGTTTAGGTAAATTTTTTTCCTTACGCGAAATATATAAGAGAGTTAAAGAAATCTTGTTCATGTGTGAAATTTTTAAATATATCCAAAGAAAAATACTAATATATTGAGTTTTTTGCCGATGGAATTTAGAAACCAGCAGATTTTTGTTTTTTAGCATAGGTAGTCCAACTATTTTGCGTTTGGGCTCGTATTAGCTTGTATAACATTGTCCTTTTTATGCTTAAGTAAACTTTACAAATGTCTTATGGAACTTCTAAAGCTTATTCTATTAAGCCGAACCGAAGCTGAAATGTTAGTTGGGAATTGTAGCGTTGTTTTTTAATAATTTAGTTTTTGTTGTATTTTGCTTAGAAAATTGCCCCTCCTGCCTAAACGGGTGGAATAGACCCCTTCTCTCTTGCTAATTTTTTAATGTCTCGGCCCAATCTACACACCTTGTCACACCTAAGGTGAATCATCCTGTATAACGAAAAATAATTCCTCAATTACAATTTTGTCATGAAAAATGACAAAACTCGCTCCGAAAATTTCACATATCTTCAGTAATTCTTTTTTGATATTCAAAACTGAGGTGTCAAATTAAATATAATACTACAGAAATAATCAGGGCTGGCCACGAGACGAGACTCTGCGAGACTTTTGTAAGTCTCGTCTCAGTCTCGTTAAAATCGAAAATTTTCAGTCTCGTCTTGGTTTCGTATAATCAAGTCTAATCTCGGTCTCGTCTCCGAAAAATATGATTTCCGGCCAATTTGTTGATTAATGGAACGAAAAATGTTCGATTATAGTTTGAATACGTGCTGAAGAAAATAAATATTTAGTTGAAATTGGATTTTTAAATTTATTAGACTCTCTGTAAATTTCGGTCCAAATATACAGTCTCGTCTCGGTTGCCAAACGCCAGTCTCGTCTCCGCTCCTCTCGGTCTCATCATGCGAGACCGATATCGAGACCGAGACTTTTCTCGTCTCATGGCCAGCCCTAGAAGTATTAATGCAATAAAAATATTAACAATTTTGTTCTCTACTACTACCAATCTTGACTTATTCACTTTCGGTATATTATTTATGAATGAGAACTCAACCGAGTACTTGCGACCTATGTCGTTCACTTTATATTTTCCCATTATGTAGCTTGGAGCACTTTGCTGTACAGGAAAAACCAAACTTCCTCCACGGCTGGAAACAAAAAATAAAAACATACGGAAAGGGATGTGCAATATCTGTGCACACTCGAATAGCAGCAGCAGTTGATTCGCCTTTAGGTTTCTTTTTGAAAACTTTCCGGCGGTTTGCGTTTCACTTCCTTCTGGGCTGTGAGTTGCAACAAAAAACACAAAGTTCAACTGTGTATCCTTGATTCCTTTCCTCACTCTTGGTATTTACTTTGTTTGTATTTTTTTAAAGTATTGCAAATGCTCCTGCAGCAACGGAACGGAAGAATATTAAAATGTTTTAGCCGAAATGGTCCTTCAACGATACGAATCAATGAATGCCGTCTGCTGATGTCGCACGGCAGCGGATATATCGAATAGCTTGCGGTTCTAGAAAACTGTATATTAGTTTTTTGTATGTCGTAGAGCTGCGTTGGCTGTCGTCCTTTTTGTTAGTATAGTGTTCTGGGTATTACTAACTGTGGAACTCCACAGTTCATATTTCTTGCTGCGGAAGGAATTCGGGATCAGAGTAATGTGTGGTGTGGTCTTGCTAGTGAATAAATTTTCTTTCTGAGCGAAAAATGCCAGATGATGTTGAACGACACTCAAAGAATATAGGAAATTGAGAAATTGAAGGGGTATTTTCCTTTTTTTTTATTTTAGCATTGAAATGTCAGCAGGAATGCCACACTGTGCTACATCATCAATGGCAATGGCATTATTAATGCGACATCCGGAATACCGTGTCTACGAGTATCTATAGTAAGGAGCAAAGGTATTTCTGTGCGAGTTCAAGGGTTAAAATATTACCGAGTTGTGAATTATAGTTTTCTTTTTTCTCATTTAATGGAATGCAGAGGAAGTTTACTTGATTATTGTGGTATTTCATCATCAAAATAGCTATAGAGGAATCGACTCACTTTGTTTAGAATTCAGATGGAGAATTAATGAGTTGAACATTTCTTGTATCAAAAATCAGATATATTTATATTTGTAATAACAAAACAGACACACATACACGTATAATATCTAACAATACAGTTTCTAAGGTAAAATTAAAACACAAAACATTCCTGTGGCATGGGAAGTCCTTTCAGGTGAGAAATTTCAAACATCTGAGAAATTGAATTTAGTAATTTGCTTTAGGGGATGATCAGAAGAATTTGTAAATTTATAAGTAATCTACGTAATCAACTTCAGTTTGAAGAAAAAAATGTGTCTGTCCGGAGTTTTGGTTTATTGTTGAAACTTGGTATTGATTTCACCCAACGGATACTTTAGTTTTCTAATTCTTTTTGCAACTTATTCCTTTTCCTTGTTCAAAAATATAATCTTAATTTTTTTCTATTACACGTCCCGAAAATCTTATTAATAACTTAGAATATCTATACATACTTAAACATTTCATCTGCTTTTTCTTAGATACATATTACTACAAACGTAGGATTTAATTTCTAATCTCAACGTAAAATTCAAAATTTCAGTTTACTAATAATTTTCTGAAAGCAGTTTACTCAAATGAACGTTTTATAGGTGCATTTTAAAGAATTAAACAAACTGTTCCGTTTATTGTGTGCTCACAAAATTAGGTATTTAGCCTTAACAAAATTAAGTCTCAAACCTTAAGGCTGTTTCCCAATCCGACAAAAACGAGACCTCGTGTCGTCCCCCGTCGTCGTTGCTGTGAGGAGATCTTTTCGTAGTTGTCTAGTTTTAAAACCCGATTTAAAATAATTCAAGAAAATGAAAATAGTTGCCACGTCACGTTGCGTCATTTTTTGAAATTTTCAAACAACTGACTTCACGAGACGAAATACATACGTATTAAGGTGCCCGTTATTTCCCAAACTCTTTTTTTTGGATAGCACACCCCGTCAAACGAAAGTTTATGCCGAATTGACCAAATAAAATTTTTTCCGAGGTCATTAACCGGTGTCTCTAAGGTCATACTTTTCCCATACAATTTGTATGGGAATTTTGCGCTTTTCACATTTTATTTTTTTTTCTGGAACTATAACAGTTATTCTAATTTTTTTTGGAAATTCTGATTGATTTAAAAAGTCCTTTAAAAAACTGCATTTAAAAATGTATTAAAAAAATTTAAATTATAATTTATTTCGATTTCTTAATTTGATTTTATTTTGTTGTTTTTTTTTTTAATGATTATCATAAATTGTAGACACGTAAAAAATTACGTTGTGGAACTACTGCACGAGTTTTTTAATTTTAGTAATTAAATAAACGAACTTCTTTTTCTCGTACAAGGTTAATTTTTATTATAAAATAAATAAATAAATCGGGTGGCACAATGGCTCATGAAGAACCAGGGCCTAGTGACTAACAACTCGCAACCATTCCTGTGTGCGCTTTTCGACAGGAATGGAAGGGACCTACAATTTTATGCCGAATCCGAACGGCTAGACGAGAAGCACTTATTCGTGACAAGTGATACTCTTGGAGAATTTGTCAATTCCTCGCAAGAGGCAGTAGCCCTGAAAAAAAACTTTATTTTTTAGTTTTTAGGTGGACGAGGCTGGGAAGCGATCCCAGACCTCCAGCGTGACAGTCGAACGCACTAACCATTACGCTAGGGGCTACTACTTAAATTTTTATTATAAGTAAACGTTTTCGAGAACATTCATTCTCATCATCAGACTAAGCAAAACTAAAAAATTATTTATGAAATAATTTGTCAAATAAGAAAATTAAATTGTTTAAAAAATTTGTTTAAAGTAGGTACATATGTTTAAGTAATAAGTTATTAGAAGAAAAGGAAAGAGAACGGTAAAAGTGAATAAATTCATTTAGTATTTAATTTTAAATATGTCTTTAGTTGAAAGCGGTTCCAAGAATTGATGTAATAAAGATTGTTCGAAAATTTTATTTTTGTTCATGTTATTTGTTCGAAATATGAAAATGTCTTCATACGCATTTAATAATTTTGGATTGTTTATTTGTTTTAATAATCGAAAGCCAGCTAAAAAATGGTTATTATTTATCATATGGTCTGCAGGAGTAGATTCATTTATAGTTTTATTAAAGATTGACTTATAATGTTAAGATTATCTTGTTTTAAAGGCTCTTCTCGTTTGACCAATATAGACTTTATCACAATTTTGACAAACAACCGAATATATTCCGGATTTGTCAATCGTTTCTGCTTTGTCTTTTATTGTTTCAATTAAGTTTTTTATTTTATTTGCAGAGCTGTTTGGTGATAATTTTATTGAATACTTTCTGAAAATTTTGATTAAAGAATAAGTCAATCCTTCAACGAATGAACTGCTCATATACATATAAATTGTGTTATCTTTCGATGAAGTTAACGCTGTTAAATTTAATAAATCTTTTTTATTCTTATGTTTTTTTAATAAGGAATTTACAATGTTCTTATTGTAGTCATTTACTTCGGCTATTCGATAAATGTTCGAAATTTCTTTTACGTAATTCTGTTCACTAAGAGCAATGTGAATAGCACGGTGGAAAATTTAATTAAGAGCTGCGAATTTTGTTTGTTTTGGATGGTAAGAATTTGATGTAATGCATTTGTCAGTGTTTGTTGGCTTACGATAAATATCAAACTCGATACGGTTCTCCATCCTTTTTACCAGAAGATCCAAAAATTGTAAATACGAATCAACTTCTTTTTCAAAGGTAAATTTAATAATACCTGGCATTATATTATTTAAGTAATCAAGAAACATATTGAGTTTGTCTTTTTTAATTTGTATGTAAGTATCATATACATACCTTACCCAAAATGATGGAAAGTCAGCAGTAGCCGTAGTTTCAAGATTTGCCATGAAACAATTTGCAGCAAAGGCAGCTAAAGGATTACCCATTGCCAAACCATCAATTTGTTCATATACTTTATTGTCAAATTGTACATAATTCTTGGAAAAGCATAGATGAACTACATGCATGTATTCACTTACCTTTAAGCTATTTAGAGTTTTTTGATTTTTTAACCAATTTTCAATCGACTTTTCAGCTTCTGTGACTGGTATACTGTTATACATATTGTCAATGTCAATAGATGCTTGAATGTGATCTTCTGGTATGGTGATATTTTTTGTTCGATCTATGAATTCATATGAGTTTTTAACGTATAAGCCAACTGGTTGTTCAAATGTTGAAAATTCTTTAGATAACCATTTTGCTATGTAATCAATTGGTCATCCGATTCCACTGCAAATTGGCCTTAGTTTTAATTCACCCGCTTTGTGGATTTTTGGTAGAGCGTATAGTTTTGGTATATTATAGTTTGATGGGATTAACTTCTTTCTTAAACTTTCATTTGTTATATTGACACATTTCTTGATAGCTAATTTAGTCATTGCTTGCCAACAATTGAGCCTTGTTTGGGGTTTATTAATAAAAGCATAGCTCCCGTTGTTAAGAATGGTCATTACTTTATCATTATAGTCATTTTTATCTAGTATCACTGTTTTATTTCCCTTATCTGCCTTCAAAATTATTATATTGTTTGTTTTAATCTTTTTTCGCAAAAATGCTATTATTGTTTGTTGTGTTTTCGAAGAGCCATCATGTTTATTTATTTTTGGTTTGAATTTCACAATTTCTCTTCCGACATCAACACGGATTGCATTACATGTATCAGGCCTGCAATTTGAAATTGTTGTTTCTACTTTTGCAATAATTTGTTCTAAATTATCATTTTTACGAATTGCAAAGTTAAGGCCTAGATTTAATAAATTCATTTCGTCATTTCACAATGTCGTTGTTGATTTATTTACGACGAAATCATTGATGATATGAACTTCGGTCTTTTTTGTTTGTTGGTTTTTTAAAAGTTCTTTAAATTTTGTTTTTAAAACGTCCTTTTTGCTTTGCTCTGTTCGATTGATGTATGACATGAAGAAATCAATGAATTCATTAAATATTTCAAACTACGCCATTAATAAAAGTGGAACAATACACGCTTCAACAATGCATTGAAATTATTAAAATTCACTATGAAAATGGTGAAAATTTGGCGGAGACGGTTTGTAAAACTAATACATTTGTTGGTCATCGTGAAACACCTTGTCGGCCGCAATTCAGAAATTGGTGGATAAATTTGAGCTGTTTGGAAAAGTTAGCGATGTGTGGAATAAATCCGGTGCACGTCGCTCAAGAACAACTGAGAATATTGCTGCTGTAGCCCAAAGTGTTGAAGAAAACCCAGGTTTGTCCATTCCTCGTCGTTCTTTGGAATTGGGCATTCCATAAACGTCCTTATACCATTTTTTGCATAAAGACTTGAGTCTTAAGGCTTATAAAGTTCAGTTAACACAAGAACCCAAGCCGGCCGATCTTCAACATCGTCGAGTCTTTGCTGATTGGGTCCTTGAAATGCATGAAAATGATCCGGAATTTCATCGAAAAATCATCTTAAACCGATGAGGCATATTTCCACCTCGATGGCTACGTCAACAAGTAAAATTGTCGAATCTGGGGCTCGGAGAACTCAAGATTTATTGTTTATGGTTTATGGTCCAGCGGTGTCATTGGACCTTACTTTTTCGAAAATGAGGCTGGCGCCACAGCTACGGTGAATGGATTGCGCTATCGAGAGATGATTAATAATTTTGTATGGCCAGAATTAGATGGTATTGATCTGGACAACGTTTACTTTTAACAAGACGGCACTACGTGCCACACAAGCAACAAAACATAGATATTTTACGGGAAAAGTTTCCGGACCATGTAATCTCTCGAAGAGGTGATCACAATTACGACTTCTTCCTTTGGGGCCAAGTGAAAGATAAGATCTACGCCAACAGCCCAGCGCCGATTCAAGCCCTAAAAGATGGAATTCGTGTAGCTATTGAGGGCATACAGTAGCCACTTTGCGATTTGGTGATGGAAAATGTCATTAAAATGATATTGTTGTGTAAGCGTAGCCGTGGTGGTATACTGTTTTACATTGAAATAACCATCCGATCATTTATCTCAAAAAATGCCCTTTTTTCTTTGAATATCAAAATAACACCTCCCCTTATTGGAAAACCCTTTATAATTTTGCACCGATTCAGCATGGAAGAATGTCGACCTATATCAACTCAACACCTAGTGATTCTAACCAGAAGTTATCACTAAATATGGTTTCTGAGAAAACTGACAATGATGACAAACTTGAGAAGATTCCAAGGAGCAGTTGGAAGTTTACTGTTTCTAGCTTAACGAACAAGACTTGATAATGCATTTGCAGTGAATGATATGAACAGATTTAATTCAAATTTTGGTTCAGCGCATTGGAAAGCTGCGTGAAACATCATGCGATATCTACTGAGAACAATAATCGATTGGAATTTTATACACATATCTAGTAAACATAACGATACTGGGATATAATTTTTTTCTTTCCAAAAGGGAAAGTTTTATTTTTTGTTTCAATTCTTCTACATTTTATCTTAGTTCCCACGCTGTCTAAACTTTTTTCATCTTGCAATTCGTATGTGTAATTTTGAAATGTCTTCATTGTTAAATCTTAAGTATAGCAGAACTATAAAACTCTGAATCTGCGGAGCTCAAATTTAAGTAGGTACCTCCAGATTAAATATTCCGTAGCTTTTTATTTTGTGGGCTAGTTTTATATTTAACACTATAGGAATTCTTTTCATATAAAAACTATACGAACAACAAACTAGGTAGGTAATATATTTGTAAGTGGTACGCAAATAGTAGTAACGTGACCTCAATTTTATTCATGAAGAAGTTTAACATCAAAAGTTAATAAAAGGCATATGATATACCTACCTACGGCTTTATTATGTCACATTTAAGTTGGTAGGTAGGTAGTATAATAAATGATGTAAGTTCATGAATTTTCTGTTACATAAGCTTAATGCAAATAAAAGTCTGAACCGGGAGGAAGCGGTCAGGCACATTGCAAACATCGATCCATAAAAAAAAGTTAAAAGTTATGCCTAACAGGAGTGAACCAGGACAATAGGGCATGAATTATGCAAGTTGTTGTTTATATTGTTTAAATTCACCCCTTTTAAAAGAATGGCAAACAAAGCACATGAAAACGATTTTTATTTGCCGCCCTTATCATGTGTCTCTGTCTACTTAACATAGTTGTCACAATATAAAAATTCATACTAACCTCCCATGTCCCATCGAATTACGTTCATATAACGGTGTTGCTACACAGCAACGTGAAATACGTTCTTTTCGTTCAATTGGTTTTGATGAGAAAGAGTGACGCGACGTAACGTTTAACGTGATTTTTATTTAAGCCTGGGCACTTTCCTTACCTATATGCGTGGCGTATCCTGCATAAGAGGTGTTTTAGCGGTGATGTGCGATATGCGATGCAAAGAGCTTTAGACAGATATTGGAATTCATTTAGTGCGTGTGAGCGTGAACGGAAATTGAAAGGTTCCATTAAAAGTTACTCAAAACCATGATTCAATTCAATTGACACGCGACGTTAAATTTATTGAAACATCACGCTCCTCGCTCCACAGACACTGGAAACTCGAAATTCGATGTGAAACACAAAAAGCAGTATTGACGATGAGATTTATTTCAACGGCTGGTTCAGTGCGCTGATGATGAATTAACAATGACATTTTGCGTTTGAATTAACATAATTAAAAGGGGAATTATAGGCTTATATCCTTCGTGATTTAAATACGATTTCCGCGAGGTATTAAAAAGGAGAAAACTTCAAAGAGGTAACTCTTTGCTGTTGTTGGAAGGAACCTTACTACCTTACCTAGGCATACACTTTCGTCTGAAATAAAGTTTTGAATTGCAAATCATTATTATTTCAATTAGCTTATCCGAGAATTGTTTTTCCTTTAATAAAGGAAAATGAAGGGAATGATAAAAGCATCGTGTTGTAGAATAAAAAATGTTATTTAATTAATTCTTTGAATAAATAACTTCCGAAGAAAGTGTCGATAATGGCATTTAACATTATAGAAACAAACACCATAATAATAATAATAATAATCATAATATGTAATAATAATAATAATAATAATAATAATAATAATAATAATAATAATAATAATAATAGTTGACCTTTAAAGTATTGATTACAAATGCGAATCATTATGGTGACCTATGATTACTGTAGCCATCAAGTACATTACGTGTGTTGTAGGGGTTGTTTGCTGCATTCAGGTGGGTAGATGTATATGTGTAATTCCCCAAACTATGGAATAAAGTGATGATAATTTCGGCACGACACTTTTTGAAGCAAATAGTGCTAAAAACTAACTTTAATGAAACATTATAACGTCCTTTCTTATACCACAAAACGGCCAGTCAAAAATTTAAAAATAACAGTTTTATGGGCATTTTTTAAAAATTAAGTGGTCAGGGGACTTAATTTTTTTTACGGGGGCTAATATAAAACAGAAAATATGTATGTTATAAATCATTACGTTTTCTTATTAAAATTGTAACTTATATAATGTATACACAAAAAAATATAATAGTAAATCCTTAAAAAAAAATACATACAAGTATCTAGGGTAATTGATATGTAGGTACCCAGCATTATATTTTAGATTTCTATCTTATTTTAGAAAAATTCCGGGAATTCCAAATCCATACACACCACCTTTTTATCGATTTTAAGTCGCGTATGATAGCATGAAAAGGGAAGAATTATACAGAGCCATGTCGAGTCTCGGCATCCCTGCCAAACTCGTCCGCCTGTGCAGGATGACGATGGAGAAATCTCGCTGCTCTGTCAAAATTGGTAAGAACACCACCGATTCCTTTGATGTTGAGAAAGGATTGAGGCAAGGCGACGCGTTATCATGCAACCTATTCAACATCGTTCTTGAAGCAATTGTACGCAACGCACATGTCAACACCAGCGGTACAATCTATCAAAAGTCTGTTCAATTGCTTTCATATGCGGATGACATAGACATTGTCGGCAGAACGAAGCGAGCTGTGGCAGGGGCATTTGCGAGCATTGAATCGGAGGCGGCTAGAATGGGATTGGCGGTTAATGAGGACAAGACGAAGTATATGCTGTCATCGAGAGAGGAATCTCAACATCGTCGACTCGGGCAAAATATCAGATCAGATCAGGACAGATATAACTTCGAAGTTGTCAAGGACTTTGTCTACCTGGGCTCCACTATTACATCGCAGAATTACATCAGTGCAGAGATCAAGCGAATAATTACTCTTGCCAACCGCTGTTTCTTCGGTCTAAGAAGGCATTTAAGTAGTAAGGCCCTCTCTCAGAGAACCAAGGAGACTTTATACAAGACCCTAATCATCCCGGTCCTGCTTTATGGGTCAGAAGCATGGACACTGAAAGATTCGGATAAAAATCTGCTAGGGCGCTTTGAGAGGAAGATTCTTCGTGTGATTTTCGGTCCGGTGTGTATCGAAGGAGTATGGAGGAGAAGATTCAACGACGAGCTATACGGGCTATACAGCGACGTTGACCTGGTCAAAAAGCTGAAAATACAGCGGCTGAGATGGCTGGGGCACGTGGAGCGTATGGACAGCAACGCACCTGCCCGACGAGTCTTCGAATCCAACCCCGATGGGGTACGCAGCAGAGGAAGAACCCGTAACAGGTGGCGCAATCAAGTGAATGACGACATCAAAGCACTCGGTGTGCGCAACTGGAAGCGGCTAGCTAGGGACAGAGCTGGCTGGAGGGGCTTGTTAGTTGAGGCCGAAGCCCATCCTGGGCTGTGAGCGCCATCAAAAGTGAGTAAGTAAGTCTTATCTCTGTTTTTTCAAATAAAAAGTTAATAAAAGCCGTATTAAATAAATTTATTTTGTGTTAAATAATTTATTGTTAGGAACGTTAAATAAAAAAAGTAATGAATTTAAAAAAATTGCCTCAATTAAGCAAATTTTGTTTAAAAAAATGCCAGGGGACTGAGTGTTTTCATAGTTTTTGCGCCAAAAACATAGTAACGTTTTTTTTGACATAGGAAAAAATACTGTGGTTTCACTAGGCATATACAAAAGCGCTTAAAAATGTGCATGCTTTCATACAAAAATTGGACGTAAATCCTTGCCAGGGGACTGAGGAACTGAATGGACATTCCACGTTTTCTATCACGAATGTCTTCTTCACAACTGACATATATAACGGACCATTGTATATAAATATCTATAGTAGTATCAAAAAACCAAAACGACGGTGGCGGTGCCACTGGCCTGGGAGGTCATTTGCTCTGTAGATAATGTAAAGTTAAAAACACATTGAAAATCTTATTAAATCTCTCTAGCGATAATCACTCCACCTATAGGCCTAGACAATCGTCCCGAAATTCGACTCATTAATAGTACTATAGGTTTTATATACAATGTAACGGACGTAATGAACTTTCAATGTTATGTGCTAGCAAGACTCCAAACTTCAATATACCATATCTGGAACTTCGATTGGTGCCTTAGTTATTGAAATTTTTGACTGTTTCAATCTGCCAGGGGACTGATAAGAAACACGGGAGACAAAGTTTAATGATTTTTTTTTTTTTGTAATAAAATAAATACTTATGAAAGATTTGTTTACGTCATAATAAAGATTTATCAGCTTTGGTTATTAATTTATTGTTGGTTTTAGTGTGGACCCAAAAATAAAAGAACAGTTATGATTTTTTGTTTGAAAAACAATCGGGGGACACGTCAGGGGACTGAGAATTAGGCACTTTGAAGAATTTTTTTAGTAACGAAAATGTATCAGATCTTTATATTTTTGTTTGTCATAATGGGTATTGACTTGATTGACTGCTGTCGTAAATCAGATTGATTGGTTGAACCGTTTTCAAAATATCAGCGTGTATATGGAAAATTCCATCATTTCTATAATCACCCATATACTATAATGCACCTATAAGAAATAATGATAATGCTGGTGCTATTTAAAATATTTTGTCTGGTAATAGAATTTACTATTAATGTGTGGAAAAACATATGTAATTTATTTCAGAATCGTTTTTATAGGATACGAAAAAATCAAGGATGATAAGAAAGTCAACAATTAGAAAATCTTGGTTATTTGGAGATTTTGTAGTGATGTACTACATGCGGCTCACCCTGTTATGAAATAATTATTTGAAACTATTAAGACGGTGGATCGAACAGAACTTTTATATTTGAACGCATTCATTCTGAATGCGCGAAAACATATGTAACTCTGAACGCAATCTTCATCTTTTTCTCTTTGAACTCGTTCGGAATTTCTCGTTTCATTTTAAATTCTCAGACGCCCGTGCAAGCAAGTTCGATCCACCGCCATATAAATCAACTAAATTTGTAAGTTATGCTTTTTCTTGCAAATTAAATAATATTAACATGTAAACTTATTTAGGAAATAAACTGTGAAATACAATTGACTGTTTATTCAATTAAAACGATTTAGGACGAACGTCTGCATATTGCCACGCCGATAACACACCCCTTACCATTAGTATATCCATTTTCATTCCCAAGCCAGTGCATACAATTTCATGTTAAAGTTATTCTTTCTTGTTGCGCAGAACGATCCTCACGATCATCATATCCAAAAACACATAGCACCGCCCAAACACTGCAATTAATTAATTGTCGCCTGGTTGTTATCTGAAACCAATACACCAGATACACAACTATATGGGTCAGTGCATGGCAAACGCAAATGGAAAGCAATAGCTCCATTAATATGTCATCACCCAAAATTTCATTGACACCTTACACTGCAATATTGTCATTCGCTTTTATCACTCGTTGTGTATCTGGAATCGATATTGACACCTGGTAAGTTGCTTTCCACGCCACCTGCATCTCAAGCGCTTAAGTTTAAAAAGGCGATAGAATTATTTTCGATTTGACGTTCAATGTATTTCCCATAATATAGAAACCGAAAAAAGTGTCCGAAGAACATTAGTTTTACTAAATTATTTTATATCAACGGGTATCTATATTATGATTGAAAAGGAATCAAAAAATGTAAAAGTTTCTAAATCAAGTGGAAAATATATCAAAAATAATAATAAACCCTGTGTAAATCACCATCAAAAAACGTAAACAAACCAATGTTTTTTTTTATAAGCAGTTGTTATATTTCATCTGACAATAAAGAAGAAAATAATTTTCACAATTCCATAAGCCCCTCTGCCAAGATCTGTTCTGCAATCCACCAGCGCAGCGTCAACCTCAAAGGTTTTCCCTCCAATTGTTTTTGTTGTCCGCTGGTCCGTGAAAACGAAATTGCTGGGTTGGAACCTCCTTGAGATGGACTGCTTTTGGTTTGCTTTTGATTGCGAAAACCTACACTGGAACTTCCTCGTCGGAAGTTAAAAGTACGATGTGCCATTTTACTAAAAATAATTTGGCTTTTCAAGTCCACAAAAACAGATAGTTAAACGAAATATTTGATTGAAATATACGAATTTTTTTTCTTTTTCACAATAGTTAAGTTTTGTTTTTACCTTTTCACAAAAACAATTTTGTTTTTTTGCACAGAATCCGTTTTGTCTGACCAAATGGAAAATTATTTTCTTCTTTATTGACAGATGAAATATAACAATGCTGCTTATAAAAAAAAACATGGGTTCAGCCATCGTTTGCTTACATTTTTTAATGGTGATTTACACAGGGTTTGTTATTATTTTTGACTTATTTTCCACTTGATTTACAAACTTTCACATTTTGATTCCTTTTCAATCATAATATGGATTCCCATTCATATAAAATAATTTAGTAAAACTAATGTTCTTCAGACACTTTTTTCGTTTTCTCTTATGGTAAATACATTGAACGTCAAATAGAAAATAAATCTATCTCCATTGTTAGTTTCACGCGCTGACTGCTAGGTGCCGTGACTCCATGTGCCAATAGCTATGGCTATAGATACCGATAAGAGATACACAATAAATAGAGCTCGAATTGCATGAATTATTATTTAATAGTGTAAATGACCGGAGTCTTTTTAGCTACGTTTGGATATGTATATGCATTTTTCTGTATCAATATCAATTGGCAATAAGAATTGATACTTTACGATGAGAACGCATTTTTTATGAAAATGCATTTTAATATGGAAAGCGTTAAGAATGGTTGATGGTGGGGATGGAAATGGACATACAAATAATAATTAGTATTAATAGGCAAAGGATGATGAGGAATATTCAGAATTTAGCTAACATTAACACTCGAAGGTTGCAGCCAAAGTATTGAGACAGCGGGCCTTTCGAGCTGTAATAAATAATACAACACAAAATTCAAAGGGGCATATTCATAGTCGCAGATAGACCCAGGTTTAACTAAACTACAGTTTAAGACAATTTTGGCTCAATGAATACAGACCGATTTTAATTACAAATTGTTGGTTTTATATTTTTATAAGATTATTAACTTGGTATACTTCACAAATAGCTTCAAATATTTTGAAATGATAACCTTAAAAAAATAAAATCAACGTCCGAAAATTCAACCAAAGCTATGTTTAACTAAGACCCAGGTCTAAAATGACTATGATATGCCCCAAAGTGTTTTCTTTTATTTTATATTCTTTTTCTACTAAATTCTCCACGATTTTACTCTTCCCTGAAACGTACTGAGGAAGTCATTATCAAGTAATTATCGCAGAAATTTAAAGCAAAATTAGCTTTTTGAAATGTAAAATGAGAACAGGTTGCTTACGAATTATTGCTTAAATATATACTTGCTGGCTACATTAAATTTGGGCTTGGAGACCTCGATCAATAAATTATGACGGCAAAACTGCGTTGCTCGAGAATTTCCACCCACTTCAGACTGTGCATTTGTTTTATCAATTTTGGTAAAAAGAAAATACCAAAAGGTAGGGACTAAAGTATTAAAGTACATAAATTAACTATTTTTTCTATAAAATACTTCGTTTTGAAAAAATCTAAAATTTTCCTTCGATACAAATAAATAAGTGTTTACCTTTATGCCAGGTTACGTTGTATTTAAAATGTTTGTATCTCTATTAATTAGAATAAAGAATTAATAGCTTTAATACATACATGTAAACATAAATACATGTATACATATAAACAGAATAGAAGGGATGTCGAGAATTTTTCTGAGTTAAACCACCTTACTCAGCTTGTTGACGAGCCTACTTGGATCCCAGACGTTACAGGTCAATCCGCCAAAACCCTAGATTTGTTTCTTACCTCCGACCCTGGTAAATACACCATTAGTGTATTATCACCTCTAGGCACATCAGACCATTGTGTCAAATCTGCGAATTTCTCGTGCCACCAAATCACAGTTAAAGAAAAAATCCCAAAGAGAACCGTTTGGCAATACGAGAAAGCCAACTGGGACTGTCTCAATAATTTCTTCAAGAGCTTTAACTGGTCACTATGCTTCCTCGATAGTGATGTTGACGCCAGTGCAGATATGATTACAAACTTAATTCTTTGTGGAATGAGAAATTTTATCCCGAATAGGACGAAATCTATCAAACCCAAAGAAAACTCATGGTTTGATTCGAGGAGGTTATTAGTGTTAGATAAGCAAGCTCCCGTTGTTATAAAGCCAACCCTACTGAGTAAAACCGGAAAAAGTTTCAACAAGCTAGAAAGACCTGTAACGTTCATATTCGACGAACCAAATTTTTACATGATCAACAATTACGGCAAAAATTTCTACAATGTCCCAAAGGTAGTAAAAATTTTTGGTCATTTGTAAAAAACATACGAAACACCACCTCGTCCTCGGTTCCAACGCTTGTCTTCAATAACACCCCTTTTGTCAGCTCGTTAGATAAAGCCAATTTGCTTGCGGTACAGTTTGCTGTTAATTCGACGCTGACAGAAAGTGTTATGGCTCCTCCTGTACTTGAGAGCGTAAATGATTTTATGGGACAAATCTTCTTTCGCACTCATGCAGTTGCTAGAGTTCTAAGAGATCTCGACGTACACAAATCCGCTGGCCCGGATAGTATCCCTCCCATCGTTCTGAACAGGTGTTCTTCAACGCTGGCAAAACCACTGTGTAAGCTTTTCCATCTGTCCTACTCTACTGGTCTCTTTCCGAGTGGATGGAAAACAGCATTTGTCCAGCCTGTCCCTAAAAAAGGCGTATCTTCTTCACCCTCTAACTATCGACCAATTGCACTTATTACGTCCCTTCTTTCCAAAGTCATGGAAACGCTGATTAATTTCCAGCTCAAGAAATATCTCGAAGAACGAAAGCTTCTTAATGACCGGCAGTACGGCTTTCGTAGCAATAGGTCCACTGGTGATCTGATGGTATATCTCACCGAACAGTGGAACAAATCTTTACATCGTTTTGGGGAAAGTAAGATTATTGCACTTGATATTTCAAAAGCGTTTGATAGAGTTTGGCACCAAGCTCTCTTATCGAAAATGCGCGCATTTGGTTTCGATGAACCTCTTCTTCGTTGGATTAGAAATTACCTTTCGGACCGTTCAATACAAGTCGTATTGGACGGTTTCAAGTCTGAAATCCACAAAATAAATGCTGGTGTGCCCCAGGGCTCCGTTTTGTCTCCGACTCTCTTTCTTATTTTTATAAATGATCTTTTGTCTGAAACTTCTAATCCATTAAACTGTTTCGCTGACGACAGTACCCTCAGCTTTTCATATTCGTTTACAGATTCACATCCATGTCCTTCGGATGTGGAACTTGAACGGCAACGTATGATAAGCTCATTAAATTCTGATCTTGACAGTATTGTTCAGTGGAGAATCAAACTCGCGTAGAATTTAATGCTTCTAAAACTCAATGTTGTCTCCTGTCGTTAAAGTGAAACTCACCCCCAATGCCGCTATCCATGGGCGGCACTTGCATTCGGGAAACCGAACAGCTCTCAGTTCTCGGTATGTGTGTCACAGACCACCTTTTGTGGAATGACCACATATTTGATGTCGCCAAAAACGCTGCTAAGTGTTTAGGTTTTCTTCGTTTTCCCCTTCTGATCTGGCTGTGATCTACAAAGCCCTTATTCGTCCAAAACTTGAGTACAATTCTCATGTCTGGGCAGGAGCTCCAAAAACTCACTTAAGTTTGTTGGACAGAATACAAAAGAGAGCTTTAAAAATGAAAGGTGAAGGATCTATAACGGAAACATTTACATCTCTCGAACACCGCTGTAATGTTTCATGTCTTTCCCTGGGTTAACGTTATTTTTTATAAACAGTGTTCTAGTGAAATAGCCATTTGCATTCCTCCCCTTAAACAATTCAACCGTAATACTCGCGCTTCTAGGAATGCCCATCAGTTAACCCTCGAGCCCAACTTCGGACGTACTGTTAAGTATAGAGATTCTTTCTTTAGTCGAACCACAAGAATGTGGAATACTTAACCTGGCTCTGTCTTTCCCTCTTATTACAGTATTCAGACATTCAAAACAAATGTTCATCGGTATCTCCTTTTTAACCCTTTCCAATTTCCTGAACGCTCGCACTGTGTGTAAATATTTTAAGGGTAATAATAATCCCTTTTGTGCGCGCAAAGTTTAAAAAAAAAAAAAGAAGCTACATTTTTCAAGCCTTTCAGAATTCAATTTTATTAAAAAACGTAACATTAATCTGTAGTACCTACCTATACCTAAAACATTCTAGAGTTATAGAAATACTTAAATTTTTTTAGCACAGCTCATCTTAAATCCACAATTTCAATTCATGAACCATTTCTTTATGTCTCTCGTCTCTTCCAGTAAAAAATATCCCCAAAGAAGCACACATACTCATATGGAGACTATTTTCTCATATTAACACTTTGCTTTATAGCTTTTGCCAACCCTTTAGCATTCTCCGCCCTCTCGTGTAGAAATGCTCAGATGCTAGAAATAAAATGTAAGCAAAATATTTGTGTTTAACTTTTTTTTTATTTCAAAACACCATCTTGGCATCTTATGTCAGACGTCAGTCTTACTTAATTAAAAAGAAATGTTCAAGAAGTTGAACATCCGACAAGCATTTCAAGAAGATTCCCTCTCTTGATTTAAATTCCTTTATGTTTTCTATGTACATACATTACATAAGTTGGAAATGAAAGAAAATAATATGGGAATTGAGAATCACAGCAGAAAATATTAAAAACAAAAATAAAAAAATATTTATTTATGAAGGTTTTGGTAGTGTCCTTTTTTATTTAGAAAAACTTTCAACAAGGACATGAAGGCTGCCACCCTTTCAGAAGCAAGCTCATAGCAAAAGTCAATACTCATTTCCGTTTTTCATTTCCGCATTATTATTATTATTTTTATTTTCCTCTTTAAAAAAAAGGATTGGGTTATAGAAAAAATATGGGAAAATATTGGAAAAGGGAACCCACACAGCCATGGATTTGAAATTCTCTTATTAATTTGCACATTGTTAAAACAAATCATCACTACTGGTAATTGAAAAATGGAAAAGGGGAAATAGATGGTTTTGATATTAAATAAAAGTAATCTATAAATAAGATGACTTTTAACCTTCTTTATCAGAAATTGTCTCGGTATAGGGTGTTGAATTAGGTATCTACTTTAAAAATTTATATAATGACATTTTTTGTGGTTTTCAAGAAAAGACTTTTTGAGTCATATTTTTGTTCTAAGTGTGAGCTTACAACAAGTATTTTAAACCAATTTATTCAAGTTCTTGATAATTTCACAAAAGTCGGTGAAAATGAATTTAATATGAGCGAGAGAGAAAGAGAGAGAGAGAGCAAGGTACTCATAATATTTTTTCATCAGCAATCAACACCGATCGACACGTCGAAATTTTGAAAACAATAGCCGTGTCTTTTAAAGATGTCTTAGCCCAGCTAGCTAAGAAATTAATTGTTATTAATATAGCAACAAACGCCCATAGGGAGAGAGGAGAAAGGCCCCTCCCGCCTCCAAGAGATTGTTTCACTTTATTAGCTTAATACAAGCAAAAACTTACATACTTACTTAAAGATTAACATTAAAAACTTACACTAACTTAAGATTATGGCTAGGAGGCGTGCGAGGAACGGTAAAGGGAGGTTTTGAGGCTGTCTTTGGTTAGATGGAAGTCGAATAGGTTGTGCACGCTGTTAGAGGTACGTAGCATACGGTTTATAGGCTCGTTTCTACCGTAATTGGTTCGGTGAAACTTGATTTGGAACAGAGGTATGGATCGGAGATTATTGGAATTTGTTTGCAGGGAGATTTTTTGAAGAAGAGCTGGACAATCGATATTGCCAGCTTAGAGCTGATGGGTGAAAACAATATCAGCCACTCGGCGGCGAAATTCGAGGGAGTCCATATTAATTAACTTTAGACGATGTTGGTAGGGAGGCAGGTTATGTGCATCAGACCGGGGAAAGCCGCGGAGGGCAAAACGAAGGAATCTACGTTGAACAGCTTCAATTCGCTGAGAGTGATTAAGGTAATAAGGTGACCAGACTTGACTTGTATATTCGAGGATTGGCCTATCAGTGGTATAGAGATATTTAGTGACATAAGGGTCGGAGAATTCCTTTGACCATCGTTTCACAAAGCCCAGTGCGGAGTTAGCTCTCTTGATGGATGTATCAATGTGAGAACGAAAATTCAATTCTCTATCGCAGATAATTCCTAGATCGCACGGTGAATCAACGGAGGAAACTGGCACATTGTCGATAAAATACGTCCTAGGAGGGAGTAGAAAGCGCTTACGGGAAAAGGTGATAGCTTGACATTTGTTAACATTGAGCTCAAGAAAGTTTTTAAGACACCAGGTTGAAAATCGGTTACGGTCATTTTGTAGTAGAATAGAATCGGCAGGGGATGTTATGCACCTTAAGATTTTCTTATCATTGGCGTAAACTGATATAAAAGAATCTTTTATTATACAGTCGACGTCGTTGATAGTCAAGATGAAAATCAGTGGGCCAAGGTGGCTTCCCTGTGGAACGCCAGAAGTTGCAAGGATGGGATCAGATTCAGAGGATCTGAAGATTACTTTATACTGCCGATCTGTTAAGTATGACTGAACCCATGAAAGGAAGATGGGTTGAAATCCTAGGGCATTCAACTTGAAAAGGATCAAAGAATGGGAAATTTTGTCAAAGGATTTGCTAAGATCGGTTGCAATAACATCGACCTCATTACGGTTTTCAAGAAAGCATAAGTTTCCTGAAACAAATTCTAACAAGTTAGTAGTAGTAGACCTGCCCTTGACGAAACCGTGTTGGTTTGGGGAGACTATATGTTTGCAGTGGAACAGCATTGTATCATAGACAATTAGGTTGTGCAACAACAATTACCTAATGTTATTAACTTTACCTTTTATCAGAAGGCAAATGGGACTGCAGACGGATAAGAATGCTTGGGAAATGTGTAATTCATATACAAAAAAAGCTTAACAAACCAATTTATTCCACATCGTATTGTTAAAAAAGTATTATTATGCTTTTTGTTACTAATTATCTACAAAACACGGCTAATGTCACTTTTTGAAAACTGAGATGTGAAAATCTAATATGCTAAGCGCATGTTTAAAAAAAAACTAAAGAACAAAAAAACTAAAACCATAAACAATGTAAAAGAGAAAAAAAATGACGAGTTGTGTATAAGATAATCAGTAATAAACTTTAAAAATTATAGCGAACAAAGAATAACAACTGTAACTGACTGATATTTCAATAGTCAATTGAGTACCTAATGTATCTCTTCGAATAACTTGTTTGAACCTTGAATTTCACCGCCAAGAAAACAAAATTTTTGGTGTTCTCAAAAAAAAAAAATAAAAGATAATGGGGTCTTTCAGGAATGTCGAGGGAAATTTCGTTGCCCCCGAAACAGCTTTCTGCTATCTTTCTCAAAATATATTTGCATTGAAAGAAAATTCCTAAAAGTGACAGCTGAATTTCATATTCTTTAAACATGCCAATTTTTCGAGTATACCCAGTCATACATACTTTGTCAAAACTGTGTCGAATGTTGACTTCTTAATGATAAATCGTTGATGGTTTATCAGCATAGACGAGAGATTTAACGTACACCCACAAAAAGTAGTCCAAAGGTGTCAAATCACACGAACGAGGTGGCCAATTCACAGATGATGGTTGCACGCGCTGCATGGCATATTGCACCGTCCTGTTGGAACCATTTCTCCTCAAAATGATTTTCAATGAAACAAGAAATAAAAAAAATCACGAATCATTTGCCTGTGGCGTTCGCCATTCACGGTAATGTTCCCACCGGTTTCAGATTTAAAGACAAATGCGCCGATGATGCCTTCGGAATGTAAACCGCAACCAATAGTGATATTTTGGAATGTAATTGAGTCTCAATAGTCTCATGAGGAATGTGCTCACTCCAAAAACGACAATTCTGCTTTTTACATACCCGTTAAGACAGAAATGAGCCTCATCCAGTGTTGCTGCTATGCAACTTCAGTCGCATTTTTACCCTTTTTTTTGCCCAATGCGACCATGATACGACCTTTTGGAAAAGTGTCTATGTTGACCCCTTTTTTTAAATATTTGACTGATAAAACTTTCCAACCTTCCATTAACAGTCACACAGAATTTCAATCTGTAAAACAGAATGAAGTAAATAGCCGAGTTTTTTTGCAGGTTCAGATAGAATTGTCAAAAAAAGCTAAGAAAACCATCACTAAAAAAAGGTAATGAATTAAAGTATAGTTAATTAAGACCTTTCCCTTTTCTTTTATATACGCACAATTAAATATGAAAAAAAAAAATAATTTGACTTTCTATAAACATTAGTTTGTTATTTGTTTTTTGCATGACCCCCCCCCCCAAGGAGTTAAGCTGTATACGCCCCTGTTATCACCAAAAACATCATCATAAGCTTAATCATCAACAAAATCATTATCATACCAAGGACCAAGACATGCGGGGCGTGCTTTAGTTGTGAATTAAATCCCTCTATGATGACATCACTTCAGGAACATGATACCATCAAAGTTCTATTAATTGAAATTCATGATCCTACACTATATTCAAGATAATTTTCAAGGATAAATGGAACTATTTTCAATATATCTAACTATGAACGAACTACTATAAACTATATTCATGTATATCTATCTCTCATACACTGGGTAGAGTACACATCTTCATTCACATTCTTCTTGAAATTGATTTTTTCGTTCATTTCATATCCTTCTTAAGATATTTCAATATATTAGAGGCCTTCAAAGAAGACCTACATACGTGGAACTTGGAAATAAAAAAGCATTATTTAGATTGTGTGTAAGGCATCTTTGCTCTGATTGATTGGGGCAATTAAGATTGGAATATTATTAAAAGCCAGCTATGATGTTGGATTTACTATAAGATTTCTTTTGGTTCGTTCAATCAATGCGCATTAAATTGAAGTCAATCGATAGGGACAAATGTTTGGGGTTTATTTCTGTCAAATGAAAGTATTTGATTCAAAACGAAATCATTCTTTTTTATATGAGTTGAATATTATAATGCGGGTCGTTTATCGGTTTTGTCCTATTTTGAAGAATTCCATAGAAAAGGAACAATTTCGTAATCTCTAAAGGGTACACTGATGGAAAAAATGAGATCAAAAATTAAATACGACCGTATTTGATCTAAAGTATTTTAAATGAAGTGGAGCATTTTCATATTAACGTTGAAACAATGTTAATTTGAATATGCGACGTAAGAGATTCAACCTAGTTTCAAAGTAAAACGTGTTTATTTATACATTGAAGTCAACTTTTGTACATTTACATTCCGTTAAACGATGTTTTTTATATATTGAGATTCAAAGTGAAACATATTCATTTTTACATTGAAATCCACATTTTACATTGCGATCCACTTTTATGGCATTTAAAGTGTCATCATCGTAGTTTCAAAGTATTGCATAGTCAAGTAAACCTCAATTTGTTTGTATTTGTAAGCTTAATATAAAGAATTTCGAGAGCACGTTGTTGTTTTTCGAAGGAGCTCCCTTACATTTGTGAACAAATTAAACGCGCAATGAAAATTCACTTTCATATAATCTAAAAACAATATTTAATTACTTTTCTTATATTTATTACTATGAAATACTCATAGCATTAAAAGTCGCCACAAATAAATGATTCGCCACAAAAAATGAAATGCGTCGAGCATGAATATACATTTGTCTTTGTCTTACATAAATTTAAACAAAGAATCGTGGCGTGGGTAGCCATTTTGAATCAATACCTAACCAAGCGAAGTTCAATCTACGTTGATTCGAAATAGATAAATGTTGTTTTAAAAGATGAATGAATTTGATTTACCTAGGATTCCACTTTAATTCAACATATAAACGTAGTAAAATCTACTTCGTTTTTAAGTATGGAAACACTTTGAAATAAAGTCGCTCCACTTTGAATTAAGAATTTTCGGCGTTGGCGCCAAATCGGTCCGAATAATATTAGAATCAAAGTTTTTTACTTTGATTTTACGTTGTTTTTTTCTCTGTGTAGTCTCAATATAATAGGCTACAGTCTTTTCGGTTTAAATTCAACCTTTATCAAATAAAAATAATTAATCCTGTTGGAAATTGAATTCAACCTTTTGCAAACTAATTGCATTCTTAAGCGAATGGAATTCACATTTCTCCAAATAAAATTCACCCTTTTCGAATCACACAGATTTGCATACACCTAAGGTGAATTTGATTTGCAAAAGAATTAATATTGTTTTAAAAAAGGTGAACTTAATTTAGAGAAAGGTGAATACTATTTGCAAAGGGATTAAATTTGTTTGCAAAAGCGTGAAATAAAAGTGAAAGCACTGTCAATAATAAATCAACATAAATAAATTTAATGTTTATTAAAAATGTAAAAGTCATCATGATATATGTAAAAATAACGGTTTAAAGTAACCGGAAATTTTTTTCTCAAATGGTGATAAGCGAAAAACTGATATATCTACAATTTATCTGTTTTGAAATCACGATATCTTTGAACTGAACGAAATTTTTCGTTTATGATTTCATTGCGTCATTTTTGTATGGGATTTTTCGTTTCGCATCAGCAGCGTACTAGGTTTTAAGAGGAAAAATTTGGTAAATTTAGATTTTAATGTTATTTCTTTCAACTTATAAGTCTTTTTTTTTTTGACATTCAGATTGGTGGTGATCCTACAATAATGGTCTGTGTGAATTTGAAGTAATTTGAATCTGTATGCGATTATTTTTATTATAGGTTTTAAGTATTCAACTTGTTGTCTATTTTGACGGAATTAAATGATAACAACGCGAGGATACACAAAAACCTAAATTAAAGTATGTCTGTGTTCACATGTTTCTGTAATAAGTAATAATTACACTCCCTGTCACTTGTTTGAGGCCACTATTTTCATAAAAGTTTTTTCTCGATAAATACCTGTAAGCAATATTTTTCCTGAAAATGTTTTATACGTGTGAGTAGGTATATATATTTTGCAATAAAAAAGAATAAAGTTAAAGAGTTAACTCGGAAAATTCAGAGAAATTTCCCAAATTATGTGAATGGACTGCAAAAAATGGATACAAAAAGTTGCGTCACTTGATTGAGGCCATTCCAAAAATTGCATCGCCGATTTTTTTCAAAAAAAAGTTTAAAATATTTAAGAAAGGATAGAAAACTATATTTAATATTAAATTTCAAGTTAAAATAGGCTGTGGAAACACGTCGACAGTAGCAGAAAGAGGATCAATAGATGATTTAAAGGAACTGGGATTCTTAGGCCGAGAAATAGCTAGGAGACCGAACAGAAGTAAGACCATTGGCAACAACTATCTAGCAGATACTGAAAACTATGGAAAAAACAAAAAGGATGCACAGCTCAAGCAACAACAATCCGATAAAAGCGACTCATTCAGCGGCTAGCTTCAAATTCCACACTATCAGAGCCTAAAATATGGTCAAAAAGTGGCGTATCAGCCAGTATTTCGACGGTTTTAAGGATAATTTAAACCAGTGGTACATCAAGAGAATGAAAATCAAAAAGAAACCGATTCTACGGCAACTACATAAGGAACTACGGATGAATTTCGCCAGGGAGCATGTTGCCTGTACTTACTTACTTAGATCCTTGACCCCTCTAAGGGGCACAGGGCGTCAACTACCGCTACACGATATCTCGTTCGGTTTCTGGAAATGTATTTTAGCTCTCCCCAACTTTTACCGAGCTTTTGTGATTCCTTGTCGACTGTTCTGCGACAAGATTTTCTCTGGCCTCCAGGTCTTCTGCCATCTTGGATGAGTGGATCCCACTCCATTGCATGTCTTGCAATAGAGTCTGCACCACGACGTAAGGTGTGACCAATCCACTGCCACTTTCTTTTCCTAATAACGATGTCAATAGGACTTTGGCCCGTTCTCCGAAGGAGTTATTGGTTGGAGATGGTGTTCGGCCAAAAAATCCTTAAGATGTTTCGGAGACATCTATTTTCGAAAGACTTTCCATGTACTACACCCATATAGTAGTACTGACTCTACGTTCGACCGGAACAGTCGCAGCTTGGTCTTCGTACTGTAGACGTTGCTCCTCCAAACTTTAGACAGCATGCCGTAAGCAGCTTTAGCTTTGCCGATTCGGCAGTTAACATCTTCATCCGTAACACCGCCATCTTTTAAAACAACACTACCCAGATACAGGAAGTTGTCCACCGCTTCAACTTGCTGTCCCGCAATGACAACTTGAGAAGAAGATTCAGAAATGTTGAGGATTTTTGTTTTCCCGGCGTTGATCCTCAAACCGACTTTGTTTGCCTCGCATTCCAGATTAGTCACCATATGATGAAGATCCATAATGTTGTGCGAGAGCAAACAAATATCGTCAGCGTAATCAAGATGTTGCAGGAACAAAAACATCGTCCATCGAATTCCACGCGCTTGATCGGCTAGAGCTGCATGAAGGACATCCCCTATAACCACCAGGAAAAGAAGTGGAGATAGCAAACATCCTTGACGAACTCCGCTATGGATATCGAAGTTGTGTAGGACTTGACACGATGAACCCTCGTAGGTAGCCTTTATAATCGCGATAATCTTCCCGAGTACTCCTCTCCTACGTAAAGCTGACCAAATGAAATCTCGATTCAAACTATCGAAAGCCTTTTCGAAGTCGATGAAGAGCAAATGAAGAGGGGAGCGGAACTCCACGCATTGTTCTTTTATGATCCTCAAGGTGTTGATGTGATCAATGCAGGATGAGCCTGCACGAAATCCCGTCTGCTCTTTGTCGAGAGTAGAATCGAGATGTTCTTTGATTCGTTCCAAGATTATTTTCGCCATTATCTTTGCCACCGCGGGGAGGACACAGATCCCTCTCCAGTTTCCGCAAAACGTAAGATTTTCCTTTTTGGGTAGTTTGACGATCATGATGTTGCCTGTAGAAACGCATGGAATAAGATTGAATTTTCAGGTAAACGAAAGTTTAATCTTGACGGAGCCGATCGTTACAACTTTTATTTTCTCGATTAAGGAAAAGAAGAACTTATTTGGTCAAGACATCACAGTCATACATCAGGTGTTTTGGTGTGGGGAGCTATCACCTTTTATGGAACATTTGAATTGGAATTTATAACTACAACAATGAACGGAAATAGTTTACAAATGACTGCTTCTACGGGCAATTCCAAAGCTAAAGAACATTCTGGAACCTCTACCTTGGATATTCCAACAAGACAACGCCCCTATCCATACTCCCTGGGTAGCTATTAGCTGAATTCAGTTGGAAAAGGTTGGACTTTTACGATGGCCACCCTATTCACCGGACTCAAACATCATCGAAAACGTTTGGGTCTGGCTATCTCGAAAAGTTTCTGATGCTGGTAAACAGTTTGGAGATAAGAACGTCTTGGTCGAAGTTTACTGCGATGCCTGGAACCAGATTTCACTGGATTATTCCAAAAAACTGTATGACATAACTCAAAACCGTCTAATAGAGCTAATTTCAAAAAATGGCGGTCATCCTCATCCTCATAAACATAATACATAATACATTAATGTTTAAAAACAAAAAAAAAAGTAAACATTTTTATAGTTTTGTTCATTTTGTATAAGATTTTTCAAGTGGCCTCAATCAAGTGACGCATTTTTTTATACCCATTTTTGCAGTCCATTCTTATAATTTGTGAAATTCCTATGGCATTTCCAAGTTTCCCTTTTAAATTTATACTTTTTTATTGCAAAATATATTTACCTACTCACAGGTATCAAAAATTTCCAGCAAAAATATTTCCTACAGTAATTTATCGAGAAAAAACTGTTGTGAAAATAGTGGCCTCAAACAAGTGACAGGGAGAAATGTATTGAATCAAGTGATACAGACTGTATATATTGTATATTTCCATTTAAACATTACGGTGGTTCACAATCATCGACAAGTTCATTAACTCGTGTCGAAACGTCACATTATTTGTAATGTGAACACAAATTAAATGACTTTGGAAAGTTTTTAAATTTGTTTGATGTTTTGCTCTGTCGAACGACCGATGTACAAATGTGAACACTAGTTGATCAACTGATATGTCTGAAAATTTGGATTTTAGAGTTTTTTTTTAATGTTTTATGTGAGATTCATACAGAATTGGTTGAAATAGAAGTAAACCCAGAAAATAAAGGGACAAAATATGAATTTCTTTCGCTGAAACTGGTGCAAAAACTTAAATCAACGGCGTGTATGCTCTTTGAAAATTTATTTACAAATAAAGTTGATGAGGCGGTCGTTGAATGTGAACTCTAGCAATACGACTCAGGTTGATCGACTTGTCAATGAGTGTGAACCCCCTTATTGACAAAGACTTTAATATAAACATTTTATAAGTTGTAGCCAATAACTGATAGGATTAAAAACATATAGGTATGCACTCCAGCAAAAGCTTTTTAGATCTTAACCCATTTCATTTGATTTATAGTGCGCACTTTAATCCATTCCAAAGTGATCAATTAAGTGATAAAGATAATAGAAAATTAAAATCAAGAACAGATTAAACAAAAAAAATCACACTTATTGTTAATTATTTATAAATGCAGGTGAAATCTGTTTCAATCGAAGCCGACACTCGACAAACATTTTAATTAAATTTTATGTATTTTATTATCGTTTTGGGGGGAAACACATTTTGAGAATGATTCGGTCGAATCAGCTTTAATTTAAATTTCCTAATTTTAAGAAAAAAAAAACATACAAAGAGACAAGTACCTAGGTATAAAATACCTCTACCTGTTTGAAATGTATGTTTCTTATCTAAAATGAGAGCACATTTGAGCAAAATGTTCATCAGGGTAGTAACTATGAAAGGTAAAATGTATGTAGATAAAGATTGATGTCATTATATCAAAAATGATAACCTTGTTAATTCTGTTTAAGTTTTCATATGAAACGAAGTGATCTTCTTTGGAGGTTACTTTGTAGGAACCTCTCACCAACCTTGACACATGCATAAATATAAAACTCTATTGTGTGGTGGCCTTAAAGCAGGAATTCGGATGAAAAGAGAATAAAATCGAATTCCAAGTGATTTGTCTCTAGCTCCGCTTTAATTTCGAAGATCTTATCTTCGCGGATATTCGAAAACATCACGAGGTAAGCCTTTCTTCCTTTTCTGTGATCGATCCTCAAGTAGTACAGTTGTCATACTATATCTTTATACTTACGCTTTAAACGATAAAAGAAGACATACGTTTCTTTGTTGGTGGTGATCAAGTTCGATCTTTAAGAATCCACCTCTTTTAAATGTAAAACAACAAAAAAAAGTTTTTATAAAAGTAAAAATAAACGGGGCGTATACGTAATCATCACAGAATAAAATTTGTTGGTTTATATAGACCGATTTTTTTTTGTATTAAAAATTAGCGTAAAAATGACTATAAAATACATAATTTAGTTGCGAAACTAATTTACTGTTGATAAGTTTTAGAATGTTTTTTTTTGTGTGTGTTCAGAACGAGCAATTAATCATGTTAACCTCTAGAACTGTTCATCGAATCCACACGTGTTGAAGCATTTTGCTTTATCACTTTTAAATCGCATACGACGCTTTAAAATAAACCAATTGATACCATCGGTGAGTTTATTTAATCAGCGTCAAAAAGAAAAAAAAAAAAAAAAAAGACTAGAGATTAACCTCATCAATTCCTAGAACGTTTCATCGGGTCTACGTGCGATCGGGGAATCCAAACAAAATCCCGCCTCAAAGGGCGAGTATAAGGAAGCTGGGAGCACGAGTACAGGGTACACGTAGAAATACCGAGATTCAAAAGTATCTTGAAGAAACAGGATAGCAAAGGGTCCAAAAAGGGGGCATAATTTTTTCCTCCTACACATCTACCACACTACAGTTATCTTCAGCTATAAAATCTCGTTTTCGTCACCCTCGCCTTTCGGGGAGGGGCAATTCTTATATCGTAAGAGTTCGGTGAACGGTATATAAAAAAAGAAGGCCTATACAAATTCTAGAAGACAACTAACTTTAGTCTGGTTTTTCATTCGGGGTGCTCCTAACGTCATCGTCATTTTGCCAATCGATAAAAATCACGTAAAAAGGACATTCAAACTAAATTTAAATCCTAAAACCATAATTTTGACCACTCAAATTGCCAAATTAGAATATAGTATTAAAACATATAAAAGAAAAAGTTCCGCAAGCTAAAAAGAAAAGTAAAAATAAATTATAAAAAAAATATATATAGAAATAGGAGAGTGCATAAATTGAATTAGAGAAAGAAAGAATAAAATAGTGAAGAAAAGTGAACAACAAAAATATTATAAGTAAGAAGAATAAGTAAAAAAAAGAAAGTTAATAGAGTCAAGTAAAAGAAATAGTGTTCAAAAATTAAGTCATTTGCTCTCTTTCTTAAAAACATTTTTTTTTTTGATTAGTTGTGTTTATAAATTTTTATTTGGTTGCTATTTAATTATTATTCTTAATATTTTTAATATCTTTTGGTGAATCTTGACCCCAATATTGCGTGATCAGTAATCAAATTAATTGCAAGAACTAAAACAAAACAAACAAAAAGCAAAACAAATCATATAGGCTAATATTAATGAAATTTAGCGTCAAAGTGTTCAATTTTATTTAACATCTAGCTTCCAAGGTACTTCAAGTTCTCACCGAGCACAATTCATCGGAGAATCGGTAAGTCTATCGCATTTATTTATTTACATAAAATTGAACATTAATTTGACAGCGACTGAGATAAATATACTTTGATAAGTCCTCTCAATACATGAGTGAGATAGATAAAGAACGTGATTTTGATATAAAAAGTTCCTTGAACTTCGATTTCGATAACGGCTTAGTTTAAAATGATCAGCTGTGTTTATTAAATTATTTTTTTTACATTTTTTAATACATATATATTTTTAATTTCTTTTCTCGATATTACTAAGATAATATATAGATTTATTTGAATTTTTTTTTTGTGGAGTTATAAAGTTCACTCAAGAGAACTAACTAAGATCAAAAAAAAAATATATTTTTTTTTTGAAACGCTGAAAGGGGAAGAGAACTTTTTTTTATACTGCAATTCAATATATTTTATATATATATTTGCCTATACAAAAAAAAATTATATAACAACTTTTAATGAATAAAAGGTACCGTATGGTATTTTAAAAAAATAAGGAAGTCGGCAGATGTGTCACGAATTGAATTCTCTGTTTTGAAGACGATGTTTAGAGCAGATACTAATTTCAAGTTATGCTGAAAAGACAATAGACATGAGTCAATGCTAAGGAATTAGAAAAGGGAAGTGGACTTAAGGGAAGGAAGGAATGCTTTGAGTTTATAAAAATAATTTAAGGGAAGTTTTTTTTTTAACTTCACTCTTCCAATTAGGGACCATTACTAGATATGAGTAACCGTAGTGGTCAAGGAGTGTTTACAGGGAGATTTTCTCTCTGAAGTACTATGGGAAGGGCAAACTACTCCGAGGGCTCTTACATCTAAGCTCTCCAACAGATATGCCTTAAACAACCAAATATTCGGGTCCTCCAGCAACAACAAGTGAAGTAAAAATTCCAGTCAAATAACTCCTCTGACTATAATATAGGTCTGAGATAAAGTAACAAGTCCTCTTTCTGCTATCAAGAACTTACCCCCACCGGCGAGCTGGAAAGTGCGGAGATAAGCAGACCAAGACAGATATCTAGAAAGTGGACACCTTTTCTTTGTCCTCTGCCTGAAGGACAAGTGGGTCTGTAACTGCTGGTCCTTAGAGCAGATGAAGACGAGAAGGGACAATGCGAATGTAGTTAAAGAAGTTTAAGGGATTTTTCTTGTGAAATTAGATTCAGTTGATTATTTGAATTCGAGGTTTAAGTAGTCCAGTTTTGGTACAAGCCATTGTTATTCCCTAGAATCCTTTTCCTCCTCTTGTATGTGAGGATATTTTTTGTTAGTGCAAACAGATAAGTTTTTGAGTCGAGGTCTGTGATGACGACACCAAATTCCACAGTGTGGTTTTCTCTTGAATATCTCCTCTCGTTACAATGGAATGTGAAATGTCACCTTCACATACTCGCAAGACAAACATAATAATAACTTTTATTTTTAAGTTACAACTTACATCAGTTTATATTAGGCTGCATTAACGTGTATCTCTTTCAGTATATCTAGCAAATTTATTCTTTTTCCAGTATAATGACAGAATTACTTTAGTCGTGTAAGTTCAGCATTAGTGCTTATTCGATCAATTACTTCTATTAAAGTTTGATAGCCTATGAACTTGTTTCACAATAAGCCTTTTTTAGAACTATGAGATCTTAAGGCAAGACAAATCCCATTGCCAGTAATATTGACTATTAATAGGATTGCTCACCAATATTTCTCAGTTCTGCTCTCATATACTGAGGGAAGAAACTTTGCTTCGATTTTTTACTCGCTTAACAGTCGTTTTCTGTTCTCAGAAAAATTAGTGATTTAGCAACTATTGTTTTTTTCTTTTTGTTAAATAATTTGTTCAATGAAAAATAGGACAAGTGAATTATAGTCGCCGACTGGAACGATTTTTACTACACCTAAAATGATTAAATAAAGTGCTATCTTTAGAAAAATGGGAAAGGATTTAAGAGGAGTTAGTGAAAGCTTTTATTTACATTATAATTGTAAGTATTTAAAAATTAATCGCGAAAGCAACTTTAAAATTCAAGCTGAATCTATTGCTGAAAGTATTCTTGTTGGAGGAAATGCACTAAATAAATAATAAATGTGTGGTGTGTACTTTTTAATAATTTCTTTTTAGCTTAAATAAGAAATAAAGCTCATATGTATGTATTTTTGAAAAATAAACACGTTTTCGGCAAATTCCAAATTTGTCTGCATTAACCATTTTTGATTTATTTTCAGCGAAAAAGGCTTAAGGTTGACCTTTTGCGTTAATTTTTTCGTAAAAATCTCAACCGTTGAGAGATATTTTTGAAAGTAAACAATAAATCTCAACCGATAACCTAAATTAATTTTTTTTTTTTTTTTGAAATAAAATCTCAACCCGAAACCAAAATCTTTCTTAAGTAATGTAGTGACTCCCTGAGTGAAACCAATTGAAAATAAAGGTTGACAGTTATTTCTGATCTCTGCTTTTTATATCTACTTATTTAGGTATCTCTCATATCCAGTAGCGGATCCAGGGGGGTGGCTATAGGGGCTTAAGTCCTAAAAATAAAACCCAGAAAATTGGGACGAAAAAACCAGCTTTGGAACAATAAGGTCTGAGAATTTTGCACAAAAAACCTAGCCACGGTTAAGCAACTCACTCCCTTAAAACTAACCTAATTCCAGAGAGTTTTGGTGGCTCAAGTCTAGGGACTGTCAAAGTCCGAAGTTGGGGCTAAGGCTTGAAAAGATAAGTAAAAAGAGATAAAAATGGTCGGGGCTTAACCTTAACGTGTCAAATGCCCCAACTGTTTACACTAAACACAAAGCTAATTTACCGAAAGAAACGCAGTTGAGGCTTAAACCATTGGAGAACAACGGAATGTCAAGTTAAGTGTAAATATTTAATACAACAGGAATTCATTCTTACGGCCTTGGCTGGTTTGGTTTTTGGGGCTACGTTTCCAAAATTTGAAACGTCTAAGGCAATTGTACATACAAAACATTTTTGTACTAGGAAATTGTACACAAATTCTCTTGTCAAGGAGCCAAATTTCAAAAGCGTGAGTTTTCTCTAGAGTGACGTGCAAATTTGTCGACATTTTTTTTTAGCATGAATATAAAGTGTATGCAGCGTGTACACAAAAATTCATTCACGCTGGCAGAATTGGGCCACGGCTTATTTCTTAGAGCAGCTTTGTCTTATGTCCTAAAGTGGCAGTTTAAACAAAATAGTTTCTCGTTGATTTGGCTAATTCAGGAAAAATGAGATCTCAGAGGACTGATACCATGTCAAAGCACATATATATATGAGCTTTTGCGAGTACGAGCACTTAAATATAATTTTTCTGAACAGCCAATTATAAACAGTTTTCAAATCTTGTCAAAATTGGGGAGTTCAAAACATACCCACAGCTAATTTAAAAATATAACTACATTATCTAGGTACCTAATCAATTTTTAAATAATATAAATAAACGAATTTGTATGCGTATTTCAAGCATATATGTCTAAAAATTATTAATTTTATTAATACAATAACTAGTTATACCAGATACTATCATCTTTTGGTGACTTTTAAATTTGTTTCTGTCTGCGCTACAGCAATTATGACTAATTGTTATTGTACTTTGTATTGAAAATACTTTAAAGCGCGACAGAAGCGGATATAAAGGCACACAACAAACGGATATCATTAAAGGTAAAGTGGGAATGTCAAAATTCGATGTCTTTTATATAACGACACACAAATCTCCATATACCTTTTTCACAAAAAAATACTTGATCCTTAAAGGTTAATCCGCACTCGCCGGAACTGCACTGCTTCGGAACTACACTCACATGACTTCGTATGAATTATTATGAAGTGCAGTTACCGCTTAGTGCGATATAGCTCCTAAAATTTCATAAAAAATAATGTTTTGCCGCGTTGCCGTGAAGTGTAGTTCGTCTGAAGTTGAGTACGGTCTTGCATTAAACCTAAACTAATCTCTATTATTTGTTATAAATTATAAAATTGATCTTAGGACAAGCAAGTTTTTTGACTTAAGGTCTCAAACTGAATCTCCAAACTCCAAGCCCCCCCACAGCCAAATCCTAGATCCACTACTGCTGATATCTCGTCATTGGCTTGGTTGGTTTATCGTTACTTTGCGATTCGGTACTTCTTAAAAACTGCATTTAAAATTTGTATTAACAATTTTTGTTTAGGAAAATTGTTTTGCTTTTTTTTTAAACTTTTTTTCCAAATTTCTTTATATTAAATCAGAACATTTTAAAATTGCTATGTCAACATGTTTTTCTTCTTTGTTTCGTTAACGATATAAAATACTAGTGAACCCATCACTATATCTACATTGTACACCGTCAATGTCTACATTCTAGATATTACATTCTAGATATTAGCTACGGGAGCAAGTTAGAGCGATCCAGTCGTGCATATTGTGTATTAAATGTTCAAATCTTGGTTGTATCTTTGAGATCTTAACAATTAAACAATTTCCACCTAAAGCCTATTTCTTTATTCATATTTTTACATCGCAATTAAATGAAATCTCGTATAACGAGATTGGGTATATGCAATGCTATAGAGGTACTGTGCATCTCGCTTTTTAAATAACTTTCTTATGAAGGTAAAGGTATTCTACAATCGACTAAAGCCTGAAATTCAGGCTGCAATAGTTCTCATTATTTTAAATTTGTTGAAAACTTAAAGACCACAAAGCACACACCGAAAAAAACGGAAACAAAATTACAAGAAACCACCTCAAACAGACACGAACAAACTGAAATACTACTTACAATTTTTCCGCAAATTTCCGAAAAAATGCAGATAATTCTCCAAATATTCTGGTGCCTATAATAATAACGCTGTGACTGTGCTTGTTTCCGACAAACATCTATCATACTTACGAAAGAAACATCAGGTGTGCTGATTTGAATTTCGATATATTATAATTTTCTGGATTGGTTCAGATAAGAACCATTTCTTCTTTGAAGTTTTTTTGTCACATAGGTACCTACTTTGATTTCATGAATAAATTTGTCTTCAAGAATGTTGCGTTATCTAAAAGTTCTACAGCCGTATCTATAAAATTATCTTAAAATGCCTTTTAGAGGTTATTTAGTTAAGCTTGCTTAAATATTAAAGTTGCCTTTAAATCACGTTACTTAAATTTGTATCTATAATCAATATTCCTTTCATACTTAACTAAACAACCGTAATGTAACGTAACGCAAGAAAATTGACAATTCTGATACAAATTTCTAGTACATTTTTCACTCTCAGGCTATTTCTGTCAGATTGCAAAAAAAAATTTGCAAACACAAAAGAGTGCACAAATAATAAGACAGAAAGAGAAGCAACTGGGTGTATGTGTGTATGCATCGTCAAACACAGAAGACAGAGGAAATGAAACCATTCCACTTTAGTTTTTTTTTTTTTGATTTTGTTTTCAGAAATTTCCTTCCTATATTGGTGAGAAAGTATATCATTTACTATATTATTTTCTTTAACAAAAAAAAAAAAACAAAACAAAACAATTTAAATCCGGCCATCGCAGTACACACATAAATATTTCCTTACTCAACCTACGCACAATTTGTTTTGATAAAAAAAAAAACAATTCTCATATGTCAAAATATATTTAAGTTGGCTTTGCGTAGCCTTTAAACGCTTTGGATGGTGTTTAAGTTAAGAGGTGTTTAAGTTACGTTGCTTAAATGTGGAAATTGATTATAGATACCGATTTCACACTTAAGTGATATTTAGAGGTAGTTTAGATTTAAGAAGCCTTTAAAATTTCTTTATAGATTCGGCTGCTAATATTCTTCTTCAGAACTCAATTTAAATTTTTAAAATCCGATCATTAGTTTTCGAGAAATCGTTAGCTTTTTAATTTTAGATTTCGCCTGACCATACAAATAAAATAAATTTGGTGGCGCAACGGCTCGTGAAGAACCAGGGCCTAGTGACGAACAACTCGCATTCATTGCTGTGTGCGCGTGTCGACAGGAATGGAAGGGACCCACAATTTTATGCCGAATCCGAACGGCTAGAAGACAAGCATTTATTCATGACAAGTGACACTCTTGGAGGATTTGTCAATTACTCGCAAGAGTCAGTAGCCCTAAGAAATGGATGGGAAGTGAAGCAGACCTCCAGCGTGACAGTCCAACGCACTAACCATTACGCTATGGGCTACTACGCCTGAGCATACTAATGTAAATAAACCAATGATGTGGCAAACAAAAATTAACAAGCGAATCCAGAAAAATGTATTGCCATTGGAATCAGCATAGCTGAATTATCTTTGGTGGATATGAACGCAGTCTTTCGAAAAAGTATTTTTTTTCGATCAAGTTCATAGCAAATATTAAAAAGGCAGAACCACTATTAATGCATATTATTTAAAAATATATTGAAGAAACTGTTATATTTTATTAAAAAAAAAAGCACACGTCTGAAAAGTCTTTATAGTTTTTACCACAAAACCAAGTTCGTTTGATAAGGTTGTATCTTAATTTCATTTGCATCTTTTTCACCATGTTAGACGCAAAGTAAAGAAAATCTTTTTTTTTATATTATGAAAACAATAAACATTCTTGTCCAAAATATTCCTCCAACATTTATGAAAAAATATTTTGATGGAATTTGTCCTTACACTGGAAAGGATTAGATTAAGCAATTTAAGACAGTTACAAAATATTGGTAAGATTGGAAGACGTGTTCTGATTTCTTAATACTGAGAATACTGAGAGATACCAACTCTTTTTAATATTTGTTAATTACAACAATACAAAATGCTATCACCCTGATTGTTGATTCTGAAAAATCTATAATCCCAATTAATTGATCTTATTTTTGATATGACAATAACGTGTCTGTTTAATGGCTAGAGTCATTAAATTCATCGCATTTTCGAACATGATTAAAGTAAAATCAAAATAACTGTTTTCTGATAAAAACTACAATTATTATTGCGACAAAAGTATTCTTCGGTAATTATTATTATTGCGTCTTATCACAACCGAAATTGATTAGATTTTATTTTTAGTTTTGCAAACCGAATCAATTATCTACCCTATTCCAATAGAAAGATATAAAATGTCAGTGCTCTGAAGAATTATTATCATAGACCCATTTTCCATCAAAATGAAGACAGGTAAGAACTAATAGCTCTTGATTTAATAGACAGTTTGAGTATAATGATTTGTTTTTGTCATTTCCATAAAAATAGCTATTACCTTAGTCCTGGTTGTAGCTTTTGTAGCATCAGCAGCAGCTGTTTATAGCCATACTGATGGGGAACCAACCTGCACTGCCGAAAATTGTAAAACTGGAGATTTCCGTAACAATTTTGACCCCACAAGGTATTGGGTTTGCAACAAAGTTGGAGAAACTGCTGTATCTGTTGATTGTCCCCAAGAAACTGGTTTTCTGAATTCCAAAAAGAGTTGTGTCGGCTGGGATCAATGGATTTGGGAGGAACCCTATGATCCACCAACTGCTTAAACAGTTTTATGAAAAAACCGCCGATAGAAAATTTGTCTTTAGAATTTTAATAAAATGAATAAAAGAATTGTGCTATTTCCAGTATTTTAATAAGTGGACCATTATTGTCCTTGAATGAAAGTTGTAAAGAGGAAAGTTTTCTTTTAAGCTTGCTTACGGTCATCTTATAGTCTTTTGTCATTTTACCGAAATACCAAAGTGATCCCAAACTAATGGAATAAATAAAAAACAACTTTTTGACCAAAAAAGGCTATTTAAAGTGACACGGAAATAATTATCCCTATCGTGTACTTCCAGTATTTTCTCCAGTTTAAAAATGCCTACAAAATAAATTTTAAAAAAGTAGCAAATAACTGATGACATATTATTTGTTAAATAGAAAAAAGTGAGCTCAAAACATGATGTAATAAAGTTTAAAAAAAAAGTAAAACTAAGGATCATTGGGTCTAACGTTGAGTATGCTCTTCACAAGGTATTTCTGTTTTCTTGTACAGACAAAATTTACTGAGGATCTAGACCAGTGTAGTAGCCCGTAGCGTAATGTTTAGTGCATTCGACTGTCTAGCTGGAGGTCTGGGTTCGCTTCCCAGCCTCGTCCAACTAAAAAACTAAAAAATATTTTTTTCAGGGCTATACTGCCTCATGCGAGAAATTGACAAATCCTCCAAGAGTATCACTTGTCACTAATAAGTGCTTCTCGTCTAGCCGTTCGGATTCGGCATAAAATTGTAGGTCCCTTCCATTCCTGTCGACAGGCGCACACAGGAATGGTTGCGAGTTGTTAGTCACTAGGCCCTGGTTCTTCACGAGCCGTTGTGCCACCCAATTTATTTATTTATTTTATAGACCAATGTTTCCCTCGCCCCACGGGGGGGCAATTTGATGTTATAAGGGGACAATTTAAAATTATGCTTCATTACACTTCTCTCTGAAATATCTACGCTTCTATGTTTCCTCCCATAAAGATATATTTCTGAACATACCCAGAATCTGCATGCATCAACTGTTTGTTACTAACTTCACTATTCACTCAACGACACTCTTGAGGACAAATATGAATTAGTTGTTTTCTTTAACGTTGATTTATCAGCCTGGTTGTCAGCATTTACCACAGGTAAACAACAATGTTCGCAGGAATACTTAAAATTTGCTGCTGTCCATGATGAATAGGGCTGGTCACGAGACGAGTAAAGTCTCGATCTTGGTCTCGCATGACGAAACCGAGACAGAGATGAGACTGTATATTTGGACCGAAATTAACAGAGATTCTAATAAATTAAAAAATCAAATTTGAGTTAAATATTTATTTTCTTCTGCACATATTCAAACTATAATCGAAAATATTACGTTCCAATAATCAACAGGTTGTCCGGAAATCGTATTATTCGGAGACGAGACCGAGACGAGATTCAATTATACGCGACCGAAACCAGGCCGAGACAAGACTGAAAATTTTCGATTTTAACAAGACCGAGACGAGACTTACAAAAGTCTCGCAGAGCCTCGTCTCGTGGCCAGCCCTAATGATGAAAGTTCCCCTTTTGTATTATGCAGATTTGAAAGCGAAATATAAATCTGATTCCTATACCAATTCAGATTTAAACTATGTACTTCCAAAGTGTATTAAAGACAAATTTTGCAAAAAATAAATCCATATTTACTGTTCAACATGAAAATATTTCATGTTTGTGTTTCATTAACTACATTATACGTTTTGAAAATTATTTTACTATTCACTTCCCAACTAATAATTTTTCCTCTATAAGGTTCATTTTTTGAATTTCTATAAGTTATTATTTCTACAAGGCTTGTATTTAGTTTGGACATCGAAGTTGCAAATTTTCTAAGCTATATTTTTGAAAACAGCTTCCTACAAACCTATTACAAGCAGAATCTTTAATTTTCTGCAAGCCTGAATATTAACAATTTGATTATAGTTTTCGTAAGGCTTCCCAGAAATTAGATTTGTGAGACATGTGAAATAAAAGCAAAGAAAAAGCTTTCATTAGGAAGCACTGCCAAGGGCTCTGAAAGGGCCTGCTTACAATGGCCTGAAACAAGCTATTTTGTGTACAAAAGTCTAATGGAAGTATAATTGTTAGTGGAATTATGTCAATTTATTTTGTTTCTGTAAGTCCCTTGGAGAAAAACCCAATGCAAGCATTATCTTGTATACTGTTCGGCACATGTATGTTTCTACTGCCGAGAGAGGGTTACCTCAGGTCAAAATATTTATGAAAATTTAATTAGGTAAATTTGAATCATTTTAAAAATTTAAATTAAACCGATTCATTGAGTATAGGTAAAGCTTTTAAATTTTGCAAAACAAAAATGGTACAGACATTTATTTTCTGCATTGAGATAATTATGGAAAAAGAAAACAATTTAAATTCACTTGAAAAAAAAAAGAAAAAAAAAATATATATTTATTTTTTTACATCGAACTATAATTATGTAATTTATATTCAGAATTGCAGTACAAATACAAATTATTTAATCATTTTTTATTAGAAATGATTTAACAAAAACAGATAAACTTTATTCATATTCGTTGTTTGTGTTTTTTTTTAATTTCTATAAAAAAAAATAATACCCCGGATCCCACCAATAAAAATGATTCCCTCAGAATTAAATTTGATCGCAGTGGTAACTCTGATTAAGCATGCCATCCAATTTTAGTTCTATAACCCATCAAACACAAGCCCGACACAAGCATAATAATTGTGTGAACTCTGTCAGACGCATGCGCGAGAAGCATTTATTTCGATGAATTTGCCTCAGCGAAGTGATGTCAGCCTAATTTGTTTGTATAAGACCTGGGAAGAGGTAGTTATGCAAACATAATTTTAATCATCCTCTCAGGCGCATGCGCGGGAAGTAATAATTCCAATTATTTGGTCCTAGCGAAGTGTTGTACACTCAACATGAAAGCACTAAAAGCTGGTACTTCGCATGGAAATTAGTATTGATGTGAATATAAGCTACTGCTGGCTGAATTATTCACAAACGCAGTGACCATAGTATAGTTTCTGTTTCATCGTTAAAAAATATTGTCACGTTAAGAAATTCGAATGTGTTCAAAAATTATCTTAGTATGAAGCTTTCATTTCTCAGTAGTTTTTTAATTACATTTTAAACGTTTTTTAATATCTATACTACAAAGTTACTTTCAGTTGAAAAAACAAAATTATGGTCATTATTGTTTATGTTTTTTATTTTGGCAAATTAGTGTTTTTAAAGAGATACAAATTAAAATTGTCAGTAAATGGTTTGCGTTCAAAATAAAAAGTACATATTTTATGGAGCATAAATAGTTTATATATTTTTTCTCAAATCAAAGCCTTTCGTTCTTAAAAACAATCGATTTCAATGAAAATGGAACTTTCATATATTTTAATTGTTATCTCACCAAATGTATGTTCGTTTGACAACTTCCATGTTTTCTCTGATGCGTAATCATGGAAACATTAAAAATTAAAAAAAAAATAACATTAAGTAAAAAAAACTCCGTTCCCAAGCAACAGACGAATGGTCACCTGTATTTTTTAAGTTAGTTCAATTCATCAGGAAGTCCCAAGGAAGTTTTTAGGAAGCTAATTTCGGTTTCAAGTGGTTCCAATTTGGCACTCATTTTTCATATGCCAGGCTAGCTCAATACCTAAGGTGCCCGACTCTCAATCCAACCATCCTCAGTAAGTAAGTAATGTGTTTTTTTCAGACATAAATTATTATTGTGCATTAAGTTCCAGAAGAAAATCATTACTTGCATGAAAATAAAGGAGAAAATGTAGAAATAAAAATAAAGAATTTATTTTTATTTTGTTTGGTATTGTGCTTCGAAAAGGCTTCTCCTAAACCTCGACAAGCCTTTTATAAGGGTTTTTAGATGTGCCTATCGAAATACTTGAACAAAACTACACTTCTACACTACCACATTTGCAATGTTTGAGTGTAGTTTTGTTCTATAAGCGAAATAAATTGAGTACTTCCCATAAACCTGTAAATGATTGCTTAAAAGCCTTTCGAGTTTCTCAATGTGGGCCAAATGTGTTTCTCTAAGGCCTTATAGAGTCAAATTTGCTGATTAGGAAATAACTTCGATAGACCCTTACAGAAGTTAAATTGTAAGTTGGGTTATTTTCTATGGATTTCATATTGTTGATGCTAAGAACTGTTCAGGTAGGTATCATCATAAAATGTTATGCCCAATCAAAATGTGACGGTAACAAGACAGACTGTCAGCTCATTAACCTGACCTAAACCTTAACCTAGGGCCAGGGGGACATGTGGATTTTGGAAAGGCTCTGGTGGGACATAGCCGAGAAAAGGTTTGGGAAACACTGATCTAGACGCTCTCCTAAAAAAATATAGTTGGGTTTTTCGTATGATAACACACTCTCAGTTAGGCTGTAAAGCTTTTTCTCCGTTACATATATTATGAATGTTTGAATGTTCAACAACCTCTTGAGTGTGCTACCATCAGTTCAGGTTCAATTACAGCTGCCGGTACTAATTCATAAATTAAAATTGAACATAAAGACTAGCAGCACTAAAGGAATCTGATGATTGGTGTGGCAGCCATGAAATTGCAATAATTCTAGCCAAATTCAATGGTGGTAGCCCAGGTCCACTCAAGTGGTTGTTGAACATTTAAACATTTATAAAAAAATATATTTTAAATAAAAAGCACGACGGGCTCCCATGAACTTGATTTTGTACTTAAAAGCTATAATGTAGCATATCGACGTTTTGACATGGCATCGTATTGACATGGCAAATCGCAATAGCGGGTTTCTTAAAAAAAAAACTGTATATACATATAAATTTGTTTGAATATTTTAAAAAATAAATTTTGGCATGGCAGCTTTTAGTATCTATTAAAATACAATTGTACACAAGATTTGACATTGAATTTTCAAAAAAAAAATATTTTTTTTTTTTAATCTAAAATTTATTTCCTTTTTTTGAAAATTTGTATATGCAAAATCGTTAAAAACTAACATAGGCTTCCTGTATAAAAATATTGTTTGTATTTCGTTAGGTTGTTAAAGTATAAGAAAGTCTATCTTTTAAAATCAAAAAATCGGTTTCATGACATGAATAATCGTTAATATTTAATTAAATCCCGCGCAGAAAAACAATCTAGTTTTCTACAAGGCACAAGAGAGTTTTACATAGATTCTGCCAAGGGGCTAGCAAGCGTTAGGAAAGGCTAGAACAAAAGCCATGACGATTAACGGTTATGATTTTTCGTTTGTAAAACGAGCGAGGGAGGGACTGAGAACCAGGCATAGGCATTTTGAAGAATTTTTTGAGCAATGAAAATGAATCACATCTTTATATAATTTTGTCTGTGCATGCAGGTATTGATAAGATTAACAGTTTAGAAAAATTCTGAGTGATTGGTTGACAGGTTTTTAAAATATCATCGTGGCCCTCGAAAACTCAACGGTGTTTGAAAATTTGATATATCAATAATTTTTACTTAGTCTCAAATATCCTAAAGAAAAATTTGTTTTAGCTTTAATACCCTTCCCTTCAAACATTTCTTAGCAAAAAGTTATTGATTGTGTTTTCATTTTCAATTGTTTCTTATTTTAATTAAATGTGTTTAACATTTAAAAATTTATGTAATCTAATATAGCCCAGTCAAATTAGACGAAAAAAAAGCCCTTACCCGGACAAAATTTTTGTAATGTATATTTTTTAATGGAAATGTTCAGAACAGTGTCCTTAATCAACTCTGAAAAGACCTAAGCAATCCGCGTTGTTGTACGACCATAATCTTGAAAAAAAAAAAAATGCAGCCATCTTGCACTCTTTGTTCGTGGCTATATCTCTAGAACTTGTTGCCCTTGAAAGACCATTGAAGTGATAAATTGACGGGCTTAGATAGACAAAATTAGCAATACATAGGTATTGCATGGCATGAATTTAACAAACTAAATTGCAGTGCAAATTCGAAAAAATTACCCATGTCCCATAAATATTTATTGTAAAGCTGAAATTTTGTGGACATTTTCAGAAAAGTACCAATAATGATATAGTATGTGCTAAGTTTCCAAAAAAAAAAAAACAAATATGAAAATGCCAGGAGCAGTTTTTTTAATTATAATAACAAAATAAAGAAACTTTAGAACAGGTTATTATTAAAAAAAGAAAACAGAGAAACATACAACATTGGTCTAAAGAAGACAAACTTATTTATAAAGTTCTTAATACAGAAGTAATTTCAATATTGTAATATTTAAATTTCTTCATATTCTTGTTCTTAGAAGAAATATCGTGATACAAATTTTTTCAGCAGCTTCGGTTGCTCTCCCCGTTGTCTGAAAATCACAACACAACAATGAAACACCTTATTACCGCAAACATGTTTTACAATCCTTTCCTTCGTATTCAGCATATCTTCAGCGTCCTGATCTTTTGTATCTAGTTCTAGTGCATTTCACTTGGTTAAAGTATAGTTTCATTCAAAACAGTTTAGCCATAAAACACCTGTTACTAATTTTGTGTGTGCATTTCTCATTATGAAGTCGAAGTCTGGCCGTTTTACGCTTGAATGGTCTTTCTGGGGCAATTAGATACCCCAGATATAGCCAAAAACCGAAAAATACAGGTTATGGTACTTTTTTTTTTTAAATGATGGTACAACCCCAACAGGGATTTTTTGTAGCTTACACGTATGATTTTTGGTACTTTTCTGAACATTTCCACAAAATTCAGCTTTATAATAAATATTTATGGCACATGGGTAATTTTTTTCGTTATAATGTGCTTATTCTAGCGCATTGAAAACTTTTATTGGTTTATTGTTTTTTTAACTTTACAGAAGTGTCAATTTTGAAAAAAGACGATCAATAAAAGCTCCATTTAGCATATTTATTATTATTGTTATTATTATTATTATTATTATTATTATTATTATTATTATTATTATTATTATTATTATTATTATTATTATTATTATTATTATTATTATTATTATTATTATTATTATTATTATTATTATTATTATTATTATTATTATTATTATTATTATTATTATTATTATTATTATTATTATTATTATTATTATTATTATTATTATTATTATTATTATTATTATTATTATTATTATTATTGAGTTTCGCCTACACTTCTCAACTTCTATGAAGTTGGAAATTACCTATCCCGGGCTATGCCAAGGGATTAGGCTCTGATGGGGCGTAGACCATGTTCTAGCCCTTTAGGTCGTGTTGGTTTGTTGTAGGAATCGTCGCACTATGTTGCATGTATTCAGGATCACAGATTTCTGTATAATCTCTAGCGTCTCTGTAAGATTATATTTCTTCAACTGGGCAATAAGGTGTTTCGGTATCAGTCCAGTGGCGGATAGAATAATTGGTGATATATCCACTCTTTCCATATGATACATTGCCTTGAGTTCTTGTGCCAGGTCCGTATATTTTTCAATTTTGCCACTGTACGTCGACTGGATGTTGGAATTCAGTGGAACAGCTATATCAAACAACGTTATTTTCTTTCCAATTTTATCAAATAAGACGATGTCTGGCGTGTTAGCTCGTATTGTGCGATCGGTTACCATCGGCCTATCCCAGTAAAGCTTAGAGCTGCTGTTTTCTAATACAGGTGGCGGTACGTACTTATAGTAAGGAAGTTTTTTCTTAACAAGATTATTTTGCATAGCCAAACCTTGGTGTATGATTTTCGCTACCTGGTTGTGTCTTGCTGTATAATCATATGATGCTAAGCTCGTACATCCACCTATGACGTGGTCAATAGTCTCTGCGTTACTTTGACAGCGTCGGCATAAGTCATTTTGTATGTCTTCCCGTAATACAAACTTGCGGTAGTTTTTAGTTGCTATGACTTTATCTTGGATAGCTATTATAAAACCTTCCGTTTCCGCAAAAAGAGAACCACGTTGAAGCCATATATTTGAACTAGGTATGTCGATAAAGCTTTGATGTAATTGAAATGGATGCACTCCGTGCAGACTTTTGCTTTTCCATTGCTCCACGCGCTGTTCACGAGAGAGAACGTTGGGTGGTTTCTCGATCTCGATTGATTTTAGGTTAAGTGGAGTATAATTTTTATCTGCTAGACACACTGTTCGAATGAAATGTGAAGTTTCGATTTGACCTCTGAAGTATTCTCTCAAGTTATTTATTTGCGAAAAATGCAGATTTGGTAAGTCCAGGATACCTCTTCCACCTTCTTCACAAGGCAAGGAGACTCTTTCTATTGCACTTCTTGGATGATGACATTATTATTATTATTATTATTATTATTATTATTATTATTATTATTATTATTATTATTATTATTATTATTATTATTATTATTATTATTATTATTATTATTATTATTATTATTATTATTTATTAGCTATTATATAAACTTAATTTATTTGTTTTAACAAAATATTTAAAATAAATAAAAATAAAAATAAAAATAAACTTATGCACGGGCAAAAGCCTCCCCCATTGATTTCCATTCATTTCTGTTATGCGTTTTTTGAAACCAAAGTCTGTCGAAAGCATGTAGCTCATCTCTCCATCTTTTGATGGTTGACGTCCGACTCGTCTGGTACCAATAAATGGTGTCCACTCAGTGCATTCTTTTGACCACCTGTCATCTGACTTCCGCATAAAATGCCCTGCCCAGTCCCATTTCAGCTTTCTTGTCTTCGAAACAATATTTTAGAAGAAAACAAATATTTCCTTAGTTCCTTCATGGTCATCTTCAAGATGGAGAAAAATAAAACCTGCCACAGGAAGTTCCAATATATAAGCAAGTTAAGTCCTTAATTTACCTTCGTTGTGGTTTAATATACTATGTAAAAGTTATGTCAAGTTTTTTAACAATTTATCAGTTCTGTTCTTCTTGTCACTTTTAAATGAATGGTATGAATGAAGTATAAATTTTTAAAAATGGTTTAATAAAGTTATATTTCTAGCTCGTTTGTGAATTGAAAATCGTGTTAAATGCTATCCGATGATAATTTTGGCACTAACGAGGTGAAAATTTGTTCGTAATTTGAATGAAATTTGCACAAGGCATTACTATTAAAAAGCTATGTTTTTTTCTTGCGTACTCCCCACAAGCCTAAAATACTCCCCTCCAATCCTCTAGAATACTCCCCTTCGAAATTGTATAACGGCAGCCCTGGTCAGTGCCTTATTTGACTGAGCTAATAATATTTACTCAAATTTGTAGAAATTTCCATTTTCCACTAAATTATTCAGTTTACTCCACACATTTTACATTTCTTAAAGCAAAACAAGGCACACACATAGGTATTAGTTATAACTTCAAAGTAATTTATTGTACCTAAAGAAAATGTGATAACACATTATTCATAACCTACTGGTATTAAATTCAAAATGTTCCAAAAACATGAATGGAAACAGTATTAAACGTGTTATTCTATGGAACACGCACTAATTATTTCTACTCGTACCTACTTCTCTAAGATATTAAAAGCTTTTATACGAATTCTTAATACCCATTATTATATCAGCAACGGGGGAGCCCCATATTATTGACGCCGCGCAGATGGTGTTCATAAGCGTAAAATATGTCTGTGTTCATTTAGAAAACAAAACAAAAAAAAAATAATCCATTGGCAATTTTATTTAACAACAAAAAAAAATTAGAAAAAAAAATTAAATTGTTATATTTTCCGCCATAAAATTAAATACATTTTTAATTAGATATTATTCCAAGGAAACACCAGGATACCTGAAGGCGTTGTGACTTTTAAAGCTTATTATATTTTCCCCAGGCGGTGTAGACGTTGTCAAGGGGGAGACGAAGGAGCAGGCTGGATGATAATTGTGTATTTTTTTTATATTTAGCCCTAAAGTAAGGTTATTTTCTTTTATTTTCCCTTGCCCTTCAATTTTTAATTATTCAGTTTATTTACTATAATGGTTGATGGGGGATGATGGTATTTTCTAGGCACAAAAAAGGTGTTTAATTTTATAAATTGTAGAAACATAAGACGTCTCTTACATTTAAATTTGAAGATGGGCAAAAAAAAAATCATAAATAATTTTACCCCACCAGTAAAACGCCAAATTATCATCTTGATCCCCTCAAAATGTAACAAATCAAAATAACGAGTCGCAGGATTTTTTTCTTCTGAGTCTTTACCTATCTTTTCTCCGCAGGTATTTATAGTCACAGTCAATATGGCAGACGTTTCGGTTTCTGCGTAAAATTACACTATACAGGATGCTAGCTGGATGTTTCCTTCCTCAGATTTCTTATACAATATAATTCCTACCAAATGCCCCACCCCGCTCCCTCTTCAACCTATCACAGCCATACCACTCTTGATGTTTTGGGTGCAAACAATTTTTACTTTTCTCTCACAATAAAACAAAAAAAAATGAAAATGTAACCCCAGCTTCTGAATATCAAGGATAACAGCTACTGGGAAACAAGGGGTGTGATGGCGGATGATGGCAGCAGGCAATCGACATATTCTATTTCATTATTTTCCTTTTGACTTCACTCCCGAAGGATCATAAAGCCCTTTTGTAAGCACTTCAACCAGATACTCTTTAAAGGTAGATAGGTAGGGAGGTTGGCTTTAAGCTGTACGAGTGTCGAGTATAGATGGGCAGCTATATGGCATTCCCTTTAGAGCGGTGTCGTTTTTAGCTTACGACTAACACCAACGTTCGAAACACGTAGAATATGAATATGAAATTCGATTCGTGATGTTGAAAAAGTTTTTAAAACAAAGTTTATTGCGATAGGTACGGTAAGAGTAGGTAAGGTACACATCTTCTTAAGGAAATAAAAAAAAATAATATCCTCTCTCTCGCAATGATCAAAGCAGATGATGATTTGGAAAAACATTAAGCAACATCTGCCGCACAAAGGTCGGATTTCAATCACAAATGATGTGGGTTTTTGATTTTTCTTTCTTTATTTTTTCATTAATCATTATAGGTAACTTACCTTCCTACTTTGTGTCTAAATGGGATTTTTTGTTCTCAAAAAAAGCTTTACATTAAACATTTTACAGATTTTTAGTAGTCAAACGAAAAAGAGAAAAAAAAAAACAAACAAAAGCTATTATGAGTTGTTGCCACAAGCAAACAAGCAACAAAAAAAAATCAATAATTTCAGGGACAAGAATAATATTGTGTTGTATTGTTTTTTTTTTTGCTGTCCTAATTCCTTAAAATCCAGTTTGACAATGTTAAAATGGCCAAAAATGTGCATTAGCGTTGTACAATACATATACCGAACGAAATGATATGATGACAGCCAAATAATTACTACTTATGTATAGATATCCAGCAAAGCAATTAGACTCATCCTTTGTTGAGAAAGACACAGGACTCTGGCTTAATTGATTAATGGACTGGCAACACATTTTATTTGTGTGGGTAGGTATGGATTCCGCATCCTTCTTCCACACCTTGATATAACTTTAAAGAGGAAATCAATATTTTGGTTACATATTTACGTCATCTATACCTTATGTATATATTCATTTGCCTATATATAAGAACATTGAATAATCTTCAGAATTTAGTGCTGTGCTTTATGGTTGGAAAATAAAAATAAATTGGATACTTTCATGGATTGGTAGTCCTCATACAGAACTCGCTCAACACTCAATATATATAGATATAGATATATTTCATAGCTTTATATGTATATGTTTTCACATATAGTCGTAGTACAAATCGATTTTCTTGTGTGAGATTTTGTACATATTCCCTAATGTCTATACGAATCGAATGATATATGGACCGAAGAAAAAGTTTTTTGGTATAAAAGGATTTGAATTTGATAATTTTTCATGTTCAGTTTACATTCACACTCACCCACGCACAAGCGGGATATTTTTCAATAATGGATTTTTGAATAGTTATTTTTTTTAACAAAGAGGAAGTTTTTTTGTTAAACGTTATCCAATGATATTCCTACAACCAATAAATATTATGTATTTTGATTGATTGGGGAAACTAAATTTTACTGAACTATTCAGAACTTGATGCAACAATTATTGTTATTAGAGTTTTTGAAGTGCCAGCTGTTTCCTGCAAGAGCTTAAAGGGGACTTTGAGCTAAGATCAGCGTTGCGGTTAGTGCAGATTTATCTGCATTTTGCAGATTTTCCACCAATTCACAGACTTTTGAAGCCCCATATCTCCACTGCAGATTTTGTCGGAAGCACTACGATATCCCGCAAACTAAAATCTCGAATAACGAAATCTCGCATTTTTTATAAATATGGAAATACGAAATCTCGCAAATTAAACCCGCGTTTCATAAACTCGCAATAACTAAATCAAGGGCTGGTCACGAGACGAGAAGTGTCTCGGTCTCGCACGACGAGACCAAGACGAGACGAGACTGGGTTTTAACCCACCGAGGCGAGACTGAAATGGACCGAAATTTAGAGAGTCTCATAAATTAAAAAAAAATCCAAATTCAGTTAAATATTTATTTTCTTCTGCACGTATTCAAACTATAATCGAAAATATTTCGTTTCAAAATCAACAGGTTGTCCGGAAATCGTATTTTTCGGAGAAGAGACCGAGACGAGACTTAATTATACGAGACTGAGACTAGACTGAACGTTTTTGATTTAAACGAGACCGAGACGGGACTTACAAAAGTCTCGCAGAGTCTCGTCTCGTGGCCAGCCCTACTGATGCACGTTGGTATTAAGGTTACTTAAAATCTGAGAAAAGTATTCTACTATCCGATGATTGATAGGTCCTTTATGACGGTACTTTGAAAGCTGTTCAATATAGATTTTCAGCACGAAAACTGACTTCCAAATCAATCCAATTTAATAATTCCTATAATCTCTTAAGATTTCAAAGGGTCCGCCAAATAACTTTTTTTTTTTGAAAATGCTATAAAAAAAACTACTGAATATTTTCTCAAATTTCTTTTTTTATTTGAAAGTACAATCCTTCCGGTTAATAATGGAAAATAATTTCATTCAAATGGCTGCCTGGCCTGGCCATGCAGTAGCATACACGTTCGGTCCAATTTTAAAGCACATTATCGATTGTGTGCAGCTGTATTTCACCAATGGATTCAGGAATATTGTCCTTTTAAGCGTCAATTGTCTCTGGCTTGTCGGCGTAACACTTATCTTTTACGGCACCCCACAAATAATAGTCCAACGGTGTCAAATCGCAGCTCCGAGGTGGCCAAACAACATCAGCTCTGCGGCTGATAATGCGATCTTCAAAAACAGGGCGCAAAACATAGAGTGTAGCTTCGGCTGTGTGGCACGTAGCGCCGTCCTGTTGAAACCAAATGTTGCCAATATCCTCCTCTCAACATGGCCCGATAACGATCTCCATTGACTGTAATGGCCACTCCTTGCTCAGTTTCGAAGAATAATGGCCCAATTATGCCTCTGGACCAAAATCCGCACCAAACAGTAACTCGTTTTGGGTTTACCGGCTTTTCAATGTATGCGTGCGGGTTTTCTGTGCCCCAAATGCGACAATTTTGCTTGTTTACATACCCGCCAAGATTAATATGAGCTTCATCTGAAAAGATGATTTTTTTGGAAAAATCGGCATCTTCTCTAAGTCGATCGCAGGCCCACTTAGCGAAGCGAAAATGCATTGGATGGCGTCATACCAAGGTCTTTATGCAAAATTCGTCTCAATGATGTCTCCGAAATGTTCAATTGTTGAGAACGACGGTGAATTGATGTTGATGGCGCTTCACGCACACTTTCTGCCACAGCAGCAATATTCTCGGGTGTACGCACTGTTTTTGGCTCTTCACGCTTTGGTTTATCGATAAGGATGCCAGTTTCTTTCACTTTTTTCACAAGATAACGAACATACGGAGCTGACGGTGCTTCTCTTCTTCCAAAATCCGTACGCAATTTTCGCACACATTCTGCAACATTTCAATGATTTTCAAAGTAATGTCGCAATATTTCTTAGCGTTGTTCAAGCATTTACACAACCATATTCGTTCAGCGGAAGGATAAAACTAATTATCTGTCAAATCAGACATGAGCTAAGTGTTACCATTCACGAAATAAGCACTAGTTGCCGATCCCTTAAAAAGATAAAATCAAAAACCATTGAAAATTCAACACGAAAAATTGTTTTTTTTTTCAATCATTTTATTTACCAAAACAATAAAGACGAGAAATTAAAAAAAATATATGCATAAGTATATTTTGTGTATGTATATTTTTTGTTTTCATTGAAAATCATATAAAATTCTTTAGCATACTTAACGCAATTTTTGTCTAAGACATCTTCCCCATTTTTTTACTTTCAAAACAATTTCTAGATTTTTCCGATTTTTTGTTATATCAAAAACTTTCTTTATATTAAGAATATCTGTCTATCTTTCTCGACCCGTTTAGAAAATAGAGAAAACCGAGTTTCATTTTGTTTATTTATAAAAATCTTGAGACTGGGTCTCATTTATAGCGGCAGGGCTTCAAGAGGTTGTGGGTTGAAAACTCGGAGCTATATATCAGATTCTCTATAACAATGGTAAACTTAATATTTCTACCTCATTTACGTATTAAGTTCCCATATAAATCATTTACCTATAAACGGAAATTTTGTATTTGTTTAAAGATAAAAATTGTTAATGTTGGTATGTGTACCAACCGACACATGCCACAGTAAAATAATATGTAATTAGCCTGATGAAGTAAGTGGACACATTTTTGCTGCACTAAACAGATTTAAATGTAATTCTATATATTACTCATTATTTTATGTGGCAAGTTGAGCTGTTGTTAATTAAGGGATTTAACATTGGGATTTGGTGCGATTATATGGAAATTTATTTGTTACGCGGAATGCATGTGGCAATTTATATAAAGATTGATATAGTATGTCAAGGGAAAACCACTTCAAATAATTGAATTAAATAGAACATTCATTCAAAAGTACTTAGGAACTTCAAACGAATTTATTTAAACTTTTAATTGAATGTTTTCTCTTCAATTGTTTACATAGCCAACTAGGAACTAAATGTCTGCTTTCTAGGTATTTAATATTCTTTTAAAAATTGTTTTATTTTAACATCCATCAAATCAAAAAGAAAAAAAACAAGCTTTCCCAACCAAATTTCCAAAAGGACTCTGTTTGATATTTATTTTGTGTAAAAAGTTTGTTTGCAAACCAAGTAAAACACACAATGAGTAGGTATATCAAATGCCAATCAGCATCAAGGGGAAAATACATTTAACGACTATCAATTTGTAATTGATTGAATAAAATATATATTTTTTCGGTCCACTTGACTTGACAAGTCGCCATTATGGCGACCGTCGTCGTTTGTCGGGCGGCGGCGGCGGCAGCGGGCGTCTAAGGCTCCATATACACAATGGAAAAAAGAGCACTTTTCCCCAAATCAAAACATCAAACGGAACCTTTCAGACACAAGATAATTTACTGCCGAAACCCTCCTTCAGGTTAAGAGAACATAAATTTGTCCATTGTTTCCATTCCAACTAAAATATACATACTCATACATACGTGTGTACATAAGGTAGGTAGTCTTGTATTTAGATATAATAATTTATTGCTCAAGTGGGCGAATTCAAAGTCATCAAGCTTATGAGATGAAAAAGAAGTTTGGAAATTTCTATCGAAATCTCCTTCAGCAGGTGGAGTTGGAGTAAACGACATTGAAGGCGCCTTGTTTATGAAGCGGATATTCTATTTAATATATACATTATTTGGTTTCTTTACTTAAATTGATGCATATTTTGCGGGAACATCTACAATTCAATGGGATAATAAGATGAAAACTTACTTTATTTGTTCCCATGTTGATTCGCCGAAATGTTTAAGGACCAACAATTCCAGAGCGTAATTTACAAATCCATACTAGAAATATACAATAAACAAAATAATTATTTACAATCTTTTATATATATTTTTTGGGGCAAATGTGATGTTTAAAATGTAAAAGATATATGTGAAGGTTAAACCAATTGAGACAGCACTTCATAAAGTGACCGGTTCGATGACGATACTTGAACTCAATCCACTTCGAAGAATTTCAAATGGACGAGCATATTTGACAAGGGGCTTTAAATATAATAATGTTCAAAACAGCCAAAATCGATAAGCCCTAACCTCTATTTAGCATCGATCCCACGCTATTAATTTGGGTGGAATTCATACTTTAAAGTAAACAACACAACTTGATGAGAATGCAGATGTGGGTGATATCAATTTATCAAGGTCGAGTGGATGCACGTGACGGTCTTTAACCTCCGGTTAAATTACAAACATTTTGAAATCTAAAGGTGCCGTCATACACTGAAAGGAAAGTCCTTTCTGAAAAAAAAACTTTTTTATTTCCAAGAAAGCAAATATTCTGAATGCACTTTTCGGTTCGTCACACTATGAAGCGAAACAAATTTCTGAAAGTGAAGGGAGTTAAAATCTGTCGTCGACAAAACCGTCAACATGCATATATGCCTAGTGACTATACCACCACAATCTTACGGTGACGTTAAATAACGCCCAACGAAATAAGACCGAATCTTAAGTTTGGCCTTATTTCGCTTTGAAAATGGAAATGAGAGCAAACTGGCTTTATTTCTATTTCCAAAACGAAATAAGGCCAAATTTCGTTTGGAAATAAGGCCAAATTTATTTTTACGAAAACATTGAGCGAATTCGTAATCGTCTGACTAACTTAGATCTGCAAAGTTTGTGTTCGTAAACAAAAATTGAAATCTGACTTCAGTAGCCCTGCAAAACAAATTACGTTCGTAAACATCAAAAGTACGCCGAAATCAAGTCGGCGTCGGGCAGTTTGTGCAGAAAAAAAAAAACATTCTGCCGAAAAAAAGTAATTTTTGCTGACAAAAAAAAAAATTTAATTAAAACAGGAAAACATGTAAAGGGTGGCCCATCTAGGGTTTGTTTTTGAATCATGTTATTTTTACGCTGACAGCTGTTTCCCAATCGAAATCTTGACGGGAAGTCTGTATTATACCTCCAAGTCGCTTCACGCTTGTCCACATGGGGATATATTGAAAACTTATTTCCAAAGTGAGTGCCATGTGAAAATCGCCTTTTCTGACGAGGCACTTCGTTTACAAACGAAATTGAAGTGACCGATTTCGATGCGAAGCCAGCCGAGGCAGCCATTGAGCACTTGAACGACGTTGTGTTCCATATATTATTGGGAATTGTTGGTGTTAGTAATAAAGCCATAATACATGGACAAAATTAAACTTTGTTCACTTTATTGCATTTTTAAAAAGAAACTTGTGATTGACCACCCTGTACATGAAATGGCTTCGAAGTACATAAATCATCAGGATATTTGTCTATAAAAATGTCACCCAAAATCCCTAGAATCGCCTTTTTTTAATAATCGGATTTTTTATAAATAATTTTCTGCGCTGCGATGTTTACGAACACAAATTTATTAAAAACCGGCCGCCTGCTTGCTTTCTGCGGGCAGAAGAAAAATAAAATCGATACGCAGAAGCTAAGCAGGCATGCGGCAGATCTGCCGCATATTTCTGCGATTACGAACTCACCCATTCAGTTCAAACAGAAGCTTTGAAAGCAGGCCGACTAACAACAGAGGCGCCTGCATACCCTAAGCGGAGCGACGAAGTCGCGTAAGCAGGACAGAGGACCCAAAAAGGGAGTACAAATCCTTGAACCCGCGAAGCCCGCCACCCAAAGTACTGAAACTTTGAAAAATAGGCGCCTGCCAGTTGGAGGATTAATTCCTTTTTTTTTTTGGAGTTATAACTCACGCGGGTGTTAGTTCCCAAAAAAAAAAAACTTAACCCCATCAGTCGGTCTGCTTTCAAAGATATTGTACTAAAAGTGGCGCAGTGTATTAACGCCCACGGAATTATCCCCCGCGGGTGTTAATTCTTCAAAAAAAGAAATTAACCCCCGCGGGTTCAAGGATTTAAACTCCCTTTTTGGGTCCTCTGTCCACTCACGCAACTCCGTCGCTCCGCTTAGTGTATATACTTTTTTTGAAAATTACACACACGGGGGCTAGTTCCGTGGGCGTTAATGCACTAAACCGAATCAAAATAAAATAAAGGCGATTTGTTTTCCAGTTTTTGAAACTAATAAAAATGAAAAAAAAATAAAGCCAAATTGGCTTTATTTCGTTTTTTAAAGCGAAATAAAGCCAAAAATAAAATTCGGCATAATTTCCATATTAAAAACGAAATAAGGTCAAATTTTTGATATTTGGCTTTATTTCGTTGGGCCTTATTTTACGTCACCATAATAACAAGTAGGATAAAAGCTTCTGCTATCACTGCATGTTGTCTTACAAACACATTTGGTCTTATTTCCAAATCAAATTTGGTCTTATTTCGTTTTGGAACTGGAAATAAAGCCAATTTGGCCAAATAAGGCCAAATTTGAGATTCGGTCTTATTTCGATTGGTCTTATTTCATGTCACCGTTAAAATCTATATATTTGTGAATTTTTTGCATGAGCTGTCACTGGCCGCATTCAAATATTAATGCAGATCGATCTGGAATACCTTTGTGTTGTACTCAGCCCAAGTAAGAACACAGCTGAGTCACTGTGTTTTGTCAAACGATTACAACAATTCAAACCTTTCCCGATAGCTTTGCTTAGGCACTTGAATGCGGTCACTTTTCTGGACTGAATAGTTTTAAAGTGTTTAAAATTTACAAAATGTTAGTAAGCTGATTTTAATATAAATTAAATAGGCCTTTTAATTTAAATAAAGTATTTATTTATTTATTTATTAACCATCTATCAAGTACATGACTCTCTTAGACTTAGAATCTTAGAATATACTTATAAGGTATTATATTTACAGTTATTGACAATAGAATATGTAATTAAAAAAAAAAACATTTAAACATTTAGGGGCATATTCATAGTCGCAGATAGACCCGGGTTTAACTTAAATACAGTTCAAGACAATTTTGGTTCAATGAATACAGACCGATTTTAATTACAAATTGTTGGTTTTATATTTTTATAAGATAGTTAACTTGGTAAACTACACAAATATATTCAAATATTTTGAAATGATAAACTTAAAAAAATAGAATCAACGTCCGAAAATTCAACTAAAGCTATGTTTAACTTAGACCCAGGTCTAAAATGACTATGAATATGCCCCATAATGTCCAATAACTACAATAATTTTAAGACAGTAGTTTTAAAAACATCCCTGCTTAAAAACAAGTCAATATCTTGACAAATAGAATTAAACTCAGAACACGACCTTGAAATTGGATCAGATCTACCGTAGTTTGTAAACGAACGGGGAACAAAAAAGAGTGTTTGCCTTAACCTCAGTTGCCTTGAAGGAGCATATAAAAAGAAAAGCGAGAGAAGTTCTGGACAATCAATACGATTACAAAGAGTATCTCTAGCTAACATGATTAGATAATACTTCCGCCTAGCTTCAAGAGTCTTTAAATCGATCAAGAGACATCTGACACTATACGATGGCAAGACATTGTCAACCCAATTAAATTTCCGTAACGCATACCTAGAAAATTTGTTCTGTATCGATTACAAACGATTTACACCCACTCTATACAACAGACACCATATACAACAAGCATATTCTAGGGTTGATCTTATCAGAGATATATACAAAGATTTAACTGTATATGGGTCCGAAAAAAGTTTTGAGTTCCTCATTATAAATCCCAGTAGTTTATTCGCTTTTGAAATTATGTAATCGAAATGCACTTCAAAACATAACATTGAATCGAAAATAAATCCTAGATCCTTTTGGCTGTACACTGACTCAAGTGGTGCATTAGAAATGTGGTAAACATGTTTAATTGCAGCAAACGATCTTGTAAATGTAATGCTTTTACATTTAGCTATATTAAGGAATAAACGATTCTCATTACACCAAGCTGAAACTTCATCCAAGTCAAATTGAAGTCGATGGCAGTCCAGCACACATTTTATTGAACTAAATAGCTTTAGGTCATCCGCAAAGAGCAAACAATTGGAAAAGTTAATGCTAGATGGATCTTCTTATAAACAATATGAAAAGGAGAGGTCCTAGATGACTTCCTTGGGGAACACCTGAATGGTTAAGAATCTTCTTTGATACCACTGTTCCAATTTGTACACTTTGCTTGCGGTTAGTCAAGTAATTTTCCAACCAACGAAGAAGATTAGAGTAGAAACCTAAGCAATTTAACTTCCTTAACAAGATATCATGCTGAACTCTATCAAATGCTTTAGAGAAATCTGTATAAACTGCATCAACCTGATTGCCACGTTCAATACCTTTCATGCAAAAATTTGCGAACAAAGCTAGATTTGATACAGTTGATCTACCACTTACGAATGGATATGCTAGACCTTACCTCATCATAAATGCATTTTTTAACAATAGCTTCAAAAACTTTCGGTATTAATTTCAGTTTTGAAATGGGTCTTTAATGAATATCCTCTTGTTTTGAGCCAGATTTATGTACAGGACTAATCATCGACAACTTCCAAAAAGTCACCGGTAGAGAGTGATAAGTTGAAAAGCTTAGTGAGTGGAACAGCAAGACTACTTGAGCATATTTTAAGGAAAGCTGGGCAAAAGTTGTCAGGGGATAACTTAAAATTAGATTTCAAAGATGAAATATGAAGCAAAACTTGATCAACCGACAAGCTAAGATTACCTAAATTTGTTATATTTTCACCGCATCGAATAGCATGGGTAATTGGAACAGAATCAAGGACATAATTCGATTGAAAATATGAAGCAAACATATCACAAATTACTTTTTCATCACTCGATGATTGATTGAGATAATTCATGGTAGCTGGGACACCGTATGACATGCGTTTAGAATTGAGAAACTTCCAAAAGGCCTGAGAGTCGCTCTTAATATTATTTTCAATAGATCGCATATAGTTACTGAACACAGTCTTTTTTAGAGTTTCGTATTCTTCCCTACATCGTTAATAGCGAGCACGTAAGTCAGGATCTTTTCTATATATTTTTTACGCACCTTAGCAAGCTTATTTTTAAGATTACATAATCTGTTATTGAACCAACAAGGCTTATTTCTAGGTTTTAACTCTTTAAATGGGACAAACAAATTATATGCTTCTTCGATTATGACAATAAAAGAATCATAACACTCCTTTAAGTCACAAGAGCAAAGGGTTTCCTCCCAATTGACCGCGTTTAAAAATGATTAATTCCAGCGTAATTGGCTTTACTAAAGTACCGAACTGAGTTTAATTCATGCTTATTGAAATCTAATTTAGTAAAATTTAAAACCTTTATATCAAATTCTAAAGCACAATGATGCATACTATTTCTAAAAATGGGAACTTTTGATATACTTAAATTAGCTTCTAGTTCATTATTAATAAAAATTGTTAGTGTCATAAATAAAAGCGTTCAGAATACAGACCCAACCACAATTATATATTTAATTAGAACTAAGGATTTTAAAACAAACAATATTCTGTTATAATTATATGTACTGCATTTTATTTGTTATTTGACAACAGTTTTAGGGAATTTAATTTCAACCGACCCTCAAAATAAAATATTTTGTTTTGTTATAAAAATGCTTTTGGTATTTGGAAATATCATACTTAGAAGATTTTTGTTTGTATTCATTTGAAACTATAATCAAAAAAATTAAATGATTAACATGACATACCACATGTTCGAACAATTGTTCTCCCTTTGGTTTTGTTACACATTTTATTCAATTCATGTAACCAAAATTCCACTAAATACATGCTAGCTTGATGTTGAAAAAACAATTAAAACATTTAACCACAATGACAGCAGTGAAAACGGAATATAAATAAGATATCAAATATAATGCAGTCACCCAGGTACGGATCGAAGGGAATGAAAGCTGATGCTTTAATTCTTATTTATAACAATCGGTGGAATTCCTATAAAATGTCTTCTTTTGATTAATCGAGTGTGTGAAATTAAGTTTGAGTCTCGATTTTCAAATATTTTAAAATGCAAAAATTATTAAAATTTGCTTTGTATTTTATTTAAAAATGTTTTTATATAACGTAAAAACGACTTTCACTTTGAAAAAGCTAAAAATATCCCTTTAACGTTATTTAACAAACCTGCTGATTTTTTTAGTAAAAGGCTAAAAATCTCCATGTATTTTGTATGAGAACTTTCAACTACTGCTCGTGTTAACGTCAACCGATGTCAACAAAATTTTGTACAGATTTTTATTTGTCTACCCTGATCACTTTTAGGGGGGGACTCGAAATAAATTCCAACTTTGACTAAAATAAGCGCCACCCTACTATCCAGTGACAGTTAAAAAAAAATAATTATTTGAAATTTTAAATCGTATCAGGGCTAAATGAATTTTAAAATACATATATCAATCTTTAATTGAAAACAGGGTGACTAAGGGGGAGGGGAAAAATTCTGAAAAAAATTAGGGGATTTTTTGTCACTATTTAGAAACTATTGGCGGCTGGAGAGGTGTTTTTTTTTGTAGGTGCATAAGGACCAGTCGAATGTATATAGTATGTAGGTATTTTGATCAAAGTGGTTATTAAAGTTGATTTTGTGTCAAAGTATTTAAAATTAAATTGGATTCACCCTAGAGGAACAAACACCTCACGCAATTATGCGTTTTTTTTTATTCTCTGAAAAATAGGCTATACAAAAGTAGTACACTCATTTCCTATCGACAGGCGCACACAGGAATGGTTGCGAGTTGTTAGTCACTAGGCCTTGGTTCTTCATGAGCCGTAGTGCCACCCGATTTATTTATTTTTAAAGTAGTACACTTGGGCGTATACGCACTTTTTTTTTTTTTTGAACTTTTAACAAAATTTAATAATTGTTGGTTTATGTGCCCGATTTATGCCGTGTGGACCAATAAATTGGTAGATATGAGGTGCTGTGGTCAATTTATTCTTCTTTCTTCTATATGTGTGATTTGATTAACTTTGCTTTCGGAAGGAAATAGAAAAGTTTTCCATAAAATTGTTAAATTCGGTAAAACATCAAGGTCTGTTGGATTTTTGAGTTTCACGGTCTTTCTTTTGTGATCTATTTACATCCATTTTTGGTATTCGTAATAATCTTTTTAAGGGTTTTTTCGGAAAGAAACATTTTAAAAATTGTCGATTAAATGGCACTTCCACTTGCTTCATGCGCCGTTAGGCAATAACGCCCAAGGCAAAAGCACCCAAATAGATTTGGAATTACCGCCCAAAAAAATTCTGAAGAAATTGTTGTTGTATTTTTGTTTCCAGTTTTGGGCGTTTTTTGCTATATTTATCTAGATGAAACAACGCCCAACATTTTAAGTTGAAATAGAGAAACTGGAAAAAGGCCCAAATAATGGAAATATTGCCAAAAACAATAACAAAATAACGAAGTTACGCCCAAATGCAAAGGAAACATCGCCCAAAGCATTGAGTGGGTATTTAAATGAAACTATTTTGATGAAGCTACACGATTATTCGTCTTTTTCTGAAAAAATACTGTTGTCCAATAAAACTGTTGACATAGGCGCCTGCCTGGAGACTGAGCATAACCTAAGCGGAGCGACGGAAACAGAGGACCCAAAAAGGGAGTTTAAATCCTGAAACCCGCGAAGCGGTTAACCCGCGAATGTACTCTTATTTAAGAAAACTATTAAAAATAGCTTCCGTTTAGTTTTGTTTGGACAAATCGCCCAAAAATGAGGAAAGAACCCCCCAAATTTTACATTAACAATTTACGTACTCAATTTTTCGGCGATATTTCCATTTAATGATTGGGTCAAAAATTAGTTTGGGCAATATTTCCATTTTGTATTTATTTTTTGGCGATACATTTTTTTTTTTGGCGATAATTCCAAATCGATTTGGGCGCTTTAGCCTTGGGCGTTATTTCCAAATTGCAATTAATTTGTTTGTGACAAATTTTCGCGAAATAGTCCTAGTGATTCCACCATCAACGCCAACTGATGAACTTAATATACATGTTTAAAATCGGTCAAGACCCTCAATTTAAAATCAAATTTTTCAGATTTACCTTCGAAATGCAATGAGCTTAAGTGCCAAAACGGTCTTATAGTAACAAACAAACTGAATTAGTTTTTCAGAAGAAAATAACTCATTAGGTTGATGATTTTGTTTGCTTTAAACTAAAGGCTCTCCCAAATCAATGCGAAACATTCATTGCGGCGAAGCAACAGGTGTCGAAATGTCAAGATCTGAGAGCGCCAATCGATTTAGGAGGTGGATTTTACCTGTTGTCACGGCCAGTGGAAACCAAATAAATCGCACTTGACAGTGATGGTGGCGAAATGTCAAAAATCCGAAATATTACACCTTTTGCTTTGACAGTTGATAGTTGGAGGCGAGATAGCAAACCATACAAATTTTTCAAATATTTTCTTACAAGTAGGTGTCTTTAGAATAGATATTTAGAAGTACGTGAATATATAGTTAAGCTTTCATATTAATACTAATTAACACTTGCACAATATTTCTATCATTTGAAAATTGAGAACATGAATGATGTTGTCGGGAATAAGTTTTCCTGGGGAATCGGGCGGTCAATTCATCGAATTTATTTCAGAGATATTCACGATAGCAGAAATATTTTCAAGGAAAACTATTTTCCACGGGAAATTTTTTTTTTCAAGATTTGTTAACAAACTATCCTTTAACAAAAGGGACCCGGACAACGCCGGGTGTTACCGCTAGTTATACATATACGAGTATAGGTGTACAATACCACTATCTATTTACAAATGCATTTATTTTAAAAGCGAAACCATAAGAACAAATCAAATTTCCATAATGATTGCAGTGCAGCGGTTGTCACCAAATTGACCAATTTAATTAAAATTGCAAATTGACACGCCAAAAACACACAATAGCTGCGGAAACTCGCAAACAGAAAGCTTTTGTGTACATACATATGTGCAAATGAATATTTCATCAATTAGCTATACTGCAATTTAGGTGTAAAATAATTTGTTATATTTTTTGTTTATTTAGTGTGGAAAGGCGTGAATAATAATGGTTCTTATTACGTCAGTTATAACTTTTGTATACATAAAAACAAATCAACAATCCAGAAATCCTCTAAGCCACCCACTAAAAAATATTTAAATGTTTTTGACAATTTGATCAAACACGAGTGTTCCTGTATCCTGTCCTTTGAATTTCTTCTCGGTCGTTTTGCAATTGGACTTTTGTTTTTTTTTTCTTAAGAATATTTATTTTGTGTCAACGCTTTTTGTACAGCTGAAGCCACAGAACAAATTTAATACATTTTCAAGTAAAACTTTTTTGTTTTACTCGTCAAAAGAAACAGAAAGTAAAACTTTTTTTTTGCAGAGAGGATATTATTTCCTAGCTCAAAGATGTTTTTCCATTTTGGCTTGGCGTTCGTCTTGTCGACAGAACAGAAATATAAAAGCAAAAGTTTGACATCTACGCTTGGTTCAATTTCAAATTAAATTCCTTCTCTTTCCGTCTCCGAAGATGATGGTTGAATTTACAATTTAAGTGAGAGAAGGTACTGTCAGCATTTGGATCTTATTTCATCATCGTCTTCGTTATAGAGCACCTAAATATTTTATGTTGGTGGTATTTTAAGTTTGAACAAATATCATTAAAAAAAATACATCCTCGTATATAAGAATTTTATTTAATTTTCGCCCTATTTGTTATTTTCCCATGAGAACATCATACATCTCTGGTCTATGGGCCATTTTGAAAAAGAATGTTAATTTATTGGGCGTGCTAAACTATCATTTGAAGAGGAATAAAATATTTAATGGTTAGAGTAAGACCATAAAGTCACGATAGCACGTAGAGGAATGTGTAGGTATAGTACAAACTCATACCCACTTAGAGTCAAGAAATTCACTGAACCATCAATTATGGGTGAAATAATTTATAAATCTTGTCGGAGTTCGCATTATTGTTATTGCTTTTTATATGACTCGTAAGGATTTCTTCTTTTATTTTTTTATTTGTTCAAGGTTATACACACTTGGAATTCAAAAGGTTTCATCAGATAGAGATAATAAAATTCAATTTAATGTTGCAAATTTATATTTTTTATTTTTGAAGAAGAAGAAGACGATAGTAGGTATGGGCTTTGTTATTTATGACCTAGAAAGTAATTGAATACTTTGAATGATTATAAAGATGGTGGAATAATTGAGTTAGACAAGAATATATATAATACTGAAGCAGAAGGATTGGCTGGAATGAAGACCCTCACAAAACTGATAACACGTGATTTCGTTGAAGTATTCTGTTTTTCAGTGATAATTTCTAAAGTCGAAATTGTTTTGTGATTGATCGGTTTTCCAACCAGTATCTTAGGGTAGCACCCTTAAAAACTTATAGTGTATTAAATGCTTGATTTTAAAAAAGTAGCTGATGCAAGACCCAAGACTATTGGTAGGGACATCTAGTGCGTCGTAGGTCAATATAAATAAATTAAATTAAATTGGCGCAACGGCTCGTGAAAACCCAGGGCCTAGTGACTACCAACTCGCAACCATTCCTGTGTGCGCGTGTCAACAGGAATGGAAGGGACCTACAATTTTATGCCGCACCCGAACGGCTAAACGAGAAGCACTTATTCATGACAAGTGATAGGCTTGGAGGATTTGTCAATTCCTCGCAAGAGGACAGTAGCCCTGAAAAAAAATCTTTTTTTTAGTTTTTAGTTGGACGAGGCTGGGAAGTGAACTTAGACCTCCAGCGTGACAGTGAAACACACTAACCATAACGCTACGGGCTACGTCAATACTTTGTTTAACACAAATTTTGTTCGAAGGACTGTTCAGTCGTGCATGATTATATCCTTCTACAGACAACTCATTGAAATTACCTACAGAAACAGTCAAAGAAACAACAAATTTTGTAGACCATTTTGAACACCTTGTCTAGAAAAGGTTAAACAACAAACACCTGAAATGTCACTGTAGCAACTTATTTCAGTACAAACATTAAATTATTTAGCGTGCACTAAAGGGATTTTGAATACCCTTAAAATAATGTACACAGCACAAGCGATTTTCAAGATTGAATGCACATTGAATGTCTGAAGTTCACAATGAGAGGGGAAATTGGGCTGGGTAGAGCATTCCACATTCGTGCAGTGCGACTAAAAAATAATCTCTGTAGTTAACAGTACGCCCGAAGTTGGGCTGAAGGGTACACTGATAGGAATTCCTTAGAAGTGCAAGTATTACGGTTGAATTGTTTAAGGGAGGAATTTTACTGGCTATTTCACTAGAATAAAATTAAATAAGTACAAAATAAATTGGGTGGCACAACGATTCATGAAGAACCTGGGCCTAGTGACTAACAACTCAAAACCATTTCTGTGTGCGGGTGTCGACAGGAATGGAAGGGGCCTACGATTTTATGCTGAATCCGAACGGCTAGACGAGAAGCACTTAATTATGACAAGTGATACTCCTTTTTTTTAGTTTTTTAGGTGGCCGAGGCTGGGAAGTGAACCAGACCTCCAGCGTGACAGTCCATCGCACTAACCATAACGCTGCGGCAACTCAAAAGTTTTCTGGTCACTGAGTAAGAGTTTAAAATCATCAAGTTCATTTCCTAAGGTAAGGAAATTACGAAATCGTTGCTCTGACTGTCCTAATGAAGTCTGTTCCTTGTTCTCAGAATATTTTCAATTTGTTTACTCCGTTGATAATAGTTAGGGCATTAAGGGAGCCAACCTTGCACTTTATTTTGACGGGATAAGCTTTGGTACTTTAATAATCCACATTCTAAATTTACTTTTAAGAAGTGTTGACCGGAGATATAAGGGTTGCCTTCTTAACAATATTTTAACATGAAATTTCACATAAATTATCCTATAAATCGGGAACCAGACATCGGTTGATATCATGGATTGTCTCGTTGGATTTAGAATACTTGAAGCCATAGGGATATGTTCATTTTTTTACCCCTCCTCCACCCTTGTACAGGGGAGCGAAATACCCTCGGCGGATAAGGGTTTTTATTTGTCAGAAAATAATGGTTATAAAATAATTATTCATACAATTTTAATATGAGCGTCGTCGTAGAAATTCATATTCTACAGCCTAATGGTTATAAAATAATCATTCATACAATTTTAATATGAGCGTCGTCGTAGAAATTCATATTCTGCAGCCTATTTTTATCCATGTAATAGCTTTCAATATAATTTCCCTAGAAAAAGTTATAACCTTTTTATTAAATGATGACTAAATTTTCAGTGAAACGATCATAATATTACGAAATTTCAATGATATGGTGACGAAACTTGGCACACATGTCTCATTTCTCTTAAGAAATAAGAATCAAAAGAGTCCATAAAATTATCTGGGGCTAAAGGGTGTTTTTTTGAGTAAAACAGAAAAATGTAAAACTATGCCCCGTAAACCCCCCCACAGAACTAGAACGTTAATGAAAGTTGGTAGGTACGCTTTGTTTTTTTATTTTTACCAAGAATAAAAAAAGATAAATCAAATATATATTGTCAAAGGTGGTTTTTGAGAGAAAATGTTTTATCTGCTCTACTCAAAAAATACATTAATATTTCCAATAAAACGACAATTACTTTCTTAATGGTGATTGCATCGTCTTTACTTAAATTGGATTCAGCGTTAAAAAATACTTTAAAATCATGTACCATATTATATATTTGGAACTCAATTACATATAAATAAAATGTTGGGTGTATAACCCATATTTTCCTTCCGCCTACAAAAAACACCCTTGGAACTAATTTATTTGTATGGATCCTTTTAAGTCTTGGTTCTAACAAGAAATAAAACATTTCTACCAATTTTCATCAACATACCAGTTTTGGGAGGGGTTTACTGGTAATAGTAATTCACTTTTCACTTTCACTCAAAAAAAACACCCTTTCGCCCCAGATATTTTTATGAACTCTTTTGATTCTTATTTCTTACGAGAAATGAGACATGTGTGCCAAGTTTCATACAATACCATTGAAATTTGGTAATATAATGCTCGTTTCACTGAAAATTTAGTCATCATTTTATAAAAAGGTTATAACTTTTTCTAGGGAAATTATATTGAAATTATTTTGATTGCATAAGATTGGGCATTAAAAATTTCCCCAAGGTCATATACCATATGCTTAGATTATACCAAGACGAATATATAGTGGTTTGGTATAGTTCCACCTTCCCCTTGGCCCATTTTGAAAGCGATTATACAAAAAACTAATACATGGATACATATGGACTTCGGATATGCTGTAGAATATGAAATTCTACGTCGACCCTCATCTTTCATTTTATAACCATTATTTTCTAACAAATAAAAACCCTTATCCGCCGAGTGTATTTTGCTCCCCCCGTATACAAGGGTGGAGGAGGGGTAAAAAAATTAACATATCCCTATGGCTTCAAGTATTCTAAATCCAACGAGACATTCCACGATATCAACCGGATGTCTGTTTCCAGATTTATATGCTAATTTATGTGAAATTTCATGTTAAAACATGGTCATATATATATCTCTCCGGTCTGCCAGTGTTGTCACCGTGGAAACACTTCTTAAATGTAAAATTAGGATGTGGACTATTAGTGTACCGAAGCCCATCCCGTTAGAATGAAGTGCAAGGTTTGACCTAAAATATGGCCTTGACGCCCTAACTATAATGTTGATGTAACTTCTACTAAATTATACTTAAAACTACTACAATAGACAAACCATAGAAATGTTTAATATAACTCCTCATAGTATCTTCAACGTTATAAACGGTCTTGATTCCAATACAAATCCGGGATCTGATGGAATTCCTAATATTTTTTACAAAAAATGAGTAAAGGTACTGTCTGAACCAATAAGTAAAATTTTTTATTGCTCTATTTGGCAAATGAAATACCCAACCATGTTTAAAACATTCTTTATTAACGCCTATTTTAAAATCAGGTGATCCCAAGCAGATATCCAATTATCGCCCAGTTTCTATTTTAAGTAGTTTAGCATTGATTTTTGAAAAAAAATTGTATACAAGCAGCTTTTTCCTCAGACCAAAAGTTCTTTAAGCGATTTTCAACACGGCTTTGTTCCAGGGCTCTCAACCATAACCAACCTTGCTTTGTTTACAGATATAATCGCACGTGCTCTTGACAATGGTGACCAAGTGGACTGTATAAGCACTGATTTAAGCGAAATAAAGGACCTCGGCATAATTTTTGATTCGAAACTTTTATTCTCTTCACACATAAACTTCATTAACAAGAAATCGTTTGAAATGCTTGGTTTTATAATGAGAACATGTAAATCTTTCCAAATGACTAAATCTTTCACTACAATGTTAAATTCTTTGGTAAGACCGTGAGTAGATTATGGAACCCCTTTTATTTGACCTTCTCGAAACAAGTGGAAACTGTCCAAAGAAAATTTACAAGGTACCTTTTCTTTAAAATGAATGGCCCTCTAGTAGAATATAATAATGGACTACAAATGTTATCGTTCTTATCACTAGAAGAAAGAAGATTATGCGCCGATGAAATTTTTCTTTATAAAAGACTATATGGTTTAATAGACAACGCTAATATTCTCGAAAAGATCTATTTGAACGTTCAATACGCTCAACGCAGACATCTAAATCCTTTTTACAATCTAAGAACTGCAAAGACTTACTTAATGCATAAATCACCGTTTTACAGAATTCAAAGAAATTATAATCAAGTCTTTCATGATATCAACTTAATCGAATTAAGTATGTACAGTGCTTTACATAAGTATAAACGCACCTGTAAAAATGCATTTTATAAAAAACTGGAAATGGAAACAACACCTTACTATTTTTGTATTTAATGGCATTAGTAAATGAGTGAATTGAGCAAAAGAAAAGTCCCGTTATTTTCCCTAGCGTTGTTTAGAAAATAAAAACAGATTTTTTCGTATTGCAGAAGTATAAACGCACTATGCAAATCTCCTTCAAGCTTCATTTAATTATGAGTTTCGAGATGACAAACAACGAAGCTGCGTGGTATACATTTAAGCGACACGGAAAAGTTAAAAATTCAGGACTTTTCTTCAAGTATCCTAAAATGTAGGGCTATTGTTAGGAAAATTTCGAGATCGGGTCGTTTTTCCGTAATTTCATACAAGACCCAGAATCTCATGGAACGAAAATAAGACCCGGAGGTCCGCAGATGCTGACACGTCGCGATAATAGCCGAACAATCAATGTTGCATCTAGTTCGGTGCATTTTTTGAGGGAAATTCGTTAAGAATTGGGGTTAGGCGTTTTATTTTCGAAGGTTTTTCGTACTTTACGAAGCACTGGAGTGATTGTTCGGGGCAAAATGGCGCCAGCTCCAAATCTGACAACAGCCCACAAACAAAATGTATTGGAATTTCGGTGGCTCAATACTTTAATGTTCTATGTCATATAAAATGCACAAATAGGTTCTTTTATATAAAAATTTTCGTCTTTTTGTCGACTCTAAGAAAATGTATGTTTCATTTTTTTTTCTCCAACTAATGGCTTTTTTATAGCCCTAATTAACGGAAACATTCCAAAGACTCTTAGTTATGCTCAGTACTTAAACGTTCATATACACCATAAAAGAAATTAAATCAATAAGTAAATGATTAAAAAGTATTGTTAGATGGGAAAAATTCTATTGATATACTTTAATATAGAATTTTGTAGTTTATTATGTAATTTTTAAGCATTAATAATAGTTTTTCTCTAATAATCCATTGCTTTCCATATGTCTCTCTCAGTGCTATAATGTTCTATGTCCGACATAGAACAAAAGACTTACAAAAAACTCAAAAAATTTAGAAAAATGTTCTATGTTAAAATTGAAAAGTGGTAAATAAATCGATATTTAATACAGACAAAATAAAGTAGGTCATTAATTTAATTAAGTTTTTTAGACGTTTTAATATTTTAAAATCAGCTTCCTAAAACTTTGCAAGCGATTATCTCTGAATAATGAAAACCTAACATAGAACATTGAAGTATTGAGCCAGCGATTTGCCCGTCAAATATCAACCGCTATTGGAAAACTGTAATTTACATTTTATTATTAAACGCTTCAACTCTTCTAATTTTAAAAATGTATTAATGCCACAATTTAATGGATTTTTTGTGCCAGTAACCCTTAAAACCACTGAAAACAATCTTTGTAAAAAAAATGCACTAGATTGTGGTATTAAATTAATTTTTGAAATAAGAAGTGTTAAAGCGTTAAATGATAAAATGTTATTTACGCTTTTCCAATTGCGGTCCATGTTTTGACGCTTGACGGGCAAGTTCCAATATTTTTTTTTGTGGTCTGTTGTAAGATTTGGAGCTGGCATCATTTTGCCCCCAACAATCACTCCACTGCATCTTTAAATACGAAAAACCGTCGAAAATTAAACGCCTAACCCCAATTCGTAACGAATTTCCCTCAAAAAATGCACCGAATTAGATGCAGCATTGATTGTTCGGTTATTATCGCGACGTGTCAGCATCTGCGGACCCCCGGGTCTAATTTTCGTTCCAAAAGATTCTGGATCTTGTATGAAATTACGGAAAAACGACCCGATCTCGAAATTTTCCTAAGAATAGCTCTACATCTTAGGATGCTTGAAGGAAAGTCCTGAATTTTGGACTTTTCCGTATCGCTTAAATGTATACCACGTAGCTTCGTTGTTTGTCATCTCGAAACTCATAATTAAATGAAGCTTAAACGAGATTTGCAGAGTGCATTTATACCTCTACCAATACGAAAAAATCTGTTTTTATTTTCTAAACAACGCTAGGGAAAATAACGGGACTTTTTTTTTGCTCAATTCACTCATTTACTGATGCCATTAAATAAAAAAATGGTAAGGTGTCGCTTCCATTTCCAGTTTTCTATACAATGCATTTTTACAGGTGCGTTTATACTTATGCAAAGCACTGTATCTTCAAATTAAGTGTTTCACTTATCGATAAAACCATATCATCTAGAACCACAACACTTTCTTGTTAGGGCGTTAAGACCATATTTTAGGTCAAACATTGCACATCTTTCTGACGGGATGATCTTCGGTACACTAATAGTCCACATCCTAAGTTTACTTTTAATAAGTGTTTCCACAGTGGCTACACTGGCAGACCCATAAATCGGGAACCAGACATCGGTTGATGTCGTGGAATGTCTCGTTGGATTAAGAATGCTTAAAACCATTGAAATATGCTATTTTTTGACGCCTCCCTCAGCCTTGTACGCGGGGGGAGCAAAATACCCTCGGCGAATATGGGTTTTTATTTGTCAAAAAGTAATGGTAATAAAATGAATAATCATAAAATTTTAAGATGAATGTCGAATTATATACTCTACAGCAGTATATGAAGTCCATTTTTATCCATTTATTAGTTTTTTGTATAAACGCATTCAAAATGGGAGGAGGGGAAGGTGGAAGTATATCAAACCATTACATATAAATAAAAACAAAAATTATAGTTTGGCCTTAACGGTAGAGCTCTCTTTTGTTGTTGTGGTTTTCAGGTTGTGGCGACAGTCATGCTGAGGTCCAGGTCAAGTATTTTAGTTTGAAAATTCGTATACCTCCCCTCCTATTAATCCAATGGGATACGTCGATTTCAATCTTAATATTTTATGAATTTTTGTATCCAACCCCAGAACCTGGGGCTTAAAGACATTTCTTGACATGAATATTCTAAATCCATTACCGACCCGATACAGGCAAGTAATCTGTCTAGCCACATATCTACATTATAATCCCAAAAACCTATTCCTGATTACTTTACAAGAGAGATAAGCAAAGTTAAAAGCTGTTTATTATAAGACTACAACTGTAATCTAATGTGGTATCCCTTAAGGGAATGGAACTAAATGGCTTTGTACCATGACATTTCCTTATCTTTAAATGATATGAACTTCTATGAAGGGTGTGGAATTAAATATCTGTATCGTTTCAGTAAAATGTGTAAAACATTTCAGATCAGCAGAGTGAGAGAGAAATCCTCGAATATAAAGAAACTTGCAACATATTATCAAACGCATTGAACTATATAGTTTTGTGTCTAGGACATTAAAATCCAACCCTATTTATTTTTATTTGATCTAGAACCAAGTTTGATTGGGTTTAAATGGTTTTAAAACTTTTCATATAAACATAGCTTAAATGGAATTTTGTATAACTTTTTTTTAGAATTGCAAGAAATTATGAAATCTTTAGAAAAAAAATTTTTGATTTATACGAATTTTGTTCAGGGTATTGTTCTAAAGATTGAGTTCAAGAATTAAGTTTGGTTAATATTCAAGATTAACTGTTAACTTGTATATAAGTGATTTAGGCTAAAATATTTTATTCAATAAGATAATAATGAGAACTGTTCACCAGAGTTCGAGTGCAAACATTTTAAAAATTTAACTCAATTATTACCCCGTTTACAAACAGAATCGAGAGCTCGAGTTGGATTGGGGTCGCATTTTCGAGCCAGGTGTTTCGTCATGTGAGTTGAGAGCCCCATTCGAAGTTGAGTTGATACGGTGTTGAGATTACATTTAATGGAATGGCAACAATATATTTATTTTACACAAAAAAAGTTCAAATTTAGTGAATTTTAGTACATACCTTACATAGCTATCAAAACAAATAACTAAATTTACTCGCACATGTGCAAAAATACTGTGGTGAACACATCCTTAAGATCGACTCTTCGACCCAGGTGTTTTACGAACAATTTCGACTCGACTCCGCTCCTGAAGTGGAATCGAGTCGGTTGAAGCTCATTTCAAGTCAACACAGGTGTACAAAGGGGCCAAGCGAGCTTGAAGCTCGCTCGAATTCCTCATGTTAACGGGGTATATGTACGAGGTAAGCAAAAAACTAGTTTAAAGTAGGGGTGGCCACGAGACAAGACTCGTCCGCCGAGACTTTTGTAAGTCTCGTCTTGGTCGAAAATTTTCAGTCTCGTCTCTGTCAGTCTCGTCTAAGTCTCACCTTTTTCGCGAGAAAACTATAATTTGCATATCTCGCCCCGAAGTCGTCTCAGAAAAATACGATTTCCGGACAACTTGAATTTGAAAATTCTGTCGATACGTCAAAACTTAATTTGTCCCCCATATAGTTTGAATATGTGCAGAAGAAAATAATTATTCAACTGAAATTGGATTTTTAAATTCATAAAACTCTCTGCAAATTTCGCTCCAAATATACAGTCTCGTCTCGTCTCGGATGCTTAAAAGGCATTCTCCTCTCGGCCAGCCCTTAAAGTTGCCTACATATACATTATTTGATTTAAAAATAAAAATTAATTTCTAAATACATAAAGGTGGTTAGACTGCTAACCTGGAGGTGTGGAATCGAGGCCCACTCTAGGGAATATAATTTTCTATATTTACATATCCCCATTTTCAACTTAATGCCACCCGTGTCATGAGATACTTTACACTTATTTCTCAATCCACAGTGCCACTAACAAATTTTGTCCTGTCCCTCTATTTCTTCCAATTAGTCCCATGCAATAGGTTGCATTTTAATGAACTTATGTCTTACAGACTTATATAATCACATTTATTATTTATTGGCTTCACTGAAAGTATCAACTATGGCATAAAGTGAATTATTGAAAGAGAATTTTACTGACGAAGCAATAAATAAACTAGGAACTGCAATCGAAGCAAAAAATTACGATATTTTCCATAAACTAAAAAATGTTTGCCCAAAACTCTTCATTTTAGCAAAGATGTCGCCTTAAAATGAGTTCGCGATTCATCTTCAATAATTCAAATATTATCAATTTCCATCTCATCACCGCAGTTATAGATATCATTTGAAATTACCATTTAAACTGTCATTGTAACTGTCAATTTTGTGACGTTTAGAAACAGAAACCGATTGATGTTTTCAGGAATATAAGGCACGTTCACGAAACAGAAATATGGAGATTTTGCTCCGTCAAAAGCTAAGCAAGCGAATCCAAAAAATGTTTACCTCAGTATTTTGACAGCCAAACTGAGATTTTTGCTGAGGAATACTGAGGCCCTCCATAGTCTCCCTTTCGTGGAAACGCCTATTAAATCTCAGAAATTTAGCTCCGTCACAAGGTGAGCAACGGAATTCAAATTAATCTTGTTAGTATTTTGCCAGGGGCCACTTTCCATTAGGGGCGCACGCCTAGAATTTTGATTTTTTTTTACAGTGAGCTAGGGGTCTCTATAGAATAGCTTAAAGATATTACGGTGAGGAAACACCCCTAAATATGATTAAAAAATATTTGAATTTTTCGATTTTGGCATTTTTCTTTCACACTAGTACTCAAGTTTCCATTAAGATAGCACACATTTTCACACGCGAATACTTTTTTTGGGTAAATTAACTAATTCAATTTAACAATTTTAATATCAGCAAGTTTTTATTTCAATTTTTAATAAACATTTAAAGTTGCAAAATTGAACTCAATATGCATGAAATCTGCGGCCACTAAATAAAAAAATTATACAAATAATTTGACAGTTCTACTACTCAACAATTTCGCTATGGTAAGTGTTGTGTGATGCGTGGACTTTCTTTGGGATTTTTTTGTTGGGAATTTTTTTGCTAATTAAGATGTTTTTTCGATTAAAAGTACTTTACGGGTGGCCCGCTTCGCGGGTTAAAGGATTTTAACTCCCTTTTCGGGTCCTCTGTCCCGCTCACGCGACTCCGTCGCTCCGCTTAGGGTATGCTCAGTCGTCTGGCAGGCGCCTATGTTGTCACTCGGTATGTTATCAAAGTTGTTAAATTTTAATTTTTGGAACTTCAGGTTTAGTAATCCATAAAAAGTCCCAAAAAATCCCGAACAAAAATCCACTATCCCAACACTAACCATAGTAAAGAAGCATGTACCCTCATTTGTGTATGTTAAAGAACTGTCAAATCAAACAAACGCAGTAAATTACATTCATTTTGTATGAAAAATGAAATCTTTATAAATTAATTAAAAATATAAATAAAAGTTTCCTCACTTTAAAATTATGATATTTATTATTTTTAGTCATAAATCTATCGAATAAAATTATCCGCGTGTGAAAATTCGTGCACCCTTAAAGGAAAGTTCAGCCTTTTGCCATTCCAATAAAGAAATTTTTGCTGAAAAATCCTGATATTCCTGAGCTCTCTGCGAACTTCTTTTTCCATACATGCCTTACAAATATTTGTATGCCAAAGTGAAATTATATGACCTCATAAATAGGTCAAACAATTTTTATTTCATTTTGGCCTAAACTTCAACAAGCACTTTTATCATTTGAGTGATTGAACTACCTCAAACATTAACCGGTGTTGAAATAATAAAATCTTTTCAATTCCGAAAAGTATTTTCACTTCAGAATAATTTATAATTCCTTCAATATTTTTTTTATTTTTTATTTATGATTTATTATTTATTTTTCACTCAAACATCAACATTTCGTGGGCAGCAGAGGTGTTCAACTAAAAACATTATCCAAACAAACCGTGCTCATATTAAAGTCACGTATGGAGTAACGCTGTAAAGTACTTTGACATATCGAACGAAAATTAAAGGTCAGAGGGAAAGGATATAAATTTAATCTAAAAAAGAAACACCACCACTTTATCCCCAAAAACATACATAGAAACATCATATATAGGTACCAGTTTATTGCGCTATACTATATACCTACCATTTTGAAATTTTTATATTCTGCTCTTGTAGCGTTTGTAACACGACTTGTTGAATGCTTCGATTATAGAAGTTGATATTTTTATATTCCAAAATACAGCGCTCAGCTTACACGATTTAAGGAAACTACCTACCTACTTTTTTTTAAATTTATAATAATTTTTTGCAAGAAAAACAAACACTACATCACTGCAGCCACAAAATATATTAAATCATTTTTTTTTTTTTACTTAAAATTGGCCTTAGAAAGAAAACTGATAATCTTCCTTTTTTCTTTAATTCATATTAAAATATTCAAAGCACTTTCTTGGATTTTTTTTTACTTCAAGTCCCGACAGAATAAACATACATATATCACTCAAGAGAGAGCCTACACCCGTACACGTTTCGATACGTCTTGTCCCGACAAACGACCGGCAAAGGCAACGGCAACTAGAAGACGAACAAGAATACTATAGCGCACACGAGAAGTATCCTGAAAAATTATTATCCGTATATCTTGTTGCTGTCTCCTTTATTAAGGGATTTCCCTCCGACTGTGTTAATGGTATCCTCTGTTTATGATGGTGGGATGAATAAGAACTGAGGAGTTATACGATATTTTTAGAACACTTTGATTTTGTTTCTTAAATAAAGGTTTGTTTTGAATTGAGATCCTTAAATAAGTGTTTTTTTTTCTCTGTTTTAGAAAAATATGTTCAGCTTTCCAATTTACAATTCATCCCTCGAATTATCCTTTTTCAAAGAACTCCCAGGGAAGAAAATTCAAATTAGCCTTTAAAGTCCGTTAAAGAGAAACTCTTAACACGTGCGATTCAAATTCAACTTGAAATCCCACTCGTGATACAAATTACTTCCATCTTGAAGATGTGCTGCTCGAAGGACCTTAAGAAAGCCGTTGAGCTGCCACACTGTGACACTAATGAGGTCTTTTCAGCTGTCACTTTGCTTCTTTTTTTTGCTTATAGGTAGATAGGTACTTTGACGTGGAAGGGGAGATTTTTCCTGATGGTTTTTTCGTTTGTCATGCCGCTGCTCACTCACGCCACTGTGTACTAAACTTATTCAAATTATCATGTACCCAAGGACAAAGTGTAGTAATGGCCCACAGGAATAGTGAAAGTAGGCTTTAATACAAAGTCATTAGATGCTTATTTTGAATAATGGCAAAACATCCTGGCCACAACGCGAAAATGTATAATAATAATAATAATATACGAAGAAAACCTACATCAATATTTGCGACGATTACCCGGAGCCGAGACCAAGAGTACTACCACTACTACATATAGACATATAGGTACTATAACGTTGGCCAACAATCAAAAATTCGAATCCATTATCCTTGTCATTATTCAAATTCTCACTCTGAACAATTTTTATGCAAACACAACGGTGTCTGGGCTCTATAAATGGAACGTTGAACAGTTAAATGGGTCGTCAGTTGTTGTTGGAAGGGGCAGGGGGCTAGGGAAAGGTGGAGGTTTAAAGTTTAGTTCCTATATAGTATGTATATTAACGGATAGTCGACAAGGATATTTTTTTATTTATTTGTGTTCGTGTATGTATGTGTGTATTTCTTCTTCCTTTGTATATCCGTTTTTGGTATAATCCTTGTTTTTTTTTTACTTGTTTTGTTTTGTAGGATACTTTGAACCGCGAACGAAATAACGACGGATCAGTGCGACCGAATTCAATAGAGAGCCGTAACTGACTGAAAAAAATTAACAGAACAGGAAGCAACTTTATATCAAATAAATTCTGTAAGGATTGTTGTATCCTCGGAGAAGAGATGAAAATTATTTTACTTGCGCAGAAAGAAAGCATTTTCGGAGAATGATTAGGAGCTAGTGGTACATAGAGGGCGCTGATTTAAATTCTGTTCAAATTTCAAATGTTTAAAAATATTCAATCAAGTGTCAGTTAAGCATAGTAAATATTAAATAACATCACAATTATAGACATTCACCTAAAAAAAGCAATGTTATTCTCGTATTTTGTTTGTTTGACTCCTTTCAGTTAGTAACGAAAATAATGTCTGTTATTACTCAAACTTCATGCTGTGATTTTTATAAGAGTCGGTAAACATTGCGTCTTAGAAGTATTTGACAACATCTTACTGATGAGCCTACACTGTAAAAGCTTAACGAAACGTGGTCAGAAGGGTACATATTTATCTATTACCTAATACAAAAGTAAAAAAATTGGGGCTTACGGTCATCAATAATCATCAATAAAACACACACAACACCGACTTTTGGTCAGAATTTTTGAAATAAAATAAACAAAACTAAAAATGTTTAAAATTTAAACTTTTAAATTTGTTTTATTATGTGATTTTTTCCTTTAATACTTTCACAACATAAATTAATTATATAGCGACGAGTTTCGGACTCAGTGTTCCATCTTCGGGCTAAGTTTGATGACTTCTAAATTTGATGACGGACTAAGTCATCAAACTTAGCCCGAAGATGGAACACTGAGTCCGAAACGCGTCGCTATATAATTAATTTATGTTGTGAAAGTATTAAAGGAAAAAAACACATAATAAAACAAATTTATAAGTTTAAATTTTAAACATTTTTAGTTTTATTTATTTTATTTTATTTTATTTCAAAACCATCACACAGCATGGAGAATAAACCACAAACAAGTATAGGTAGTTCAAATTAAGAATCTAAGGAGACGAAATACCTTCTGTTCATAGTACTGTTAAGGTGGGTTCTCCTTGTGCAGCTCGATGAGTGGTGGCAGATGGATTAAGTTGAGATCAGATTCCATATTTGACGTTGCGTAGATGGCAAAATTAAATTCGAAAACTAATATTTAAGATTTACTAAACTATAGTTTTCCTCTGTTAGTTTAGATGCTCCGGAATCTAAATCTAGCTTAACATAATGTCCTATGCCAAAATTAGCAGAGACCTGTTTGGGTCAAATTTTAAGTAGGCCTAGAAAGTATCTGAATATGTCAGATATCCGGATCTCCAAACTGGATCCGGAAATGCAAATCAGATCAGGTTCCTGGATCCTGGATCCGATATGCTAAATATTCAGTTTGAGGAATTATGTTTCTTACAAGTGAGAGAGAAATAAAGAAAGCTTTTACCGTTATAAAACTTGGCACAAACGTTGGAAAAACGTCAATAAAGATTTTTTGGGCATGGGTGACTTGTTTGGGGGAGGGGATGGGGTAAAAGAGTAGGTAAGAAATTTTGATAAAGTATAAAGAAATGGCATTTGATTTCAAGGTAATTTTTAATGCTGAGTGAAATAGAAAATAAATTAAGAAGATTGGATAGTTCTAGAAACAAATTAAAGTTTTTTTGCTACGTGAATTTTAAATAAGGGCAACGCAAAGCATGTTCAGATGATGGCGACTGAGCATACCCTAAGCGGAGAGACGGAGTCGAGTGAGCGGGACAGCAAACCCAGAAGGGGAGCTAAATCCTCTGAACTCGCGAATACCGTTTATTTTGATTTATTAACTTCCCATTGGAAGTTATTGTAATTGGTGCGATTTGTTGAATTGAAAATGTTGACATATCTTCACGTTTTGAGGTCTTTAGAATCAGAATTCGTCGTTTTTAGCAAGATGTCTATATGTGTGTATGTACGTACGTTCGGGTGACTTTTTTCGTCCACCATATCTCCCGTATGAATAAAGATATCGGCCTCGGATAAATTTTTTTTTACAGATTGTCATAACGTGCTGAAAACGTTTTCTAACAAATTCAATAAACCGTTTTTTTATTACAGCAATTTAAAAAGGAGCCCACTCGTGCAGTTGCCAGAGTTCTGAAAGATCTCGATATACACAAATCCGCTGGCCCGGATAGTATCCCTCCCATTGTTCTGAAGAGGTGTTCTTCAACGCTGGCAAAACCACTGCGTAAGCTTTTCCATCTGTCCTACTCTACTGGTCTCTATCCGAGTGGATGGAAAACAGCATTTGTCCAGCCTGTCCCTAAAAAAGGCGTATTTTCCTCACCCTAAACTATCGACCAATTGCACTTACGTCCCTTCTTTCCAAGGTCATGGAAACGCTGATTAATTTCCAGCTCGAGAAATATCTCGAGGAACGAAAGGTTCTTAATGACCGGCAGTACGGCTTTCGTAGCAATAGGTCCACTGGTGATCTGATGGTATATATCAGCGAACAGTGGAACACATCTTTACATCGTTTTGGAGAAAGTAAGATTATTGTCCTTGATATTTCAAAAGCGTTTGATAGAGTTTGGCACCAAGCTCTCTTATCGAAAATGCGCGCACTTGGTTTCGATGAATCTCTTCTTCATTGGATTAGAAATTACCTTTCGGACCGTTCAATATAAGTTGTATTGGACGGTTTCAAGTCTGAAATCCACAAAATAAATGCTGGTGTGCCCCAGGGCTCCTTTCTGTCTCCGACTCTCTTCCTTATATTCATAAACGATCTTTTATCTGAAACTTCTAATCTAATAAATTGTTTTGTTGACGACAGTACCCTCAGCATTTCATATTCGTTCTTAAATTCACATCCATGTCCTTCGGATGTGGAACTCGAACGGCAGCGTATGATAAGCTCATTAAATTCTGATCTCGACAGCATTGTCCAATGGGGAATCAAAAACCGCGTAGAATTTAATGCTTCTAAAACTCAATGTGGTCTCCTGTCGTTAAAGCGAAACCCACCCCCAATGCCGCTATCCATGGGCGGCACTTGCATCGAGGAAACCGAACAGCTCTCAGTTCTCGGTATGTGTGTCACAGACCACCTTTTGTGGAATGACCACATATTTGACGTCGCCAAAAACACTGCTAAATGTTTAGGTTTTCTCCGTAGATGCAAGAAATTTGTCACCCCTTCTGATCTGGCTATGATCTACAAAGCCTTTATTCTTCCAAAACTTGAGTACAATTCTCATGTTTGGGCAGGAGCTCCAAAAACTCACTTAAGTTTATTGGACCGAATACAAAAGAGAGCTTTAAAAATGATAGGAGAAAGATCTATAACAGAAACAATTACAACTCTCGAACACCGCCGTAATGTTTCATGTCTTTCTTTATTTTACCGCTATTTTTATAGTGAGTGTTCTCGTGAAATAGCCAGTTGCACTCCTCCCCTTAAACAATTCAACCGTTATACTCGCGCTTCTAGAAATGCCCATCAGTTTACCCTTGAGCCCAACTTCGGACGTACTGTAAAATACAGAGATTCTTTCTTCAGTCGCACCACACGAATGTGGAATGCTCTACCCAGCTCAATTTTCCCCTCCCATTGTGATCTACAGACGTTCAAAACCAATGTGCATCGGTATCTCCTTTTAAATCCCCTCCAATCTACCTAATCGCTCGAGCTGTGTATCATCTTAAGGGTAGTCACAACCCCTTTTGGACGCGCTAAATATAAAAAAAAAAAAAAAAAAATGTCATTTATCTGGAATATCTCGAGAACGGAATAAGATATTCACTTCAGACTAATTTTTGTTTACACATAATTACACAATACCAAATTGATAAATATTAAAAAAAAAATTCAACAGACACTTTTTTTTTAAACTAAGAAAAACAGTTGAAAAATAATTTTCGTCTCAAATATTTCAACAACAAAAACTGATTCCGAACCTAGTCTATTTTTTGTTACATATAATGACGTAGTCAACAACTGATAATTTTTTTAAAAAAATTCAATAAACAGTTTTTTTAGAGCAAACAAACTGAAACAAAAACTATTAAAAATTCTTAACAAATGTTTTTCAACTCAATTATTTTGAAAAACAAACAATGATAGTGATTTCAAATTTCTACAAAAAATATACACCTATACCACCTAAATGTTGTGTAATTTTGAGATTTTTAAAACCACCAATCAAAAAGCTAACAATAAAAATGTTGCAAGAAAAAACTTTTCAAAAATGCTTTAATTCGAAAAATTCTTACCATCAAAATCTCCTTCAAAATCGAAATTTTGCATTATAAATAAATAAATAAATCGGGTGGCACAACGGCTCATGAAGAACCAGGGCCTAGTGACTAACAACTCGCAACCATTCCTGTGTGCGCCTATCGACAGGAATGGAAGGGACCTACAATTTTATGCCGAATCCGAACGGCTAGACAAGGAGCACTTATTCGTGACAAGTGATAATCTTGGAGGATTTGTCAATTCCTCGCAAGAGGCAGTAGCCCTGAAAAAAAAACTTTTTAGTTTTTAGGTGGACGAGGCTGGGAAGCGAACCCAGACCTCCAGCATGACAGTCGAACGCACAAACCAATGCGCTACGGGCTACTACAATGACAGATTTCCATAGGAAATTTAATTTTAAAAACTATCTGTTGGGGGTCTTATTTTCCCCGATTAAACGAGGAGGCAGTTTTCTATAAAACAAACACCTTAAATGGAAATAGGTGAGCAATTATGATTGATGCAATATAAATAAATGTCACATGATTTCAAGGTAATTTTTAATCATGAATCCAATAAAATAAAATGGGTCTGGGGTCGACCCACACTTGTTACTTCCCATTGGTGCACTTGAAGACCATATACATGTTTAGCTTAGTGGTGGGTGGTAGAGTATATATTACATAATTATATATTATAAAGTGTAATAACTTTGGGTTTATGGATAATCAGTATATAGGTAGGTATAGATATAGAGATTCAGGGCAAACTGTGACATTACCTGTATTTTATTATTTTTTTTTTTTTTCTAACTCTTCTCGGTATAGAAGTATTAATTATTTAAGCCAATTATTTCAAATCAGACTATTGGCTTAAAAAATACCAAAAATCAGGCGAATTTACTTAACAAAAAAACATGGTTTCAAAGAATATAAAAGTGTCATAATGCGTAATGGTTAGTGCGTTCAACTGTCACGCTGGAGGTCTGGGTTCGCTTCCCAGCCTCGTCCACCTAAAAACTAAAAAGTTTTTTTTTTCAGGGCTACTGCCTCTTGCGAGGAATTGACAAATCCTCCAAGATTATCACTTGTCATGAATAAGTGCGTCTAGCCGTTCGGATTCGGCATAAAATTGTGGGTCCCTTCCATTCCTGTCGAAAGGCGCACACAGAAATGGTTGCGAGTTGTTAGTCACTAGGCCCTGGTTCTTCATGAGCCGTTGTGCCACCCGATTTATTTATATTTTTTTATGGAAATATGTCAACCAATTTTCCAGGTTTATCGGCTAGGAAGTTCTCCATTTTTTCCCATACAATTTTTATGATAAAAAAATAGCGGCGAAAATTTTGAGCCCATTTTTATACAGAATTTTGTACTTGCGATATAAAAGGTAAAGGCAAATTATGGATTCGTAAACAAATTGAACTCGAGATATTAATTTTACCTAGCCATAACGATGATAGAGAACATACAAAAAAGTGGGACTCATAATATTTAATTCTGTCTGTCTTGGTACCTGCTGGTTTTTGAGTAATACGAAACACGTTTTTGTTTTTTTTTTAGCACCAAAAACATCGGTACCTGCCATACAAACATTTTAAGCCAAAAAGTAGAATTCTATTTTCCCAAAAGCAGCTCCAATGATTTTCATAAAAAAAAAATTAATAATTGAAAGCTTTGGTAATATTGTTCCCGAAAAATGGTTATTTTTTGTACTTTTAGTAGAACGGTTGTTTTGATTTTTCTTGAAAACGGTTACGTTGATATTTTTCATTTCTTGCTTCTAAAAAGTTTATACATTATTGTTAACAAAAACTTTTCGAAGAACTTTTTTTTCTTCAAATTTTTAAAAATAGTTTTAACATTTTTGTTGAAAACTCAATATTTTGAAAACGACTTGATCCATTTTCTTAGAACTTGGTTTAAAATATTGGTATTTATTTTCTAGAATAACGGTAAAAATGTTTTCTTTCCAAAAAAAAAGCACTGTTAGAAAAATTTAATGCCTCGAAGAATTTTGATACAAATTTGAGTGTTATCTATATTTAACTAGCTGACCCGGCGAACTTTTTTCCGCCTAAATGCCTTTGTGTAAAGAAAATAATAATTCCAAGCATGATATACAATGATGTTTCATGTAATTCGGTCAATTGAAATTCTTTATTCTAAAGTTTTATTAATTACAATAAAATAACTAAATTAACAATGTCGATGTGTTTCAATGAAACCAAAATGATTGGCGTTTCGGCCAACGTTCCGATTCTTTACTGAAGAGCTTTAATGGTAAAAATCATTTTTCGTTTTATATTCAGGCACGTACACGTACAAAGCGGTAGGTTTGCCGATACGTGAGCACGCCAAATAAATCTGACCATGTAAGAAACATGGGAATTCAAGATTGATTCCACAAACATCCAGCGATTGTCCTTACGACTTATTGATTGTCAATTGGCATAGCAAAAGCGGGACGCACTGGAAATTGGAGACGCTTAAATACGAATGGCAAATCGTTCGGAATAAGCGGAATCCGTGGAATGAGAACATCTTCGACTTTGAATTTTCCCCTCGAAATCGTGGCTTGAATATATATCAAACGCGTTCTGTTTTGGTGCATTGAGGTTGCGCAGCAAAATTATAACTGAGCCGATTTTCAGTTTTAAATTGTGTGGTGACCAGCCCGGAAAGCCCGGAACATCCAAAGAATTCAAAAATTCCGTGGGATAGTTGGTGGCTTCGTTTTCATCCATCACGGAGTCCATGGATTTGAATAAATTAACCCACCGCCGATTTGACTTTAAATGACGAAATTCAAATGATCGTCATTCTTGTTTTTCGCAACCAAAATCGCGGATGAACCAAGCTAATCATGGTTAACATAATTTTGAGTGAAATTCGGAAAAACATTGGCGATGAGCTCTTCCGGCGGTGTTGTAAAGTAGCAAATATTCGGTGGAAACTGGAAATTCAATAAGGCCGGTGACTCAGTCCACTGCAATCACGCCATTGCCCATCGCCAATAAATTGACTGGAGAAATCTGCAGCGAACTGGTCATTTCATAAAGCGACTCGCATATTTGTTTTCAATTGCAATTTCTCAACGTATTGCAATAAAGCCGATGCTGTCAGGCCCTTCTTGGGGCCAATACGAATTTATCAAGCCCTAAATCATAAACATCGAAGTAGCCGTTCTCGAGTTATGCATTAAAAACTAGATGTTCCCTGTTTTCCAATTTTCCTGGGAATCTTCCGGGATTTTCCTCCAGTGTCCTATGTCCTTTCTTGAGCCAATACGAATCTATCAAGCCCTTAATCGTGAAAATCGAAGACACCGTTCTCGAGATATGCATTAAAAAGAGAATGATCCCTGATTTCCAATTTTCCTGAAAAATTATCTGGATTCTTCTACAGGGCCCTATGTCCTTCCTTGGGTCAATACGAATTCAGCAAGCCTAAGATCGTTAAAATCGAACGATCCGTTCTCGAGTTATGCGCGCACACACGGACGACATTTCTCTTTTATACAGGGTGTCCCATTAACAATGGTCCAAACTGAAATTGGTGATAGGCCAGGTGATGAACTATCAGAATTTGGTAACTTTTCCATACCGAATCATAGCGGTTCTCGAGTAACGGCTATTTTTTGAAATTTGAAAAAAATCTAAATTTAAACCAGTTTTTTGCTCACCCTGTCCATAATTGATTTTTGTTTTTTACAAATTTTGCATTAAAAAATTCACTTATAGTTTCACTAACTTTACTGAGTAAAATATTTTTAATTGGCATCACCATTTGCCTACAAATCATTAGTTAGTATTGAACTTTGCCAAAATTAATTTTTGACCTCAATCCTCTCATGAGCCCCCTGAATAAAACATCAAAACGAAGATCTCCACCAAAATTCAGCTCTTTCGGAGTTATATTTGAAGTGAAATTCTAATTTTATCGAAATATTTGAACAAAAATGTTTTATTTTTGTTTGATTTTGAACCTGTTTGATTGGGTTCAAACGGTTATAACTGTCTATTTAAACATAGCTTTGGCTAGTTTAATACCTTTTTTGAAACTACAGAAAAATAGGCAATTTTTGAAATATAAAACCTGTATTGAGCCATACGAATTTTATTCAGGGGGCTCATCAGAAGATTGAGGTCAAAAATTAATTTTGGCAAAGTTCAATATTAACTAATGATTTGTAGGCAAATGGTGATGCCAATTAAAAATATTTTACTCAGTAAAGTTAGTGAAACTATAAGTGAATTTTTTAATGCAAAATTTGTAAAAAACAAAAATCAATTATGGACAGGGTGAGCAAAAAACTGGTTCAAAGTTAGATTTTTTTCAAATTTCAAAAAAATAGCAGTTACTCGAAAACCGCTATGATTCGGTATAGAAAAGTTACCAAATTCTGAAAGGCCATGGCCTGGCCTTTCACCAGTTTTGGTTTGGACCATTGTTAATGGGACACCCTGTATATATAGATTAATAGATATTCTACTTTTTAATTAGAAAATATTTTTTTTGTTCTTATTAACAATATACTTCCTATACGAGCAGGTACAGAACCACTTTTCATATTTTCGATTTTCTTATTATTGAAACAACCAGTTTAAATTATTAGTTTTCTGCAGATTATCCTGAAAACTATAAATAATATTGCATATCAAAATTTTCAAAAAATATTTTTCTCATTTAAAAAAAAACGGTTTAATGAAATTTAATTTTTATCTGAACATAAATAATTATTTGTAGTTAAAACAGCATTTTCGTGCGATTTAGTCGTGCATTTTATTCTTTTATTTTTCTAAGCCAAGTAAGCGATATTTTGTCACCATGGCGATTAAGCCAATAAAGAATTAGTTTTGTCGGTATTTCTTGATTCTGAGTCTGACGCTATTATGTAGTGGGTTATAAGTTTATATGCCCTCATCGCTCTATCGGTTATTTGTACTTAGTAGCGGATCTAGGATTTGGCTATGGGGGGGGGCTTGCAGTTTGGAGATCCATTTTGAGACCTTAAGTAATAAAATTTGCTTGTCCCAAGACAAATTTTATAATTTATAACAAATAATAGAGATCGGTTTAGGTTTAATGCAAGACCGTACTCAATTTCAGTCGAACTAAACTTCACGACAACGCGGCAAAACATTATTTTTTATGAAATTTAAGGAGCTATATCGCACTAAGCGTCAACTGAACTTTATACAAATTCATACCAATTCGTGTGAAGTGTAGTTTCGATGCAGTGCAGTTCCGGCGAGTGCGGTCTAACCTTAAAGGCTCAAGTATTTTTTTTTCCTTTTCCTTTAATGATATCCGTTTTTTGTGTGCCTTTATATCCGCTCCTGTTGCGCTTCAAAATGTTTTCAATACAAAGTACAATAACAATTATTCATAATTGCGGAGATAGAAGCAAATTCAAAGGCGCACAATAATTTTTAGTCATATATATGCTTGAACCACGCGTACAAATACGTTTATTTATATTATTTAAAAATTGATTAGGTACCTACATTATGTAGTTATATTTTTAAATTAGCTGTGGGTATGTTTTGAACTTCCCATTTTTGACAAGATTTGAAAACTGTTTTTAATTGGCTAGTTCAGAAAAATTATATTTAAGTGTTCGTGCTGGCAAAAGCTCATATATGTGCTTTGACACGGTATTAGTCCTCTAAGATCTCATTTTTCCTGAATTATCCAAATCAAAGAGAAACTATTTTGTTCAAACTGACAGTTTACGACATAAGACAAAGCTGCTCTAAGAAATAAGCCGCGGCCCAATTCTGCCAGCGTGAATGAGTTTTCGTGTATACGCTGCATACGCTTTATAGGTATTCATGCTAAAAAAATATGTCGACAAATTTGCAAGTCACTCTAGAGTCTAGATGGATTGCAAATTGAAATGATGCGTTACACCTCTACCTTTCATCACCGCCGTTTATTTAATTGCATTAAAGCAATCCCGAATTACCTGTTCTTTAATTGCATTCAAGCAATCCAGAAATTACCGCCCGTTATTTTATTGCATTTAAGCAATCCGAAATTACCAGTACCGCATATTAATATAATGCGTTCAAGCAATCCAGGATCACCGCCGTTTATTTAATTGCACTCAAGCAATTCTGACCGTTAAATTAACTCTATAGCCAGAGTTTATTATTTGGTATAAATTCCATACAAATACCCTTTTTCATATACAACACCCCTGTACTATGTATAATCACATAAACCACCACTGGTTAAGTACTTTGGTAGGATTTCATTATGATATTTTTTCTGTAAATTTTATAGTTCACAACTAGTTTTGACTCAAATATAAAAATAAATAAGGGAGCGTGAACGAACAGAAGAAAAGTGTGATCTACCATAGTGGAAAAGTACCAATTTGGAGTACCTGATAGAGCTCCAACTTTTGAAAAGACTAGGGTTCCAGAATCGACAGTGGAAGCTCAGGTTTTGAAGTAGTTAGTTAGTGGCGTCTGCTATCTCAGACTGTAATTTAGTGGCATCTGCTATCTCAGACTGTAATTTAGTGGCGTCTGCTATCTCAGACTGTAATTTAGTGGCGTCTGCTATCTCAGACTGTAGTTTAGTGACCACTGCTATCTCAGTCCCTTAATTGTATTGTATGAATTTTGGAATTATATAATATAAAGTAAAAGCATAAAACAAAATATTAAATTGTATGAACTTTGGATTATATAAAGGAAACCATAAACAAAATATTAAGCTGTATGAACTTTGAAATTATATAAAGTAAAACATAAAACAAAATATTAAGTTGTATGAACTTTGGATTAAGTATATAAAGTAAAACAAAATATTAAGTTGTATGAGGTTTGAAATTATATAATGTATTAAGTAAACAAAATATTAAACTGTATTAATGTTGGAATTATATGATGTATAAACTATTAAAGTAAAACTGTAACAAAACTTTAAATGAATTAACAAACCAGTGACTGGTGAATAAAGAACCTCAAAACCGACTAAAGTTAGTTGCTTCTTTAGTAAAACCCTGGATCCGACGAGCATACCTCAGCCTTAAACAAAAAGCATCTCACAAACTATTCATTTGCTTTTGCATGATTTTCTGAGCGCGCACAGAGAAAACTCACGCTTTTGGAATTTGGCTCCTTGACTAGAGAATTTTTATGTTTTGTATGTACAATTGCTTTGGACCTTTCAAATTTTGAAAACGTAGCCCCGAAAATTTCTAAGCCCAGCCAATTAATAAACATACACTAAACTTGACATCCCGTTGTTCTCCAATGGTTTAAGCCTCAAATGGGTTTCTTTCGGTAAATTAGCTTTGTTTTTAGTATATACAGTTGGGGCATTTGGCACGTTAATGTAAAGCCCCGACCATTTTTATCTCTTTTTACTTATCTCTTCAAGCCTTGGCCCCAACTTCGGACTTTGACACTCCCTAGACTTGAGCCCACAAAACTCTCTGGAATTAGGTTAGTTTTTAGGAAGTAAGTTGCTTAAACCGTGGCTAGATTTTTTGTCCAATATTCTCAGACCTTATTGCGCCAAAAGCTGTTTTTTCTCGTCCCAATTGTCTGGGTTTAATTTGTAGGGAAAGATTTTCGTTGCATTAAAAATATTCATATTCATAGCCCCCAACTTAGGTTTTGTCCAATTCGCTTCAGGCTTTAGCCCCAATCTTAGGGCTTAAAAAAAAATACATAACATGTATGCAAATAGTTCAGCCCCAACCACGTTATTTTGTCCATTAAATTTCATATCATAACAATATTTTAGACGGAATATAAAATTCTATGAGTCGGCTGTGGGGGGCGGCTTTAGCCCCTATAGCCACCCCCCTGGATCCGCTACTGCTGAGAAGGTACATGATTATGTTGTGGGTAAAACTACTAAGCATTATTCTATAGATTCATTAAATTGTTATAAATTTCCTATTGACTCATTACATACAACAATTTTTGGCATTATGTGATTCTGATATATAACTAGCACTCAATACATAGTTGTCAATCTATTCTATATATTTATAACATAATATGTAGTCTTAACATGTATTGGATTATTGACAGTTGGCATTCCATTAACAACAAATTCCGAAAATCTCATCGAAATCAGTTCAATAGTAACTGAGTTAATAAGAATATTCATTTGTAGGTATTATGTGTATTGTTCACACGTACATATACATAGAATATAATTGTGTATCGGTAGTAATTTTGTTTCCTTAATTCTTTTTGATAAACTAAAATTTTTATATTAAAATAAACTATTTTGTCAGAACTTCCTACCTTAAACTAACCATTAAACCACATTCGTGGAAAATGTTGTGTTATCGTTCTAATGAAGTATTCAATTTCCCTTAACCAGATATTTAGTGTTTCTATAAAATTCTTCACCGCACCGTTTTATCACACTACTTTTCCATAAAAACATAACTTTCTAGGAATAACTTTTTAAAAAGGATTTTCTATGCATTACATATACGAATCCCAATATACATATATAATCCTTTACATATAAAATACCTTTTTTGGCTTCAAGTAGTTTCCTTCTGTAAATTTCAAGGAAATAGAAACACGAGTAAGGTAGTTTTTTTTTAAGCTTCTACCAGGAAACGCGATTGCACCGGGCCACACAAAATCCACTAAAGAAATATGGAATTGAATTTAAAACAAAGTAAGATAAGTATGGGTAAATGCTTGACTTACTACAAAAGTTGGAATAAAGTTGCTTTATTCCCAAGAACCTAAAAATATATAGCTAAACAAAAATCATGAGTTCAGTCAGAGTTTAAAAATTTAGGTTTTGACTTAAATATTCTTAAGATATACAATATGCAATGGTTTTATTTTAATTGTTCTATTAGGCAAGAATATACTGGTCTAGTGTCAAAAAATAAAATATCGAGCTCTTAATCAAATCTATGACGGTGATAGAGAAGTCCGAAAAGATGCTTTTCGTCTTTACGCTCGTAGCTTTGTCGCCTGCCGGTCTGTGCGTCCATGCTGGACATCAAGGTATACCCTAAGCGGGTGAACCAATTCAAAACTTTCCCTGATTTTGTTGTTGGTGGGATATAAGCCGCAATGCTAAGGTGACAACGAAGACTTAATAATGGCCTCTCGGAGCGTTTGAAAATGCTGCATGACACTGAAGTTTTTTTCTTTTTCTCAACCCATGACATCGCCTTTCTTGGAAGGCAGCTACATATGATTATCTATTTTGCGGTTGTATAGCGTTCAACTAATTGATGTTCAGCTGCACGCGACGACTTAAGATTCCACGTTCGTACATGTTCCTGAACAGATAATCCAACCGCATTCGGGGCTTTTTGATACTTCTCAACATAATAAATATGTATACTCTTAGACTTGATATAATTCTAAGATACCAAATTAACCGGTCGTTAAAGGATTGAACTGAGAACTTCTTGAAGTGGCCTATACATATTAAGTGTTCACCACTAAAAGCAGATAAGCTAAGTTATGTGCCACATCATTGGAAAATTGCAAGTCATTGTTATACTTAAGCAAAGTAAACTGCCAACAGAAATAACATGTCACTGACAAAAATAATAGAAGAAGGAAGAGTTATCCCGAACCAGCACTTTCATTTTAGAAATAAACTTTCCACGATAGGCCATGTGCTTCGAATAACTGATGTTGTGGTTGTAGAATAAGCACTTGAAGAAAAACAAGCATGTTGGGCTTTTAAATGTTGTTCAACCCTTTGATAAGGTTTTGCTATTAGAACTTATATTATTATTATATTATTATAAAAACTGCTAGGTAATCTTCCCAGGCAATACTACGAAATACTGAAATATTATGTTACCAATCAACAATGGAATACGATAAGACTAAAATAATTCCGTACTTACCACAGGGAAGATTTCTTAGACCAGCTACGTTTTTGTTACATAGTACTAGGTACATTAAAAGTGGACTTACTTTACTTACTTTACTTTAGATAGCGCTCACAGCCCAGGATGGGCTTCGGCCTCAACTAACAAGCCCCTCAAACCAGCTCTGTCCCTAGCTAGCCGCTTCCAGTTGCGCACACCGAGTGTTTTGATGTCGTCATCCACTTGTTTGCGCCACCTGTTGCGGGTTCTTCCTCAGCTGCGTACACCATCTGGGTTGGATTCGAGACTCGTCGGGCAGGCGCGTTGCTGTCCATACGATCCACTTGCCCCAGCCATCGTTGTTGAATCTTCTCCTCCACACTCCTTCGATACACACCGGACCGGCAGATTTTTGTCCGTGTCCATGCTTCTGACCCATAGAGTTGGACCGCAATGATTAGGGTCTTGTATAAAGTCTCCTTGGTTCTCTGAGACAGGGCCTTACTACTTAAATGCCTTCTTAGACCGAAGAAACAGCGGTTGGCAAGTGTAATTCTTTGCTTGATCTCTGCACTGATGTAATTTTTCGAGGTAAAAGTGGAACACAGGTAGACAAAGTGCTTGACAATTTCGAAGTTATATCTGTCTATCGTGATATTTGGCCCGAGTCGAAGATGTTGAGATTCCTCTCTCAATGACAGCATATACTTCGTCTTGTCCTCGTTAACCGCCAATCCTATTTTAGCCGCCTCTGATTCAATGATCGCAAATGCCCCTGCCACAGCTGATCTGATTCACAGACATAGGAATGTTTACAATCTTGAATCGACAGTCTTTTGAGCACTTCATCACTTTAAAATAATTTTGTAAGTCAGTCTTAAGTTGATTCCGGTAGACAAATGTCTCAATAAAAGTCCGATAATCTTTTTTAAAAAATAAAATATAAAACATTTTATTTAACTATGTCGTTATTTTTGAATTTAGAAACATGATTTTTCAAGTATTCTACAAAATAATAAAAATAATTTTACACGTAGTCTTAAAAATGTTGACCAAGTCTTTTTCAAAATACTTAGTTTTTCAAACCAAAATTTCTATTTTTTTTTTTTAATTTTGGTTCACATTAATGTTTATTCTTTTTAAAAGATTTACCATAAAAAAAATGAAAAATTTCAAATTAACTGTTTTCGAGCAAATCAAAAACCAAACAAAATGTTGTACTGATGTACCAAAAACAACCAACTTCTGAAAATAAAAAAAAAAAAATTAAAGGAAGCATTTGGGCGATTCCGCTATAGACGATTTCCGGTATCAATTTGTAAATTACAATATTTTTAATTTTTTTGTATAACAATGCTGCAAATATCATAGCTGCTAACAAAAGCCAGAAAAAGACACTACCGATAGTTTGAGGTTATGATTTACTTGGTAAACATGTTGTCACAAATGTTGTTTAATCGCTTACATAAAAACATATACGTTTTTGTTGTTTGTTGCACCCGCGATATCAAATATATAAAAGTTTGTTTTTCCCATAGAAATAAAGTGTTAACTTCAGTGAAACTTTGTAAAAGTAAGAACAAGTCAATACCAAAATTTAACCAGTCGTTATTAGGAGTAAATTGTACGTTGAAGTAAAAAAAACGTTGAATCAAATTGGTTGCACCCGCGATCGCTAAATTAGGATCGCGGGTGCAACATATCGACAACTAACATGATTGAGTGACGTATCATATTTTATTAATAATATGCATTGAATAAAATTTATTGTTGTTCAAGATTGTTTTTTTTTTTAACAATTTAAAATAAAATGCAGGGAAGTAAGGAAAGAGAACTTATAATTCATGCAGAGTAGGGCTGGCCACGAGACGATAAAAGTCTCGGTCTCACATGACAAGACCGAGACGAAACGAGACCAGACTGCAATTTAAGCATCCGAGACGAGACCGATACGGGACTGTATATTTGGCACGAAATTTACAGCGAGTCTAATAAATTGAAAAATCCAAAATAAATTGAAACTTCCAAAAGTCTCGCCGATTCTCATTTCTTGGCCAGCCCTCGTGCAGATCTCTTATACGTAGGGAATAGGGTAAAATATAGCCCTTCAAGCAATAATTTCATTAAAATATTTTTTTATTTAATTATAAATATGTATACTCAGAGGTGTCTCATTATTGTACCAGCGATAAGAGAATCGCACCACAGTATTTTTCGAAAATATTGGACGTATTTGAAAAAAAAAAACTTATAATTAATAGCAATATACATATGTTATTTAATCTCTTATCCAGTTCATTTATATCGTTTTACTGATGTTAATATTCATTAAAGTAAGACGCGTTACACCCGCGATAATTTGATGTTGCACCCGTGATTGCTTAAAAAGTGAAAAAATCGTTTTTGTTTTTTATCTTAATTTTTATGTCTTTAGTTGGTTGAATCAATGTCGTTCAATAAAATGAAAGAAGAACATAATAAATGTTTCACATTTAACAGACTTTTGTGGTTTTCGTACTAAGATCAAGATGGGTGGGCCAAATTCGTTGCACCCGCGATCGCACTTTGAAACCTTTTTTCTGACGATTGATTTATTTAATTTGAGTTTTATAAATGAATCCCAAGCGAATAGTCAAAAATGTAACCCTTCAAGTAATAATTTCATTAAAATATTCTTTTATTTTATTATAAAAATACTTTAAGTCTGTCTAAATGTTGCACCCGCGATAATGGAATCGCCCATTTCCTTATTTTAATTATTTGAATTTTTTTAACAAAATTCTGAGAGCCGTTTTTGAGAAAAATATTATTTGCCTTTTTGGCGAAAATAAATGTATGACAGGTAACGTTATTTTTGGTGCTAACATTTTTTTTTTTTAAACGTGTGTGCATTTTAGTCAGAAAACATTATGTACCAAGTTTGAAGAAAATGCCTCCAAACAGAATTCCGGGACCCACTTTTTTCGCGTTCTCTATCATCGTAGAGGAAGTGTACCAATTATGGAATATGCTCCTAATATGGAATAGTGCAATATTCTGAAAACCACTTTTTGTACGCATCTGTTAATTTCAGGTAAAGCTTTCTTTTTATGCAAACATTCGTTGTTATTATCCTTGTGGACTTAGATGCCTCGAGGCGTGCGCAATTATTAAAAGTATTTTTTTTTGGTTAAGTGCGTCACTTATTATTGTTAGTTAATTTTTTCTTATATTTTGCTATGGGCTTAACTTAAAATATTTTTTTTTCTCGTGCTATTAGTAAAAACATCAACTTTTTGTATAACTTAAATCATTCAGGCAATATCAGTTCAATAATATGTAAACTTTTACATAGTGCAATCAATACCCTTGTTCCTAATATGGAATATCAGTGTGCTCCTAATATGGGATATATATTTCCATATTCCATATTGGGGACCGCCTAAGATATTTATTTTAATTCTGCAAACTTTTAAATAACTGCCACCAATGGTATCAAGTAAATTGGTCTAGCACAGAATCTAATAATTTTTTTGGTAATTTCTGAACAAATTTTAACGTATAGAATGGTGTCTTCCATATAAAATCATTAGTAGTCCATATTAGGGTCACTTTTTTAAATGCTTTCATTCTGAGCTTTTTTTCCTTTTTATTAATATAATGGATTATACTAATTTTTATAAATTTTGATTCTGATTTTTAACTAGTACACAGTATTTTTAACAACATCTATTTAAAAGAATGAATAAAATTTGCCTTTTTTGTGTTTAAAAATGTGTTTATATTTTGGTATTCCATAATCGGTACACTACCTCTAATATTAGGGAAAATTATTATCTCGAGTTCGACTTTTTTTTTACGAATGCCTCACTTGCCTGATAGTACCTATATGTACAATACATATGTATATCGCAAGTAAAAAATATAAGTAGGCTGAAACCGTTGATTCCATCTTGGGAATTCTTTTTGCAACCATCATCCATCAGCAATCTTCCATATGGATTAAATATAATTATCAGTTTAGGTAAAGGCAGAGGCTCTCAATTTGTATGCTTATGAGAGAAGAAGTAGATAGAAAGATTGGGGTGGGTGAAGAATCATGTGTACACTGATGAATATAAATTACACATAATATATTAACATGATGTGTCTACCCTTTGAACTTTTCTTTTTTTAATTCAGCGACTAACAATTTAAATCTCGAGTTAATAGTCGCATTTCAAATTATGATTTTAATAAGCTTTTTAAATTCTGTACTTCAATTAAAACAAAATCCCAAATTCTTTAAAAAACTTAAAAAAAAAAAAAAACAAATCCATTTAAATTTTAAATTAAAAACGTAAGAAGAATTCATTAAAGATGCGCTAAATTAAAATTAGCAAGAATCCTTAAAAAAAAAGATAATCCACCAAATCAGTCACACATTTTTGTAATTATAAAGCCAAGCGAAAAATCTCCTATCTCCTTATCAAACTTTAAATAAATAACACTAAAGCGCTATCCAGCTTCATCATAATAGCACGCATAGGAATATATATTTACTTTTGGCCTGAATGCTATAGAGATCATGTTTCAGCGTTAACCTCTACAGACAAGACCAACAATTTAATATACCAAATAACTACCACATCGTTCTTATCAAAAAATAAATCATTTTATTTAAATATCTCAGCCCTAAATAAATCGGTGTTTTTTTTGGTGTAGGAAACGGAAAGTAACAGCCTGTAAAATATTTACAACGCTTAATGTGAAATAATTTACTTTTTTCTTCGCAGTTTTTCGCGTTTCTAAAGCCTCCCGGGTTTTCTGTGGTTTGGGTATTTTTTTTTGTTGTTGTTGATACTGAAGTTTGACAAAGATTCTATTAAATGTTAGGAGTGAAGAGGCTATACTTTTTCCCACGGGGAGTAAAAAGAAAAATTAGCCTATTTATGAAAAATAATGCCAGGGTATATTTTTAGATCTTAACTTTGGTTAACTTTGTTAAGGATTTTTTGTAGTGGAGAGGATGGAGGAGGTGGAAGTCTGTTTGAAATTAGAATGTATTTATTATCAAATTTTATACATTCATAAGGCTGAATTTTCGTGAATCTATGAAAATTCTATCTCATCTAATTCTAGCGTACCTAATGAAATGAGTTAGTAAGTATATGTATGTACGTACGTATGTATGTACCATATATATTTATACGCATATATTTTTAGAATGATAAAGAATATTTTCTCATTTTTCTATTGATTCTTCCTTAAATATGATCGACTTACTAAGACGCAAAATTTTAGTCGATGGCTACCGACGTATATACAATTTACAGCATTAACACACTACAAACTATATTTTTCTAGGAGACCATGGTTACATTCAGACACCTAGATATATATAGATATAGATGTTATGCCCATGGTCTGGCAAAGGTAATTAAGAAGACAAAACCTAAACAATAGAAATTGTATTGTTTATATTTTTATTTTAGTCCAAATGCGTGTGTTAATACTGTAAATTGCTTATACGTCGGTAGCCATCGACTAAAATGTTGCGTCTTAGAAAGGTTACAATTACAGCTCTAACTGATGAGGTCCACTGTAGTTGTTTTCAGGACCGAAACGCATTTGGGCTAAAGGTCGCTTAAACACTTTTAATTGAATTTCATTCAATACAGTCCACTAAAATAAAAACATAAACAATACAATTTCTATTGTTTAGGTTTTGTCTTCTTAATTATCAGTGGCGGATCCAGGGGGGTGTACTCCGGGGTGTAAGGATTAGTGTAAATGTTTAATACAACAGGAATTGTTTCTTACGGCCTTGGCAAGGCTTAGAGCATTTTGGGCCTTAGTTTTTAAAATTTCAAAGGTCCAAGGCAATACATACAAAACATTTTGGGCTAAGCAATTCAATACAAACTCTCTAGTCGAGGAGCCAAATTCCAAAAACTCTGTGAACTCAGAAAAATCTTGACATGAATATTTACAATCTTATGCAGCTTATTTTTTAGAGCAGCTGTTTCTTATGCCCGACTAAAAGTCTTGAAATTTTGATATTTTTTGTTTCGATCCACAAAATATTATTTTCGTGCTTTCCAGTGACAATTTGAAGAAAACAGGTAGGTTCGTTAATTTGGCTAATTAAAGAAAATGAGATCTCAGATGACTGATACTGTCAAAACACATTATTAGCTTTTTCCAGTAACACCACTTAAATATCTCTTTTCTGAACTAGCATTACAAACAGTTTCAAATTTTGTTAAAAAGGTGAAGTTCAAAGCATACCTTCAGTTAATTTAAACAAACACTTACATAATGTACATAGGTGGGCACTTGATACCTAATCAATTATTAAGCAATATACCTATAAATAAACGAATTTGTTCGTGTGGTTTGAGGCTGTAACGTGGCTAGAACTTAAAGTTATAAAATAAGTTATACTACCATGTTTAAGGTTATGACGAGCCTTAATACTGGCTTTTAAAAATAATTTTCATGCTTAACACATCAATCCCAAATTATTGTTATTGTGCTTTATTTTGAAAAATTTTAAGGCGCGATAGGAGCGGATATAAAGGCACAAAAAACACGGCTATTATTAAAGGAAAAATGATGTCAAAATTCGTTTTCTCTTATATAACTTCATATGTATAAATTGTATTTCCAAACTCCAAGCCCCCCCCCCTCCACAGCCGAATCCTAGATCCGCTACTGTTAATGATGATCGACTTATCTACGTGTTAAATATTGAGAGACTGAAATAGTGTACTAGCTCGTTTAAGTGGAATGAGAAGTTTTTTTTCTAAAATATAAACAAATTCCAAAACATTTAAAAAAAAAGAAGTTATATTTTTGATTATTTTTATTTATGATCATACGCTCCAGGATCAAAACAGCTTATAGGTATGTGCGGGTAAGTCGCAAAAAAAAGAATGCCATCTCAAAACGTCAGTAGGAAATTGGTTAAAAAGGATCAACTTGTTTTCATCTTTCATCCGACCAAAGCTAGAGTATATAACTCCCACATTTAGGCAGGTGGTCCGCCAGCTTCTTAACATAACCTTAATCGGATCCAAAACAAAGCGTTAAGATTAATATGGGAACGACACTATCAACGCAGCCATAGACACCCTTGAGCATCGTCGAAAAGTTTCGTGCCTTGCTCTTTTCTATCGCTTTTTTTACAACAATTGTTCTCGTGAAGAAGCCAGTTGCATTCCCCCCTGAAACAATTTTCTCGCAACACCCGTCTAGCTAGGAATGCCCACCAGTTTACCTTGAGCCCAACTTCGGACGTGCGGTAAAATATAGGGATTCGTTCGTAGCAAACTCGATATTTCCCACTCATTATAACCTCACAGGATTCAAGATCAATGTTCATCGGTTTCTCCTCCTTAAACCTCTATAACTCTATAACATTTCTAACTTCTTGCACTATGATAAATCATTATTAAGGGTACCACAAATCGCTTGTGTGCGCATTAATTATAAAAAAAGACCCAGTGTGCTGAAATTTGCGCACAATTCTACCGATTGTGGACATATTTGCTCGATTATGCATTTCCCGGGCTGCGAGAACAGTAGGTTAGCGACGCTGGAACCTTGGGACATGTCTTCATCTCGAATAGAGCATATCAATACCGTTATAATAAAAGAAAAAATTGCCTGGGCAATTAATACATTCTCACCGTATAAGTCTCCAGGCCTGGACGGCATACTGCCAATTATGCTTCAGAAACTGCAAGAGATATGTGGAGACATGTAAGAGTGGTTTTTATCCCGAAAGTCGGTAGGCGGGGGCATGAATCTGAGAAGGATATCCGTCCAATTAGTCTAACCTCTTTTGTGCTTAAAACCTTAGAGCGCATCCTCGACATCCATATTAGAGACATCCTGGATAGATGTCCACTTGAAAACTCTCAACACGCATACCTTAAAGGCAAATCCACTGAAACAGCCCTGCTGTGCGCACTATTGAGAAAACTATAAACTTTAAAGAATATACTCTTGCCACTTTCTTAGATGTTGAAGGGTCTTTCAACAACGTGCTTATTGAATCCATTCTAGAGTCTTTAGTTGATTTTGGTGTAGAAGACTACATAAGGGAATGGATAATATCCATGCTCAGAGACAGACGGATTCAAGCTACGTTAGGTAATACAAACTCGACCAAACATGTAAGTAGAGGTACACCCCAGGGTGGGGTTCTGTCCCCTCTTCTATGGCTTTTAGTCATGAATAAAATTCTTGTTCAGTTGGAAAGATGTGGAGTAAAGGCGGTGGCATGTGCTGATGATTTGGTGATATTAGTGTCAGGGAAGTTTACACCTGTGTTAAGTGAGATCACGGAAATGGCTTTAAGGAAGGTCAGCAACTGTGGACTAGGAGTTAACCAAAGCAAAACTGAACTGATGCTTTTTACTACCAAGACTAAGATACACCCCTTTACTCTACCCCGACTCAACGGCCAAACACTCTCACTCTCCTCTAAAGCTAAATATTTAGGTGTTATTCTCGACCCCAAATTAAATTGGAAGTTGAACATTGAAGAAAGGGTCAAGAAGGCATGTATAGCATTCTTTGCCTGTTGTAAAACTTTTGGTAAAAAGTGGGGGCTTCAGTCGAAGATGATCCTGTGGACGTACACAGCCGTGGTACGACCGATACTCACATACGGTTCGATTGTATGGTGGCCTGCACTTAACAAAAAATATAACATCGATAGACTTAGGAAGGTTCAAAGACCTGCTAGCATTGGCAAGACAGGGGCTATAAGATCCTGATCGACTGATGCCTTAAGTGTTTTTCTGCACCTTCTACCACTTGATTTACATATTAAATATCTAGTTTCTTGCAGCGCTTTAAGACTTAAAGAATCAAACTCATGGTTTGCCAAGCCCTATGGCCACAGAAATATCACAGACTTGATTCTAATGGAAATGTTTTCGACTCCCACTGACTACTGCACCCCTACAATGAGTATCAGTAAGGATTTCAAAGTTAAATTTCCATCCAGGAAGGATTGGAATGATAACGTCGTGACGAAAGATTTCGACACAACTATCTTTACTGATGGCTCAATGATGGAGTGTGGCGTTCGTGCAGGAATCTTCTCTGAGTCTCTAAATGAATCTAGGTCCTTTCGGCTACCTGACCTTGCTAGAGTCTTTCAAGCTGAATTGCTGGCAATCAGGGAAGCTTGCAAGTTACTTAAATCAGATCCAAACAAAAACCGTAATGCAGCTATTATTACAGACAGTCAAGCGGCTGTTAAAGCCATTAATTCAGCTACCGCATCCTCCAAACTAGTCCAGCAATGCCGGAATGAGCTTGCGGGTCTGAACACTGACCTTAATGTCACTCTTATTTGGGTCCCGGGTCACAGTGGCTTGGAGTTATGAAGGGCAACATTCTCTCAATTTATCTTACTAAAGCAAAGCGTAGGTGGAGCAGTTTATCAAACTGTATTAAATCTAGGAAGATTTGGCCCACCTATGACAAGAACCGAACAATTGATCTTATACGCAGACTCAGGCAAGACATAGCCAGGGTAGTTGCAACCTGTAGCGGACACTGGCCAATAGGAGAGCATGCAGCGAAGCTGGGCATACCTCACAATACTCACTGTCGGAGCTGTGAGGACCAGCATCGTGCATTATGGTTGGAGCTGCAGTTCGGAGATCCCAAGGAAACACTCGAATGCCCAAGTTTAATACAGATATACTAAAGGATCCCGTAGTGCGCCAACAGCTAGGGGACCACCTTTCACAAGGATTGAAAGCAATCAGCAGCACGGAAACCACATCCATCGAAAATCATTGGTGTGCTGTGAAAAATGTGTTCATATTCGGTGCTGAAAGTATAGTCGGCCGGGCTCAAGGAAGAAATAGTTCTTGGCTTTCCGACGAAACTTGGACAAGGATCGAAGAAAGGAAACACCTTAAAGCTCGCATCACAGCTACCCCAGCAGCAGGGAGAAACTAGCTTGAGTCTACGTACCGCATGAAGATGAGGGAAGTTCACCGTAGTGAATTTTGCGTAACTACATCAACGCATTGGCTACAGAAGAAGAAGAAGCCGCTAGTAGGTGTGACAGTAGGACCGTCTACAGAATTACCAAAGAGCTCACTGGTGTCCAGAGCTCTAAACAACACCTGGTTAAAGACACAAGCGGATCCCTGCTAATTTCGGATGAGGACCAGCTCATAAGGTGGAGGGAACACTTTTCTGCGGTTTTAAACCGCCAGTGAAGTGAACCCTATTCCCACTGAGCTACCCGAAGTAACAATTTCCCGAATACGCACCGTACCCCCCAGTAAAGAAGAAATTATCACCGCCATCAAAGCACTGAAGAACAACAAAGCGGTTGGACTTGATGGTATTCCTGCAGAGCTCTTAGGAGCAGCCCCAACGACATCGAGCGAGCTACTGCACCCACTTATTAAGAGAGCTTGGGAAACAGAAAGCTTTCCTGAAGAGTGGAAAAAAGGAATGATTGTCAAGCTTCCAAAGAAAGGAGATCTCACACAGTGCGAAAACTGGAGAGGAATATGCGTTCTGCCTGCAGTAGCCAAGATAATAGCAAGGATAATATTGGACCGAATTAAAGACCACCTCGAAGACACACTCGACGCCGAACAAGCAGGTTTCCGCACTGGATCTTCCTTGCGGATCATCATCGAACAGTGCGTTGAATACCGATCACCACTTCACCTGCTGTTCATCGATTTTGAAAAGGCGTTCGACAGTGTCAATAGAGAATTTATTTGACTTGCTTTGCACAGGAGGGGCATCCCAGATAAATTGATTGCTATTATCAAGGCTACATATGATGGATCCAGGTGTCACGTTTTGCACAAAGGTAGGCTGTCAGAGGAGTTTGAAATCCAAAGTGGAGTTAGGCAAGGCTGTATACTGTCACCAATACTGTTCCTGTTGGTGGTAAGTGACGTACTGCACGCAGCTTTGTCAAATGGAAATGGAGGAATTCAGTGGACTCTGCAATCTCACCTCAAACATCTGGACTACGCGGACGACGTATGCTTACTCTCTCATAGGATCATGGATCTCCATCAAATGACAACAAGGGTGGAGAGAGAAGCAGAAATCGTAGGGCTTAAGATCAACTCGGCAAAAACTAAAAGGATCAGCCTTGGAACTTCCTCATCAATCCAAGTAAATATTTCTGGACAACCCGTAGAGATGGTACAGGATTTCCAATATCTTGGGAGTATTGTCTCTACGGGTGGCGGAACTGAACTGGACGTAAACAGCCGAATCAGAAAAGCAAAGGCTGCGTTCGGAATGCTGTCCAAGATATGGAGAAACAACTCTTTTAGCTTAAAGACCAAGCTACGACTGTTCCGCTCCAATGTTGAATCGGTTCTGCTTTACGGCTGCAGCACTTGGAAAGTCACTGAAACTGTCACTAGAAAGCTGCAAACCTTCGTTAATAGATGTCTACGAAACATCTTGAGGATTTTCTGGCCCAACCGTATCTCCAATGCCGAACTTCATGCGAGAACGGGTCAGGAGCCCATAGACTCCATTATACGAAGAAGAAAGTGGCAGTGGATTGGCCATACGGTTCGAAAAGGCGACCGGTGCATTGCATCTCAAGCAATGCAGTGGAACCCGCTCACACAGGAGGGAAGACAAGTGGGCCGGCCTAGAAGTACATGGCGAAGAACGGTCGAAGAGGAATCGGCACGACTGGGAAAAAGTTGGAGAGAGCTGAAATATATTTCAGCAAATCGTACACGATGGCGCGTAGGTGTAGTGGAGGCCCTATGTCCCGTAAGGGAAACATCACGGACGTAATAGGTCCGAGGACCTAAGTAGGTAAAGTAAGTATTATGGTTGGACCACCCGTTAGTCTGATTAGATTATAGTTTAAAAGTGTTAAAAATTAAGAAAATGTTAGTAAGCTGATTTTAAATAAGAAAAATGTTAAGTAGTATCAGTACCTTAATATTAGGCTATTTAGAACTTTGCGGCAATATTTTTTGATATTTTATGGTGTTTTTTTTTGTAAACTTTACTTTCAAAATTTTGATTTATTAAATTTTTGCAACAAAATCTAATTTCCTTCAACAGGTTTTTTTTTAAGTTAAAATATCAAGTTCGGCTTGGTTTTTGAGTTATCGCAAAAATATTGAAAAATGAGCTATGGAACCTTTCGCTTAGAAATGCACAGGTGGATTTGGTCAATTTTTTTTTTTTTTTTGTGTTTAAGCAAGCTTAAGTTCCAGACAAATATTAAAACAATAAAAGTACTTGAACGCAATTATTCCCTACTGCAAGGTTTATTCACTATTCGCTTTTATTCAGGTATTCATTATAAAATTGAAAATTGTAAAAGAACTTTGTTTCCTCGGCCTGGCACCCTGTTATCATGATTCTAGATCAACTGATTTTGATGTGTTTAACCAAAAGGTAGTGGATATTGAATAGTTAAGCTACGTAGCTACATATTTAAAACAAATCTGTTAAACATTAATTTAATTTTTTTTTTTTTTGTCAACATTTTGAAATTGAAAATTTCAAACAAAAAAAAAAACAAAATATACAAAAATCTTGAAAACGATATGTGAAAATTCAATAAAAGTTTATTGTATAGAATTTTTAACTGATAAATCAAAGTTCCATAGAAATTGCATAATAAGGGACCTGAAACATAATCTTTTCATGTTGCCTTAAAAATAGAAATAACATTCTGTTTTCCCCCAGTGTGTATATATATGGTTTATACTTTATAGCATCAACTTTTTCAACGCGAATGACAGTTCGCTACACCGTTCACATATTGAAAATTATAAAACTTTGTTTGTTTTTGTTTTAAATTTATTCTCATCATACATATTTAAATAACATCCATGAAATAAATCACTGCATATACTCTCTCTGATCTAAGAAACAAGAATTGTCCTCTACCTATCTACTCAAGTTCCCATTTTGATTATTTCATTTATAATTTTAGAAAAATTACCTTTACATTAATTTAAGCCTTTCTGAAGAAATACAATTTGTTGTTGAGAAGAAATTCAATGTGGCAGTTGAACGAGTTGATAAAAAAAATAACTGAATAATTTTAAAACTTTTTTTTTAGTTTCTTAAAAAGAAAAAATGTTATATTATTCAAGGCAATTTAATTCTTACCTTCACTTGTTATGAAATAAATAATTTCCGTCGTTAAAGCTGTTTTAAAACCTATGAGATACTGCTTACTTTACAGACACAAAATAGTCCTAATATTTATGATTTATTTTAATAAAAGCCCTTAACGGATTTCTATAGATTATAGAAACGGATTTGTAAAAACAAAGACAACTGTAGCAATAAATAATAAAACATTCCTCCACTTTATATTTATTATTATTTTCAAATAAATGTAAATAAAAATGAATTTCAGCTTCCATTTAATTTCAATCGAAAAATTACCAACAATTGCAATGAACCCTTGTATTTGCTTTTAGACATACAGATTACGCCTATACGTTTTTAAAATACAAATAATTTTTGGATATGGGTATCCAACGCACACAATTAAGCATAATTTCATTGAATAGATTATTTATTCAAAACGCTATCATTTAACATTAATGTATAATCCTGCAACGAAACGAAACCCTCGAATTGTTCTTCTTTGTTTATCATATTCCGAATGAATAAGTGTGCCAAAATAATAAATTATCTGGATTTAAATTTCATTGAAATTGGGATTTAAATTTTATTGAAATTGGGATTTTAGCTTCGAATTATATTAATAAATATCATGGTTGTGATTTGTTTTTGAAATAAATTAAATTACCTAAACATTTTTAGGTAACACAGTTTATGTTGGATTATGACGCAATTATTAGGTATGGTTTAGTTTATTTATTTATTTGTTTGTCTATAAGTATACATGGGACTTTCTTAGACTTTTTTATATAACTTAAAAACTAAATAATAATAAAAAAATACAATATAAAATAAATTAAATAACTAATATAAGTTAACTGTTTTAAAATACATTACAATGATTATTCTGTCAATATAACTTTCATTAATTTTATTTTAAATGCATCTCTAGAACATTCGAGATCGATTATATCGGCATGTTTATTAAAAAACAGGCAAGCTTTAGTAATTGGTTCATTGCTGCCGTAATTTGTCGAATGGTTTGGTATAAAGAAAAATTGGATAACCCTTGGCCTTAAACAGCGAGCAAGTGTATATCGTCTTAACAAAAAATATAAGGGAGGACAATCAATATGACCTGTTGATTTAAAAAGTCTTGAAACAAGAAGAGTTTATTTTATGATTTCCCTAGCGCTAGGGAAATCATAAAATAAACTCTTCTTGTTTCAAGACTTTTTAAATCAATTAAAACACATCTAGATTTATACGATGGTAATGGCAATGTCCAATTTAGATATCGAAGCGAATATCTCGTGAACCGTTTTTGGATTTTCTCAATTCTATTAGAAGCATTTTTGTAGTAAGGTGACCAAACCACACAGCAATATTCCAATATAGGACAAACAAAACTAACAAAAAGAGACTTAAGCGTGAAAGGACACTTAAAGTCTTTAGAATTTCTGATGAGAAATCCAATCATGGAGTTCCCTCTAGACGTAATGTTGTTAACATGCATCCTAAGGTCTAATTTGGAATCTAATAGTACTCCTAAATCTTTATGGTTGAAAACTCTCTGAATCTCGTTACTCGAAATTTTGTATTCATAGAAGATCGGAGAGAACGACCTACAACACTTTCCTATATTTAATGATAAGTCATTCAACAAACACCATTCAAATAATTTGTCTAAATCCTCTTGAAGTTGCAAGCAATCTGCAAGGTATTTTATTACTTTGAAAACTTAAGCATCATCCGCAAAAATCAAGCAAGATGAGTGTGAAAAGCATTGCGGTAAATCATTGATAAACAGCAGGAACAAAAGTGGACCAAGATGGCTACCTTGAGGAACTCCCGAGTGATTCAAAATTTGTTCAGATTTCACTGGGCCTATTTTGACATATTGGATACGATTTGTCAAATAGTTCCGTAACCACTTCAACAATTGACCATGAAAACCAAAAGATTCAAGTTTTTTTAGAAGTATTTTATGGTTCACTCTATCAAACGCTTTTGAAAAGTCCGTATAGATAGCATCCACTTGATTTCCTTTTTCTATCATATTAATACATAAGTTAGTAAATATAGTGAGATTAGTAGCGGTTGATTTACCACTAACCCGTGTTGGAAAGGTGAAATAAATGTTTTAACAGCTTCATACATTTTATTCTTAACAAGTGATTCAAACATTTTTGGGATCACCTGTAATTTTGCGATCGGTCTATAATTTTCAACGCATTGCTTTGAACCTGATTTATAAATCGGAGTTATGTATGAGCTCTTCCAACAGTCTAGAAAAACGCCGTTTTTAGAGATAAATTAAAAATAAATAGCAACGGCTTTGAAAGATTTAATTTGCACGATTTTAAAAATATTGCGGGACTATCATCAGGTGGCAAACTCAAAAAGAGTTACAAATGTTTTGAAGATTACTACTCACCGCTCCGTTATAGCTCATAGCAGCTCACGTGTTTAAGGAAAACTACACCATGGACTAAGAATTTTCTGGGCTCAAACCAAGGGCAGTTGCTTATTGCTCCATTTTAGGAGCTAAAATAACAATTTTATGTATTATTGTTTCACTTTCAATTAAATTTTATTTAGTTTCAAAGAAAAAAAAAAATTTCCACCACCTTAAATATTTTTGATAATAATCCTTACTGTTTTCATTTATGTAAACGCTTTGTTTGGAAGTAAGGTACCTGGCAGGGACTGTTTTAAGTAGTAGTTGCTATTTTTTCTGGTTGTTGATATTTGAAATTAGTTAGTTAGGTCAGTGCGTTGAACTGTCACGCTGGAGGACTGGGACTGGGACTAAAAAAAAAAAAAACTAAAAAGTGTTTTTCAGGGCTACTACGTCCAAGAGTATCACTTGTCATGAATAAGTGCTTCTCGTCTAGCCTTTCGGATTCGGCATAAAATTGTAGGTCCCTTCCATTCCTGTCGACACGCGTACACAGGAATGGTTGCGAGTTGTAAGTCACTAGGCCCCGATTCTGCACGAGCCTTTGCGCCACCCAATTTATTTATTTTTAGATATTTGAACCTGGTTACTTCAAATCACGTTTGTGGTAGTTGTTTTTCTTAAATACGCCCTTTCTTCAACCTGTTCAAAATAAAGTATATTTTTATGAATTTCAATATTCAATAAGTATGTAGGTTCGAATATTTTCTGACCCCCCGTAAAACTAGAAAAATTTCCATAACAGAGCACAGAAGCTTCCTGTTGTCTCATTTGGTTTCTTTCTTTTTTCTTTTATTTATGAATCGGGTACGGAGAAAAAAGAAAGAAACCGAATTAGACAACGGCAAGTTTGTGTGCTCTAATAAAATTGCTAAAGTCGTTCAAATACATTTGATAAGCAACAAAGCTTTTCAAATAAAAATAAATATTATATTAAATGAAATTGTACAATAATTAAAACACTAAACAAAATTAAATAAAATTAAAACCAATATTTTGAATATTTAATTATTTCATTTTCATTTATTCCATCGAAATAGCTTAACATAGTAAGATACAATATCTTTTAAGTTTATGAAAGCTTTGTGCGTTTTAATATAGTAACTAAACAGATTACAATTGTGACTAACAAATATGAAAAGAAGATATTTTCTTAATTACAATATAATAAACAAACAAAAAATTATAAACAACAAAATTAATTCAAAAAGTTAAAAAGAAAATTAAATAAAATAATCATCATCAAAGTGTCTCATAGTAGTGCCTGAGTCTTTTTTTAAACTGGGTTGTGCAATTAATGAGGGAGGGAGAGAATTCCATAGTCTTATCACATTAGGGGAAAATTGACGATCGGATATTAAATATTTAAAACGTATTGGAATCAAGTCCAGCGATCTTCCAGAGATAGGTAAACGAATATTTTTGTAAAGATAAAGCGGTTCATGGGTTTGCAATATGTTATGAAATAATGTAAGTGTCCTGTATTTAAAGAGATCTTCAAGGGTGAGTCCATATAATGACAAAGCAAACGAGGAAATGTGGTCATATCTTTTTAAGCCGAATACATAACGTGCAACGCTATTGTAAGCAACATTGAGTCGCCTACGATCTTCGTAGTCGCAGTTTGTAAAAATTTCACAGCCAAACATAATGTTCGGTATAAGTAAAGTTTTTGCTAAAATTTTCCTCGTGCTGATTGATGTTAAGTGGTGAGAAGGCCATATCGTCCGAAGACCACCATAGATTTTTCCTACAGTCAAATTTATATGATTTTTCCAGGTAAGTGTGTTGTTAAAAGTAATGCCAAGATTCTTGGCTGATGAGACAAATTCTATAGTTTTGTTATCAAGCAAAACTTTTGCCAGACTAGTGGTGTCAATTGGCTTTCTGGAGATTATAAGACACTGAGACTTCTTGGCATTCAAACAGAGCGCATTTCTTCTTGACCAAGCAAGAACTTTTTTGAGATCCTCATTCACTTCATTTATACCACTTATAATATTACCCAAAGACCAGCTATGTTGCATCTGAACATCTTCAGCATACATGTCTATTGAAGAATTTATAGGGCAGGGGAAAGGTCATTTATGTAGAGACAAAATAATAATGGACCCAAAATTGATCCTTGGGGAACACCCTTAGTCACAGGAAGAAACGACGATACAGTTTCACCTATAACAACTGCTTGACATCTTTCACTGAGATAAGAAAAAATAATTTTAAGAGCTGAAGAAGAAAAATTGGATTTTTTAACAAGCTTAGAGCATAAAATACGATGGTCGACTGTATCGAATGCCTTCGAAAAGTCTAAAAGAGTAAGGATTGTAGCTTTGTCATCTTCTTATGACTTTCGAATATCTTCACATATTTTAATTAAGGCAGTGGTGTAGCTGTGCTTAGGCCGAAAGCCAGATTGACTGCAGTTTAAAAGTTTATTCAAATCAAGATATTCCCGTATTTAAACATTCATAATTTTTTCAAGTGCCTTGGAAAGGTATTGCAATGGGTCTGAAATCTCTCGCATCTTTATTTTTTGGCAGAGGAATAATCTTAGCCTTTTTCCAATCTGATAGAAAGTCCCCTGTCATAAGAATTTTGTTAAAAACATGAGTAAGAGCTTTCAAGATGTAGGGAAGTATAGCTTTAATAAAGGTATATAGCTTTAGTAAAGATTCATTTCGTCGAAGCCGACTGAATTGGACTTTATAGCCATAAAGCTTTTTAAGACTTCACCTTCATCTATCGCTCTAAAACAAAATTTAGTATTGTCATCGCTTGGAACTAATTGGTCATCAGGAATGTATGAAATGATATTTGAGTCTGAGAATGATTGAAAAACAAATCTTTTATTTAGTTCATTGCTGTCAGTGTCTGTTGAACATGTGACGCTTCTATTTCCTATTCCCAGTTTTTATATTCCAACAAAGTGTTCTTGTGTCAAGAGAAGCATCAAGCTTTGGAGCAAAATATCTTTTCTTGGTTTCGCTCATTTCGGTTGTAACTCTGTTTCGTAATACCTTATAATTGTTAAATAATGTATTGATTATAAACTTTTTCCATCTTTAATAGGCTCTATCACGACGACGCATAAGTTCTACAATGTTGTTGTTAAACCACGAAGTTTTATTTTTCTTGGCTGTTTTATTTCTCAGAGGAACAAAATCATTAAAAAGTTTCAGTATATTACTTTGTAAGAACGATATTTGGTCATCAACTGAGAGCATACCATATACTCGAAACCATTGAACCCTTTGAAGTTCAGATTCAAGAAGTGACCTGTTTACATTTTTGAAGTCTCTAAAACTATAACTCGCTTCAGAGCAATTAGGCAAAATATCAAAAGTGAGGTATATCAAATCATGAAGAGAGAAACATGAAGCAGAGCGTTGGTCAAAGTTAAGAACCTTATCTGGGTGACTAACGAAAAATAGATCCAGTAAAGTACTGGAACTCTTGGTAAAGTGGGTGAGAACAAGGTATTTACTGGGAAAAGGTTAAAAGTTTTCATACAGTCAGTAAGGCTTGAATCTCTTAGGATATGACTGTTGAAATCACCAACTAATATAACGAATGGCGCGACAAATGACAGCTCATCTAATATTAAAATAAGTGGTGTTAAATCAATGTTTTTATGGGGACGGTACACTGCTCCTATAAGGATTTTCTGTGTAGCACACTTAATTTCCACGAATAGGTAATCTATAAGAGAGCCCAACGGTGACCTTTTTATAACTCTACTTCTGATGTTGTTACGAATATAAATGGCTACACCTCCTCCAACCCGACCTACTCTTTCAGATCTAAACAGATTAAAACCATTCACAGAATAAGCAGAATCATTCATTTTATCGGAGTACCATGTTTCCGAGATACAAATGACATCTACCTTAGTGTTTTTAAATAGATACCTGAATTCATCCAACTTCTGGTACAGACTCTGTGCGTTCACATGACATATTTGCAGCCCCGAAAACCGATTTGCCAATACATTTAACATTAAACGCGTAGTACTTCTACTTTCCAAGACTAAGGATTCTGAATTTAACTCATTAAAATCACTCATCATTAAAAAAAGATTTCATCCAACGAGATAAACCTCAACCAAAGAACTTTCAAATTGCACAAATGATTCGTAAAGTCATTTTTAGCCTAAACCCAAACGAACTCCTAAGACACTTTGATGAAGATGAACAGAATTATTTTAAGTAACTGAAAAAAAACTAAAATAATATTTAAAAAAAAAAAATAAGAAAAAATTAAATTTAATTTATCAAAATAAAAAATTATTATTTATAAAGAAAATTGTAATTATAAGAAAAAAAAAATTCAAAAAGGAATTAAAAAAAACATTTTTAGGTGTCATATTCTTTCTCCCCATTTGTTGTGGTCTGCGCTGTCATTGATGTGGCAAAATTTTCCAATTCCAGAGTATGATTTATCAAAATAGCATCTCCCAAGCGGTTCTTCTTAACGTAAACAAGTCCTCGGGTAGTGAAGGCGGAGTGAAGTTTTCTCTCACGTTTTAATTTGAGTGCATGGTTTAAGAGAGAACGATTTTTCACCGTCAGACATTCATGGAGAACATTTTACCAAACAGTTTCACTATTATCAAAAATACTCAAGTACAATAAAACAAAAATTATAAATCTAAGCAAAATAATGTTCATAACTTTCGTTGAATATGCAACACGTAGTTATAACTATGCATACATATAACCGAATATTATCTCCATTATGGATACGTCATTCATAGTGCAGATAATATTCGATTATATGTAAGAAAAAAAAAGTATTAATCCAAAGGAAATTTTCTGTTTAATTTTTTTCGATACTGATTTGTTGGTAGTTCTGAATTTTTCTTAAAACAGTCCCTTGTACCTGGTACATCATTTCGAAAAATGAAGAATAAATTGTCTTATTAATAGGCATACAAAATACCCCCCCCCCCTCTATTTAGCGCAATTGGTTTCTTGTTTTAATATCAGGCGGTGAGTGCAATAGTGGCCTAACTGCAATTTTGTCGAAATTAAGTTTATTACGAGAATTGAATCTGTACCTACTAACCCACATTTCTGCATTAAAATCTGTTAAGTTTTCGGCTTCATGCCATAGTAACAGGCCTTTTGTACTTAGGCCAAACACACAAAAACTAAAAGCTTGAGTGCAACAGTGGCCTATCTACCACCTGAGCCACTTTTGCGCTCGCATATTTGATTTTATTGTTTAAAACTTTAAGTGAGGTCGATTATTTTACTATTTGATCACACGGGACAACAATGCAATGTGTTAAACATAAGTGGGTACCCTGATAATCTCCTTCGATAAGCCATGAAGTTAAAGAGTTTCATACTAAAGTTAATGCAGCAGCTGTTGCTGCCATAACGAAGTGAATAAGTACATTACGGGTACATAAAATCTTATCCGGACTATATAGAGTTGACAAGATTAACCATAAGTTTGTCGTCAGCAGACATTCGTATTTTTACAAAGCGACTAAGATTTTGGGTTGCTTGAAAAAAATATTTTCCAAATATTTACATCCCCGATAATTGGATAGAAGTCATAAGCTCAGCGGGAAAAAAAAACATTCAATGTTATAAAAATGACCAAAGACCACTTTTTCTCCACTTTGAAACTGAAAATCTCTACAGAAGAACTTAAGGCTAACTGGCTAAAGATTCTTGAGCTTCAATATTTGAAGACCACCCTCTTAATATTTTTTTAAATATTCTCTTGAAGAAATTTTCCTTTTTAAAGTATTTTATATCGAAAACAATAAGTGTAAGCTTAGCAAGCCTCAACCTTAAAACTTTATACCCCGATGGAAGACCTATAAGCTAAACATTCTGCAGTTTTTACCGTCAATACATCACAATTTGTACACCGATTTTAGATATAATAATTTTACTATAAATAGCGCAAAGGCTTTTGAAAGTGAAAACAAATGTTAAATTTCAACTTAATTAACGAAAAATTTAATTAATAAATAAAATAAAATACAAAACTTGTTTTATTTACAAATCGTTTGGCGTATCTTCTCAATTTTTTAATTTTGTTAGATTTTTCCTCTGTGCAATAGTGGTATTTTGTATAAATATAGTATTTTGAAGAATGATGAATACAAAATCAAAACTTTGTTACTTTTTGAGCTTATTGCAAAAATAAAATCCAAGCTATGTTTCTTTGTTTCAAAACTACAAGTGTTTGAAAATAACCTGTTTCTTATTTTTGCTCTACTGAAAATAATGAAAAATGAAGTTAGGCCACTATTGCACTCACGGCCTCAAAGCTTCCTCCTAAAGAATGTTCCCAAATTAAAATAATATATAAGAGAAGCATTTTATAGAACAAAACATCAACATCGGACCCGTACTTTAAAAGTTAGATGTTTTAACGGTTTTCCGGAGGCGCGCCGTCATGGATTCGACGATTTTATTGAGAACACAATAATTTTTAAACTGTCATGTTGATGCGTCAAAAGTTGAAAAACATAATATGCACAAATATTTTCCCTGATTAAATTTGTAAATAGTCTCTTACCGAAAATTAACTTTATTACAATCGTACATACGGGCGTATACGTACTATTTTTATTTTGTATTTAATTTTTAAAACTATTTTTTTTTAATTTTTGTTTTCTTCGCCTTACGTTAGTTATTCGTTAGTGTTATAGAGGCTTCTCTAAAATGCAGCTATGTACATCAATCTTCTTTAATGTCATTTATGTAGAGACTTATTAGAAAAATAGCTCTCAAACTCGGTAAGTCTTCTTTCTAATATTTTTAGATGAAGGGCGAGAAATCTGCAGCAGATCAGCCGCATGCCTGCTTAGCTTCTTCGTATCGATTTTATTTTTGCCTTCATTGACAGAAGAGTAGAGTAGGTACCTCAAGCAGGCGGCAGTTTTTTGATAAATTTGTGTTCGTAAACATCACAGCACAGGAAATTACTTTTTAAAAATCCAATTTGCTTAGAATTATTATTAAAAAACGAAATCTTTGAGATTAAATTTTCGCGCGGGAAAGGGTGATTTTAGGACTTTCGGATGACTTTGGGATAGAAATATTCTGTGATAGGCAAATATTCTGATGACATACAAACACCTTTGGCCAAAATAATAGCAACACTCATTACTTTTAAACATGACTGCCCCTCGTTCTTAGATTACCCGATCACGTGACGAAAAAGTGGTAATGGGCTAACGGTTTTTCAGTAACCTGTTTATGTAATGTATAATTTTGTGCATTTCTCTCAATGTCTTGCAATAATCTGCACTCAATTTTTTTTTTTGGACTGTGATCAATTGATGTAAATTTTTTTGAATTTGAGTATTTTTTAAATTATTTATTCCTAGTAATGGAAAGTGCCAAACAAGAGTGGAAAGTCGATACGAGAAATTGCAAAAGCTGTCAGATGCTCTGCAGGAATGATTTTTAATGCCATAAAGCTCAAACAATTGGCGGAAACCAGAGGGCAGCCAACAAAAATCACCAAAAGATACACATTGTCATTGATTAGGAAATGTAAATCAGATCCAATTCCTTCATCCAAAGATCTTCAGCGGGAAACTGGGATCAGTGTGAGTTGCAGAACGATCCGTGTTGTCTAGGTACTACAGAATGCTGATTTACCTTCGCGATCGGCAAGAAAAGTTCCGTTGCTAAAAAACGGTACACAGGCAAAAGGGATTGCTTTTGCCAAATTCCATCAAATTCCACAATGAGGAAATATTACAGGAATATGTTGTTTCTTTCTTAGAATTATTATTATGTTGATTAAACTAGGAAATTCATTAAAATTAAAATTCATGGTCATCGGCTTATATCATTGCCTTATGTAAGTTCTACATACAAATTTGAAGAAAAATACCGAGTGTTGCTATTATTTTGGCCATAGCGTATGTATTTTGGAGCCATTTCATGTTTTAATTTTTTTTTTCTTTAAGGACAAGATTTTGAGCAGAATGTTTTATTTTTTTCTGCGAAACACTTGATTTCTGCACACTTTTGATGTTTACGAACGTAAATCGTCTTGCAGGCCTGCTGAAGTAAAATTTAGTAAAAGGAGAATGGCATTTTTGGGTGCGAACGGCCACGAATGAAATGGTCAAATGAAAGGTCTGCTACAAGGGAGTAACTTTCAGTATGGGCATTTCGTTGCAGTGCATTTAGGAAAAGAGATATGAAGACATTTGCAAATGCATTTTTTAAATGCATATTTGGGGCAGATGGCATTTTCAAAAACTATCTGATGCTTTATCCTTATTTCTAAGTCAAGTCTTTGTTTAGTGACACAATACGTACTAGGTCAACATAGCCCGCGTTGGCCAGGCCACTTATACGAGTTCAGCAGGCAACAGTGACAGTGAGATTTCTTATTTCATCGCAGGTTTTTAAAAAGAGGAAACCTACCGATACTTTCGGTCAAATCGTTAAGAAAACCAATGGTGGAGGAAGGCCAAGCTTATTTAGGCTGTTTCGTTGAGAAAACGCTTTTTCTTATTGCAGTTGGTCTTAGTATACCTAATTCACTAGGGATTTCTATGAATGGAGTTTCAAATGATATTATATAACAAGATTGCGCTCTTTACACGAATGCAAGGCTCAAACATGTTTTTTTTTTGGGTTGGTGACGCTGGTCAGAACGGTTCTCAATGGCTTCGGAACCTAAGAAAGTTCCGCAAGACTATTTGAATAGAGCTTTAAGTCACATGTTAGACACAACAAGTAAGAGGTCATACGCAATATATCCAAGAGCAAGACATTTGGTTTTTGCGTACCCGAATGCAGCCTAGACATGTTAAGGTCTATTTTTTAGGAATTATTATTCGTACATTGTGATTGGCCGACAAAAGGAATGGGAGAGCAGCTATTGCACACTATTACTGTTCCTGTCTGAGCGGAAGGCGCACAGTCAGATGCTGCGCACATATTATGTGCATGGTTTGGTATTTAGGCTGGGCAAGAAACCAAACCGATGATATTTGATTGCCAGCAGCGGAATCAAGTCCGATTATAGAGCGTGAGTAGGCACAATACTTAAAGAAACATTTTTTTAGTATACCTAGATTATTATACAAAGTATGGTAATTGCACTAGTGTTTAATGATGTATGTGCTTTGTCTATAACAAATATCTTCGAGACTAATGTCTTTGATTGTTATTACACTTTAATTTTCTATTTTTCCATTCACATTAGCCACAATACTAACTAAAACTCTATGAAAGTGTTAAACACAAAAATGCATTTTATCCCAGTTTGAAGTTTACCACAACAAAAAAAACTTCTACACCGTATTTGTAGGACCAAATCACATCCAAAAATAATAAAATTCTTGGCAGCTCGCACCCTATTTCCATACAATTTTGCTCATTCTCCTTTCAATTTTCGTTTACGAACACAATCTTTGCAGATCTAAGTAAGTCAGGCGATTACGAATTCGATCGAAGTAACTATCGAATTCATGAGATCTTCAAGAATTTTTTTTCCACAGAAGGCTCTACAGCAACATATCAATATTTCTGATCTTAAAACAGCTGAACTGTTAGTTTCGTTATTCGTTATCTAGTCGAAAATGTATTTGCACAGTCATGTTTTTGGCATAAAGTGGGCAATGTGTCTTTCTTCTATTCTGCAAATGATTTTTCCCTAAGCCAACAGTTCAAAAGTAGTTACTTCATTCAATTCATATACCAGCTAGTTTATGTAATTACGATAAAAACAAATCTTAACTATTCCCTATGCCTATCGCTGCCAATGACCTTACGTACAATCAACAGAATTTAAATTTTGATAAAAAAAAATCAATCAGAATATGAATTTTGGTAAAAATAAGAATCCAAACTCGAATTGATACAAGATAAACTTTTGTTCTATTTTCTGCAAACAACACAAAAGTTGATTTATTTGACTCTCGATATCATGATATTGTTACGTTAACCATTAAAGACTGTTTCACAATAAATGCAAAATGCGATTGTACCATTGTATGGCAAACAGAGCATCGTGTCGGCTACCGATAAATCGTTTAAACATTATAGACAAAACACAATACATATTTCCTAAATAAAGATATTTACATATGATGGCCTTTATCAGATGGGTGATGATATCAGATTGATACACAATAATGTTATTGAACTAGGGCTGGCCACGAGACGAGAAAAGTCTCGCTCTCAGTCTCGCCTGACGAGACCGGAGACAAGACGAGACGAGACTGCCTTTTAAGCATCCGAGACGAAACCGAGACGAGACTGCATATTTGGTCCGAAATTTACAGAGAGTCTAATAAATTTAAAAATACAACTTCAGTTCAATGTTTATTTTCTTCTTAACATATTCAAACTGTAATCGAAAATACTTCGTTCCAATAATCAACATGTTGTTTTTTTTTTTTCGGAGACGAGACCGGGACGAGACTTAATTATACGAGACCGGCACGAGACCGAGACGAGACTGAACATTTTCGACTTTAAAGAGACCGAGACGAGACTTACAAAAATCTCGCCAAGTCTCGTCTCGTGGCCAGCCCTATATTGAACTCTAAAAGAGAATATTCTAACTTTATCACCTCTTATTCTTCTTGACAATATACTCCCAATATCTTCCTAAAACCTCTTTGATTTGATTGCCCCCTACATACAAAACACATATACAGGGTGTCCCATAAGTCAACGTCGAAACGAGAACGGGTGATAGGGTAGGTCGTGACAGTTATTAGAAAAATAATTAAAAAAATTGTTGCCATGTATTTTGTGAGTTATGTGCATTTGAAAAAAAATCAAAAAAAATCGTCTTCCTGTGACGGTCTTTCAAGTTCCGTGATTACAAATCTTAACTTTTCTCAATTTTTTTTTTTTTTTTTGTTATGGAACCTTGAATAACCCCGCTAACAAATGCATTCAAAAATTTGAACACACCTGCATGAGTTTTAAAGAAAATATCACTTTTTTGCCCAACTAAGTACTCAAAATTTGTACATTACCCTAATTCAATGGACGGTAGTGTAAAAAAATGTACTTCGAAATGTTGACAAGTTACCTTGAAAGTTGGCGTGTTCAATTTTAATTTCAAAATAGTACAACATTTTTGACAATATTCCATAAATAACGGAAACAAAAATGTTTTTCTGAAGTAACCCGGGGCCTATTTCTCCGCTACTACATCAGCTACAATGTAGTAGTATAACAGTTGTATTACATCATTTCTGTTTCAAACATACATTGGTTTTTCAGGTGTAGTACATCAATGTAGCATTGGAGACTCGAAATATTGGAAAAATGTATGATTCTGTTTCACAGCTTTTGATACTACATTGTTGTAGTACAACTTACTGTAATTTTTTGTAACATTTTCACAATAAAAATATTTGCTGTGATTGCTGTAACAGAATAAAATCGTTGCATTTAAAAGAAAATATACGAATGAAAGTATTTTTTTTTTTGTATTTAAACATAAGAAATTCAAAAAATGTATGATTTATCTTTTGATTTTTTGTATAGTCGGTGAAATTTGATTCGTTGTAAATACACTTTCGGTCTTCTTTCAATTCTTATGTTGAATTCAAAATTTTCGTCGCAAATTTATATCGAAATCTATTTTTTATTTTAGTTTATTTTATTTTATTTTATTTTATTTTATTTTATTTTGTTTATTTGTGTCTCTTTAAAGTTCAAATATCTCACTTCTAAAAAAAAAACAATATAAATAGCCTCGTTCACGTTGCAGTGAGATATGTTATCTCGAACAATTCAACGTAAAATGTAAATTTGAAGTCGGCTGTTGTTGACATTTCTCTTCAGACGTTCTAAATATATATTTTGCCTTCTTTGAATTCTTAAGGCAAGACCGCACTCAACTTCAGCGGAACTAAGCTTCACGACGCGGCAATTTATTATTATTTGTATAAAATTGTATGAACTATTTTGCACTAAGCGGCAACTGAACTTCATACAATTTCATACGAATCTGTCTGAAGTGTAGTTCCGCTTCAGTGCAGTTCCGTCGAGTGTGGTGTAACCTGTATATTAAATTCGAAATCATCATCAACAATATGTAAAAATCTCAAAATCCTTTATATTTTATTATTAATTTTTTTTCGTTATTTTGACGTTCATGTATTTTTGGGTTATTTTGTGATAAAAAAAAAGTTTTTTAATCACTTCATTCTCAAATATACTCGTATATAAATTTTACTCAATTACGAAAAACTATTATCCAATTCAATCATTTTTATTCAAATAGTTTTTTGCTAACTTATGGTGAATTTAGATGTATTTGCGTCTGAATAATGCAGAAAAGTAGAGCAGGACAGATGCATAAAAAAATCCGAGCGAGTGAAAGAGAACTATTAAGAAGATGAACATGTTCGTCTTCATTTCTGCATTATGGCACTTTCCTATAATGCAGAAACGATGTTCTTCTGCATTTTAATCTTTTCTCTCTATCTAACAATTATACATTTTGTATTTGGTATCCTTTTTTTTTGCAGAAACCAAATGCAGATACATGTAAATCCACCATTACAGACGAGAGACAAACAACCGAAAAAACGAATGGTGTGTTCGGGGTCTAGGTCTACATCATCCAGCTACATCATACAACTCTTCCAGTGGGATATGTGAAACAGAAAAATGTAGTTGGTGTAGTTGTAGAAAGTTGTTGTATGATGTAGTTGATGTAACTGATGTAGTAGCGCTGAAATAGGCCCCCGGTTTTAAGATAATTATTTTTAATTCATTAACAAATTTTTGAATGCACTCCAGGTCTAAGTTTAAGTTCCATGGTGGTGAACAGTAATTTATAAGTAACTACTATTATTTTGGTTTAAGTTTTAAATAAAATTAAATTTTTCAATAAAAATTACATCAAAAGTTTATTTAAATTAGATATGAAAAAATGTTCAAATTGTTTGCCTCTTATGGCAATGCAAGACCTACATCTTCATGAAAAAGATCGGTTTATAAGACGGGCGAATCAGCTTGAATTGATGTCTGCAACAGCCTCCGTGATTTTTTGGCGCAGTTCGGCTAGGTTTTGGACGGGTTTTAAGTTGGCTTTTTCTATTACTGCCCCCAAAAAAAAGAAATCCAGAGGGCTTAAGTCACGTGAACGGGCCTGTCCACGAAATTGCAACAGACCGCCCTAATCCACCTGCCTGGGCATTCTTCATCAAGGAATTGTATCAGGGAGCGAGCATAATGCGCTGGGCAGCCTTCTTGTTGAAACCACATATTTCCATAAATTCTAAGTGGCACATATGCAATAAATTTGGTAAGTGGTATTGTAAAAAACTTGAATAAACCTCGCCGCTCAAGCTCTCTGGTAGATCGAAGGGTCGATTAATTTTACCATTCAGAATTCCCGTCCACATATTTACTTTGAAACGATACTGCGATTTATCTTCCCACATCAAATGGTGGGTTTTCTACATCCCATTCGTGCAAATTGTTACTTATTCGTGCAAATTGTTACCGAGTTACTTGAGAAAAACGTTCTTGTTTCCGTTATTTATGGAATATTGTCAAAAAAAGTTATACCATTTTGAAATGAGAATTGAACATATGGCAACAATTTTTTTTTATTATTTTTCTAGTACCTGTCACCACCTACCCTATCACCCACTTGCTTTTCGACGTTGACTTTTGGGACACCCTGTATGTACATGTACATACATACATTTAAGTATTTTAAAACATAAACACAGATAATGCGTTTTCCAAACAATAGAAGTCCCATTTGTAACTTTTCTGGCTACGGATATGTACTAAGCAAATAAATAAAAAAAGCAAAACCCTATTATTTCATTACAAAATCTGAATGCAAACAAACCGAAGCTCAAGCCCTAATTTTGAATACAATACCAATCAATGAAAAAGGTTTATATTTACTCGATCCCGTTACACACATGGCGCTTCACACATAACATCCCTGTAACGGTGTAACCCTTCACAAACTCACCAACCATTCCTTGACAATTGACTTATACCTACTTCTTTGACAAATAAAAAAAAAAAAACGAACTGTATAATTTGTTTTTTACTCTTGTTTACAATTCATTTAACGAAACGAATATTTAAGGATAAATGGCAATGTTTGCGTATCTGCTTGTACACACTTTTTGTTGTTGTTGGTATTGTCAAAGTACTTGAGTCAAAAAGTTGCTTTGATGAGAGATGTGAGGTGGAAGTGGAGCCTTACGCACTTAAAGCTCTACAATCAAATTGAACCCCACATACCTATGCTCTGATGAGTGGTGGCATTGTGTTGGATGAAATGTCTCCTCCTTCAAAAAATAAAAATGATTTTTTAAGGAGCACCTTTTTGCACAATGAATGTGGACTTTCTTGGATTTGCTGAGAAGAAGTTTTTACATTAAATTTTGAAGGGGAATCCAATTCCACACATTCTCACTCTGATGAAAAGATTTGGTACCAATACATAATGTACGGGTTTGAAAAAAAAAATATCAAGAATCTTGTATTTTCCATAAATTTTTTATGAAAACAAATATTTGAAATGATGTATGGCGCCAGATGTCGGAGTATTATTTTCATATGAACTGACTATAACGTTTTACACAAGGCCTCTGTGAAATGAAAGCGCATTTCAGAATACTTAAACTCATTTGCCAGAGCTCATTATTTGGAGCTTTTGGGGAGTAATTTCTGAAACTGTATGTGCGCAAGTATTGTATTAAAAGTAAAAGTTTAAAAAAGAACTTAAACAAATGTTAAACTACCAATACCTACCTATATCGCAACAGATGGTGCTGTTTAAATTGATTGCATTCAAAAATTATTGTTTTTATTTCTGTTTATAATAAGCACGCAATAATCCTAACAATGAATAAACACAGTACGATTTTAGGGAAATAGGTAAAGATTTAAGAGAAGATACCGATGCACATTGGTTTTGAACCTCTGAATATCAAAATAGCAGGGAAAAATAGTCCATTCCACATTCGGATAGTGCGACTTTAAAGGAATATCTCAACATGATAGTACGTCTGAAGTTGGGCGGAAGGGAAAACTTCCTAAAAGTACGAATATTAAGGTTGAATTGTTTTACGGTGTGATGTACTTAAACAATTCGACTTTATTGTGTTAATGTTGTGTAGCCTCTAAATAATTCCGATTAAAAACTCATATGTTTTGTTATTGAGATTAATATATTTCGGCACTAATCTGTACGAAATACCAACTCTCGTAGAGGTTCGGAGACCAGAAGATTTGTTCGAAGTAGCTATCTTTACTTATCAACAGATGAAACCGCCACCCAACCAACTGTTGAACCAGCTAAAACTTATTCAGCCATATCTTATGTTCCAGGTCTTACGGGGTCTTTGGCCAAATCCTGTGAATATTTCATACCGGACATTAATGTTGCTATGAAACCAGTGAGAAAAGTTTCGAATTTTTTCGCCAATATGAAACACAAACTGCCTCTGACGCAGAACTCAGGTGTTGTTTATAGCGTCCCATGTAAAGACTGCCCCAAAAAATACATCGGTGAAACCATTCAAAAATTGAGCAAAAGACTTGAACAACACTCAAATGAATGTGATAAGGTTGACTCAGGCACCGCTAATTTGAAAAGTATTGCAGCACTGGCTAACCATAAACATCATACTGGCCACTCTTTCAATTTTGATAATGCTGAAATATTAAAATTTGAACGCAATAAATTCAAGTTACAGGTTCACGAAGTAAACCAAATAGTTAAATTTGGAGACGATGTATGTAATTTCAAAACGGACAAAAAAGATTACACAAATACATATATCAATCTCATCTCATATGCTAATGGAAAAGGTTCACAACCAGCCACACATCGTGTAAACAGAAAAAGTTCACAACGAGACACACACCGTGTAAACACTGCACACCATAATCAGTGCTGACCTCTGCCTTTTGTTCTTGTCTTTTTTGTTTTACAGCCTTCATTGACAGATGCCAAAATCATTGTCAAAAATAATTTAGATTTGTGATAACTAGGTACACTGTATACAATTTTATCTTTTAATATTTATTGTTAAATTTTATATAACTTATAATGTTTTCTTGTTTCTTTATTGTTAGATCCTGATGATGGCACTTAGTGCTGAAATATATTGATCTCAACAACAAAACATATGAGTTTTTAATCGGAATTATTTAGAGGCTACACAACATTAACACAATAACATTAACCTTATTCCGGCAAAACAAAATCCTTAACAAATTCGACTTTAGTTCAATTAAGTTTATTTCCAATATGTACTTAGAGCTTATAATTAACGATTAGTGCTTAAGATTAAATTTATGGTTAAGCGAACTAGAAGTTGGACTGTGCTAGGCCAATGCTAATTTTAGAAGAATGTTATGAAAGTGTGGGCACGTGTGCCATTGACAGATATGTATATATTTCATTCTATTACAATTTTTTATTTTTGTATATACGTACGTATAACAAATAGTTTACATAGGCTAAAGTTTCGATATATCACATAGGGTGAAAAAGCAACAAGGTATTTTACTTGCACACTGTTTATAAACATAACAGTAGAATAATAAGAATATGAAACAGTGCGACCGTGTTCAAGAAATGCAAATGCTTCCGTAAAGTTTCAATCGCCTATCATTCGCATAGCTCTTCTTTGTATTCTATCCAGTTGACCCAAGAGAAATATTGGTCCACCTGCCGAAATGTGAAAATGGTGCTCGGGATTTTGGTAAATAAAGGTTATACAGATTATAGCCAGATCAAAATGGGGACAAATTTTTGGCAAGTGCCGCTAATTTTGTTTTATTCTCACAGTCTTTGTAGGTACATTGTAGAAAAATATCCGTCTGCAATTTCATGGAAAAAGCATTTGGATAAAAACTGTAGACTTTAATGACATATATTCTGTTCTACTTATCAGCTTATTTCTGACTGTTGACGAAGCGGTACAAATCGTACAAGGATATGACCTGATAGGGCTCATAAAAACAAGGTGAAATGATCATTTTTGCCTGAAGCTTTTTCTTCTGTTAGAAAGTTTTGACTTAAAATTAACTAAAAAATCTTTATTTATGTATTAAATGTTAAAATTAATATTTATGTAAAATTAATACTAACGTACACAATTTTCAAAAAAATCAGCTTCAACTAAATTTTTTCTTTAATGTTTTTAGTAATGAAACGTTTTTGAAACTAAAATAAACTGGCTTTAAAACAAAAAACATATTATACCATAATATTGTAAGTTTTTTGTAACAATATTTTTTTTATTATTCATTTATTTTTTCTTCTTTGTGACCTTTTAATACGATTTTCGGTTTTAATTGCAATTCTTTGATATAAATTCATTAACTTATTACCAATTATAATTTTGGAATATGGATAATTAAATGGTAAGTGATGGAGAGATGTTGAGACTGGAGCACGATGAGTCCACGAGGAAAGCCAAAATGTAAGTGCCCAGATTAGCTGTGGGCGAAAAACGATGTCCAAACGTCAAATGTCATCGTGGTAGCCAAACGGAAACTAAAGTGGGCGACATCTAGATGTTGGAAGGCAATTGAAGATATGTCATATTAACTAGCACCCTCTTGTAGACACAACACCTTTCTTAGCCACTGGCGGGAAATGGAGACCGAATACCTATGCTGTCCATTTTCTGATCCACACAGGCCTATGCGGACATCTTTTTGAATGGAATAGTGCTTCCCAAGTGCGAAAAGTTTGAACACCTTGGATCAACGATCAATAACGAAAGGTTCTTGTGATGACGACATCAAACATCGCGTAAGCGTAGGGTGGATGAAGTGGTGGGAAAACTCTGCCATCTTCTGTGATAGAAAAATGCCCCCTACGCGGAAAGGAAAGCTCTACAAGGCAGTTGTTCGTCGAACGCTTACATACGGTTTACAGTGTTGGATAACGTACGAGAAGTATGAGAGTAAATTAGCGGCTGAAATGAAATGGAGATGCTTCGCATGACAGCAGGAGTGACAAAGCGCGAACGAATAAGAAGCAAGATAACCCGAGGAAGCCTACAGGTCTTAAATACCATCTTGGACAAAGAACAACATGACCAACTTAGTTGTTACTGTCACGTACAATGAAGATGCCATGAGAACCCAGTGTAAAAGGCAATAGTACAAGACGTTCCAACACTATCGCGGAAGAAAGGCAGGCGCAAAAACTCCTGAATGAAACAAATGCAACGACACCTGCATTTAGTGGGCCTCAGACATGGAACAATTTCAAAACCGGTAGGTCTATCGACGTTTCCTGAGTTCAACACGGCGAACCCCTCAAGTGGAAGCAGTTAGGGGGGAGAGTAGTTGTGGTCCCCCTCGAGATCATGACAATCGCCGGTTAAATGAAGAAGAAGTTCTAAATCAGACGACTGCGACGTTTCAAACGTGGTTAAGTTCTTCTTCAGGTCTCTAAAAAATAGTTATTAATATTTATAACGAATTTTATATATATTTTTTTGTCCCAAGTTTTGAATTCGTGGAAAAAAATCGAACCCAAGATAATATATTTCCCTAACGATAGGTTCTGCCTGTCTGTCTGACGGAACCTCGACCTGCAGCCTTAACCGCTGACGTGATTTTCTTAAAACCTCAGACTTAAGGTTCTCATGTGATTCCCTAGAGGGGAAATCGATTTTTTTTTTAGCTTAAGAAATTAGGGTACGGTACCTACCATAAGACTTTTAAGACAAAAAAAAAATAATTTATCTCAAAAACGTATCTACGATTTTGATAAAAAAAAATTACGAATTACTATTAAAAGTATGGTCAATATTGTGGTAAAAAAAAATTAACAATAACGGTTATTAATGGTACCTACCTGTCATAGAACTGATTTTTTGGTTTTCAAATTTCTCTGTTTATAAACAGCTTTAGTATCAAAGTATCAGCCAAGTTCTGGCACTACACTCTTTTTACAAGATCAAACTCAGGCTATTTTCGACCCCCCTCTAACTTCAGTACCAATAAAGTCACAAACATCAAACGCAGCCTTTGCCTAAGCTCACCAGGTTAAAGCAATTCGCCCATATTTCAATGCTTTAGCATTTGTGTTTCCCGAGATATAAGACTGCAAAAATCGCAAGAACCGTAACTGACTGACTGACTGACTTACTCACTGACAGATCATTACAATTATGAAGCACTTCCCGACATCGTAGAATCCTGCAATTTCGCACAACGAACGGTAGGCCTTGTGGTGTAAAGAAAGAAAAAAATCGAAAATTTAAGATTTTTCATTCAGGGGGCGTGGTACCCGCCATTTGAATAGAATTGATATCAGTTATAAGGAGCACTTCTGATTGTCGTAGAATTATGAAATTTGCTAGTGCTATAGGCTTGAATGCAAGCCAAGGGAAAATTAAAAAAATTAGTTTTAAAATTCAGTGGGCGTAGCAAACACCCATTTTCACTGAATTTATATTAATTATATTAAGAGCACTTCCGATTGGTGCCAGGATTCTGAAATTTGGTAAAGCGGTTAGTTTTCAGGTGTATTACAAGAAAAAGTTGAAATCACGAAATTTTGCATGCATCATGCAGGAGCGTTTCATCCACCCACTTCTTATCAATTATTATCATTTCAATAGAGCACTTCTCTAAATATGAAAATTGGAAGAGGATAAGGACTTGTAGTACATACTTTTCCTTATGTGGCTCTCATTGGTCGTTTATTCCACCCACTTTTCCAAATAAAAATTAGTGAAATCACACCAAAAACATGAATGTTAAAAAAGTAGCCAAGTTCTTCTATACAAAAACCTTTGCGTAACAATTTAGCCGTAAAAAGTAGTGATATATCTAAAAGTACGCCATGTTCTAGGTTTATTAATGTTAAATATCAAACAGACAGAAGAAAGATCCAGAATTAAATAAATTTGTAAATGATTTCAATGAAATGTGCAAAGAAGTTAGCCAATATGTCTATTGGGTCTTACATGGATCAGTTTCTTATTGTTTCAAGTGTTTTTGTATTTTGTAGAATAATAAAGAAGATCCTCAAAATTATCAGAGAAATCTGTTATTTAATGATTACTGGCTAAAATTGAGTTGGTTTACTTGACAAAGTTTTCTTTTATTACCTAATTACTTAATTTTGAAATGAAAACTTGACTAGTAAACCAACCCAATTTAGGGGCTAGCATATAAAACGATAATGAAGAGTCCAAGTGAGAACGCCGGCACGAAACGCCAATTTTTAAGGACTAAAGGCCTTTAAAAGCTATTTTGAATCAATAATTCAACAAGTCCAATTAAGTAATTCTAAGTCTTCTACTTGGCTGATTTATTTCAGTAGTCTATAGAATTTGTATTATAAAAAACACTCATATGCAAATCAAAAATATTTAATAATTATTGTTTCGAAATGAATCAAAATAAGCAATTACAAATTTTATAAAGGTTTCCCATGATAGCTACAACTAGTGGCTTAGAGTCATACATTATCTTATATTATAATGTACTAAATAAATTAAACTTAGATTTAAAGAAAAAATATTATTATTTTTGTGTACTGAAATCAGTTTTTGTACTGAAATCAGCTTTCATCAGTTTGGTGAATTCCTTAAGGTCGGTCGGTTAAAAATGCAATTGATTGTATTCTCATTCTGCCAGAGCAGAATATTTACAGTGAAAGTGAATGACTGCTTCCTTTTTCTGCTGGCCCCAACAGCTATTTACTACAATAAGAAAAGAATAATCAGTTTCGCCAAATGCTTTCGAAAACAAACAAAAGCTCTGAGAGCGGATCGTAATATTGGAACCCGCAAAATTTGTATGAGATGCGTCTTCTTGGTAACTTTATAGTACAGTCAACGAAAGAATTTTGCTTGCAAAAAATAGTGCTCTCTGGATATTTTTTATACGGTAAAGGATACCCCTAGGTATAACGTAATCAAAGTCCCCAGCCCAGGGCCGCGAGCTAAACTCGCCACGACCTAACATGTTAGCGCAAAAGTCTGTACTACATAATTAGAGACAAATAAATTGTCCATAAAAAAAGTTATGTTCATATTTTCGATAGGGTTTAATAATATGGAATATGCGGGGGGTAGAAAAGTCAACAAATCTGTTAAAACCTGTTATTGTCTTAGATATTGAATGTTTTCTAACCAATTTACTTGGAAAAAACAAAAAAGGTAAATACACATTCATTCACTGTTATTTCATCATGTAATGAGGCTGAAAGTGGAGTTATCAATTTCTTTTTTTTTCTATATATCTGAAACTATTCGAAAAAGTTGATGTATACTAAATTAGGCAAAATTTAAATAGCAAGAGTTGTTTTCATATGGCGCCAAAAAATGATAACGTTTTTTTTTAAAGGAACATAATACAAAATTTATATGCCATAGAGGGTGGTTCTTTCTCCCCCCCCCCCTTTCGAGAGGAGGGGCATTATTTTTTAAATAATTTAAAAAAAAACAACGGCAACACTTACAACAAAAAAAAATACCTTTTTTGAAAGCCAGAACTCCGTTCTTTTATTATATTTTCAAATCAAGTTATTGATGTCCATAGTTTTTGTAAAAAATTAATTTCAAACTCAAAATTAAAAGAAAAAAAGTTGAAAATTTGGTTTTTTTTTATTTAAATTGTAAAATAAAATGCAGAATTGGCTTTTATTGTTCACTACCCCTATTAATTCTTAATTAAAAACTGAAAACTAAATGGTTCTGTGTCTCCTACTTTTTGAGAAAATTGAAAGTTACGACGACAATTTTTTTGATTTTTTTTTTAAATTTTTGTTATTATACTGTGTAGTATTTGATAGTAGTGTTTCTTTGAACTTGAGGGTAATGACTGAATAATTTCTTTGAACCTGCAAAGCAAGCCACCCAAGGTACTGTGATAGTGGTAGAGGTGACCCTAGGGTATAACATACTCAAAGTCCCCAGCCCAGGGCCGCAAGCCTTAGAGAGAAGAGGGGGCTAAAGGTCCCCTTTTGTAGTTTTTCTTCCATATTTGGGAAACTAAGCATAATAGAGTCAATAACACATAGTGAAAGAAAATTAAATTCCCTTCCAATAAAAGTTATGCTCATAGTTTTACTGAAAGCAATAGAGAGAGATGCGGGAGTAGAAATATCAAAAGAAAGCTAAAAAAAATGTATTTCCTTAGACATTTAATGTTTGTATATTAGTTTACTTTTACAATACTGTGAACATAACTTTTATTCAGTTTGTGGTATTGACTTTGCCTCTATTATGCTCAGTTTCCCAAATATGGAAGAAAACCTACAAAAGGGGACCTGGGCTGGGCTGGAGACTTTGAGTATGTTATACCTTAGGGTCACCTCTACCACTATCACCGTACCTTGGGTGGCTTGCTTTGCAGGTTCAAAGAAATTATTCAATCATTACCCTCAAGTTCAAAGAAACACTACTATTAAATACTACACAGTATAATAATAAAAAAAATTAAAAAAAAAAAAAATAAAAAAAATTGTCGACACAGAACCATTATGTTTTCAGTTTTCAATTAAGAATTAATAGGGGTAGTGAACAATAAAAGCCAATTCCGCATTTTATTTTACAATTTAAATAATTTCAAAAACGAAATTTTTAACTTTTGTTTATTTAAATTTTGAGTTTGAAATTATTTTTTTTACAAAAACTATGGACATCAATAACTTGATTTGAAAATAAAATAAAAGAACGGAGTTCTGGCTTTCAAAAAAAGTAATTTTTTTTTTGTTGTAAGTGTTGCCGTTGTTTTTTAATATTATTTTAAAAAAAATGCCCCTCCTCTCTAAAGGGGGGGAGAAAGAACCCCTCTCTATGGCAAATAAATTTTGTATTATGTTCCTTTAAAAAAAACGTTATCATTTTTTGGCGCCATATGAAAACAACTCTTGCAATTTAAATTTTGCCTAATTTAGTATACATCAACTTTTTCGAATAGTTTCAGATATATAGAACAAAAAGGAATTGATAACTGCACTCTCAGCCTCATTACATGATGAAATAACAGTGAATGAATATGTATTTACCTTTTTTGTTTTTTCCAAGTAAATTGGTCAGAAAACATTCATTATCAAAGCAATAACAGGTTTTTTTCAGATTTGTTGACTTTTCTACCCCCCGCATATTCTTTACTATTAAACCTATCGAAAATATGAACATAACTTTTTTTATAGACAATTTATTTGTTATATATTTCAATATCTCTGTGAATCGCAACCTAGATAAATGTGTGACCCTGAGGTTAATTTTCAGTTCAGACTTGCAATCATATTTCAGAGTTGAATTTTTAGAGGATAATTAAGATAAATGTATCTTTTATATTAAAAATCTCTTGTTGAGAGATTGATTTGAACTAAAATTGACTGCTTAGTATTTTGCCCAGTTTTCATAAATTACATGACTTAATTGGGGGTTTGAAATGCCCGATATATAAATGTACTTTTACAGAATATATTTTACCCTCCATATACATATACTAGTGTTCTAGAGTTTTAAATTGAATAATTCTAATCAAATTGTAGGTAAAATTTTCTCTACACTCTGTTGGTTTTAATAATTTATTATAACTTTTCGAACGCAATGTCCAGTATCCCATATCAAAAAATCGCTCATTATTATTTTCAAATCGTACTTTCTCTAAAATCTGCCTCAAAAACCCTCCCAAAATTCATTCACACAAAATTAATACTCCGTATTATGAATTTTTTCATAGAGGTACTTAAGGCTTTAACTTTGCAGCCATTTCTATACACGTCGATAACCCCAACTCCATCAATACAAACTCCCCCCAGTCTGAGTGCTAATCCAAGTCGTCAATGTTTACGGAAGCGATTTAAACAGTTCGTTCATATGTAAACAATCCGAAGTTGGCTACATTTTCAATTCCACCTGAATTAAACATCTACTGCACCCTTGCAACCCGCCCTCTTTGACAACAACGCGTTGCTACTAGTAACTGCCATAAATTGTCCACTGGCACAACAAAACTCCCAAACGTATCAATTCAATTCAGTTCGACTAGCACATTCGAATGTGATTCACATCGCGGAATACGGCAACGATTTAAACTAAACAATAGCCTCTTTTTTCATATAGATACCTATACAGCAATTCAAAAGCCTTACATTTTCCAGACAGCGGGAATACCCCCAGTTCTGATGTGCAATTTCAATTTCACTCTGGCAAATCGCGCACAATGACTTAGTTAGTAACTCCTCCCCAATGTCTATATCTGTTGCTGATTTCCTTATTAAGTTTTTCAATTCGCAATTATTATTGTTTAACATCACAGTTTTGTAAATAACTTTCGTGGAAATAAAGTGAGTTCATTTATGACATGCTACCGTTAGCAGCAGTGCAAAGTGTTATACAGCAGCAGCAGTGGCGGTGAAAACTGAAAACTTCAAAAGTCTTCCACATACCAAGACAGCTCGTTGAAGCTATATTTGACAGGAAACCTGACATTCTTGACAAGACAGACGGTATTTTTGGTATTTGCGGAACTTTAAATGACATTTCTTCGCAACAATGACAACGATGAGTCATGTAAATTTCTTCGAACTTCTGCTGCTAGTTACTTTGGCAGCTGCTACTGTTCTAGGCACTTCTGATATTGGATTACCTATGATACAAATTAACCATGGTAAGTTTCTTGTTTGTTTTATGTATAATGCCTTTATACCCTTTGTCCCTATGGAAAACAAAAAAAAATGCCCTTGGAATGAACAATTATTATTTTGATTTGGAATCGACAAAAAAAAATAAAAAACCCACTGAAACGAAAATAACAAAACTAAAGCAATTTTTCTTTCTGTAATTGACGTGGACGTCGACCTGACCTCTGCTGACATGCGTGAGTGACCACGCTCATTTGTCAAAAAATTCTCGTCTCGTTACTAGGTTTTGTTTTATTTTTTTTTTTCAATGAGAGCAGAGATAAGGCTGTTGTCGGATGTTTTCCAGTCAGTGACCAACTGCCCAGTGGCGATTGGAATGTTATTATAATATTTGCTTTTGGCAGCTGTCAAATTATTTCAAACGGATTGTGTTACAATTTTTCATATCTACAACTGCAGGTTTGCGCCAAATTTTAAGGTCGACTGAGTAATATATTCTCACATAGATATGTATGGCTTATTTTATACTTTATAGGGTCAATTCCTATTGTGTGTAGGTACCTGTCTAATAATGAGACGAGTTGTTTTTCTTTCACTTGAACACATACAAGTTTTAGATACTTGAAAAGGGTTGAAAACTAAGCTGTATTGTAGTTGTGGCTTGCGGGTATAGTTACTGAAACCTTATCACCCACCAGGGTGAAAAGTTGAAAACACAATGGCTTAATTGCTAGAGAAACGATTTTTGCGAGGAAGGTTAAGGAGCTTATGTTGGCATTAGTTCATATGACATATGGGCGGCACGGTTTTATTAATTTGGAGCAGTTGTTGATGTCAACATGTTATTTTATTTTTTTTTTTGTAATTAATAAAATTATAAATTTATGGTCTAGTACGTAGTTACTGATGGTTAGTAATAAAATATGTTGACATTGGAATAACATTATTCTGTTGGCAGAGAGATATGATCGCTTTATCTTTGTTTGATTTTCTCATTTGTATGTGAAAATTATGTTTATGCTTCAAAAAATGTCATGTGACATGCAAATTCTGGGATTGTTCAGATAGAGCAAATCAATAATTTCCAAGGCAAAGCAATGCATTACACCCTGTAAAAACCTTCATGTTCAAACCTTAAATATTTAAAAATCACTATCGTATAGATGAAAAAAATATAGTCAAGTTCGAAGGGAATTAGACAAGACAACAATGTGTTGGGTTTAAAAAATTAACATGCGCTTAATAATGTATGTTTTCTTCCAAGCACGAACAAAATTGGACAATACACATTTTTTGGCCAAGGCTTGGAGGGAATTGAACTAAAAAAAACTAGTTCAGGGCTACAAGAACAGAACAAATGTTTCTGCCCTAAAAAAAATTGCTCAGAAAAACGCAGCGGGAGCTTTAGGGCCAGTTTAACAGTAACATTAATGGCACTTAAGTGCGAAATATAGGATACAAAATGCCAATTTTCGCAGAGCACACTTATCTGAATAAGTTGCGCTTAAATATCCCCTGTTCGGCACTTAAGTGTCACTAACTCAGACTGCGGAAATTACGAAAAAGTTCTAGTATGCAAAACTTACTTACTTACTTTCTTAGGGCCCAGTTATAGCTATCATTGGAAACCATTGAAAACATTAAAAGTCAGTTTTGAGAGATTTTGAAGAAAAAATAAATGATTATTTTGATGCCAAAGTAAAGCTTATTGACTTAATAATTGTATCCAGGTAAAACAAAATTCAATTTGGTACAACTTTTCTCTTAAAATGACTTTTAATTTTTCAATGATGAACTACCTTACCAATGATCATTGAAAAAATTAAAAGTTACGGTATGGGGAAGATATGGGTCAAAATGAATTTTTTTACGGAGAAATAATTTTGAAGTCGTAAGCTATCTTTCTGCATTAAAATATTTAATGATTAAACTTTCAAAGGGTCTCCAAATCAACAGCTAACTTTTTCACTGATGGATTTCAATGATAGCTATAACTGGCACCTTAGGTCCTCGGACCTATTACGTCCGTGCTGTTTCCCTTACGGGACAAAGGGCCTCCACTACACCTACGCGCCATCGTGTACGATTTCTTGAAATATATTTCAGCTCTCTCCAACTTTTCCCCAGTCATGCCGATTCCTGTTCGACCGTTCTTCGCCATGTACTTCTAGGCCGGCCCACTTGTCTTCCCTCCTGTGTGAGCGGGCAAAACTTAAGTGCATTTTATTCCGGTAAGTGTTCACTGTGAAACTGGCCTTAACAATTTGCACGTAATATACACCAGTGTTGCCGCTGTGCGACTTTAGTCGCATTTGGACCATTTTTTTTCCCCGTGCGACTAGGATACGACTTTTTCAAAAAGTGTCTATTTTGTCCCCTTTTCTGAAATCGGGCGACTTTTTGACCCCATCTCTAGAAAACTTCTCTTTTCGGTTGATAAAAACTTTCCAACCTTTCTTTAACAGCCACAGAATTTCAATCTGTAAAACGGAATCAAGTTGAAATGTATTTGGTTCGACTCGATGTATATATAATATGTTCTGCAAATAGAATGTAAATTTATTTATTTTTTGTTTTTAACTTTGACTGTAAATTGACTGAACACTGAACTCTTTGTTTAAGCTTATACTTAAGTTAATTTTAATTAATTTAACTTATTTATTCATTAAAAAAATACTGATACTGATACTGAAATATAGATATACATATGTAAAAAATAAATTTAATTTAATCAAAATGAATTTATTTTTGATAAAATTAATTTAAAACAGTAAGAACCTATTTCTTTTGCACCTGATAATAATTTAAATATAACTATAAATAAAATTTAAAACAACGCAATTATGTTTCATTTTTTTTTTGCAATTTATAAGGATTTTGTATGATTTGGCTTTTATATTAAATAATTTTTCAAAGGCGACTTTTTTTCTCGGGACCCCTATTTCTACGACTTTTTCAAATATCTCAGCTTCAACACTGATATGCACTAATACCTAATTCCATTAAACTTTCTTAATCCCATAAAATGTTTGAGGAGGGGGGCGGGGGGTAATACAAGCTCACTGTCAAAGCTCGCAGAGAAATGAAAAGCAAATGGAGGGGCTTACCAATTAACATATCAAATGCAGCAATAAATAATCGTAAGAACGTAAGAAAGAGCTGAGAATTTGCAAGGCTTACTCTAAAACTGTCTATTTCCCAAAGAAACTTAACGAACAAAATTAAGCTTTGGTATGGTGCGGGGAAAATTGAACAACAAAAAACGGACACGTCCGATTCTGAACATTTTGACAATTTAATTTTTGGTCTCTGGTGACGAAAATTCGAACCAAACCTTGGAATTCACAAAGTGTGCTCAGCTAATTATAAAAAATATGTTTTTAAGTGAAATACACGACTCTAGGATTATTCTTGTGGTTGAATTCTATAACGTGGCAACCAAAAATTTAGTTTATTTTTGGCATACTTTTTAGGTATTTGATTTTAACCAATTTACCCCATAAAAATTTTAATGGTTCGATATTTCGAAATAGTCCATTTCATTTTTTCTTTGCTGGTCACAGTTTTTTTTGTAGAATGTGGCCAAGCTGGACTTAAAATCAAAAATCTCGTTATTGGTGACAGATATCACATTGAAACTTCTGGAGCACTTTTCAACTAAATTTCGCCAATCTTTTGGTACATAAAGGCGTTCTACCCGTCTTTTTTGCTTTTCAATGACACCAAAAGTGCGATCACATGGCAGAAAACTATGTCCCGGTTCTGGTAAGTGATGTTCGATGAGGCAGATATTTGTGTGCTTTACAAGAGCATGTAAGTACTGGACGAGAGTGTTGTTTTTATTTTGAGCACCGCAGTTATCGGAAAAAAAGTATAATTTGGTAACACTTTCACTCAAATAGTTGTCGATAAAATGGTGTAAAAAGCTGATAACTTCATTTGGACCTTTTTTTCCGACTATTTCATCGTACATGTATATGTGACTTTTTTGGTACTACATTGAAAAATTAAAAACTTATAGCTGTCTTTATAAAAAACATCACTCGATGGTATTAAGGGAAGAGGCAAATTTTGTTGAAAATCAAAAGTTAAACACTCGACAGTGTTGTCTACCAAGCACAAAGCACTTTTGCTTTTGCCTTTTTTTCGTGGAGATCTTTTGCAACTTTGAGTGAATTCCGTTCTTGTTCTGACTCAGCTGCTGCGATTTTTTTTTTTCATGAGTGTCACACGTCTGGCAAGTATCTGATCTAGGTGATCCAAACGAAAGTTTGAAATTTTTGGAAAAATAATCCCTATAGAAATCGTACGTTACTTTTGGCTTTGGCCTTGGGTTACGATTCTGTTCATTCAACAATACAAAAACTTCAGGCTCATACATTTCTAAATAAAGATCATACATTTTTTTTACATTTAAGTCGGAAGCTGTAGCGTGAAGATCGTTTTGGGAAACTTTTAATGTGACTGTCAATGTTCTGGATAACATCTTCTGGAATCCTGTTTGGCTTGTTCGCGTGACGACCTCTCATGTCAGAAGGCGTTGTTATTTTCTTGAGCAAAAAACTTGATAGCCTTTCGATCCTACTCTTGTAAACCCCATGAACCTCATTTCCACTAGAAGATCGACGCCTTTGGACGGAATTTTGACGTATTAATCCACACAAATATGCCTCTTGTTTTTCTTTATTTCCCAGTTCATAAGACTCCTTAAAAACTTTCGAATATAGTTCTTGATTCCGTGTGTCAAAACATTTTTTTTTGCAACTGCAGGACTGGCCCATTGTTTTTGCTCCAACAACATTCCCCTTGCGGTTTGTATACTTCTTTTCTTCTGCTCTCCTCCTTTTTGCTCTGACTTTCTGCCACATGTTCTTGTTTTGTTCTCGTTTTTTCCTGAATATAAGAAAAAACCAATAATACCTTGCTGAAAACCAAAAACAAAATTAAATTCACCTTTTTGAATAGGTAAAGTTTCGACGCTTGATGTCTCTTCTTCGTCAGATTCATTTATATATTCCGAACCCGATACTGATAAATCAGATTCAATTTCGCTCATTTTTATTGATTATTTATAATGAAAGTCACAATTACAGCGACAGCTACAACTGTTGCACTTGAATTGAATAAGATTAAACTAAACAAAAAGTGCATCCCATACTCTGATCTAAAAGCACCGTTTTGTTTGGTTATATGAAACATCGCATACCCAGATCATAAAGTACCGTTTGGTTTATCTATAAAAAGCTTATTGGTGCGATTCAAAAACAAGACATCTCCAGGAGTTGTCTTGCTCTTGCTCCGTTTAAAAATCAAAGATAACTCCAAAATTTCGTTTTCTTAGATTAGAGTCAAGATAGGTGTTTTTTTATTACACTCAATGACGCGGGATTTTTTCTTATAGAATATGCATTTAAAAACATATTTTGAGAAAAAGTGGAGTTATCTGGTTGTTGAACTGGGTGCTTCAATTTATGAAAGAAAAATTTCAAAAATTGTTAAATTGGTTTTATTTTTAATTAATTTTTTTTTTATATAAAAATTCTTTAACATTTTTAATAATAAAATTTGGTAAGCCATCTCTTAGGATATAATTTAATGAAATACATTTTTACACATAATTACAAAAATATTCATCGACCCATTTTCAAGATATTGAATTTTCTTAAAAAAAATTTCAATATTTTTTAAAAAATCCAAAAAATATATTTTCAAAAAGTTGTATATGCAAAACTGTTAAAATTGTTAAGGACCTCTTATATATTATAAATAAAAATAAATAAATCACGTGGCACAACGGCTCATGAAGAACCAGGGCCTAGTGACTAACAACTCGCAACCATTCCTGTGTGCGCCTTTCGACTGTCTCGCTGGAGGTCTGGGATCGCTTCCCAGCCTCGTCCATCTAAAAACAAAAAAGTTTTTTTTCAGGGCTACTGCCTCTTGCGAGGAATTGACAAATCCTCCAAGAGTATCACTTGTCACGAATAAGTGCTTCTCGTCTAGCCGTTCGGATTCGGCATAAAATTGTAAGTCCCTTCCATCGCTTATATATTATAGGTTTATATAATTTGGTTGAAATCGGTGTAGCCGTTAACGAGAAATTTAAAAACTAAAACAATCGGTTCTATGACAGGTATACCGTTAATAAAGGTTATAATTTTTTTTCTACCAAAATATTAATTGTAGTAATTAAAATAGCTCGTAATCATTTTTTTTAGCCCAAAAAATAACGGTACCTGCCATAGAACCAATATACAAAAATTGATTTATTTCAAAAACGGCCATAACGATTTTGCAAAAAAATTACGAGCTACTATAATTACTACAATAAATAATTTGGTAGAATTTTTTTTTATAACGGTTATTAACGGTACTTGTCATAAAACCAATTTTTTGGATTTCAAATTTCTAGTTAACGGCTACACCGATTTCAACCAAATTTTGTATGTTAGAGATCCTCTAAAATTTTAACAATTTTGCATACACAATTGTTCGAAAAAATAATTTTTGGATTTTTAAAAAATATTGATTTTTTTTTTGAAAATTTAATATCTTGAAAACGGGTCAATGAATATTTTTTTAATTTTGTATAAAATTGTATTTTGTTTAGTTCTAAGAGTTGGCATACCAAATTTTATTTTTCAAAATTTTCAAGAATTTTTATATATAAAAAATTATTTTTAAAGAAAACCACTCAAACGATTTTGACTTTTTTTTTCATAAATTCACATTTAACAAACAAATCAGATGGCATACTTTTTTTTAGCTCTATCTGTTTAAGCTATGTAAATAAGAAATTTATAGTTATTTTTATGTAAGAGGACCTTTGTTTTAAATTTTTTAACATTGAAAATGCTTATAGGCTCGTTTTGCTCAAATGATGGTGTTACCAAAATGAATAAAGTACAAATGAATACAAATGAAAATGAACTTTGCGAAAAATTTGGTTGGTGTTACCACAGAAGCTACCTACAAAATTAAAATGAACATATCTTTGTAAGCGATGAACATCGCAGCGTATGGAATTGTTGGTTGGGCGATGTTTCGTGCTTGTGCAATTTGCTTGTGCTACCAAAGAAGTAAGAAGAGAAAAATAAACGATGACATAAATAATGAGCTACATGTTTGAAGCAGAGATGACTATTTACTACATATTTAGTATTTCTACTACATTTATTTATCTTATGCATCTGCTACGTAGCAACTACGTGAACTAAACGTAAACGTAAACACGTAAAAAGTTTTTGATTTTTCATTATCTATAAAAATTTTTGAAATCTACTTCGTTTTTTTTTTTTGCCAATTTGCTTCACTATCTGGGCTCAGCATTGTCATCCCTGGTTTGTAGGTCTTTTATTGGCAGGTGCAGACTGCAGAGCACTACTACAGCAGAGTATCGAATTTTCGGTTGATATGTTGTGTTGTGTTGTGGTGTACAGTCAAAGTGCGTGTTAACCTTAACAGAGGTTGGGTGTAGAAAAGGAACGGAGCATAAAGGGATACATGCAAAATTTACCACAGTAGAATTTACAAAGGTTTTGAACCTATTTATTTTATGTATATAATAATAAATTTAAAATAACTTTTTTACAAAAAAAAATATAACTTGTTTACAAAAAAATTAATAACTTTTTTCAAACTAAATTTCTTGTAAAAATAAATATCTCTGGTTACTTGCTTAGACAAAAGTGATGAGAAATTATTCGATTATGTTTTATATTTTAATTATAAATTATACATACAAAATATTCATATATTAACGCTCTTTTCTGACTCACTGACTGGGTAAGGCTGCTATGACGGTAAAATCAGAAAAAAACACTCCTGCTCCTAAACGAAAATGTTAAGGGTTTCCAATTTTCTCGAATTAACTTTTTTATGAAAGTGAACGGTGAGTTTGTCAACTAAATTTTATACATATTATTTTCGATTATTATGTTCGATGGGCGCCTTTTGGGGTCCTGCAACCAACTAGTCTCCGATAATAAGATTTTAAAATACTTCATTGAGCCAGACATAAAAGATTTATTGAAAGAAATAAAAACTATCTACAATTGCATGAAAACTTTGAAAAAAATAAAAATCAATTTGAGTTAATGTTTTTGTACCTACCTAAGGGGCTAGTTATAGCTATTATTGAAATCCGTCATTGAAAAAGTATATTATTTAATATTTAATATTTTAATGCAAAATTATTTCTCCTTCAAAAAAAAATTAATTTTGACCCATATCTTCCCCATAACGTAACTTTTAATTTTTCAATGCTCATTGGTAAGGTATAGTTCATCATTGAATAATTAAAAGTCATTTCATGAGAAAAGTTGTGCCAAATTGAATTTTGTTTTACCTAGAAATAATTATTAAGTCAATTAGCTTTACTTGGGCGTCAAAATAATCATTTATTTTTTCTTCAAAATCTCTCAAAATTGACAATTAATATTTTCAATTATGGTTTTCAATGATAGCTATAACTGGCCCTTAATTGACTTAATTATACAAAACTTTATACGGAAAATTGATGTGGTACAAAAGTTGTAATTTAAGATTCTTGGTAGCATATTCTCTACATATAGTAGAGGTTTTAATAGTTGTAGATATTATAGAAAATTTAGTACTTTTTGAATTATGATTAAAAAAGATGAGCATTTAGTGACACCGCAACGGACAAGTACAATCGTTCCTAAATTTATTTTTTCTTGTATTTCAATGTTATAATCTATTTTGTAGCTCGTACCACTGGAAGAATAGAAGTAATTTACAGTAGAGGCCACTTATAGTCACAAGAAGATGAGAGACAAATGTGGCTGTTCTTGTACTTAATTCTGAAGATGGTTTGTCCCAAAAAAAAACAGGGATGACTTAAATTTGTATGCAAACTTTATCGGAAAATATTGTACAAATTCATTCTAAAAATCTGACTGAGTTCATAGTCGTTTCGATTTTTGGCGCATAAAATTGAAAAGTTGATACAAAATTTTACAAATTTATAAAACAAAACCCACGCACATATTGTCTTATTGACTTAAACCTCCTACGATTAAGGATTGATAATGTTAAAAAAAATTTGTTGATTAATTTGACAAGAGCAAAAGGAATTCATATAAAATAAATTTGTTACTTACAAAATTCTAAACTTATCCTCCAGATTAAGGTTCAAAAAGACTGCCCTTAACTCTTACACAAAAGAAAAAAAACTATCTACAAATTCTTGAAAACTTCGAACAAACTTAAAACAATTTTAGTTAATGTTTTTTTTCACCTACCTAATTTACTTTATTATTCAGAAATTATTAATATAAATTCGTTGGTTGGCATATTCTTTACATAAACTAGAGAGTTGGAAATCTAATACAAAATCTAAATTTAATGCTTTTTGAATTATGGTTATTAAAGACAAGCTGTTGTGACACTCAATCGGACAGATAAATGATAAAATCGTTCCTTACTTTATATTTTACTGAAGTATTTCAATCTTCTGTTTCTCTTGTCAGCAATTAAGCGCTTGTGTTAATCAAATATAGCTGTGCACTTATTGAAAACTCCAAACGTTCTGAAACAAACAACAAAAACTATTCCTATCTATTCTATCAATAGCAGTAGGTTCACTTGTAGTTGAAGATAGCTAGTACAATTGACGAAGTCGAAAGGTAGAAAACATACAGCCGAGGCCGTTCATAGCTATATGAAGATGAAATTAAAAAAATTTGCTTTTATCCGACTGCAAAGTTGGGTTGGCGCAAAGAAAAAAAGACTAAATGACCATAACAAACACGAAAAAGTTCCAGTGTTATTTGCAGATGTTAATTCCCAAGAAACAAATTTAGCTGTTCAATTGCTCTAATAGCAAGTCTTTAAGCTCGTCACTTCGAGAATTAGCTCTAGTTGCGCATTTAGAGTAATTTTAGAGCTCTCTTACAGGGAATTCTTTGACATTTAGAGCAAATTTCTGTTCGTAATCAGCTCGTTATCAGGGACTTAGTAGATTTTTAGCTCCTTAACTATGCATTTTATATCTACTAAGGATCACCTTTGACAGCTTTTTGTTTGTATAAGTGTCATAATACAATCGAAGAATAATAATATAACAGTTGCACAACATATTTTATGTTTGTGTGATGGATTATTTTATTTGAAGTATTTATAAGTATTGTAGAACTTCATTAAGTGCGTAATGTCAACAAGATAAGTTATTTCTTATATTCGAACAGAATAAGGGAATTATTATATTTTTCGGTACAATAATCGAGAATTTTAAGTGCGCGTTTTGTTTTATCACAAATGTATTGAAGGTACTTCGCGAAATTACAACGCGCCTCCGGAATTATAAATATTTCGCTGAGATTTTCAAAAATTTTAATCTGAACAAAACAAACAAATCTTAAGAACTATTGTCAAATATTAATAAAATACTTTGTTTAAAAATTACAAAATGTGTTGTGTGTTTTAATCGAAAGTGGAGAACTTTTCTCTTTCAAAATTGAAAAAAAAAAAATTGGGTATTCGAATCATTTTTCTTTTCATCGCCATATTTTTATTAGGGTAAAAGTTTCTTTTCCATAGAGCTGTAATAGCGCTTCAGAGCTGTAATAGTGCAATTTCAGAGCTAGTAGCCACAAGGTAACATATTTGCTTTCAGTGCTTGGTATAAAATAGGGTGTTTTAGAAAATAAATAAAAAAGAGTGAATATTCTGCACAGCAAATACCAATAGTATATTTTTATTTGAAGAGTAGGTGTCCTTGAGATGCACTTTGAACTTAACGAGCAAGTTTTTTTTTGTGATTCAGCTTTAGTTAAATTTCGGTAAGTTTTAAAGCTTTCTTAGGGTATAGAAAATAATTATAAATAATTTATAATTAATACAACTTCCTTATACTCTAAAACCCTTTCATAGGGAAATGAATTTATTTATTTTCGACTTATGATCATTTTTCTTGTTTTTTGTTGAAATAATTATGTTGTTTTTATATAAGTTTGTAACACCCTACAAAATCAATGGTGGCTTTACAATAGCTCTGTAAATGCTTCTTTTGACACTTTACAATGCGCATGCGTAATATTTTTATTATGAACCATTTGTGTGGTTTAATTAGAGCTATGTTTCGACGTTTTTGCTTTAACATTTTGTCCATGTGTTGTTGAAAGCTCTAAAATAACTCGTTAAGCCCTGATTTTTAGTTAATGCCGTATTTTGAATGTTATAAACTCCATGAAGGAGCATTTTTTTGAATCTTGAGACGTCATTAGTTTTTAGAGCTGAAACCATTCCAGAACCTCTGTTATAGAGCACAATTATAAAATAAAGAGAGCTCTATTATAAACTCTTACAGAGCTATAGTCTTAGATTACACTATATTAGAGCTGTAGAAGAGCAGTTTTGATTCAACTAGCTCCAACAATGTCACTTGGGTTGTCAAACAAAATTCGGCGCAGTATAAAATTGAGAAAATTTTAACTTTTTGCTACAGGTAGGTTAGGCAGTCAATTAAGTCAGAAAAGGTCATTATTCAGTAAAAGTAGAATGACATATTCAGGCAAGATGAAATTTGCCAACAAATTAGTAATGATAGGAAAAAGTACCTTATTTGCTTGGAACTTCAACCTTCCAAACACATTTTGAAATGGTTAAGCCTAATGGTGTAGGCAGCAGTGGATGAAGCTTGTACACCACTGTCAAAGTAGAAAGATACGAAAACAGTGAAGAGCTCTCTAATAGGCGTGTTTTGTTTCAATTTAAAGTCAAGACTATACAGTTTTAAAATATAATTCAATTAAAAAGTACAAGTGACCTCAACTCCAGAAATTATTGTGTTTCGCCCAAGGTATAACAGTGGGCTCTTCAGTCAGTCTGTTATACCCTACTTAGACACAACTTTTGGTCGATGTTTACCGACTTTTTAATTGAATATTATACCTTCACTCCACTTAAAACAGAAGTAATTTCAATATTTTAATATTTAAATTTCTTCATCTTCTTATTATAAAAAACCTGACCACCTGTTTTTATTTTCTAGGTGCACGAATTTAAACAAATTCCCCTAGAATAATAAAATTCACAGTATCTTTTTGCTGTGATTTTTATAAAAGTCGGTAAACATCGACCAAAATTTGTGTCTTAGTAGGGTATAACAGACTGACTGAAGAGCCCACTGTTATACCTTGGGTGAAACACAATAATTTCTGGAGTTGAGGTCACTTGTGCTTTTTAATTGAATTTTATTCCTTCACTCCACTTAAAACAGAAGTAATTTCAATATTTTAATATTTAAGTTTCTTCATCTTCTTATTGTTTTAAAATATATTTACAAAACAACAACAGTTTAGTGTGAAGGAAAAATATTTTATTGAAAAATAAAATCAAATGCTATAGGAACGAGGCTACCGTAAGACTGGATATTTAACCAGGCTTACGATAGCCTCGTTGCTATAGCATTTTCTTTTATTTTTCATTAGACTCAATCGAATATTTTGTATTCAGAATAAAAAGTGTTGTTGTTTGTGGGTAATACGTTAAAATATTTTTTAAGACTGTATAGTCTTGACTTCAGGACAAACAAAACACACCTAATATAACGTTTTGGTTGTTGCGAGAAATGTATGGTATGACACAAAGTTGAGCACTTTCGATTGAAGTTACAGTCTTGTGTTCAGCCATGAAATGCTTACCTAATTAAAATAATTATAATGTACCTTATTGCATCACGATAGGTTGTCAACATCACCTCCTTACAAGAATTTCAAAATTCAAAAACATATGGAAGGAGTTCTGTATAACATATCTTGCTTCAACTTAATTTTAATAAATGGAATTTTGTTTAAGTGCAAGCAATTAGTTGATTTTGTTTTATCTGCCAAATGCAAGTCATTTTCAATGTTCCCATTCTTACCCTATGAGTGAAATCTGTAATTTTTTTTAATGATATCATAATGTTATGGAAGTAGTAGCCCGTAGCGTAATGGTTAGTGCGTTCGACTGTCACGCTGGAGGTCTGGGATCGCTTCCCAGCCTCGTCCACCTAAAAACTAAAAAGTTTTTTTTTCAGGGCTACTGCCTCTTGCGAGGAATTGACAAATCTCCAAGAGTATCACTTGTCACGAATAAGTGCTTCTCGTCTAGCCGTTCGGATTCGGCATAAAATTGTAGGTCCCTTCCATTCCTGTCGAAAGGCGCACACAGGAATGGTTGCGAGTGCCACCCGCTTTTTTTTTAATGTTATGGAACCAATACATATGCACATTGTCAACTTTAAGCTACGTTAAAGTTGTTAGCTACGAGAGCAAGTTTGTGCGATCCAGTCGTGTCCATTTTTTGAATATGTTGTTGTGAAATTATTAACGCGAATTTAGGATGAGTTTAACTTAAATTTTATGATGGTGGATTTACTATCCACGAAACACAATTGGATTCTCCGAATCCAAACAATAATTTAATTAAAAGAACAAATGCACTGTGACCGGTGTGCGTCGCGGCGAACGAAAATTAAAAATGAATGACAACTGTCAACTGGACGATGGGCGCGTTTATTGAATTCCACAACAGGTAGCACAAATGGTGCTGCCACCACGGTAGCTCAGCGATGGGGTGGGTTCAGCGACGTGTGGGATTTTTTTTTTTATTAATCGAATAAACTATTCGATTATTAAAAAAAAGGATAAAAGAAATTGATGCTATAGATAAAAAAAAGGTAATGTGAAGTACAGGGTGTACTTTCACAAAATGGGCGCCAGTGATTTTTTTTTTTTTCGAAAGAAAGGAAATCACAAACCCTTTGAAGCGAACAACAACGACGAATTTTAAAATGAATTTAAAGATCAAATTTACTTTTTCAAAAAGTTTTTAATGAATTTAAAATTGCTTGGGAAACCTTAACGTGTAGAATTAAAACCCAAGATCTTTTCAGTTAAAATTAATATACACGAATAATTTAATAGGCTTACAGAGAACCGTTTAGCTACAAAAGAACAAGGTAAAACTGGTCCGTTAACACCGAACAAAAGAAATAAATAACGCGTCCCAGAAATTTATTGAGTTTGAAACGAAATTAAACCGAATTATAATTTAACCGGGCTAAAACTATATCAACAAAAAAACACTATCGAAAATTTATTTAATTTAACAAAAATTACCCAAAATAATTTTATCAAATCTTCAACTCTACTTATCTGTCTTTTACTCCTCTATCTCCTCGCAATTTTCCACCTAGTTTCTTCGCACCTCGAATCCCTTTTCTTCTAAAAATATTTCCAAACATGGTCCTTTAATTTCCGACTTTCCTTTTTAATAACTTCCAATCTATTTCTCGATCTTTTTCCTTTCTATTTTCCTCGAATCTCCTTTTTTCTTTTCTTGCCCAACTTGTTGCTGAGTTAGCTCTCAACAGAGTGACTTTCCCAGCTTACAAAACTTTCTTCCCTCGACCATTCCATTCACCCACACATTCATACATTCAGCCATACGTTTTCGTGATTGTCGGTCACGGGACACCGGCTTTCTGGAAAGACTCCTCGCTCCCAGATGTGATGTTTTGTTTATTAAGATTTAAGTAAGAGTCCGCCTGACTCGCTTACTTCTTCAGCTCATCCGCCGGCACATCAACATGATACCGTCCGTCCGCATGGAAAACAAAGTATCGTATTTTGGAACCAACTGTTCCACTTAATTTCGATCGAATACCTGTGTTTATTGCTTTTCCAAAATACTTTTAGAGCAGGTCTCTGGTTGATGGAAACCAGGTATCTACTGAACTCTAAGAGCATTTTGGAGCTACAATAGAAAATGAAGGTTAAATGGATTATGGATACAGAAATAGGCCTGTGAAACTTGTTGTGATAAAATTTACCGCAACAATGTATTCCGAAATATCAAATTTTGAAATTAGAACATCGATTTGATCATACCTTCAGATAATCAAAAACAAAAAAAAAGTTTGAAATGTAGGCTAGTATAATTCCCCGACTTTAACATAAATAAACCATTAAATATCGTGGTCTCTTATTTGTGTCTAATTTGATTGATTTTCTTTAACTCCTATTATCTTTATGGAATGGTGTCACTTCAGTCGTGGTATGTGTAAGAACTCCCATTTTAGTTGGTTGGGTGTATAATCTTCCCATTCCAAACTCTGGCTAAGGAATCGTCACTTCAATAAAGGTCTCATGTAGCTTGAACTAAATATAACCAAATCATATCAACAATAGAAAAAAAAACTAATTACTTACAATTCATAACAAAAGGTCACTGAAAACACTTAACGATCAGAATTAAGTTCACATTCAACAGAAATAAAAATAAATTAAAATAATTAAATTTACATTAGCATCAATTTTGTAATTGCATTTATGATTCCTCTGAACTTAATTCTCTGACCTTCAATAAAAATCCATTAGAATTATTATTCGCACAAACAAAATGAGCCATATGACTTAGTAACAAATGATTTTAATCAATAATTAGAATTACATAACACGGCACCATATCCGCTAGGGTAGTTAAATAATATATGTAAATATTGAACCTCTTAGTATGTTTATGCAATAAAAAAAGTGTAAGCATGTGTCACGAACTATGTAATGCTTGTGTCCTTTTTGATGTGAATGTGTGGGATTAATGTTATCAGATTGAATTATAATGCACCGAGGCAATAATATTTCAAAAGTTGGAGTAACAGAGTCCTTCCCTACACTCAATTGATTAAACAGGAAAGAATCAGGAAGGAGTAGAAAACGAAAAAAGGAACAAGGATATTTTGGTTTAAGAGAAAAACGATGGCAACATCATGATTTATTGATAAAAATAAAATCCCTATATCCAACATTGCAAATATAAAAATAAAATAAAACTACATTTTTGATGCAAATGTATCTACTTTTATTTTTCTTTTGTGAGTTTTCACTCTCAATCAATTTTCAGATGAAGATGGCGAATATCCCGACCTGCAGGAACAAGTGCATTTAGATGATTTCTTCTGGACAGGCTCCGGTGATGGACCACCAGATTATGTGAAACAAATTCACACTGGCATCAGTAAGGGAAAGGATGTGATTGTTAAAACAAATACAGTTGTAGCAACAGTCTTTGTCGAAGGACACAATGTAAGTAACAAACGTGCTCTCTCTATTATACAAAATGACAAAGCAATTTCATAATTGCTTTTTCTTTCATTTCTAATATGTATGTGCCTCCCTACGATAACAACAAAAAATACAGGAAGTCGACATTCCCATCTGCTTAGATTGCTTTCCGGATAATGGCTTTGAACTCCCATTGAACTTCTCATCGAACGACAGACGTTACTGGTTGTTAACTGTTATTTCAGGATTCTATTCCACAAAGGACACTCCAATGCTCGAAGAGAAACTAGCTAAGCTTTATCGATTAGCATTTACAAGGTAAGTGTTAAATTAAAATATGTTGGCACAAGGCACACGTGTTGTAAAAGAGTTTACGTGTACCTACTGGGTATATTGGCTTTTTGGTATAAATGGAAAAATAATGTAAGGCTGCTGATTGATTAAATCAATCTATAATAAATAACTTGTTGATTTGGAAAGTTCAATTAAACCCAAAGCAGCCTTTGATGTCGTAATTCTTTAATCCATTAATCTAAAATCTATCGATAAAAATTAATAATTTAACGTTTAAGCGCCTTTTTACCCATATCTTTACTCAAAACTATGGTATTTGGAATGGAAGCTCAATGTTCAATTTAGTTTCTATTGTTATTCTAGTTTTAGCAGAAGTACAATTATGTTTACTTTACAGTAATATTGGCATATTACTTATCCAAAGATATCTGGAGCCTGGATGTACTAAATTTGGGGATATTATCCATTAGATAGTAGCCCTCCGATTTGTTTTTTTTTCGTAACAGGGCGACTTAAATACAACATGATCAGCTAAGCGTAGAAGATAACTCAAGACTGCTAAAATTAGTTTTAAGTGAGTATTTGCACTCGCCTGGCATTTACTGAACTCCCGTGCTCCCTTACTTTGATTGGAGTAGTCGCTTCTAAATATCCACATCCACAAAATTTCTTTAATAAAGCCTAGTACACTGCTGTTGTGAAAAGAATAATCGCATATCGTTTTGAATGACAAAACGAATTATTCATGAAAGAAAAATTGAGTTCTGCTTTTCGTTCAGCAGCTCAACGAGATAAATTTATAGGATAACTAAAACCGATTATTTGGAGAAGTCTGTTCCCTTTTATTCGCACTTATCTAATTAACTGCCCGGATCATTTATTGTGTACGAAAAATTAAATTTTTGTTTGTCAGTTTCGTTGTTAAACTCATTACAATTTCGTTTTCTGCATTTTTTCCGTTTGTTTGCTATTGATGAAACTCACGTTCACATACATATTTGTTAGATAAAACCTGAACAATCAGAAAGACGTGTTTGCCTACTTTTAAAACTAGACTTCACCGCAACATGGTGTCCACTATTTTTCAAAATAAATTTCCCTGACTTTCCCTGGCTTTCCCTGACCAATTTCAAAATTTTCCCTGACCAAAAAATCAAAAAAAAAAAAATTTCACGAGTAGGTACGTATTAATATTGCACAAAGTGGTAGAAAATGTACGTATTTGAATGGAGTTAATTAAACCTTAGGCAAAAAGAACACCTTGTATTTTTCAAAGATCTGTCTGAAGGTATACAAATACATAACGGATTGCATTTAAAGTGAAAAATAAAAACTGCATGAATTTGAAAAAAATAGCTTTGCTTAACAAAAGGGACGACTATACCTATGCAATGTAGTTCATAATGAATGACCATTTAAATAAAATGCTTTTAAATAATATGTTTATATCTTTGCGATGTTAAAATTTAAAAGTTTATTTTGTTTAAAGAATTCAAAATGTATTAACTCAGGTATGCAGAAACAATATGAAGAAAAAAGTAAAAAGAAATAATCGTACTTGAAATATAAACTTAAACGCGTTGGTTGAACCTCACAGTCAAAGGACAATGGGCAAATTGGGTCTCAGCACCAATAAGAATGGCCTTCATATCATATAAAGGTATTTGTTTATGCCTTCCTTATCCGTTAACCGTTTGTCCAAATTCGCTGTGTGACAAAAATTATTTAATTTTGATTAAAATTGTTTAAGGGTAACAAATCCTTTTTTCCTTAGTTTTTCTTTAATATTTTGTGTATTTTTCGCTCGATTTAAGCTATTTTTGGAATTAAGTTCTTTGAACCCATGATAGAATACCTGAATTTTTAAAGTTATGTTAAGGGTCGCAAGAATCAATTTTATGCAAAAAGCTGTTTTTGGAGCATTTAATTTGTAAAAAAAAAAAAACAAATATTAGTTTTTAAATAATATTTTTGGTGTCAAAAGCATCTCTGGAGAAAATCAAAACATATCAATTCTTACCTCATATCAGAATAAAAATAGGTATTTTTTTTAATCTTTTGCAATTCGACATAACAACTAACAAAACGACCCTCAAATCCAACATTATATATTATTATAAGGGGTTGAAATATTTTGAGCTTATTCCTTATTTAGTAACGAAAAAATTGGTATTACATTTATAACGGGCTGACGGGCACAAAATATTTAAAAAAAATTATAAACAAAAAATGTAATAATTTGTTCGTTTGGTACCTACTAAAAGATTTTTAACTCAGTCAGTTTCTTACCTATTTTAAGTTACTTTTAAGTTAGTTTCTTTTTTATCATACAAAAATCACAAATCCAGGTCCTTGTTTTACACAAAAATCACTTAGGGCCAATTTTTCAATAGTCAGTTAAAGCTCAGATAGTACTTATTCTTCGAATAAAACACAAATTTGTTCCTGTTGCTAAAGTGTTTATTCCTCTGATAGTCTAACCGATGATTGAAAAATTGGCTCTTAATAGTCCAAAATCAAAGCCAGGTCGTCGTTTTTGAACGAGTAGACAAAAAAACATGATTGCACTAAATCATCGTTTTCATTAGCGTTATTTTAGATAAACTGTTAAACTTGTACTCGATTTTGTAGCTTGAGCAAAAAATTTTTTTTTTCTGAAATGTTATTCTTCTATGAAAAACCACAAAGAAACTTAAAATCGGTAAAAAACTGACTGAGATAAAAATACTTTAGTACCTACCATAAAAAGGAAAAAAAAATATTCTATTTTTTGTTAATATTTTTTTGTTTGATCTATTAAGAATCATTCCGTAAAAAATGTACAACCATTTTCTTCGTTACTAAATAAGGAATAAGTTAAACAAAATTAAACCCCTAATAGTATAAATAAGGGTGGTTATGTGGGTTGTTTTGTCCAATTATTACGAATTGCAATTTAAAACCTTGAAAATAATACCCATTTTTATGACGTTAAATGAGATACAAATTGATGTTTGTTTGTTGTTTTCATGAGATGATTTTGACATAAAAACTATTATTTAAAAGCCAATATTTGTATTTTTTACAAATTAAATACTCCAAAAAAAGCTTTTTGCATAAAATTGAAACATAATTAAACATAATTTTAAAAATCTGAAAAATTTCAGGTAGTGTGTCATGGGCTCAAAGAACTTAATTCCAAAAAATGGCTTAAATCGAGCGAAAAATACAGAAAATAATATAATATAATAATTGTGACCCTAACACTCATTTTATTCAAAATTATACACAGCGAATTTGGACAAACGCTTAACGGCCGTTCTTATTGGTGCTGGGCCAACCCTCCATACATCTTTCCCCATTGTCCTTTAACAGTAAGTTTTTTATTTTTTGCCTCTTATTGGCCGCGATCGGAAACCTGTGCGATAGCCTATCTAAAGGCCGATTCACAATGGAACGAGTAAACGCGACTAGAGCCTGACTTGATTCGCTGTCATTTTTTTCTAGTTTCCCAATTCACAATGCGACGAGTTTCTTGACGATTAGTTTTTTGGTAGCGTTAAATTAATTATTCTTTTTCTTCTTGCTGAGCAGTGTGCGTTCAAAATAATGAAAAAATCAAACTGAAATTACTTTTATTATTTAAATACATATTATGTATGTAATTATAATTTAAATATTATTTATAAAGAAAAAATAGTTATATAGGCTTCCGTGTTTAGGAAAACTACACCATGGAATTAGAATGTTTCGGACTCAAGAAATCCCGTTAAGCAATTGCATTTAATTTGAGTCCACAAAATTCTTATTCCATGGTGTAGTTTTCTTAAACACGGGAGCTGAAATAGCTATTTTTTTTTGTCGCTTTGTAAATCGATCTTAAGATAGTTTCGTATCCATATATATAGGCTTTCGAACGGTTGGTTCTTTTTGACATTTCGCTTGGGATAGAAGCGTACATATATCTACCAAAATATTTCATATAGCATGGATAGCTATCCAACAGCAAAAGCTGTTTTGTCAGCAGCTGTTTTTCAGACTGGATTCCAATAACACGAACCAATCTTGGTAGCTCTACATAGCTTTCCGATCGCGGCCATTACTGTACGAAATAACACAAAGTGCAGTTAGTTGCGTTTCACTAATTTTTTTGACATATTCACAGGTATGGCAAAAGATACGAAATGAATAATTTTAAACAGAGATGTAATCAAAATGAAATGTTCGATCAGACAAAAGTTTCTTATGAGAGAAAGTGAAATTGAGTTCAGTGAATTTTTAGAAATTGATATGGAAAAAATTTTCCCTGATCGCTTCCCGAATTCCCTGACTTTCCCTGACCATATTTTGTTCCATGACTTTCCCTGACTTTCCAGTTTAGCGGACACCATGCGCAAGCAGCACTCCATCTCATCTAGTTAATTCAATGCAGAAACAATTTCGGTCTCTTCTATAAAGATTATACTGTACTCGTCATTACACAATTCAACATTTAAAATGTCATCGCTCAACCAGGTCTCCGTAAGGGCAATGACATCATATGAACAATTAACAAGGCAATAAAATCTTCGAACTTTAGTTCTCACCCCACCGACATTATGATAATAGACAGACAATAGATAGACACTTATGATCATCAATAGCAGCCACAGTAAAAACACCATCAACAGTATCAACAGCATCAAGAACTACAATCTATAAAATCATCAGCAACAAAACCATAAGCAACACAGCGTTGCCAATCCGTTTAGGCAAAATCATGCCTCCTCTGAATAGTTATAATGCCTTTTTTGATGAAATAATGCCTCACTGTATTTTTTTTTTAGTTCTTAACTTATGGAGGAACTTTTCAGTAATTTAAAAAAGATTTGTAGGTACATAGTTGTCTGGGAAAGATATAGAAAATTAATGTGGGCAAGTGGGAACAGATTAATTCATGAAATTGTATTGCTGGTATCGACGCAGAATTGTATCCTCAACAACATATCCAAAGCCCCCAAAATCACCGCAATGACTTTTTGTATAGACGCATTTAAAGAGGTGGAGAGAGGGAGGAGGCGGGAGTTTATCAAGCTGAAAAATATGTTACAACACAATCTAATCATATGACACATGTTTTTAGGGTGCTTTTCAACGCTGATTCTAAAAAGACCAAAACTGAAAACATGCATGTATCCTGTAGATAATTAAAGTCCTTTTCATTGAATGATGACTTTTTTTACAACAAGTAAAATATTACCCAAAATCATTTTAAAAAATGGGATATTAATAAAATGTAGTACATATTTTTCATTTGGCATGTTTACCAAGAATCAAAAATATCTGTGGTTAAAGGCTGCTTTTTTTTTTTTTTTTTTGAGGGCGAGATGTTAGTGTTAGTAGGGGGACTTTGGATATGTTGTTGAAGATAAAATTCTGCGTTGGATACCAACAATAAAATTTCATGAATTAATTTGTTTCCGGTCAGATCCCATCTTTTTTAGACTAATAAGTATTCTGTAAAAAATAAATATGATTTTAAATTTCAAATCAGGTCGTCCTTATCCTGATCCTTAAAATCGAACATGAATTTTTGAAATAATAAAATCCTCCTTGCAAAGAAATAAGCATCAGGCAATCAAAAAAAAACAAAAAAGTATTTAAAAAGCCACAGTTGGGATCGGTGGCGACAACAACGTTAGCAGCAAGGACTATGCAGTACCAGAAACTGGTTTTGTCGTTGAGTCTATTATTTATTGGTGGAGTTGAGCAGAATCGTTTGTTCATAGTTTTTTGGCCTACACCAGTAGGCCAAACTTAAGCGTGCATAATTATTTGTAAGTGAAATTTTTAGCGCATTTTAGGCACTAAAATATGAGATTCTACCGACGCGACGTATTAATGCCTAAATGAGACATATAACTAAAGGCTGGTTAAATTTTTAAGATATACAATCATACAATTCAGGCATCAGGCTTATTATGAAAATGGGCGTTCAAATCAAAATGTATATCGTGCACTTCGTAATTTTGTCGGTCAATTTAATCGTCCAAATACAATCAGAGGGAGCCAACCTTGCACTTCATTCTGACGGGATGAGCTTTTGTACACTAATAGTCCACATCTTAAACATACTTTTAAAAAGTGTTGCCACGTTGCCACGATGGCAACACTGGCAGACCGGAGATATAAGGGTTGCCTTCAAACCATGATTTAACATGAAGTTTCACATAAATTAGCCTATAAATCGGGAACCAGACATCGATTGATATCCTGGAATATCTCGTTGGATTTAGAATACTTAAATCCATAGGAATATTGTAATTTTTTGACCCCTCCACCACCTTTGTACCAAGAAAATAATGGTTATAGAATTAATATTCATAAAATTTTTAGATGAGCGCGACGTAGAATTTCATACTCTACAGCATGTCCGAAGTTCATTTTTATCCAAGTATTAGTATTTTGCATAATCGCTTTCAAAATGGGGGATGGGGAAGTTGGAAGTATATCAAATTCATATATATTCGTCTTGGTTTAAACTAAGCATATGGCACATGACCTAAGGGTCATTTTTAATGCCCAATCTTATGCAATCAAAATAATTTCAATATAATTTCCCCAGAAAAAGTTCCAATCTTTTTATAAAATGACGCCTAAATTTTCAGTGAAACATTAACAAATTTCAATGGTATGGTGATGAACCTTGGCACACATGTCTCATTTGTCGTAAGAAATAAGAATGAAAAGAGTCCATAGTAATATCTGGGGCTAAAGGGTTTTTTTTTTTAGTGAAACAGAAAAGTTTAAAACTATGCCCCGTAAACCCCCCCCCCCAGGAACTATTACGTCGATGACAGTTGGTAGGCATGTTTTGTTTTATATTGATACCAAGAATAAAAAAAGATAAATTAATTTATATTTAAATTATATTTAAATTAATATATTTTAAATTATATAAATTTTGTTTCCCCTAAAACGACCATAACTTTCTTAATGGTGATTGTATCGTCTTAATATTACTTAAATTGGATTCAGCGTTAAAAAATACTTCAAAATCATGTACCATATTATATATTTGTACCTCGATTACATAAAAATAAAATGTTGGTTTTATAATCCATATTTTCCTTCCGCCTAAAAAAAACACCCCTGGAACCAATATATTTGCATGGATCCTTTTGAGTCTTGGTTCTAACAAGAATTTAAATATTTCTACCAACTTTCATCAACATACCGGTTTTGGAAGGGGTTTTCTAGTAATATTAATTCACTTTTCCCTTTCACTCAAAAAAACACCCAGATATTTTTATGGACTCTCTTGATTCTTATTTCTTACGACAAATGAGACATGTGTGCCAAGTTTCATCACCATACCATTGAAATTTGTTACTGTTATGCTCGTGTCAATGAAAATTTAGTCGTCATTTCATAAAAAGGTTGTTACTCTTTCTAGGGAAATTATATTGATATTATTTTGATTGTATAAGATTGGGCATTAAAAATTACCTTAAAGTCATGTGCCATATGCTTAGTTTATACCAAGACGAATAAATAGGGGTTTGATATACTTCCACCTTCCCCATCCCCCATTTTGAAAGCGATTACACAAAAAACTAATACATGGATAATAATGGACTTCGGATATGCTGTAGGGTATGAAATTTTACGTTGACGCTTATGGGTTGGGGTCGAAATACTGTATGTGGCAAAATACTGTATTCAAAATTCTGTATGTGTAAAATGCTGTGTGAGCAAAATACTGTATGGCAAAATTCTGTATGGAAAAATTCTGGTTGGTCAAAATACTGTATTTCAAAATTCTGTACATCAAAATTCTGTAAAAATGCTGTAAAAGAAATATCGTTTTGATAATTTAAAAAAGTGCGCGTGCACTTTTTTACATTATCAAAACGATATTTCTTTTACAGCATTTTAACAGAAATGACGGCATGACTTTCTGTCAGTATAAAACCTCTAATAAATATTATCACCTTAAATAAAAGATCGAAATAAATAAAGAAGCAAGCTTCAATTGTAAGTAGTAGCCCGTAGCGTAATGGTTAGTGCGTTCGACTGTCACGCTGGAGGTCTGGGATCGCTTCCCAGCCTCGTCCACCTTAAAACTAAAAAGTTTTTTTTTCAGGGCTACTGCCTCTTGCGAGCAATTGACAAATCCTCCAAGAGTATCACTTGTCACGAATACGTGCTTCTCGTCTAGCCGTTCGGAATCGGCATAAAATTGTTAGTCCCTTCCATTCCTGTCGAAAGGCGCACACAGGAATGGTTGCGAGTTGTTAGTCACTAGGCCCTGGTTCTTCATGAGCCGTTGTACCACCCGATTTATTTATAAGCTTCAATTGTTGATTAATATTATGTCGGTACATAGTTAGGAGCTGAAAAAAAAGGAGAGAAAACTAATTTCTACACTTATTTACTTCTTCTTCGTTCACTTCATTTTTCCTCTAAAATTATCTCTTGAGTTTTTTCGTCTTTGTTGATAAATATCAATTTTCATCAATTTACTATAGTAATTTTTTGTCCACTCTTTCTTACTCTATTTAATTTGACTTTATCTCTTTTGTTTGTGAAAATACAATTTTATTTCATGAATGAATTCTATTTACATATGTACATGTCATACATTTGTTGCTATGTATGTATGTATGTATGTACACTGAGGGAAAAAATGCTTTCTAAAGTTAAATACGAGCGTATTTGATCTAAAGTTTCTTAAATGAAGTGGAGCATTTTCATTTTTACGTTGAAACAATGTTAATTTGAATATGCGACGTAATTTCAAGAGATTCAACCTAGTTTCAAAGTAAAACGTATTTATTTATACATCGAAATCAACTTTTGTACATTTACATTTCGTTCAACGTTGTTGTAAAGTGAAACGTTATCATTTTAAAGTGCGCTCAACCTTGGTTCAAAGTGAAACGTATTCATTTTTACATTGAAATCCACATTTTACCTTGCGATCCACTTTTATGGCATTTAAAGTGCCATCAACGTAGTTTCAAAGTGTTGCATAGTTAAGTAAACCTCAATTTAAGCATAATATAAAGAATTTCGAGAGCGCGTTGTTGTTTTTCGAAGTAGCTCCCTTACATTTGTGAACAAATTAAACGCGCACTCAAAATTCTGTCTCATATTATCGAAAAACAATATTTAATTACTTTTCCTATATCTATTACTATGAAATACTCATAGCATCAAACGATTCACTTAAGTCGTCACAAATAAACGATTCACCAGAAAAATGAAATGCGTCGAGCATGAACATATACATTTGTCTTTGTCTTACATAAATTTAAACAAAGAAGCGTGGCGTGGGTATCCATTTTGAATCAATATCTAACTGAACGAAGTTCAATCTACGTTGATTCGAAGTAGATAAATGTTGTTTTAAAAGATGGATGAATTTGATTAACCTATGATTCCACTTTAAATCAACATGTAATAGTAGTCAAATCTAGTTCGTTTTTAAGTATGGAATCACTTTGAAATAAAGTCGCTCCACTTTGATTTAAGAATTTTCGGCGTTGGCGCCAAATCGTTCCGAAAAATATTAGAATCAAAGTTTTTTGCTTTGATTTTACGTTGTTTTTTTCTCTGTGAGGAATGGTCTGTTTTGTCTACATCACCAAATACTGAAAGACACTGATAACAAACAACATACTGAAAGACACTGACAACAAACCACATATACGAAAGACAATTACCTTAAGAATTAGCTACGCCCATTCTTCCCCACCAGATCATTATTTATTTGATTTATATTCTTTTCGCAGAGAAAGAAGAGAAACTAATAATTATTTTGAGTTTAAATAAAATAATTCGAGCCATTGCTTTGTTAAATTAATACTTGTGAGTTTTATTTGATAAAGAAACCTACATGTATATTATTTAAGGCGCTCAAATATGAAAAAAAAAACTACTACTAAATTCAAAAAATTGAACGTGTTATTAAAAAACATCCTAAATTGCATACATATGTACCTAAGGGGCCAGCTATAGCTATCATTGAAAACCATCATTGAAAATATTAATTGTCAATTTTGAGAGATTTTGAAGGAAAAATATATGATTATTGAATTTTTGAACAACAACAACAACTTAAAGGCTATTTTCGTGCTTTGCCACTTTTGCACTCATCAGTCTCCTTTTTGTGGTGCTGAGCTTTAATCCAATTTAATTTGAAAAACTTTTTATGCACACCATAGGATTCGAACCCACGCATATCAGATTTGCTCAGTCTTAGCAGTCGTGTGCACTACGCACTCCACCGCCTTAGACCACTGACGTCACAGGTCAAGATGTGTTATTTGCTTATCAAATGCATTTGGAGCATCAGCATTTTTATAAGCGCCTTTAAGTATGCTGTCTTGTTCGGCCTCCATTATTTTGATGCCAAAGTAAAGCTAATTGGCTTAATATTTATTTCTAGGTGAAACAAAATTCAATTTTGCACAACTTTTTTCATAAAATGACTTTTAATTTTTCAAAGAAAATTAAAAGTTACGTTATGGGGAAGATATGGTTCAAAATGATTTTGTTTTTTGAGGAGAAATAATTTTGAAGTCGTAAGCTATATTTCTGAATTAAAATAATCAATGATTAAACTTTCGAAGGGTCTCAAAATCAACAGCTAACTTTTTCAATGATGGCTTTCAATGATGGCTATAACTGGCCCCTAAAACGAATTGCAAACAATTTAAATTTATATTGATTTTGACACAATACATTACATATGTATTTGTAAAATATTTGTAAATTGTTTATCTTTAAGAAAAGTTTGATTTGTTTTTTTCTCAGCATATATCCTTTCTAACTAACATAATTATATTTGTATAAAGTTATGATTTGATTGTCAGTAAACACAACACAATTATATTCAAAACTTGTATTATATTATGTGTTTTATTTTTTTTTTTTTTAAGGAAAAAAAATACAGTATTTTGCCGTACAGCATTTTACAAAACAGAATTTCGCAAGGCAGTATTTTGTTCATACGGTATTTTGACATACAGAATTTTGTATGTACAGTATAATGACATACAGAATTATGGTCTTACAGTATTTTGACCACACAGAATTTTGAAAAACAGTATTATGACCAGCTCCCGACGCTTATCTTAAAATTTAATGAATATTCATTTAATAACCATTATTTTCTGACAAATAAAAACCCTTATCCGCCGAGGGTATTTTGCTCCCACCGCGTACAAGGATAGGGGAGAGGTCAAAAAATGAACATATTCCTATGACATCATGTATTCTAAATCCAACAAGACATTCCACGATCAACCGATGTCTGGTTTTCGATTTATAAGCTAATTTATGTGAAATTTTGCGTTAAAACATTGTCAGAAGGCAACCCTTATATCTCCGGTCTGCCAGTGTTGCCACTTTGGAAACACTTCTCAAAAGTAAACCTAGGATGTGGACTATTACTGTACCAAAGTTCATCCCGTCAGAATGAAGTGCAAGGTTTGACCTAAAATATAGCCTTAATGCCCTAACTATACTACCTTCAATTTTTTTCAGAAAAAAAAAACAATTACAACAATTTAATACAATGCAATCTCAAATCTTAAACTAATAAATTTTAAAAAGAAAAACACGAATGGGTCGCACGTAGCTATTTCCATCTGTGATCAAGTGGCCTGCATTTTTTAAATTTGTATATAACAATGTTCAATAGCACAAAATTAATTTTTCTACTTGCGATATAAGTAAAATAATGTCATGTTATGAATTCGTTGAAAAAAAAAATTAACACGAGATTTGGAACGAAATTTGCTTTAACGATGATGATAGGTAAGAAGAAAAATGTAGATCTCGCATACTTCTATCTGCCAGCCTATTCTTTTGCCTACAGTATAAGTGTTTTTTGGGTATACTCATGAAGTCTTCTACATTGATTGCATTTTTGAGAAGTCTTTCAATTACAGTAAAACACTGCTTGAAGTAAAAAAGTCTTCAAAGCAGTAAAATGAATGCAGTAGGTGCTTCGATTGCAAGCAAAAGAATTCAAGAATGCAATCAATATAGAAGACTTCTTAAAGACTTCAAACAATTCAAGAAGTTCATGTTTCATCCTGAATGAATACTTTTGTAAAGTTTTATGAATCGGCAAAAATTTTGTTTCGAATTTTGTTGTACCTCTACTTGCATGAAATATGTGATTCTTTCAAAAATAAGTAAATTTACAGCAGTTTTCAAATTGGTCGAAAAAAAAAACTTAGTAGTAAAGTTCTTAGGAACTTTTATAAGTATTATAAGAATATGAAGAAATTTAAATATTAAAATATTGAAATTACTTCTGTTTTAAGTGGAGTGAATGAATAAAATTCAATTAAAAAGTACAAGTGACCTCAACTCCAGAAATTATTGTGTTTCGCCCAAGGTATAACAGTGGGCTCTTCAGTCAGTCTGTTATACCCTACTAAGACACAAATTTTGGTCGATGTTTACCGACTCTTATAAATTAATTGAATTTTATAAGTATTCTTTCATTTTTAACGAATATTTGCAAAATTCCGAATTAAGGCTTAACTACAAAGGCTCACTTTTGTACAAAAGTGAGAAATAAATATCTATTCTGAAGACGCCTGCATGCAAATAAACAATGGAATGTTTCTTTAGTGAGCATTTTAATTTCTCACTTTTGCACTTTTGTACAAAAGTAGGTCTATGTAGTTAAGGCTTTACCCCCAAAACAATATACAAAAGAAAAGAAATCAAAACCACCACCCAACTTTTTTACGAAAAACACAATTTTGCTGGACTATAGCGTCAACAAGCATTCTTTGATTAATTAGATGGGCAGTTCAACAATTTTGAATTATGTGTGCATTAAGCTAACAAAAGTTACCATCAGAAGGTCATTTATCATTTTGAGAGGATATTGGTGATAAGTTTTTATTTATTAGTACAAATATTATCTGGTATTGAAATTATGTTCTCATTTATTTCCTTAAACATTTCGGAAACTTGTAAGCAGTATGAATTTTAAATGTATACCAAAACATTATTTTGAATTTCCCCGCATTCATAATTTTCATTTTTATCTTCCCCTCTGCCATCAGACAGCAATCAAGGCACTTAGGTATTGGAAATGGATCAGTATCTAAAAAAGCAGCCACCTCCACTCGAGACATACAACTGGACCAACAAGACAGTATCATTGAAAAAGGTAGGCACCTTTTCAAAAGACTACACTCCATACTAATTTACACCTTGAAAACACATCAATTTGAAAAGTAGTTTCGCTTTTAACTAATTTGCATGTTTTCCATCCTAACTTTTTCCCATTAAGACTTTTCCACCGTTAACGCCGACGACGACGATGGCGATGGTGAAGATGACCTGGATGACTATCACGAAATTAAACGACGTCGTCGACGAAGGAAAAAACGCAGAAGAAGACGTCAATTGCAAACAGAAACCCACCCCGACTACAATCAAAATCAAAGCTCCTCCGAAATGGATGGTGATGGTTCTCCAGAACAAAGCACCAGCGACCAAGAAGATCTCATAATAACATCAACCACAGAGCAAAGCCAACTTGCCTTTGAGCTATTTAATACTCAAACTAACAATGGCACCAAAGAGGACCTGTTATTGCGGCATCCCATTAAACTGCCAGCCGTGGGTGTAGCTGTGGATGGCAGTAGTTTCGCACCACCCGGATTCAATTCTCCGGCAATTTTTACCGACGACCAAGTCCGAATTGTCATTCATAACGTCACACAAATAACCGAGGAAGATATTCAAAGTGGCGGTCTGCCAAGTGTCATTAGAACCGGTGGTGCTGCTGGCGAAGACATCAACGAGAAAATGTTAGTCCTTGCGTCAAGAGCAAAACTCGTTTTTCATTTTATACTTTTTGATGTTTCAAACTATTGCCTCTTGTCATTGTGCACTTTCCCTTTGCAGCGATGAGCGACCTCTTGCCAATCAGACGGAAATTATTTACTCGGTATTTGTGGGTGGGCGACCGGTCATGGCCATGACCGCGGCTAATGACATGAAACTAGTGAGCGAATTGGAGGTTACCTCGGTAATGGGGAAGGATATTTTCATGAAAGCCGAACGTAAGTTAAATAATAATGTATTTTTATGACTCTTTTAGATTATTAAAAGGTAGATACATACCCAAGTAGTTAATTCAACTTATCTACTTAACGGTTTAAACAAGGGTGATATGTGGAATAGGGTTGTTATGAATAGAAATAGAGGGAGTTGAATGAGCTATGAGCTAGTGTTTTCCTTTTTTATGAAAATGATGTTTGATCAATACTCATAGACGCGACGACTGAATTATTGAAGCATGCAACGTGAATCAGAAGCCTTTGGGTTGAATTAAGGGTTGTCTTTTTTTTACAATGATGCGACGAAAAGTCATGGAAATAAGAAATAATGTTTGAAATTTAAAGATCGAAGATTAAAGCTAAGGCAATTATTATTAAATCAATCAGAAAAATAACAATAACAAAGGAGAATGGGCAAAGTGGTCTACCTACTCAACACCAATGTGTCATACATCGTTGAAAAGGTAATGACTTGTACATCAATTTATTATACGGACGTAAAGAGCTAAACCATGGAGTTCGAAAGATATTCCCCTTCAAAACACCGAAAAAGACAGTAATGCAACTCATCATTTGCAGCTTATCTTACCACCCACAGTAAAGTGTCATACATCATTGAAAAGATTATTACGCGGACTTTATTTTGTTAAAGAGCCGTTAATATGTAGATAATGGGGTTCAAAAGATATTAAGCCATCAAAAACTGCAAAAATCAAATAATGCAATTCTCTCATTGGCAACTGGTCTACCAACTCAACAGTAATCTGTCATACATAGTTGTAAAGGTTATTACATTTGCTTTATTTCATTATACGGCCATTGAGCTCTAAACCATGGGGTTCGTGTGGTATTTGGCTTCAAAGCTTCAGAAACAACAAAAATGCAATTCCGCATTGGTAAATGGTGTACCAACTCAACAATGATGTGTGATACGTCAATGGAAAGGTTATTGCATGTTCTTAATTTTTGTCAACGACCGATAAAGTGTAGGTAGTGGGGTTCGGGAGGCATTTGGCAAAAATGCATACAAAAAGCAATAATGCAATTCCGCATTGGAAGCTGCTGCACCTGCTCAACAGAAATGTGACATATATGGTTTGAAAGTAAAAGTCATCTTCTTTATTTTTTTGAAAGCCTTTTAGATGTAGACCATGGGGTGCGAGAGGTATTTGGGCCTAAAAATCGGCAAATAGAATAACAGTGCAATTCTTCGTTGGAAATGGTCTACCGACTCAACAGTTATGTGTCATACGATTTTGAAAAGGTAATTGCAATTGCATGATTTCATTGTATGGCCGATAAGCTCTAAGTCATGGGGTTCAAGAGATATTCAGCTTCAAAGAACCAATAACTTCAAAAATCCATTTCTTCACTGTGTACTCTTATAACTACTCAACAGCAAAAAGTCATTCATTTTTGAAAAGGCTATTGCGTTCTCTTTATTCTATTTTAAAGTCATTAAGCTGTAAACCATGGAGTTCAAAAGGCATTTGAAAAAAAAAAAACACGGAAATGGGTTATTACACTATTCTGCTTTATTTTTCAAATATCTTTTGAACCCCATGGTTTGGAGCTTAATGACTTTCAAATAAAATAAATAGAACGCAATAACCTTTTTAAAAATGTATGACTTATTTCTGTTGAGTAATTAGAAGAGTACACAACGAAGAAATGCATTTTTGAAGTTGTTGGTTCTTTGAAGCCGAATATCTCTTGAACCCCACTTAGAGCTTATCGGCCATATAATGAAATCATGCAATTATAATTACCTTTTCAAAATCGTATGACACATAACTGTTGAGTCGGTAGACCATTTCCAATGAAGAATTGCACTGTTATTCTATTTGCCGACTTTTAAGCCCAAATACCTCTCGAACCCCATGGTCTCCTAAAAGCTTTCAAAAATATAAAGTAAATGGCTTCTACTTTTTAACCATATATGTCACATTTCTGTTGAGTAGGTGCAGCAGCTTCCAATGCGGAATTGCATTATTGCTTTTTGTATGTATTTTCGCCAAATACCTCCTGAACCCCACTACCGACACTTTATCGGTTGTTTACAGAAATTAAGTACATGCAATAACCTTTTCATTGGCGTATCACACATCATTGTTGAGTTGGTACACCATTAACCAATGCGGAATTGCGTTTTTGTTGTTTTTGAAGCTTTGAAGCCAAATACCCCACGAACCCCATGGTTTAGAGCTCAATGGCCATATAATGAAATGAAGCAAATGTAATAACCTTTACAGCGATGTATGACGGATTGCTGTTGAGTTGGTAGACCAGTTGCCAATGAAGAATTGCATTATTTGATTTTTGTAGTTTTTGATGGCTAAATATCTTTCGAACCCCATTATCTACATCTTAACGGCTTTTTAACAACATAAAGTACACATAATAATCATTCTAGCGATGTATGACACTTTACTGTGGGTGGTAAGACAAGCTGCAAATGAAGAGTTGCATTAATGTCTTTGTCGATGCTTAAGCTCAATGGGCTCGGATGTTTTCGATTACTTAGCATAGGTAGATAGATAATGGTACTTTACTTACAAACAAACATTCATTGATTTTAATAAATGTAGAAGAAAGAAGATTCACAGAAGATTTCATAATAGGAGAGCAAATAAAACTGGAAGGTGTCTACAGAACTCAGAACACATGATAGGAACCATTTCAGTTGCGTCACGGTTATATTTTGTAAAACTATGAGTTGTGTTAACTTGGCTCCAAAGCTTGGCTGATTTTTTGGGCGTTAGGCAATAACTGACTTAAAATAGGTTTTAACGGGCTTTAGGCCTTAATAAGGAAATAACGCCTCGAATTATGGCCTAAATCTTTTTTATCGCCCAAAAAACAAAGAAGAAATTGGAAATGTGATCCAAAATTACTTTTACTTTAAATAATAAAATGGAAATGTCACACAAATATTTTAAATTTAAATTGTTTTTATAAAACTTGGGGGTTATTTCTTCAATTTTGGCGATTTCTCCGAACAAAATTTGAACGGAAATTTGCCAATAGTTTTTTTTTAACAAGAGTACCTTGTGTGGCTCACTTCGCCAGTTCAAGGACTTTAACCCCCTTTTTGGGTCCTCTGTCCCGCTCACGCATTTTATTTGTAATTTCCAGTTTTCTATTTCAAGTTGAAATTTTAGGCGTTGTTTCATCTTGATAAAAATTGCAAAAACTAGAAAGAACGTCCAAAACTGAAAACAAAATTACAATACAAATTCGTTCAGACATTTTTAAGCGATGTTTCCAAATAAATTTGGGCGTTATTGCCTAACGCCTATTTTGTGTATGTTTTGTGAAAGGCGGGCGAATTTAAATGTTCACTTTTGACCACATATTAACTTTTTTATTGACCAACAACAGTTTTCAGAAAAATTTTTAAAAGAGAACATTGATCCCAAAAGTTTGATTTTTTTTTCGAATTTGAACACCTAATACTTTCGATTGGAATCTTTTTGAACATTATTGGAAAATTCTGGTAATTAATATGCAATATTATTTAATAGTTAATCCAATCATGAGACAATCGAATTCATGAAAAGTTTTTCGATGGGAAGTAAAGCTAATAATAACACAAAATAAAATAGTTTTTATTTAAAAGTAGATTAAAGTTAGGTTAGGTTGAAGGTTAAAATGGCTGCCGGAAGTGATACACTAAGACCCTACGATTGTCCGTGTGGTACGATGTGAATCTAGAGATTTTCCCCCAACTCGATTACTTGGAGCTTCTTATAAAGCACGCGAGACAACTATTTTCTATGTTTGTCAGTTTACTAGGATAATTGTATTTAGTAGAGGTCTCCCAGATGGAGCAGGCGTCTTTGAGATAGGTCAGGGCATTTACAGAGAATATGGGGAACTAATGTTTCCTCTTCTTCGTCCATACAGCTTCTGCAAAAATCGACAATTACGGAGCTTATCTGCAATCTGCTTAAAGATATGAAACACTTAGAACGCTTCAGATTCATTGTAGGCCAGGTCTGATTGGTCGCCAGGCAAGTGGTGATGTTGTTACACCTAAGGTCTAGTAAAATAGATAGTCCTGCTCAACTTTTTACGAGTTCGTCAGTTTTAAAATTTAATGAAATGTTCCCATGGTACCTGAAGTGTTCCCATAAGAGATGATCGACAGTTTAGGGCTGTTATAGAAATTGTAGAGACAGATTCAAGAAATTTTATAGCAGCTTGGCTATCTGAGAAGATGCAGATATCAGCAGTCTATATCACGTTTTCCTTAAGCCCAGACAAAACTTCCTGTATCGCTTAAAGTTCCACCTGGAACACCCTATAATGGTCAGGAAGAGGAGACTTGTTTAGTATATCTAAGTAAAAGACTCCACCAGAGTCTGGATCTGGAAGGTATGAAAACTTAAAAGATATCGTCGAATCGGAATTGTGGGATGGTGTAGTCAATAATGCTACTTGGAAGTGATCTGCATGAGTTCAAATAGCTGAGTGGCCAATTTCATTATTGATCCACTGTGAAGGGGCTTTAAGACGGATTGCTATACTTGCTTTCGTTATTCAAGAAAACACACTTTATTATCAAAATTTTTGACACGCGCCGTTTTCGAGAAAAATTAGTTTTTCCAACATTTTGTGTGGTTGATATATAATATGAGTTTTTCAAGTATTCAAGCATATGTTAATTCAAAGTTCAAAAAAAATTGTTGAAATTATTGTGTTCTCACACACTTTTTCTCTACTATTTTTTGGCTCAGCCACTTCTCCTCGCATAAACAAACTTGCGTGCACAGCTGATGTTAGATACCGATGTTTTGGGTTCTAGAAAATATGTTTTTCTTAAATTTCCTAGAAGATTAACCAAATCCTTTTTGAAATATTGACTTCGAAAACGAAATTTGTTTCAAAAATCCAAAAACTATTCAGTCTTTGATAGTGTGACGACCCGAAAAGTACTTTCTTGAAATCATTTTCTGAAAAAGATTTGCTTTCTTGAAAACACACAAAAAACACTTGTGTGACTTTATAGTTCTTGAAAGCGTTTTTTAGAAAGTAAATCACTTTTAAAACGCTTCCTGTGTTCAGAAATTATTGCTCTTCTATCAGCTGCATTTTATGCGTTGTAAATCAATAAATCTGTTGTGAACCTTAAACCCAACCCATGATTGGTCAAATATCAACGATAATCTTAGTATTATAATGGAAGTGGGTCATAAGACCACAATATTGTTTTTGGGGGAAGCGTAAGATTTAGGTGGTACCATATATTCGCTAGTCAGATACAAACGCCAACAACTTTTTTGGACAACAATATCCCGCTTAGCGGCTTCAAGGGATTTTTACTCCATTCAGGGTTTTCTGCCCCCCTCAAACAAACGCACAATTACAAACTTTTGCAGAAAGCATTTGCAGCAAGAGTTTGTATCGATTCTTAACAGAATGTCAATTGGTTCATTAACCAGTTTAAAAGTTCATGTCATTCCCTGATGGGTAAAACTATTAACGAAAATAAACTCAAAGTGGCAAATACAACAAACGTTTACACACAAAACACTTTCAGAAAATACTTTCGCCTTCATAGTGTGATGTCCCGAAAAGTGCGTTCAGAAAATTTGCTTTCTTGAAAGTAAGAAAAATCGCTTTCAGAAAGCATAGTGTGACTGCTCTCTGAAACCACTTGCAGGAAAATTTGCAGGAATTTTCGAAACGGTTTCTGAAAGCACTTTTCTTTCAGTTTGTAACGGCTTTCAAGGTTAAGGTAAATAAAGAAGGTGATCAAATTTAGTCAGACTACATTTCGTGTACAAATCGTTGGGTAGGGGCAACAAATTTCGTACTGAAATTGTGTTCAATTTGATTTTCACTTTTGTATATTCGAAAGTTGATAAAATAATTAAAAAAAAAAATCATACATGGTTTTCTGGCTGTTTATTTAACAGAAAGGTCAGTAGTGGCATATACAAAAAACCAATTTTCACCAATAAAATCGATTTTTATTTTTAAAAAATTCATTTAATCGTGAAAAAAATAATAGCTTAAAAACAAATTCGCAGCTTACCTACGCGAACCTCAAGCAACACCTTTGGCACCAGCAACCAGAAGCAGCGATTCAGGTTTTATAGCTTCTCTAGGAGATAATCCGCTTCTGTTAGTGATCGGATCCTTAGTTATACTTCTTCTTATATTATTACTTATTGCATTATTGCTGATGGGAAGACCAAAGAGAGATTTTAGATCGCAATCAAAGCGGTAAGAATTCTCGATTTCTCTCACCTTTATCTACTTCTAAATAATAAACAATTTTTTTTTAATAGAGCATCAAGTCGAAACGAGCTTCTTGCTGAAAAATGTTCTCCTTCGCACGGACAAGTCATTGGTCCTCCCTCAATTCCACGTGTGAAACTTACCGAAGGCATTCAGAATTTTGCTTACGAAAACGAAACAGCTCGAACGACTATTCCAGCCCAAATAAGATCCAGACGTGGTTCGACAACTTCGAGTGACAATACATCAGACTCTTCGGTGTACACTCCCATCAATCCACCTCCTCCTGATGTCCAAAGAATGTTAGACGAAAAAGCCGCAACTCTTTTTGAAAAACGTAAACGTCGGCAAAGTCAATATGAGCAATCGGAGAATCAAGAAGCAATTTATACAAAAGTTGTTTCTGAGAGAAAACAAAAAGACAAGAACACGAAACACAAGACCAAACGACGTTACCTCTCCGAGAATCGTGTTGGATCACTTGAAGATGCACCGAATCATTCTTCGACCGAAACAATAGTATCTAATGAGAGCATAGTTGAGGCATTGCGTCCAAGTTACGAAAATTTCGAACGCACAGAGGCTTACAATCCCCACAATAACTACCATCGCAATAAAGTCATCCAAAATCGAGTATTCACTGATAAGGTTTATGATTCCGTTCCAGATGAGATGCCGACTCAGGCTATCAATCGTGAAATAATTCGAGCCCTTCAGCCCAGTGAGAAGTCATCTGAAACGGGGAGCATTGGATCATTTCTTTCGATGGCTTCTGTGAAGAGTTTTCCCAAGAATTCCCTTCCAGAACCGTTGAATAGAGTTCTAGAACCAGTGTTTGTCACTTATTACGACAACGTAGACGAAACCATACCCAAATCGAAACCCCCACGCAAACAACGGTCAAAATCACCTCTAACCGAAGCTGTTGCTTCGATTGAGAGATTCCCCGAACCAAAAGCTGCAAGATCTATGCGCGTGGCTTCTCAAAGTGACAATCCGGATCCTGGCGTAGTAGGTCCGATAGTCTGGGAGATTCACAAGAAACGCATGGCTTCAGATAACGGTAGTCCACACTGATAACTAACAACACTCCACATTTAAAAACCCACCATATTACCACCACAACCAACCAACCAACCATCTAATCCTTCTTGTACATATATCTATCTAACACATTCACACACAACTTTACACTTGTTTTCATCTTGTTTGGCAGACGATCAAGACTTTGCAGGCCCGATTCGAGATCCAGCCGAAACGAGATCGCAATATCAGGACTTACTAGAGGGCGCTCTAAAAATGTATTTCGATCAAGATGACCTTCCAACACCACTTCCGACGAAAAACTTTACAAATCAGCGAAAGCAAACTAGCCGCGAATACCGTGGCAAGTCAGCGGGGTAAGATAATGTTCAGTTTAATATGACCGCTGAGTCGCCGTATTGATTCTTGAATTTTCTTTCTTTGTTTCAGCTCAATGGATCAGCCAAGGTCAGCATCGGGACCGAGGCCATCTACAGGGCAACTAGAAAAATCTTCCATCAGCAATCATTCGACTCAGCCTCCATCACCGAATATGGGCGCCTGGGGCAGTGGCGGAGTTCATCAGCCTTTGGTCCGGCCATTAAGTGCAGGACCTTTTCATCGACCCGCCGAACCGGGACCAAGTCTTAACGTAGAAAAAGTACTTGGACCGCAGTCGGCTAATCGAGGAGATGATCTATCGGCTGCTCCGCTTATAGAAGCCATACAAAACGAACTTAGGAAGTTTAAACGGGACAATTAATTGCACAGAGTCTTTCGATAAACAAAAATAAAGGATTTCCATAAACGCATTTCTATTCTAAATGAAGTACTTAGTCATATACTTTTTAAGATAAAACCATTCGGTAGTAATTTAATTTCATTTATTCGTACTTATACTTACATCATACTGTTTAATAAAAATAACAAAATTAAGACGTCCTTTATTTGTAAATACAGTTGTTTTTTTGTGTATTGCCTAACGTGCTGTGCTAAGAAATGCGCCTGAAAAATAAAAAGCTTCGTCATGTATAAAAAATAAGTGTAGACATGAACCTTTGCAACAATAAAGTTTCTTAGGCGGTTCATGAAGCTCCTAACCACCAAGTCGGTAAAACAGTTCTGTAGTTTAAAAAATACCAATTCAAAAACAACGCCCCAAACATAACGAACTTAACGGTAAATGTTTTTTGAACAACAGTTACTTTGAAGTAGGGCACACAAGTTAAATAGGTATATTAAGTTTTATTATGTAACTTCAACTTATTTATATCAAAAAAGAGCCCATTAGCTCAAAAAGAGAGGTATTTGGAAAGATTGCCTGGAATTTTTAAAAAATTCTTTTAGTAAACATACTTCATCTTGATAAAATCTAAAAGTCACTTTAATTTTATTTCACTAAATTAGTTGACGTTATTTAATATAAACTAATTCCTTTTTTCGTGACCTTTTTCTGCTAAATAAGATTTCCCTAAAGCCCTAATATAACTTAATTATGTTTAACTTATTAAAATTTATAAATAAAAAGCGTCAACAAACATTGAATGCATTTCGAAACCAGATTTGTTTCATCATCAGCACTGCACTACTGAAGCTATTTCTGTTGGTTGCTGGCGGGCGATAGTGGGTAGACAGCAGCATCGATGAGAACACATGAGTGCCGGATTAGCCACGTAGCAAGAGTAGCAAATGCTACGGGCCTCGCAAATTTGGGGGCCCCGCGCTCCAACGCCTGTTTGACCGTAATCAAAAATTATTAATTTACATAGATAGGAGCGTAAAATATCATGCATGCCTTAAACGCGAAGCCCTTAGGCTATCCTTCACTTCTACTTGAAAATCTAAAACTCGATTTCGTCACGTTAAATCGTAAAAATAAATAGGTACTTTACGAACTTTTTAACGTTAATGTTCTAATGTTTAATTATAATCGATATATTTAGACTACCTAGGTGGTCAGCCCGATCAGATGCTGCAAAGGCACTCATTTGTGGTCAAAGCAACTTTTGGAGACCACATTTGCAGGTATTGATGCAAGTGCCAAAGATCTGACTAACTGTGAAGAATACTAGCAACAGACATCAAGACGAATCAAGCGAAATACAAAGAACGACCATTTCAGCGGCTCTACTACACTCGACGACTTTGTTGAAAATCAAACACCTGGACAAGCCTTCGAAGTTCAAGTGATTTTTGTCATTATTGATAACATACTGTCTGCTTTAACTAAACGTATGAAAGCATGATCATAAGATTACTAGTGTTTTTGATGTATTTCGATAACTAAAATCTTTTATATTACAACAGAAGAGATTTGGAAAAATCCTCAAGTATGGTCAGTGCTTACGAAAATGATTTGGAGAAAAGCCTGGATGGCGAATTAGTGCAGTTCACAGAACTGCTGAAAACATATGTGGCTAGTGTTATGCAAGAAACAGGAGCCTATGGAACAGCAATTTTCTAAACTTTTATTTAATAATTCTTTGGAATCGTGTTTCCTAAACATGGAAATTGCCTTGCGCATTTACTTGTCTCTCATGATCACTAACTGAAGTGGTGAACGTTCTTTTCCAACATTAAAACCTTTTAAAACTGAATTAAGGATCACGATGGACCAAGAACGTCTTAATCATCTCACTTTGTTGAAGAGAGCATGATTTGCTTAAAGAAGTCGATATTGAAAGTGTTATCTCTAAATTTACCCACATTAAATCCCGAAAAGTTTATTTGTAACAGTTTTGTTTTATTTAATACCCTTAACTTGAGAACCTAAAGCAAACCAAGGGCTCCTTTACAGAATTTGCTACAGGCCCCGCGCTGGCTTAATCCGGCACTGGGACACACACAAAACGATGGCCACAACCAACGGCAACGGTTAAATTTACAAAATAAAAAACAGATGCATTGGTTATATTTTTGCAAATAAACAAGGTTCAATGCTTCCATTTTATTAATGCAAGAGGTTATTGCCCCTTTGAATGTAAGAAGTTTCGAACGCGCCTAATTGAATTTCATTTGGCACTTGATTCACTATACGTACAGTACATGTTTAAACTAACACTATGATTCTGTTCTAATATGTATGCTGCAACGACTGAACGAGATGGTTGGTTCAAACGGATGCAAGCTAGATGGTCATTAAATCTTTTTTTTATGCTTCTTTTGTTTTGTCCAAAATATTCGTTATCACAATCATTGCATTTAACAGTAAATACCTTAATCTAGGTCATCTGTTTTATCTTTTGTTGAACCGAAAAGATAACATAAGGCGTATTTTATTGGTAAATTATAGCTAGTGCAGTAATGGAAAGTTAGTGCAGTAATGGAAAGTGTGAATAAAACATTATGTTCACTATTATATGCACTCTTATTTTAAATCTCCAAGTTGGTATCTGTGCAATCATACTTATGTCAAAATCAGCTGTCAACAAAAAGAATAATTACTTGAAAGAAAAAAATTAAAATGGATAACGAAACAAAAAAGGTAAAAGTTATTAACTAATTTTAAACTCCTTGCCAAAAATAATTTTTTTTATTTCAGATCTTATTAGAGTATTTATTGGACTCATCATCAAGCAGTGACGAAAGCAGTTCATCATCAGAACTTGATCGCTTAATGAGCTCTGATGATTCTTCATCTGATGAGAAGCACGCAAGCGTTTCGAATTTTATGAAAACTATCGAGGATTATAGTGAGCTCGATTTTAAATCCCACTTCAGGTTGAATCGCTCAACTGCAGAGAAATTAATAGGTGAACAACTTTTTGGTTCATCTAACTATTTATTTAAAAATAAAAGCGTTTTCTATTTATTTTCAGAAAAATACTCTCAATCCGATTTTTTTCCATCAAGACCGAATCATGGAGGCAAAACAAAAATTGAACCCAGAAAAGAAGTGTATGTATATGTATAGTACGTTAGCAACACTCTGACATTTCGGCAATTGGGAAACCTATTTGGAATTGCAACGTCGTCAGCATGGTCTGTAGTTGGCCGTGTGAGCAGCTGGTTGTTTTCCATAGGAAATGAACATATTAAGTGGTCACAAGGTGATGTCATTGACCAAATTTCCAGAAAATTTGAAGCCAAAAAGAAAATACCGGGTATAATTGGGGCCATCGATTGTACACATATCACAATTGCAGCTCCCAAAAGCAAGAGGCTTACTATAACCGAAAGCAAAACTTCACTATCGTGTTGCAGGCCGTCGTTGACGCTGAAAAGAAATTCATCGACATATGTGTTGGAGAACCTGGTTCTCTGCATGATAGTAGGGTTCTTAGAAGATCTGCTTTGTACAATCAAGCGGAAACCAATTATATCCGGCTATTTCCGTCAAATACATTTCTTTTGGGTGATTCGGCATATGCTTCCTCAAACTGGATAGTGCCGCCTTTCAAGGACTATGGGCAATTAACTGATCAGCATAAAGCTTTCAATTTTATACACTCATCTACACGGATGGTGGTTGAAAATGCTTTTGGTTTGCTGAAAGGAAGATTCAGAAGAATAAACAAGTTCACTGAACAACGAACTATCAATTCGATAAAAAAAATTGTGGTTAGTGCGTGCATTTTGCATAATTTATGCATATCCAATGACGATAACATCACATTGGATGAAGAAGTAACACCACAGGAAAATAACTTGGGGCACAACACAAATCCCGAAATGAATGCATCCCGGAATCGTCGTGAAACATTATTTACATATCTGTGTCAAAAAAATATAATTTAGTTATAAATAAAGTTATAAGCTACCCACCAAAATTCGATTTCTTTTTTTTTTTGGGCGAGACTCGACAACCAATTTATTTGTTTGCGTTAATTCGCAAAAATATCTTTGCAGAAATGATTCACATCGCACCATCAATTTCGGCAATCATTCATAAATGCATCAAACCAGCATCACTTTTTGAGTTCACTTGAGCAAACTTCCATCAAACTAACGACCGCAAACTTCAAATCTTCAAAACTTCAAGAAAAAAACATGAAAACAACAACTACAATTCAATTTTAGTAACGAGTTTTTATTTTCTCAACATTTTTTCTATTAACTCGTATTTTTTTTTTCGATCCTCCGCTTTTTTTAGCTGTTGCTGTGCCCTGGTCTGTTGACGCTCTTGGAAGCGTTCTTCTACTCTTTCCGCTTCGCGCTGCCTTTGAACTATTTTTTCTTTGTAATAGTCGGAGCGTGACATAGCCCTTCTTTTGATTGCGGCTGGCCTTAATGTTGCTGGTGTTCTTGTTAGTGGTGTTGTTGTTGTCGGTGGTGTTGTTGTTGTTGGTAGTGTTGTTGTTGTTGTTGTTGTTGGTGGTGGTGGTGGTGGTTGTGGTTGTGGTGTTGTTGTTGTTAATGAAGATGCATAGGCAGCAGCTTCTTCCAAAATAGATTCGACATCCACATCAAAAAAATTGGAATCATTTGAGACAGGAGTTGCTTCTAAGGATGCTGAGGAACAATTCAACTCAAACGTTTCTGGGGAGCTGAATAATGGTGCTGCTGAGGACGTATCCGGTGACGAAACTGTTGCACCTGAACTCTGAAAACACAAATCAATAATTAAACTATTTTCATATTAAAAATTATTCTCTTACCAAAACACTTTCGGCACCTAAATTATAGGAATCGCTTTTAGAAAATTTTGGCTTTTTAGCAAATAGCTCGTCCATCTGCTCCAAGAACGGTGCAATGCAAGGAGATGCACCAGGTCTGCCATTATTATCTTTAGCGTCTCTGTACGCCCTCAGCAGCGTCTGCATCTTCACCTCAAGATTTCGCGATGTGAAGCCCGAGTCCTGAAAAATATTTTAAAAATGTACTAGTTAATCAAATTAAGTTCCTTATCCTATTCTTACAAAGCCAGCCGCAATCATATCCTCGATAACGCTAAATTGCTCCTTCCTGGCAGTATAAAAATGCAAAAATGCTTTCGTTTCGTCAGTGGTCCAACGTTTAGATCTGAGAATAAAAATGTACTTTATTATTAATACGAGTATATTTACTTTTTGTTTATAAAATGTTTGTTTACCTTTTCTCCATTTTCCATGAATTATTTGTTTTGTTTTGTTTTGTTTTGTTTTTATTCAAGAGTCGGAGCCACCAAATACCAGTTTTGAAAATACGTACTCAAGGGATGTGTTAAAAAAGTATTGTTGTTTTTATGTAAAGTTGAATAAGAGTTCAAGTTAATGTGTACATGCAGGTCCAGTCAGAACAGAGTTGAGTATGAATTGAAAGATTGAAATGACATTAGAGTGCCTGTCCACATTAAATTTTAAATATTAGGTGCATGCAGTGAGACAGGTAGATTATATGTGAGTGAAAAAGAGAGAGATGGGTAGATTACAGCCCAAATGCAAACAATATTCTTGGATTCAACATGAAAGATTTTGTATTGTATGAGTGAAAGATAGATAGATTTCAAGGGTGTGAGAGTTTGCAGTTTGATTTTCTCTTCATCGTATGGACACAACGAACATAATAAAATCCAGCATTAAAAATCCAATGTAGACAGGCACTAAAAGCCAAAAAAGCTAAAAGAAGGGTGTGAGGGGAGATTTTGTCCTTCCCCGTAAGCCCTTCGTGCCTACAAGCTCCCAGTTGCTGGCAACTCAGTTTTTCTGTGTGAAAGGGGATAAATCAACGCGAAACATTCAGCGCCACAATTAAACTTTCTCTTCTCAAAATAAACTTACACTGCGATAACTGACGCGAAGCGAATTTGCCATATTAAGGCTCTCCCAAACCATCGGGGAACATTCGCTATGCAGGGCGAATCATTCACAATGATAACAAAAATGACAAATAAACAATGCTAAGCAACAACAAAAACTGCTACCAAGCCGCGTCGGCCAATGTGCCGCTTTCGCGTTGGCTTGGGAGAGCCTTTAAACCCGACCAATGACGAAAGCATCAAATGTTTCGCTTTGGTTTTGGGCGAGTCCTAACACACATCACACGTCAATAAATTTAGAGATAGCATTGTGATTATTGATGATTTTTGGGTGACGTCAAGTAGTCAACGCATTGAATATTTACGTTGACAGTCTAATCGTAGATTAATATTTCAAACCAATTTATTTTTATTCTAGTGAAAACAGAGCACATGAAAAATACGAACGCATCCCCAAATAATAAAATCCTGCCAACTTTCAAGTAACAAATATTTCTGGAACTGGATGAAGTGTCATTCTATTCCAAGCATTCCAAAACTTTATCTGAACTATTTATATGCACTATTTTTACTGCCTTGTTTATCCGCACTAATTCTTTGTTGTTGTTTAGTGTGTAAAATTTTGGTGCGCTGCCTATACATTTACCAATAAAAAACGCCTATAGTTTATTATTAATTTAAGAAACAATATCGTAGGGCATGTTCCTAAAATTTTTTTATTAATTAGTGCGTAATTTTAGGAGAAAAAGCACTTTGCCACACATTGGTTTTTAAGTTTTTCTTGTTGTAAGTACAAAGTGCCTAGATCTGAGCTTCTAGCTTGACGAGAATTATAAGCTATTAGGTCGTATGATTGTTTCATTACAACCGCTTACATGAGCCACATTTCTTATATATTCATGTTCATATTTGAAGTTCAATAATTAAAGAGGAAAATTTCAAAGTCTATACACAAAAGAATGATGTTGCTTTCTTATGTTGAACGGTAGCGTCCGAGTCAATGGTAATGGTTCTCTTTGTAGGTACTTGTCAGCCTATGAAAAATTTCAAATTCGATTTTTTTTTTTCTCCATAACTTTGTAGTTCTAGATCAAGAAAAGGTAGTTTTCCATTTTGTTCGTCTTCACAAGTAAACTAGATTATATTATTCTAGAAATTCAATGTTTGAAGTGTTTTGAATACATCCCTTCTTTCTATAATGGCAAAAATGTATATCTCCACCATACACGAGATAATACATTTTTTTCACTTAGGCCGTGTGTCAATTGCGTTAAAAATTTTGGTTAAATTTGATCCCAGTTAAATGTGATCCGTTTTTATAGGGGTGAATACAATTGAAGGGTTTTGCTGGAACTTATGCGGGACGGTGTCATCCTATCCAAAAATGTTCAGATCCCTTGATTTGTTGGTGCAATAGCTTTTTCAGAAGGAATTACAACACACATCTATCCAAATCACTTTGGATACTATCTTGAACGCGGAAATTTCATTTTGACAGTGGTAGTCATGGACCTAGTGTACCTGGACTGCTAGTCGATGGTCATTCATATACGAAAGTTGCATTGAAGATGGTTTCACCGATTAAAATCGATAACAGTGCATATTGTGCATATTTGGGAGAGCCTTTAAGGCGAAAAATTCGTTAGTCAAAATTTATTTACATGGAGATAAAAATGAGAGTGCCAAAGCCAACGGCGAATGTTTTTCTGCCGCTTTTAATGTTTCGCGTTGGTTTGGAAGAGCCTTAAGCGGGGTACACATCATAAAACCTGTTTGACAAATCTGTTCACGTTTGATAGTGTGTACTCTCTGTTTGACAAACACGTTCTTTGTTCACAAATTTTGTTCACACTGTTGAGTGTTTAACAGGTGTTGTTCGATTAACAGGTTTGATAATGTGTACCCCCCTTTAATCCATGATTATTGAAACTCGGAAATCGTCGAATGTGTTTATTGTTAATCAAATTGTTTTCAAAAAATCCAAAGTATGAGTTCCTGCTTCCTAATCATGGATATCACTAATAAGCCGATTTTGGTTGATAAGCGTTAGTTAATTAGAGCATGTGAAAGTCACATACTAAATTTAACCCACTGTGAACAAGTCGTTTTCAAATCGCCACTAGTGTATCGATTTTTTTTAATAAATGGAACCATCGTGATATTGGCTCATAGCAGACAAGGTATTACAGGTCGATGGTGTCATTAATTTGCCAAAAGTTTAATAAAAACGTCAAAATTTATCCAGTAGTTAAAATTTAAACGAGCTCCTGAACAGGGTAAATTTTGACGACTCTATTCACCTCAGTAATGTCAAAATTTAGCCATGGGATCAAATTTAACGCACTTTTAATGCAATTGACACACGCCCTTAAGTTCACCTAAAAAGATGACATAAATAGTTGTGTATAATTGTGATTGGAAGTGATTAAAAATAATCTTTCCGTCGGCTTTTTTTGGTCACTGTAGTTTTTGCAATGAAACAATTAAGTTACATTAGCTTTCCCGACGTTTCGGCAGGGGTTGCTGCCTTCTTCAGGGGAACTTTATTTGGACAACAAGAAAAAATATATTGTTTACATTATAATAACAATAATTGAAACAATACAAAATACACTCACTTTAATAAAACTGTGTTTAAATTTAAACTGACATTTAAAATTATTGTATCTAATAATTGTAATATTATTTACAAAAGTAAAGAAATAACCACTTCAAACGAAGTTTAGTCTATGGAATTTAAACAAGGAGTAAAGAAACTGAAAGAATACTGTGTTATGATGAGACAAGAGAACAATAGATGGCAGAGATGTTTTGGGTGTCTTGTTTTCTGTTCATGTTGTTGTTGTTGTTGATGATGTGTAATGTTTCTAGGGTGTATCGTTTCGAAACATGTTTCTCTGTCTGTAGGACTTTGACACCTTCAAAATCTGGAGAGTGGCCGTTTTCGATACTGTGGCTCGCCAGGGCTGTCTTTCCAGGATTGTTTGATTTGATATCCGATTTATGATTAGTAATTCGCTGTTTAAGAAATTGTTTTGTAGTTCCGATGTAACACTGGTTGCATGGTTCATTAGGTTTACCCTTACAATTTATTTTGTAAATGACATCAGTAACTTTATCCTTATCCGCTTTCGTTTTAAGTTTAGTGAAAAGGTGACTCAGAATTTTATTTGATTTGAAGGCCAGGCGAACATCTGTTAGTTTTTGGTTTATCACTTCTTTAAAATTCTCAGTCAGTCTTGGGATGTAAACCATACTTTTGTAGTAACCATTATTCGGGTCTTTAGTGTCTTCGCTTGGAATTTTGCAATTGTGTTTCTGAAGTAGACCACGAATTATAGAATTTGGAAAACCATTGTCACTCAGGATTTTTTTGATTTTTTTCTCATTGGCAGAGTGAAATTGTTCGTCGCTGAGTGCGAAAACTTTACTGACGAGATTGGATGCAGTGTTCATAACTATGTGCCTCGCTTGGTTAGACCGAAAGTTGACTAATCTTCCCGATGCAGTATGTTTTTGGTACCAGTCAAACAATGGACGGTTGTTTTCACGATGGATTTTTACGTCCAAAAATGCTATTGACCTGTTATGTTCCATTTCCACAGTGAACTGGATTTTCGGGTGGAATCCGTTAAGGATCAGCTGCACTTTTTCAATGTTGCGTTTGTCCATCACGGCAAAAATGTCATCTACATACTTAGCAACAAAAGTAGGCCTTTCTTCCATTCCACTAAAACATTCATCTAGTACGTGATCAAGTACTTAATCTGCAATCGTGGGTGACAAGGGGTTCCCCATAGGCATGCCAAAAATTTGTTTGAAAATGTCATCTTTAAATTGTAGATAGTTATTTTCCTTGAGGCAGAAATCAAGGATTTCAAGAAATTTGTTCAGATTAATTTTAGTGTTTTCACTAATTATTTCCCATTTCTTTTTTATAATGGTGATGGCTAGTTGTATGGGAATGTTTGTAAAAAGTGACACTGCATCATACGAAACTAAAACATCATTGCTTTTAATTTTATTTTTTTAGCCTTCTCAACAAATTCAAATGAATTTATAACCGAGTAGCTTGATTTTGCCGTCCATGCATCCAGTGTTACATCGGAACTACAAAACAATTTCTTAAACAGCGAATTTCTAATCATAAATCGGATATCAAATCAAACAATCCTGGAAAGACAGCCCTGGCGAGCCACAGTATCGAAAACGGCCACTCTCCAGATTTTGAAGGTGTCAAAGTCCTACAGACAGAGAAACATGTTTCGAAACGATACACCCTAGAAACATTACACATCATCAACAACAACAACAACATGAACAGAAAACAAGACACCCAAAACATCTCTGCCATCTATTGTTCTCTTGTCTCATCATAACACAGTATTCTTTCAGTTTCTTTACTCCTTGTTTAAATTCCATAGACTAAACTTCGTTTGAAGTGTTTATTTCTTTACTTTTGTAAATAATATTACAATTATTAGATACAATAATTTTAAATGTCAGTTTAAATTTAAACACAGTTTTATTGAAGTGAGTGTATTTTGTATTGTTTCAATTACTGTTATTGTAATGTAAACAATATATTTTTTCTTGTTGTCCAAATAAAGTTCCCCTGAAGAAGGCAGCAACCCCTGCCGAAACGTCGGGAAAGCTAATGTAACTTAATTGTTTCATTGCAAAAACTACAGTGACCAAAAAAAGCCGACGGAAAGATTATTTTTAATCACTTCCAATCACAATTATTAACTCCAAATTGGTCAATAAATCATTTTTAGTATAAATAGTTGTGGCAATTAATGGACTTAGAAGATTGCCCATATTTGTGCCTTTTGCCACTTTAAAAATCTCACCAATAAATTGGAAAAAACTCTAGTGCATACAAACTTGTGCTATTTTCTGATAAATTAGTTTCTTCTCTTGTTTCCGGGTACATCAATTCCGTGCAAATGTTTTTTTTACCGCCAAGTCAAATAGGCGTACGAAACTTTTTACATTCAAAGGGGTAACAACCTCTTGAATTTAGACATTGGAAAAATTGAACCTTGATTATTTGCAAAAATACAACAAATGCACTTATTCATTTTATTTTATTTTGTGATTGGTAAATTTAACCGTTGTGTCCATCGTTTTGTATGTGTTCTCATCGATGATGCTGTCTTCTACCCACTACCGCCAGCAACCAACAGCATAACAGCATCAGTAATCAGTAAGTGCTGACTGCTGATGATGAAACAAATTGGGGTTCGAAATGCATTCAAGGTTTGTTAACGCTTTTTATTCATACATTTCAATAAGTTAAATTTAGTGAAATCAAATAAAACTGATTTTTGATTTAATTTTAAACTGTTATCGGATTTTACGCATAACAAGAACAACATAGAGTTTGATATAAAATCTGGCTATATTTTCGAATTTACCATCACCAAAGTATTTTCTGTCATCGTAAAATGAATCTCAATATCTTCGACTTGGGCAAAATATCAGGATGAACAGATATAACCTCGAAGTTGTCTTGAATTACTCTTGACAACAAACGGCTGTTTCTTCGAAGAATTCATTTAAGTAGTAAGGCCTTCACAGAGAAATAAGGAGGCTTTAAACAAAGACTTTACTCATCCAAAGCTTCGAATCCAACCCCGATGGTGTACGCAGTAGAGGAAGACTACGTTTGCGCAGCTGTAAGCAGCTAGCTAGGGACAAAGCTGGGTGCAAGGGCTGCACAATTTTACCTACTTTGTGGAGACTACCGACTGCTCTGATTGTTATTAAATTAAAAGTTTGTCCCAAATGCATCACAGTTAATTGCAAGATCCATCACCCAAACCTGTGGCAACGTGCGCATCGCCTTCAAAATATCAACAATGATGTCCGAATTTATTCGAAGTTGAAAGACAAGCAGCCAGTTGCTGACTTTGTGAATGTTGTTTACCGGGTACAATGCCAAAGCTGTAATAAGTGCTAGATTGGCACTACATCACAAAAAGTAAAAGAACGGATGAAACAACATGAATCGGATGTTGATAATAACCGAACTGCGAGGAGTGCTTTGGTTAATCATAATTGCACTTGTCACCATAATTTTAATTTTGAAAATGTGCGAATACTTGAGAAAACGAATGCTTCTAGAAGAGATTTATATTAAATCCAGTAAAAACTGTGTAAACTCCAAAAGTGTAGAATCAAAAAATGTTTGCGATATTTATATGAATTTATTTAAAAAACGTCCGAAAAATAGGTATACATAATAATTATTATAGTTTTCTAATTTATTACCTACATACATATTATTTACATATCATTTCTCATATCATTAAATCTCAATGTATAATTTGGCCCTTTGACACGCCCTGTTTCAATCCACTGGCACTTCAGTAGTTTAACTTGCCAACGTCATGATCACTACGTTTCACGTCTCTTATTATAAAATATTGTTTACAATTTGCTAGTTACAATTCGTCCCCCTAGTGACATAAAAACGTATGTCAATATTTGCTAATTTTCACGAGAGACGATTTTGTTATTGTTTTTTACCATTTTTTTATTTCTATAAGTTCCATGAATACTTTTATAAGGTTAACTTTTAAAAACTTCAAGACTAACACGCTAGCTATAGAATACATAAAATATTTTTCATTTTGTTCGTGGTTTAAGATATATTTTATTCAATAAAGTGAAAAGGTATACTGTTACGTTTATGTGCCTCAAACGATAATTATTATTACTTTTACCCTTTTTGTTTTGTTACGTTTTTGAATAAGATAATAATTTTCAAAAATAACTTTCCCATTTATTTAATTTTATTAATTTTTTCTTGTTATAAAAGCACATACATAAGTCATTTAAATCAAGTTATCATTTTTGTCATCCAAATCAGAATTTTTTAACGAATTCTAGAAATCGTGGTAGTGCGAGAATATTATTATTACACCTTTGAGTCAACATATTGTCTAATTCAAATTAATAAAACATATATTTAAAGAAAACACTTGTTTTTTCCACAAATCTAATTGTATTTATTTAGTTTTGCGATAGGCCAACGCGTTTCGTCTTTATGAAAACATCATCAGGGCACTCGTGTTGATGATGTCCTCATGAAGACGAAATGCGTTGGCCTATCGCAAAACTAAATAAAAAAAATTAAATTTGTGAAAAAAACAAGTGTTTTCTTTTAATATATGTTTTATTAATTTAAATTAGACAATAGGTGTGTTTTTTTTTGGCAAAGCTGTCCCCAGTGCAGTATTATTTTACACGTATTACAAATACAACTCCGTACTGCCGATAAAAGTAGAAGTAAAATCCTACTGCGGATAGAATTTTGACTTTTATTCGAGTCTCGAATTGGATAGTGTTAGTTTTGTTTTAGAAATTGGTACGATTGGTAGTTAAATTGAGTCTCGATGGATGTGTTCATGGAGTAGTTATAATTCTTTATTTCTATTGGACAAAAACATCGATCTATTTTTTTAGTTGGCCAGTTTATATTAATAAGATCTCAGAGAACTCCCTATTTTTATAAATATACAAGCTATTCCTCTTGAAAGTTTCTTTCTTCTGCTATTAAAAAGTGTGAATGAATTTTTTGCACTCTTTGATCAGTTATTTTCTTCTTAAAAAGGACTTTCTCGACAGGGTTCTTATAAGAAAAACGCATCACTTTTTGTTTTCGCAGCGAATATTTCGCGTTAGTCTTAATTCATCGTGTACAAATCACTTAATTACCCCGTTTACATGCAGGTCTGAACTAAACTTCAACCCGACCACTCAATTTAGCATGTAAACGTAAATTCAAAAGTGATCAAAGGCTGTCCCGGTCTACATTGAACGAATTTCCAGTGCCGATCTTTTGTTCGTTGGTGAAGGCACAGGGATCAAATCGTTTGTACCACAAAACACGAACGATTTTTCCAGTCTGTTTATGTTCTTTTTCACCTTCTTTCCAGTTTTTTGTGTTTGTTCGGTGCGAGTGTGCCGTTCATTTAATGGTGTGAGTGAATATCAATGAAAATCGAAGAGCACAGCAATAAAAACATGAAGAAGACAAGGAAAAAATCTTATGGAAAAAATCATCTGTGTGTACATTTCACACGATTTCTGGAAAAATCGGGCAATGTAGATCGGGACTCTGCGAACACTTGACATTTGTTTTGATCGTAACAGAAGAAAAGTAAGCAAAACTCAAAAGAAATTTCAAACAAATGGCAGCTAAACAAATTGAAACTAAAAAAAGCTAAATAATAATTGATTTAAAATCGTAAAAACAATAATAAAACCAACATATATTTATAGAAACAAAATTTTTAGCGAATTAAAAATTTTGATATCCTCACGACCCGGCAAAATAAGTTCTTGGTTATTTTTTTTTAATCAATCAGGTATTTGACAAGTAACCAAGAATACCAACCTAAGAAAAAAAAACGCACAACTGCGGATAGTGCGAAACGTTTTATTGGTAAATCGTACTGTACTGCCGATAGCGTTACCAAAAAAACACACTTAATATGTTGACTAAATAAATTTCCACCAAGTGCTTAACCCTCATCTATCGAGTATATTATACCCTTGATACAAATGTTCAACAAATCATACAATACCCGTGTTTTGTTAGCATTCTATAAATAGTACAGTAGAAAATTACCAAAAAAAAGCATCCGCAGTAGCCTGGTTTTAGTACTTCAAAATTGGTTTAACTGAAAGAACACCTGTCAGAATATTAAAAAAAAAAAATAAAGTATTTGTGAGAATCAGAAGCAGTTAAAAGTAATTTCACGAAAAAACTAATAATAACCTACATTTGAGAATGAAATCACCAAAAATCCATTCGAGACTCGGAAAACTAACCGCAGTATGATTCTACTTTAACATTTATCGGCAGTATACATACTGCCGATGTTGTATTTGTTATTCATGTAAAATCCTACTATGGATAGCTACTATGGATAGCTTTTCCAATAAAACACGGGTATTGGGTCAATTTTGGTTCCTTGATTGCCGCCGAATTATTTGTACAGCTTTGAACTCTCCCAGATCCTAGTAGACCAAGAGCCGACAGCAAATTTAAGGGTGTGAAAGTGAACCAAAAAAAAAGGATATGAGTCGAAAGGTGTGGTAATGCTTATGAAAGAAATGCAAGTCTTGCAGTCCCTGGAGGTGGCTTAAGATGCGTTATAGCAATTTGAAAACCTTAAAAAATCAACTTTGAGGATGATTGTATGAACCAAAACATTTTTTACCCAATCCTAGGTATTGAGCCCCTGATTTCTGATCCGTATGTCCAAGACCGTTTGGAGGCGGCATTTACCCTGCCAGACCGTTTATAGAACCCGAAAAATTTAAAAGAAATGGATACAAAAATTATTAAAAAAACAACGGTAAGAACTAAAACGCCTTTTTATTTTTGTATGTAAAGTCAGAAGTCCCTTCTATCATTTTCTTTTTAAATATAGTTCTTTTAGTGAACAGTTTTTGAAATATTAATATTAAATATTAATATTAAAGTGGAAAAGGACCACCATTTTCCACCAGTTGATAAAGCAAAGAACCATAATTTTGAGTATATCGAAAATAATTCTGAAAATTGCCAATTTACAATAATTGCAAATTAAAATTGATAACAAGCCCCATATTTTTCCGTTAAGGAACATATACTAACACAATACGGGGACTGTATAGTCCTTTTTGTATCGAAAAAAAAATTGTTTTTTTGCTTTGAACTTGCAAAAAACATGGTATGAATCAAAAGAATCTGATCCGAAGGAAGAAAGATTAATAGTCTTACGCGAGGCTGCTGCCATTATTGTGAAAGACGTTCGGGCAGAAAAGTACTAGACCTATACTTTACGGTGGTGTGGAAATGTGTTGAGTCGTTTCCGCAATGTCTTTGTGTTATGTGAGTTCCCGGCCGTGATCTATTCGTCGTACGTACAAAAGTTGTAGGAAATTTAGTCTTCTACAACTTTGCCATTTAAAAGTGTCACTTATTTTCAATAATTATGGTCCAAAATTTCAAAAAAACAGGAATAATCTCCTAATTTGTATGAATTTTTGCTTATTATTAGCAATAAATAATTATTTTACAGAAAAATTGTCTAGTTAAAATGGTAGAAAATTTAATTATCTATAAATTTGGTTATAACCAAAATGCGAGAAATTCAAATCGACAAAACACAAAATTCCGTGCACACACCATATCAAATTTTGGTGTAAAACTGTCGTTTTGTGTTCTACTCCATCATTTCAACCTAACTGTAACTCAAAACATTTTGTACTTCGTTTAACTTTGAAAATGATCGGGTATGACATGAAAATTTGTTGTTGACAAAAAAACATAATTGAATTTCATGTGCAGGTCAAACGGCAAAAGCTTATTTCTTATTTCCATAGGAAACGTATCGTGATTCAAATTTCTAGAGTGTGGGTCATAGAAACGTAACGCCGCCTACGCTTGTTTGCTTCGATGTATTTAAGTTACGTTCTTGTGTCACTACGGCGATGAATTGCTTATATATTTACAGCTTTATCTATAAAATTATCTTAAAATGCCTTTTAGAGGTTATTTAGTTAAGCTTGCTTAAATATTAAAGTTGCCTTTTTAAATCACGTTACTTAAATTTGTATCTATAATCAATATTCCTTTAATACTTAACTAAGCAACCGTAATGTAACGTAACGCAAGAAAATTGACAAATCTGATAAAAATTTCTAGTACATTTTTCACTCTCAGGCTATTTCTGTCAGATTGCAAAAAAAATTTGCATACACAAAAGAGTGCACAAATAATAAGACAGAAAGAGAATCAACTGGGTGTATGTGTGTATGCATCCTCAAACACAGAAGACAGAAGAAATGAAACCATTCGACTTTAGTTTTTTTTTTATTTTGTTTTCAGAAATTTCCTTCCTATATTGGTGAGAAAGTATATCATTTATTATATTATTTTCTTTAACAAAAAAACAACAAAACAAAACAATTTAAACCCGGTCATCACAGTACACACATAAATATTTCCTTACTAAACCTACGCACAATTTGTTTTGATAAAAAAAAAAACGATTCTCATGTGTCAAAATATATTTAAGTTGGCTTTGCGTAGCCTTTAAACGCTTTGGATGGTGTTTAAGTTAAGAGGCGTTTAAGTTACGTTGCTTAAATGTGGAAATTGATTATAGATACCGATTTCACACTTAAGTGATATTTAGAGGTAGTTTAGAGTTAAGAAGCCTTTAAAATTTCTTTATAGATTCGGCTCTTATATTTTAATATTAACTAATAATAACTTTGTACGTGTCAATATTGGCTATTTTCCTTAATTTTATTAATAAAAAATGTTTATATAGCTGCGGTTGGTCAAAAATATCTATAGACACAGTCGATATTACCAATAGAGCAAGTAGGACAAAATTGATGTGTTTAAAAATGTTATTTTATATTAATGTATACCTCTATTGTAGGCCCTGAAGAAGAATCCAACAAAAAATCGAAACGTCGGCAATTATTAAATAAATATTGATTTGAAAGACAGACTGCAATCGGCTTTTCATTTAATAATTTTAACTATTGCCGTTATGACGCCATCTTGTTTTTAACTTTTAATTCATTTTTCACACGAAACTTACGTAGTTTATATTCCAGAGAAAAACGTTATATGGCATACTTGTAGCAAAATAAATTTTCTACAAATTATTTATTGTTAGTTTTAAAATCTAAAAAAAATAGGGGGTGATTTTTGTATACGCATCATATTTCTTTTGTTTGTATCATCTGATTTTTCTGCTCAGTAGCTCACCTATCAGGTGAACATTTTTGAATGACCAAATCCCATGAAAAATGTTAAAGAATTATGCACTTGTTCGGTCATTAAAAATTCTTCACTTTCTTCGAGCTATCCACAGATGTATGCACCGCTCTTATAATGTTTTTAACTGTTCCTGTTAATACATCAAAAGTGGAAGGATCTTTTTCAAAGCTAAAATATATGAAAAATCACTTGAAAAGCAACATGGAACAAGATTCTGACCGGGTAATACCCGAAATGTCATATGCCAATATGGCCATATTATTTTGTACCGTCCAGATTCGGGTTGCATTATACTTTCGGTCGTATTAACGGATGGCACGCTTGCATACAAGCACGGGCTAGCTCGCCGCGGGGTGGAACTTGTTCCTACTTTACCCGGTCAATATAAAAATAAATATAAATCGGGCTTTTTCCTAAATTTAAAATTGTTACCAAAGATTCGAACTTAATTATATCATTACTCCCTGACTTTTAAGATTTTTCCTACTACCTCTGAAAGAGATACAAACCAGCAACAGAAAATTCAGTTACAAAAATAATCTTTTTTAGAAATTCCCAACACTCGTCAGAATACCACCCCACATAAAATAACGATACCCCACCCGAAACCTGTCCTGTCAGACCACACAAATTGTATTGCCATATTTTTAAAATAATATTTTGTCCAGGCCCGATGACCTAACGATGGGTAGAGAGTAGAGCTGATTTCAATTGTACTCAGGTTTTCACTTTATTAGTTTGTAGTTTTGTACCCAAACAAAGGGGTGCTTTTGCTTTAATAAATAAATATACATACATATATGTAAATGCTTGTGCAGGTGGTTCAACCAATTTTAAAATCAGGTTGATTAAAAGTGAATTAAACATGGTCATTGAAGAATGACAATAAATCTATATACTTTGCAAGGGTGTTTTTCCTGTTGGGTTAGCTATAGGTAGGAAGCTATAATAGGTATCCGTTAACATGGAAACGCTCAAGACAATTTATTTACATTTTCAAAATAGAGTTACTATAAAAATAAGAAATATAAATACTAACTTAATGTAGTTTTAAAAGAGCCATGGAGAAGACAACAACTAACTTTAAAAAGCCATCACAACCATCTATTGGAGGTCGCACAAAATCCGGACCTAAATTCGAACTATCTGAAGAACAAAAAGCTGACATCAAAGAAGCATTTGATCTCTTCGATACCAATTCCACTGGGTACATTGAAGTAAAGGAACTTAAAGTCGCCATTCGGGCATTAGGCTTTGAGCCAAAGAAAGAGGAAATAAGACGCATGATTACCGAACTTGGTAAGGATGGTAGTGGAAGACTGACTTTTGCGGACTTTCTACAGCTGATGACAATGAAAATGGCAGAAAAGGACACAAAGGAAGAAATTCTTAAAGCATTTCGTTTATTTGATGATGATGAGACTGGTAAAATTTCGTTTAGAAATTTAAAGCGAGTTGCTCGTGAACTAGGAGAGAATCTTACAGATGAAGAGCTACGTGAGATGATTGACGAAGCTGATTTAGATAACGACGGAGAAGTTAGTCAGGATGAGTTTTTGAGAATAATGAAGAAAACTAGCTTGTATTAAGAATTAATAAAAAAAAAATGATATAATATAATAAATATGTTTTTAATACATTTTTAAAAAATTTGTAATTTTCTGTGCTCTGGTGTACCTATTTAGTGTGAGACTTATTTTGGAAGTGGAAGTTTGCTTTAATTCACTTGGTCGTATGGATTAAAAATTGTTGTACTAACAGGACACACACATTTAAAGTTTAGAGATACCTCATTGCCATTTTGTCACAAAAGGGGGGGGGACCTCTATTTTAATTTCCTCTTGTTAAGGCAGAGCACCAATTTTTAAAGTTTAAAATTCATTCAAATCACTGCGTGAAACTCATGGGTTATGCTTAAATGTATCCTGCCTGAGCTTACCCTGAGGCCACATGAGGCAGTACTGGCTTACAAGTTACAATACATTTAAATTTTCTTACTAGCACATACAAACCTGAGCAACTTTCTCGTCAACAACTGGCTTGCCATTTTCGAAGTCAGTAGAGAAGACAGTGACATCGTTCAGACTTGTATATAAAGCGATATAGATAGCTTTTTGTTGAAAATTTAATGAACAATTACATATTCTTTCTACCACAACTTTTAATGAGAGAAGGGACTAAGAAATTTTAGCATTTCCAAAATAGGCAAGGCAACTACTGTCAAATATGATTGAAGGATGGCTATAATTATGATGAATTATACAAAATCTCTTGAAAATCCTTATTTCTTGAGAGTATATTTTTTGCTTGGGAAAAATGAGAGTTTTGGGAAATTCGGGTGACATTTGAAACATTCTGTTACCGATTTGTCAAGCCATAGACTGTCAAATTAAATAGAAAGATTGCTACTGAGCTGATATGCATTGAAAAACTTAAAGATATCTGAATTTTTTGAGATTCAATTTTTGGCACGGGAAGAGGGGATCTTAGAGCCTTTGGGTGACATTTTGAAACGAAATATTCCTCGTACGACGTAATTTAGTATCTTACCTATCTGTCAACGTATGAATTGTCAAATTCCATTAAAGGATGGCTACGATGATGATGGATTAAAAAACCTCCAAAAAATCCGTCATCGCAATGGCAGTATTATGCGTTGACCATCGCAAGACTTGATGCAGAACTCGACGTCATTTTTTGTTTGTTGTTTTGTAAGAAAAAATCGAAGTCCGATGCCAAAGCAAATTCAATAAAAATGTGTATTTAGAACCCTAGATAGGCTAACCTAGTAAAAGGTGAACGTGACCGCAGATACTTGAAAGCAACTAGCTTACAAGTTGCGTGTCGCCTACGTCACATCAAATTCTCGTAAACGAACTTGACAGTCAATCCATGTAGCCAACTGGCTTGCCAATACTGGCTCGTGTGGCCCCAGGGTTTTAGTCTAGGAAAATTATAAAAACAGCTTAATTTTGGTGGAGAGCTTCATGTTTACGTCCTTCCTTAACATTTATTAAAAAGTACCCTAAATTTGGAGTAAAGCAAAGAGTTTAAGGTGGGGTAGAGAGTGTAGCATTCAGTCTTTTTTTTAAATAACTCAAAAACTATAGGTTCTTTAAAAAAAAAGTTTAAGATACAAATTTTTGCTTATGCAATTCTACACAAACAAGATTATAACACTTTTTTTCGTACAATAGATAGATTTGGAGAAAAACGGTGGAAAACATTTGGGTGCAGTACATTTAGTCAAAAAATTGTAATATGGTACATTAGATTGGGAAATTTTATCTTAGCGTTATGTTTGGAAAATTATTTTCTACTGAAGTACCAAGTCTTAAGAGTGGTACCGAAAAAGAAATGCCGCTCCTGAGAAAAATGATCTAAGAACAACTTGTAGACAGTACAATTATCTATTAAATGAAATATTAATTGTATGTCAATTTTTTATTTTGGTGGTTACAAGTTCAATTTGTAAAAGCAGACAAATAGTTGCATCTTCACTGAAACCTCTGATGGTGACGACTTAAATGTCAGGTAGTGATTTAAAAGACTCTTTAAATACTGTATATGCGCCAAATTCTATGGACAAAATGTTAAATGGATATGAAAAAATATTGTACTTTGGACATCCTTCGGATGTGGAACTCGAACGGCAGCGTATGATAAGCTCATTAAATTCTGATCTTGACAGCATTGTCCAATGGGGAATCAAAAACCGCTTGGAATTTATTGCTTCTAAAACTCAATGCTGTCTTCTGTCGTCCAAACGAAACCCACCCCCCATGCCACTATCCATGAGTGGCACTTGCATTGTGGAAACCGAAAAGCTTTCAGTACTCGGAATGTGTATCACAGACCACCTTGTGTGGAATGATCACATATTTGATGTCGCCAAAAATGCTGCTAAGTGTTTGGGTTTTCTACGGCGGTGCAAGAAATTTTTCACCCCATCTGATCTGGCTGTTATATATAAAGCCTTTATCCGTCCAAAACTCGAGTACAATCCCCATGTTTGGGCAGGTGCTCCATCAACCCACTAGTGTCTTTTGGATAGGATACAAAGAAGAGCTATGAAAATGATAGGTGACAGAAATATAACGGAAGCATTTGCAACTCTCGAACACCGCCGCAATGTTTCATGTCTTTCGTTGTTTTACCGTAATTTTTATAAGCAGTGCTCTACTGAAATAGCCAGTTGCATTCCGCCCCTAAAAGAATTTAACCGTAATACTCGTAGTTTCAGGAATGCACATCAGTTTACCATTGAGCCCAACTTCGGACGTACTGTCAAGTATAGAGATTCTTACTCGAACTACCCGAATGGGGAATGCTTTACCCGGCTCTATTTTTCCCTTCCATTTCGATATTCAAAGGTTCAAAACCAATGTGCATCGGCATCTCCTCTTTAATTCTTCCCTGTTTTCCTTACGCTTGCACTGTGTTTAATTTAACAATTTAAGGGTATCAAAAACCCCTTGAGTGCACGTACTATATAAAAAACAAAAAAAAAAAAAAGTAATTTACGTACAGAGGTCCTTAATATGCCATTTCGTAGGTAATTTTACCCTTCCTTTCTCACTCCAAATTTAAGGTACTTTTTAGGAAATGTTAAGGACGAAAATGCCGCTAAGCACAGAAAATGCTATTGAAGTGCTTTTAGTAAAAGATGTCTCCATTAGTCACATCTGATGTCCATAATTTGTTCAATGATCTGAAATTCTTTTGGTTGGTCAAAAATTAGGAAAATGCGACAACATGTGTTCACAATTGCCACCTTCCATTACAAAGCTACAAACTATCATCCTAGCAGCACCAAATCAAAACAAAAAACGATGTTTTTAAATATCAAAGGACACGTTAGTGCCCAGCCAAGTTCTGGCACTACACCCATTTTCCAGTACCAAACTCAGGCGATTTTTTGCCCCTCTCTAACTTCAGTACCAATTAAGTCAAAAACTTCAAACTCAGAATTCGCTAAACTCTACCAGCCAAATTTATAAACGTGGAATAGGGGAGGGTTAACCTTATTGTATGGACTAAGCACAAAATATTATTTAAAAAACAAAATTTCTCTTAAGTGATGTTTACTAAATTAAACCACCGAACATGGTGGTTTAGCGAAGGAATAAAAATCAGGCGTGTCAAACAAAATGATAATAACTTTGACAGAATTATAAGGTGTTTTCGGTAACGTGATCTACTTATTGTAGTAGATTTTCGTTTTGTTTTTATAAATAGGAAATTTTATTCCATGGACTAACTCTTATTCCATGGTTTTGTAAGCTCATGGAATAAAGGTGGAATAAGTGTTTTTTATTAATATGGCTGTACAGGTTTAGACAACTCACCAAATTTCAATTCCTTAGCATTAGTGGTTTCCGAGATATAAGACTGCAAAAACCGTAACTGACTCACTGACTGACTCACTCACTGACAGATCATCAAAATTATGGAGCAGTTCCCCACATCATAGAATCTTGTAATTTGGCACAACGGTAGGCCTTGTGGAAGGAAAAAATCGAAAATTAAAGATGTTCCATTCAGGGGGAGTGGTACCCACCCATTTTCATAGAATTGGTATAAATTACTTGGAGCACTTCCGGCTGTCGTGGAGTGATGAAATTTGGTACAGCGGTAAGACTTAAAGTGCAGGAAAAGGGAACATTTTAAAATTTGAGATTTGACATTCAGGGGGCGTACCATCCGCCCATTTGAATAAAAATTGATATCAATTATGAGGAGCGCTTCTGATTATCGTAGAATGTTCAAATTTGGTATAACGATAGAGATAGAAGTGCAAGCAAATGCAAAATTTTAAAATTTGAGATTTTACATGCATAGGGCGTGACTTTAATTGAGTTAGTTTAGGTACTTGGCAAGTTTTCCTTTATTACTTAATTATTCAATTTTAAAATGAAAACTTGACTATTAAACCAACTCAATTTAAGTCAGTGATAATTAAATAACAGATTTCTCTGATAATTTTGAGGTTCTTCCATATTACTCTACTTAAAATATTTGATGTTTAACATTAAAAAACATTAGAACTTGGCGTACTTTTAGATCTCACTAATTTTTACGGCTGACATGTTACGCAAAGGTTTTTGTGTATAGAAGAACTAGGCTCCTTTTATCATTCATTTATGTTTTTGGTGTGATAAAATCTACAGTAAAAATATGTATAATTAATTCATTTAATATTGACGTTGTTGTTGATGGTGTCATGATTCGTTTTTAAATCAAAGTTTTTTTTTAACATATTCAAAGCGACCACTCGACCTGTTGATTGGTATTTACTTTTAATTAAAATATATATGGATTAATTAACAAAAACTAGTCATGTCTCGCATTTATTTGCAATCGTACTATTAATTATTAACAGTTGTTATATTTTAATTAAATTTCCAAAATATTTTTTGTATATAATAATAATAATAATTTAATGTTTTTACATAGAAATTAAAAATAAAAGATTTATTTTGATTACATTGGGCACGCATATATTTATACTTATGAAACCAATATTTAATGCAATTTTGTAATAGAAATATGCAAATATATATATAGGTAGCTAGTGAAAAGATACCTAGATACATTTTTTTAATATCAAGATTTTCACCATAAGAATTAATTTAAAATTTTATTGCCTATGCCAAAAAATCTCGTCCAGCCCGATAGAAAATATGTATTTATTTATTTTTTTATTTTTATTACAAAAGGCATTCGTTTTATTTAGAATACTTTTTTAAAAACAAAAATGAGGTTTTTTTATATTACAAATGTATGCATTATTATTATTTAATTGATCTCTTTTTTTGTTTTTAATTTTAATATATTTGTGTGTATCCATTAACAAAATTTATAATTATTAAAATATACGTTTAGTTGTAATATTGTTTTTTTTTTTTTTATTTTTTGATTTTGTTTATTTTTATGTTGTCAGCAGTTTGTCCATTTAAAGTTGTGTTAATCGAATTAGTATGCCAAGAAGAGTCAAAGGGATCTTGCATAGGGTCTAGAATAATACACAGAATAAGAATAATATAATTTCAGTTGAAAAAGTTGGCTTACAAAAAAATAAATAAATAGAAATGTCAAAACATTGGAAAAAACGTTATTTTTTAACAAATAAACACAAATAATATTAATAATAATTTTGAACTATGTGCCTGTAAGACCTCAGGTCTTTTAAATGCAATGCACGGCACTAGTTAGAATGAATAGAAGGAAAGGAAAGATTTCATTGGCACAGTGGACTGAAAATTAAATGTTAATTATCTCATGAAGTTCCACGTATAGCATCTAGTTTAAACTGGGGAAAGAATGCTACCTAGACTGGGGCTCAAACCCATACGTCCAGGTAAACAGTCAAACACTATATCCACTGTGCCATTGCCACCCGCCACATCACAAACTTAAAAAAAACAACTAAAACATCGTGTATGCATACCTTTACAATTGTTCAGATTTATGTCCATCAGCCATGGAACTTCTCTTTTGAATTCGTCCAAGCCTTGGTCCAAACCATAATCCCGAATTAGCACTGGGTGCAGTTCGTTTATCTAAGGATTGTTGCAAGGCAGCCAGGCGTGCCCAATTTCTCAGTTGGGAATCGGATCGTCCAACTCTTGGGAATGGTACCACCCTCTTTATTTCCGAAATTTTTGGATATTCTAAATTGAAACAAATAATGTATTGACATGATATTTAAAATTAATTTTAAATTCATAACAAACCATCATATTCTTCATATGAAGCTGGAAACAAATTATCATAGCCTCCAGTTTGCTCTGAATGATTAGGATCACTACGTCCAACACGGGGAAAAGCAAAAAGCCCAGCAGTACCTCCACCGCCTCGTCGAGTTTTACTTTGTTCAACATCTGGTGGGGGGAAACAGAATACAAAATTTTAAGTTAAAATTCAAAAATATTAAAGAAAAAACAAGCATGTGGATTGTGGGTAGATAACAGGTAGATATATGTTAACTTCTTTTCTGGGATTAGAAAACATGTGTAGATGATGATGATGACCTATTCATAGGGTGGTCTGGTTGAGAACGTAAGCATCAGTTCAGTTTAAATAAATGTAAAATTTGAATACACAAGTTGGAAAACTAATAAAAAGTGAAAAATAGAACCATTGCTATTCAACCTATTGCTCTATTTGGACTTTCAAAATATTAGTAATAGCACAGGAAAGATAGTTTTTTTTGTGGAACGAAATATAGGACGCCTGAGTTTTGAATGCTTACGTCCAGTTTTTCGACACGCCATCCCCCTGGGGAAATCCGCCATTTTGGGAAACGCGAATTGATCTATATCTCCGAAACTATTGATCTTACAGGAAAAATTGTAAGGCCAAGCTTGTAGGCAATTAAATTACCTTTTTTTTCTAATTTTAACTGTGTGTCTGTAAGACCTAAGGCCTTTGAAATGCATGCACGGCACTAGTTAGAAGGAATAGAAGGAAAGATTCGTTCATACCTACTTTTTTTCGGTGCGGGCAATATTTTAAAGGATATGTCGTTTTATTATTTGTTTTTTTTACACATTTTTTTCGTTCTCGAATAAAACAACGTAAATTACTTACCAAATAAGGATTCTAACCACAAAATTTCCATTATTTTGATATATTTTTGATACCGCAGTCAAAAGTAACAGCCATTTTGTTTGCATTAAAATGCAAACTCAGGAGTAAATAAAATCCTAAATTGTTATTAAAATTAATACAAATACCAAAATAGCTGTTACTTTTGACTACGGTGTCGCATCATCTTAAAAAATATATCAACGTGTTGGAAATTTAGTGTTATTAAATTCTTATTTGGTAAGTAATGCACGTTAGTTTATTCGGGAATAACAAAAATGTGTAAATGTGAAAAAATAAATAATTACACCACATAACCTTAAAAATATTGCCCGCATCGAAAAAATGTATAATGTATATGTATAAACGAAAGATGGTTAATTTGCCTACAACCTTGGCCTTACAGTTTTTCCTCTAAGATCAATAGTTTCGGAGATATAGGTCCATTCGCATTTTCCAAAATGGTGTATTCGCCAGGGTCGTATCGTCCCGAATACCCGGACATAAGCTTTTCTAATAGTCCTCTTTCATTTATAAGGAAACCAGCTTACCAATATTTCATTCCACGAAAAAGTCTATCTTTATTGTATTTTATCGGCTAAATTGATTTAGCAGCTAATATTCAAAAAGCCCTAACTGGGATATCGCATCATCTTCAAAAATATATGATAATTTGTTAAACTTTGTGGTCTACAATTTTTAGCATGAGAACAATTTACGTAAGTTTCTCACGAAATGAGAAAAATGTGAAAAAGTAAAAAAAAAAATTTAAACGACAACCTCAAAAATATTGTGCACGCAGAAAAAAGTTGTGATGACAAATAAAAGAAAATTATATTTCCAACAAATTTGATTACAACTTTTCACTTCAAATCGATAGTTTCGGATATATAGATCAATTCGCGTTTTCCAAAATGGCGGATTTCTCAGGGGGATGGCGTCCCGAAAGCTGGACATAAGCTTTTCTAATAGCCCTCTTTCAGGTATACAAAATTCAGCCGTCATATATTTCGGTCCATAAAACGATTGTCTTTTTTAATAGGCAGATAAACCTCAGATAGTACGTATTCTTCGAACAAAACAAAAAACAAAAATTTGTTCCTGTTGCTATAATTAAGTAATTTTATCGAAGTTTTCAAAAATACAAAGTAAATATATAAAATACAAAGGGTTAGGCTCGTTTCACACATATTCGGATTCATTCGGTTCGGTCTTTATTCGGTTCGATTTGGGTTTCCGTCAAGACCTCTTCACACACAGACGGTTCATATTCGGTTTGTACTCACTTATAATTAAAATTAAATAAAATGTATCAAGAAAATAAAAATTCAATTCAAAAAAACCGAAAACGAATCGAATATGTGTAAACGCTACTTTTACTTTATGTGCCCTAGACCCGAATACATGCCGTTTTGAAACCGAATGAAACCTATTCGTGTCGAGGGATCGTTCGGTGCTATATGGTTTCTATTAGGTTTTTATTTTTGCCGTTTTATCGTTTCACACATCTAGGGAACTCAAAGTTAACGTAGTGTTCACACATATTCGCTTGTACGTTTTCGATGTTTCTGAATTTTTTTTTTTAATACAATTTATTTATTTTAAATTATTAGTTAGGGTATTCATGTAACGAGATAGTTTTTCGCTTTGTAGAAAAATATAATTTTATGCAAAAGGTTACATGAACACCCCATTAGAAATTTTTGCGTAAACCATAGAAACAAACAGCTAAGTTAAGTCAAATGCCAAATTAAACGTCAAAAAGTTTCTAAGTGTTTTTTTCTATACTTTTCGCTTCATATTTGTGGGATAAAATTCTATTCTTTTTCTCATACAAATTTTGACAGTTCATTTCTACCGATAGAACATTCTATCGTTTTTAAGCTTTCTAGAGGTTTTCTGCGTTTGCATGAATACCCCTAGTGAGTACATACCGAATATAAACCGTCTCTGTGTGAAGGGGTCTAGACGGAAACCGAAATCGAACCCAATACAGACCGAACCGAATGAAACCAAATATGTGTGAAACGAGCCTTATAGTTTTGAAAATTTAAAAATGTTTTCCTGAAAATATTAATTATTACTTTAGCCGTGTTTTTTTTTAGAGAGTGACTAGCAACTCAGCAAAATGATTACACGCAAAACAATAACAAAACAAATTATTATAGAGAATTATGTTTGTGTTTTCCGTGTAAAACTTTTACTGAGTGGCTAGTCACTCTCTCAAAAAACATGGCTTTTATTATTTATTAGCTATTAGCTATTTTGCTTCAATACTAAATTACATTTATATTATATATAAATGTATTATGTATATATGTATATAAATATATTTATATAAAGCAAACAAATTATTTAAATAAAATATACGGGCAAAAGCCTTCCCCATTGATTTCCATTCATTTCTGTTGTGCATTTTTTGAAACCATAGTCTGTAGAAAGCTGTAGCTCATGTCTCCATCTCTTTGGTTGATGCCCGACTTGCCTGGTACCACTAAACGGTGTCCACTCCGTGCATTCTTTTGACCATCTGTTATCCGCCTTCCACATGAAATATCCTGTCCAAACCCATTTAAGCTTCCTTGTATTCAAACAATATCTTTGAATACTGTCCATGAGCATATGTTGACGTTTCTTATTCGCTGAGATCTTCTTATTCTTAACATTGCTCTTTCCATTGCCCTTTGAGTTGTTGTAAGCTTCCTTTTTATCGCAACGTTGTAAGTCCATGTTTGGGAGCCATATGTTACCACACTGGCAAAACTGTTTAATCGAAAATGTATTTTTTGGCCACGTTTGAGATATTCGCGCCCAACATCGGTTTCACGTCTCAAAATTGCCTGCATCCGTTCGTAATTCTTCGAGAGATCTCCTTTTTTCTTCTTTCCTATTAAAAGAAAGGAATATATAAAGTCCTCCACATATTGTATCAGTTCTCCATTTATAGGTATGCATAGGTGTTTTGTTCGCATCTGTCATGACTTTTGTTTTGATTTCGTTTGCTTGAAGACATGCCCTTGAACACTCGAGAATAAGTTCCTTAATCAACTTTTGAAGATCTTCAGGATTATCACTAAACAAATTAATATCATCCACAAACCGCAAGTTTGAAAGATATTTTCTGTTGATTTGTAGGCCAATTTGTTCCCAATCTAAATTCCTGAAACATGCATCTAGAGTAGCTGCGAAGAAAGGTGTTAGGTGGTGAGAAAGGTTTAGTTCCACTTTTTAGTTTCAATGGGTCTCCAAATCTCTGTTTTTATTTGTGCTGTGGAAAAATTATAAATTTTTTTGCAAAATCCTTTCCCAACGACTATTTAAACCTTGGTTAAGAAGTGTATTCCACATAAGATCTTGGTCAATAGTGTTGAAAGTCTTTCTGAAATCAATAAAAACGAAATATACGTATTCTTCACATTTCTCTATGATTTGGTTAACTGCGTGAAGGTGATCTGTAGTTGAGAAACTTGATCGTAATCCTGCTTGCGCCACTGGTTGATGTTGCCCGAGGTGCACTTCTAGACGTTGGAAGATAAATTTCGCAAAGATTTTGTAGGTATTAGATATGAGTCCAATAAGGACGATATTTGTTTGTCATCTTTTTTCCCTTTCTGATAAAATATTAATATTAAATGACAACTATTTTGTATCGTTTAAATAGTTTTCATGTTTTTTTTTTATAGTCTTAACTCCCATCAGAAGAAAACTCCAAAATCAAAATTCTCTATGAAGATTTTTTTTATGTTATTTTTTTTTTAAACGTGGCACACCTATTAAGCGTTGATTTCGGAGGTCCTTTAAAAAATATATAAAGCAAAGCAAGTTCAGGAAAATGAGATATCAGATGACTTAGAAATGTCAGTTAAAAGAAATTCTGATGTAAAATACTGAGCAAAATAATTTTGGGTTCGCTCCTTCAATTTTTGGCGCATCAAATGCAGTGAGATTTTATTAAACCTTATATTCTTAATCAATAATTCGTTTTCAATAAGTTTATAAAAACCACTTGTGATGGAATAAGTTTCCACCAGCAAAATTCACATTCCTAACTGAAACACCCTGCATCATATTCGATTTGTCGACCAACGTTCGTCTAAAGAATAAAAGCTTGCCCTAGAGGCAAATAATTGTAGCATTATTCTGCATACATTATGGCTGAGAATTATTATTTTTGTGCATAGAACTTTTCATAGAATTTGGCCTTAAATTTGAGGGGTAAAAGACAAAACACACTTTAAGAAGGTACATATGTAGGTATAATTCTGGTTTTTTATCATAAAGGTTGCGCTATTCCAAAAAAAAAAAAACAATAAGTTAGGTATTCTGCCCTTAGCGGTATACTCGTATATAGAAACCTATGATATTTGCAATGTAATTGTTATCATTGCCGGAAGGAATCTTAAGTTTAAAATAAAAATAGCATCAGCATCAGATTTAAGCATTGCAGAGCCGTGATTATTTATTGGAAGGAATTGGAAAGCTAAAATTTGTGGATAATAAAGTATTTACAATTCAATCAAATCTAAACAAAAAAATAGTACGTATACACTATACGCCCAGGTGTACCATTGGTTTAATATAAAGTTGTATGGTACTGAACTTCTTGTGTCAGTTTATGGGATCATGAAATCAAACCGGTAATATTAAATACTGACAAGATGAGGATTTTAAAAGATATGTCCTTTCTTACGCTGTCACTTTTAAGTATAAATATCATTCTTTGTCATTATTAGGGGAAAAACGGGAAGCAGTTCATAAAAAAGCATAATTTAAGTCAAAAACTAATGGACAGTTACCAAATACTACAATTTTTAGAGTTAGATGTCTGTGAAGTTGGCAGGGCAACCTTCATCTAGAGCAATGGAGCCAACGCAGTAATTTGCAGTATTTTTTACATTTTTGTTTGCATTTCTCTTCCGAATTGTTTATTTAACCCAATAGTGGTTGTTATCGAAGTTAGCAGGTCGCACGATATATTTTGTGAAACAATCAGGCTAGAACTTTCTATTAAGGCACCAAATTTGCAACTTTTCGGCATTTCAAGAATATGATATGTCCAAATTTGTAAGTCCTTATTTTTCATAAATTTCATAAAACTGAATTAAAATTGAAATTGAAAAGTAACAGTGTATTTCGTGAACTAAGTATGTTAGAAATTCGCATTAATGCTCCAAATTTGCATTTTTGCGTTTCAATAATAGGATATTAAAGTGTTTCAAGACTTGGCAACCTTGATTATACATAAAGCCTGTTGTTCCATTCACACATTCCCAATGTTTGTATATTGTATAGCAGGGAATGTTTTAAATGGAAGTTATGTTTTCTGGTAATTTATATTTGAAATTCGTGGTTCTAAGTCACGTTTCTGATAGTTGTTATTTATTTAATACTTCGCCCTTTCTTTGATCAGTTCAATTCAATCATTGTGTAAGTTCGAATAAAGGAGAATGGGCAAAAATGTATGGGAGCTGGTCTACCCACTCAACAGCAATGTGTTATATGTCGTTGAAAAGGTTATTTTACTTACTTCATTTCATTGTATGACCATTAAGCTCTAAACTATGGGGTTCGTGAGATATTCGGAATCAAAGCACCGAAAAAGACAATAATGCATTTCTTCATTGGTAGTGTGTCCTCAAACCTACATTAATCTGTGATACATCGTTGAAAAGATAATTTTGTGTACTTTATTTTTGTATATAGCCGTGAAGACGTAGATCATAGGGTGCAAGAGATATGTGGGCATACAAATCGGCACATATAACAACAATGCAATTCTTCATTTGGTACTGGTCTACCGACTCAACAGTAATGAGTCATACATCGTTGTAAAGGTTATGGCATTTGCTTCATTTCATTATATGGCAGTTAAGCTCTAAACCATGGGGTTCGTAAGATATTCGGCTCTTAAGCACAAAAAACAGCAATAATGCAATTCTGCATTGGTAACTTATCAACCAAGTCAACAACTATGAGTCATGTGTCGTTGAAAAGGCTGTTGCGTGTACTTCTTTTTATTATATGACCGTTAAAGTGTAAATAATGGGATTCGAGAGATATGTGCCAAAAACGCTGAAAAGTGCAGTAATGCAATTCCGCACTGGTAGCTGGTCTTTCAACTCAACAGAAATCTCTCTTATACCTTTGAAAACGCTATTGCATGTTCTTCATTTTGCAATATGCCGTTTAGCTGTAGACCGTGGGGTTTAAGAGGTATTTGGATACAAAATATAAACATAAATAAAAAAAAACACACTTATAATATTTTATTTGAATTTTTTTTTACATTTATATCATACTTTCGTCCAGTATGACATTACTAAGGCGGTCCGCAGGTGGTGTAAACCCATTTTGATGGCGGGCTATGCACATATACCACAAAATTGATACATTATGTGCACATGTACCGAAAGTTCGGCGCCCCGTCAAGCATGAACAATAAAAGTGTTTAAAAGCCTCTCGTCCTTCCCTACCTCTATTTATAAGTATATATGTGTAGTATTTCTTGGCTCTACTATGACGCGATTGTATTCGAGCTTAACTGCCATATAATGAAATGAAGCAGATGCTATAAGCTTTTCAACGACGTATGACTCATCACTGTTGAGTTGGTAGACCAGTACCCAATGAAGATGTGCATTTTTTGTTATATTTACCTATTTTGATGGCCAAATACCTCTTGAACCCCACGGTCTACAGCTAAACGGCATATTGCAAAATGAAGTACATGCAATAGCGTTTTCAAAGATATAAGAGAGATTTCTGTTGAGTTGAAAGACCAGCTACCAGTGCGGAATTGCATTACTGCACTTTTCAGCGTTTTTGGCACATATCTCTTGAATCCCATTATATACACTTTAACGGTAATATAATAAAAAGAAGTACACGCAACAGCCTTTTCAACGATACATGACTCATAGTTGTTGACTTGGTTGATAAGTTACCAATGCAGAATTGCATTATTGCTGTTTTTTGTGCTTAAGAGCCGAATATCTTACGAACCCCATGGTTTAGAGCTTAACTGCCACATAATCAAATGAAGCAAATGCCATAACCTTTACAACGACGTATGACTCATTACTGTTGAGTCGGTAGACCAGTACCAAATGAAGAATTGCATTGTTGTTATATGTGCCGATTTGTATGCCCACATATCTCTTGCACCCTATGATCTACGTCTTCACGGCTATATACAAAAATAAAGTACACAAAATTATCTTTTCAACGATGTATCACAGATTAATGTAGGTATGAGGACACACTACCAATGATGAAATGCATTATTGTCTTTTTTGGTGCTTTGATTCCGAATATCTCACGAACCCCATAGTTTAGAGCTCAATGGTCATACAATGAAATGAAGTCAGTAAAATTACCTTTTCAACGACATACAACACATTACTGTTGAGTGGGTAGACCACTTTGCCCATTCTCCTTTGCTGGCTTTTTTAATTTCGAATGATTTATTACTATGCATATTTGATAGGATTATCTAATTACAGACATGTTCAACTTTTATCTGACCTCAAGATTTTAAACGGACATATACATAATGTACCTATTACCCACATAGAATTGTCCCGCTTGGTCAACGACTTCAAATGCAATTTCAACTGAAAGTCGAGAAAAAAACTACATTTTTGAGCGACGTATATGTATTTATTACTCTGTTTACATGAGAGGATTCGACGACCGAATCGAATCGGATTGATATTTCGATCTACATAGGTATACGACCTCACTGAATCGAATTCAAATGGGTGGCACAACGGCTCATGAAGAACCAGGGCCAAGTGACTAACAACTCGCAACCATTCCTGTGGGCGCCTTTCGACAGGAATGGAAGGGACCTTCAATTTTATGCCGAATCCGAACGGCTAGACGAGAAGCACTTATTCGTGACAAGTAATACTCTTGGAGGATTTGTCAAATCCTCGCAAGAGGCAGTAGCCGTGAAAAGAAACTTTTTAGTTTTTAGGTGGACGAGGCTGGGAAGCGATCCCAGACCTCCAGCGTGACAGTCGAACGCACTAACCATTACGCTACGGGCTACTACAAAGCAACACTTAAAACTCGATTCTTAAATTTTTCAATCCAGGTCTACTTTTGTATTTTTCGATTCGATTCAGCTCGCAAAGTGATATCGGATCGAGAAATCCTGTTTGAATCCGATCCAGGTCTATATGTAATTGAATCAAGTCTGATTCAATTCTCCGTGTAAACTAAGTATATGATGTTTCAATTTTTTTTTTTTTTTGTATTAATCAACTGAGACAAGAAATAGTTTAGCAAATCAAACAAATTTCAGCATCAGAATTTCGACAGCAAACGTGTGAGGAATTTTAAGGAAAAATTCAAATTTTAATTACAAAATATTTGGATTTGGCATCACTTTTATCTGCAATATAATGATTGCTACCTCTCGTTGAAAAACACTCCGTGGTTTTCTCATCTTCAATGAGCCATTGAATGATTTTTACAATAAAAACCCTGGAACTTCTTAGTTCCATTCTATATGACATAATCAGTAGCCTATTAGTTGGCTTCCTGTAATATGACATATAATTTCATCACGCTCTAGCCGGTGCATTTTCTCGCCAATTTAAGTGATGAACGCGATAATCTTGAAGAGAATTTAATGTTATTTAAGAAGAAGCTTAGGTTTTCTACAATTACAGGCATGGTTTTTGAGTTACAAGCAAAACTCTAACGCGAGAACTGTGTTTTCCAAAAAGTACGAAATATTGGCCTTTTTTCATAGTACTCTAGTGTCCAAACCGTTAATTCTACAAAAAAAATGTGTCGACCATTTTTGTAGCAAATTGTATGTTCTATAAAGTTTAGAAGCTAATTTTATCCATAAAGTGTATATTCTGTTGACTTATTGGCAAAAAACTGAAAAAATGTCGAAAAGGGGTTTTTTGCGATTTTCGCTGGGAACCCATGTCCGTAGGAAATAGCAAAGTTGAAATTCGATGACTCCTAAAACATAAAAGACGAGTAAGAAAAAAACTTCTCTATTTTTTTCCCTGAAACTGGCACTCCAGGTGTCGATTTGACTGGACTAAATATACGAATATTAATTTAAACAAATTAATATGATCTTATGTTCTCATCTCATCCTTAATTCGAATTCACGGAAAACTAAACTAAATTTGTCCGATTCATATGATAGTGTTCAGCATAACGCATAAAACGGCTTGAGTAAAGGTACATACATACATACCAATTTGAAATTAAAAAAAACTTTTATTGAAACTTTATTAATGCAAAATTAAGATGTTCATTAACTCCTAATCTACCATTCCAAACTCTCTCTATCTCCCCAAAAAGTTTTGAAACCGGATTCAACAACAACACCAACTTAGAACTTAACCCTTCTTCTGAAAGATAAATACAAATTATTTCAATATTTATTATTCTTAAGTTCGGCTGACGAACCATTAAGTAAACAAAATTATTAAAAAAAAAATTAAACGCGTTGAGGAGCAAAAGAACAACTTTGAACAAAATAAGCTTGTTTATTTAAAGTAAAGAATATAATAGATTACTTTCTTACAAATATTGTTGAAATGTTTAAAATATAATTTATTGATATTGTTTTGCGAACAAACAACGAAACAAAAACATTGCTTAAACGTATAGATTCCACCATCCAGCAGACAATGAAAAGAATGTACCTGGCAATAACAAAACACTCGCTAAGGTTCGAAAATAAACTCTGCCAATTAATATATCTTAGGTATTCACCACTTTTTAATCCTGAATTATATCGCTCCTAAAACACCCCCCTAACTTCTAGTCAGTTCCTTCCGTTGGATTTACCTAATGGCAAAAGAACCATCGATTGAATTATGTTAACATGAAGATTATGCAAATTTGTTTGTACAGATACAGAGTGATTTGAATTCATTGTTCACTTGGTGCAAACAAATTGTCACACTTCACTATGGCCAAACGTACAAATAGCTAAATTCAATGAAGCTCTGGCTAATAGATTTTTATATTTAGTCGTTTAAAATTGGTTTGTATTAATATAAATTTATAGCGATAGAAATCTTTGTGGAATGGTTTTTTTAGAAGATATAGCTTTGACAGGGATTAGAAAGTAAATGTTAGAAACTTTTTAAACAACCCACGTGATTTTGGATGTTTAGGTATCATGTTCTATGTATACGTAGCAACTTTTTTGACTGATGAACTTCTTGATTTTATGACCTTTAGAACTTTTTGGCTTCAACTTAAGATTTTTTTTTTAAATACGAACTAATAGTAAGTAGAGCCAGAACTGCACTGTACGAATTAAAAATATGGGTTTCCGAAATCTGCACTTGACACCACCAATAATTTTTTTCAAAATATCAAATGAACTAAATTAATATTTTCCAGGATTAATATATTTTTTTTAATGTCGACCCCGCGCCACCTATAACGACGTGGCTTATAACGATGAGTCACTTTTAACGACCACTCACCTCCATTTGGTTGGTTTTCATACAATTTGTATTAGTTTATCGTCGGTTATAATTCCGTGAAATTGTCGTCTACAGCGACTAGTTGCATAACGAAGAACTTCAGACAAAAAATACTTCAGTTTCGCCACTTATAACGACGGAATGACGAACAATTCAAGCAAAAAAAGTTAGCAACTGTCAATTCAAAACTGAACGCGTTCGAATATACACAAATTCCTTTCTCCGCGAATGAATTTAACTAGGTTCTTTATTAGTCTGTTCCTAAAACTTAAAAACGCATACTTATGAACTTCGGTTTATTCTTATCAATCATTTTTGTGGTAGGTTGGATATAACGAACGCCGACTATTGCGACCACATTTGGCTACTCCCTTGGCGGTCGCTATAAGCGGTGTTGACTCTTCCTGTCAACAAAAATTCGAGGCTTTAATCAAAACTACCTATAAATACGATAAGGGAAAAGTCCAAAAAATTGGTTTGCCTCACGACGTCTGTGTGTCAACTTGCACGTTCGTGCTACGGGCTAACCGCGTGAACCGATTGTTTTTAAATTTGATATTGTATAGCATTTGTTATTGTTTTACAATATCTCGGCAAACATGTACTTATTGTGAATAGGCAATTAAACTTTTCGTCCACTAAATTATGACACCTCAAACTTTAGGATATTTACTAAAAAACAAGAGAAACAAGAAATTTTAATCGGTCCTAGCCTAGGTAGCTAGATTTAAAAAATCAAGTTACATAGTGATTGCACTCAAGTGATGTTATGATTCCCGAGAGGGAAATTCGAATTTTTGTTCTATCTCATGCAAAAATTTTGATTTTTTTTTTTACAATTTCTCGACAACTGATTTTTTTCTTTTTTATTAAACTTCATATCTGTAATGCTCAAAGTGAAAGCGAGTTCATGGTAATTGTAAGGTTTTAGCAGAAATAAACGATAAACGAAATTAGAGTTAAGGTCGATTCACAATGCGACGAGAAAACGCAACGTGAGCGTGACGAAAACTCGTCGTAGTTGTCAAACCGAGTACGAGGGTACGCCCGCCAGGGTATGCATAATGAAACGTTTCTAATCGGCACGTCACGCCAGAATTGGAAAATTAAAAAAAAGACGCCCTCGTCGATTTTTTTTATTTTTTTTTATATTTGTATGATGGTGAATTTTGTGAAATTGTAGAAAAGAATAAAGAAAACAACAGATAATTGGAAATTAACAAAAATAAATATAAATTTTGTTGACAATGAAATTATATTTATAGATCATTTTGTGCTGACGATATTATAATGTTGTATTGCTTTAATTTCTTTTCATTTTTAGCCGAAAACCATTTCCACATGCCGAGGATTAGAACACGAAATCAGCTATGGAGAGTAATTTTGGAAAGTAATTTCAGTTTATTTTTTTCCATTATTTTGAACGCCGAATGCACAGCAAGAACAAAAACAATATATAATTTAACGCTGTCAAAAAACTTGTCGTCAAGAAACACGTCGCATTGTGAACTGGGCAACGATTTTATAACTAGAAACAAATCACAGCGAATCACGTCACGCTCTCGTCGCGTTTACTCGTCGCAATGTGAATAGACCTTTATGAGGTTTTTTGATAAAAGGAGAATGGGCATTTTTGGGTGTGAGCGGCCACGAATGAAATTAGTCTCAAATGAAAGGTCTGCTACAAGGGAGTTACTTTCAATATGGCTGTTTCGTTGCAGTGCATTTAGGAAAGGAGATAGGTATGAAGATATTTTCAAATGCATTTTTGGGGCAGGTGGCGTTTTCAATTACTATCTGATACTTATCCTGATTTGAAAACGTCTAATGACACAATAAGTACCAGGTCAAGATATAGCCCGCGGTAATTTTACTAAGCTCCTTATACGAGTTTAGAAGGCAACAGTATAAGATTATCTAGTTTATCACAGCCTTTTAAAAAGAGGGTACCAACCGTTTCTTTTAGTACAATCATTAACAAAACCGGTGGCGGTGGTCAGCTAAGCTTATTCAAGCTGTTTCGGTGGGAAAATGCAATTTTCCTTTTGCATTTTGGTCTAAGTTAGGTTAGAAAGGTTAAAGGTTTATCAAATGACAAAGCTAGATTGCCCTCTTTATACGAATGTAAGGCTCAAACAGGCTCCGGTCTAAGAATGTTGGGCCTTTTTTGAATTCTCTAAGAACACATATTTCTCGTACTAATGTGAATAGGCAAAGACCAACTTTAGGAAGCATCATGTCCATCTGATGTCCATCCCAATTTTGACGATTTTCCAAATCTATCAGAAGATGATTTTGTTCTATTTGCTCTGGGTACGTACCAAGTGAAGATAGCCCGCGGTTATTTTGCTAAGTACCTAGTACAGGGCTTGTATAATATTGAAGTGCACCGAGGACAACAAGTAAGACATCTTCCGCAATATACCGAAGAGCAAGACATTTGGTTACAGCGCGCAACTACACTGGGATGCTGAGCGCATACCAAACCAAACCAATGATATTCGCTTTGCAGCAGCGGAATTAATTACGATTATAGAGGATGAGTAGTGCCTACTATAGAATATTATACAAAGTATGGTAATTGTAGTATTGTTCTAATATTTAATGTTTTATGTGCTTTGTTTACAATAAAAATCTTCGAGACTGATGTCTATAGTTGTTATTCCACTTTGCTTTTCTATTTTTCCATTCACATTAGCCACAATACTGACTAAACCTCCATTAAAGTGGTAAACACAAAAATGCATTTTATCCTAGATTGAAGTACACCACAACGAAAAAACTTCTACACTGTACTTTAACGACCAAACCACATCCAAAAATAATAAAACCATTCTTGGCCGCTCGCACCCACTTTTCATACAAATTTGCCCATTCTCCTTTGCTAAATTTCATTGATAGTACACAGATACTTTTAAAGAGTACTTACAATTTTGTATTTAAAAATTTACAAAAAATAATTTTTCTATAGGCCTGGGTGTCCACATTTTTCGAATTCTCTTTATGGTAATGAGAATGACATATTGGATCAAAATCTCAACCTCAAATTATTTCAAGAATGGAAAACTTGCCACATAGTACCAATGCTTTGCAAGTGAAAAATAGGCTTGCGAGCAAAAAAATAACAAAAAACGGTTATTTTAAATTGGTATATTTTCGGCAATTTTTGTCAAACAAACATTTTCTATACGTCGTATTATAGGTTTCAGTCTCTTCTTTTTTTTCGTTTGTAGATGTCTCTACAATATCTTCGGACAAACAAAAGTTATGAGCATTTTGGTAAAAAAAATTAAAAATCAATGTTTCTCTGATTTTTTTAGGTTGGTTTTTGTCACAGTAGGTAAACATATGTAAGGTATTATCAGGCGCAGCTTTTTAAATTTCAAGATGGCTGCCCTTTGTGTAAATACACAGTAAACAAAAACAAATTTTTGGTGATTCATTAAAATTCAATTTTGTTACTACTGATTTTGAAAACATGCGCAGAACTGAACAAAAATGAACATGGTAGTGATATTACCTGTGATATATGTATCTTGGGTTTTTGTTACATTTTTCTGTTTAATTTGTTTTATAAAACAAAAAGTGTTTTGAAGTAAATTCTCAAATTCGAGTTAGTTTTTGAGTTATGCCAAAATCATTGAAAAATGACTAGTGTGACCATTCTCTCAGAAATGTTTGGATGAATTTTGGACGAGTTTTATGTTTTGAGCAAGCTTACGTTTCAGGCAAACATATGCAAAAATAAAAACCCGCGAATGCAATTCTTTTTTACTAAATGGTATATTCACTTTGCCTATAGGCATAGAAATCAAATGAAAAAATATTTCTTTTTAATTTTTCACACATTTGGAAGTCTAAGTCGCATCGTCATCGGCCCATAGGAAAACTATTGGTTCCTGAGTTAATTTTAAGTCAAAAAACTTAAGAGGTAATTTTCTCGTTTTCGCTTATAACGGTTTTCATGATTTTAAATCTTTTTTCTTTTGACTAGCTCTAACTTTGCCAAACTGCATCCGATTCTTGATTTTTTTTTAATTTTTTTTCTTACACAACGAGAGTAACCACTTTATACTTGCCATACAATTTTTAATTTCCATATACGTAGTATATCGCAAGTTTAGGATTCGTGAAAACAAATTTCGAGATAATAATTTTCCCTAACATTACGATGAGTAGTAGCCCGTAGCGCAATGGTTAGTGCGTTCGACTGTCACGCTGGAGGTCTGGGATCGCTTCCCAGCCTCGTCCACCTAAAAACTAAAAAGTTTTTTTTCAGGGCTACTGCCTCTTGCGAGGAATTGACAAATCCTCCAAAATATCACTTGTCACGAATAAGTGCTTCTCGTCTAGCCGTTCGGATTCGGCATACAATTGTAGGTCCCTTCCATTCCTGTTGAAAGGCGCACACAGGAATGGTTGCGAGTTGTTAGTCACTAGGCCCTGGTTCTTCATGAGCCGTTGTGCCACCCGATTTATTTTTTTTAACATTACGATGATAGAGAACGCGAAAAAAGTGGGTCTCGCAATTCTATCTGTCTGTCTGTCTGTCTGTCTGTCTGTCTGTCTGTCTGTCCGTCTGTCCGTCTGTCCGTCTGTCCGTCTGTCCGTCTGTCCGTCTGTCCGTCTATCCGTCTATCCGTCTATCCGTCTGTCCGTCTGTCCGCCTGTCCATCTGTCTGTACCTCGACCTGCAGCTTTAACGGCTGAAGCGATTTTCTTCAAACTTTGGACTTAAGGTTCTTATAGATTTCCCTAGAGGGGAAATTGAAAATTTTTTTATCTCAGAAAATAACGGTACCTGCCATACAACTAATATACAAAAATTGATTTATTTCAAAAACGGCTCTTTCGATTTTGAAAAAACAATTACGAGCTACTACAGTTACTAAAATAAATATTTTGGTAGAAAAAAACAAATTTTTGTAACGGTTATTAACGGTACCTGTCATAGAACCGATTTATTGGTTCTCGTTAACGGCTACACCGATTTCAACCAAATTTTGTATGCAAGTCGTCCTTTACAATTTTAACAATTTTGCATATAAAATTTTTTGAAAAGATAATTTTTGGATTTTTAAAAAAATATTAATTTTTTTTTTTTTAAATCCAATATCTTGAAAACCGGTCAATGAATATTTTTTAAATTTTGTGTCAAATTGTAAATTATTTCATTCTAAAAGTTGGCATACCAAATTTTATTTTTAAAAATGTTCAAGAATTTTCATATATAAAAAATTATTTTTTAAGAAAGCCGCTCTAACGATTTTTGAAATTTTTTTTTTCGTAGATTCACATTTATCAAACAAATCAGATGGCACACTTTTTTTTGACCTCTATCTGTTTAAGCTATTAAAAAAAAAACAAATTTGTAGTAAATTATAGTAATAACTTATAATTTAATTTGTTTTTAAAACTTTTTTTAATGATATCATAATGTTATAGAACCACTTATGCACATTGACAATTTTAATCTACGTTCAAGTTGTTAGCTACGAGAAAAAAACAAATTTATAGTAAATTATATAGTAATAATTTATATTTTAATTTGTTTTTAAAACTTTTTTTAATGATATCATAATGTTATAGAACCACTTATGCACATTGGCAATTTTAAGCTACGTTCAAGTTGTTAGCAAGTTTTGTGCGATCCAGTCGTGCCCATTTTTTTCTATGCGAACAATGAAATTTCCCACAATTAAATATGAAACCCATTTTTTTGGCATTTTTAAGCCGTTTTTTTAAATTTTGGTCGCATTTTTTCCACAAAAACACCTTGTTAAGGGGCATCTTTTCTATTTTATTATAAAAGCCCATTTTATTTTCTTAAAAATACTTAACATTTTTTGTAACAAAAAACAACATTACAATTTATTAAAAGAATAAATACAGAAAAAAAACATATTAAATGAAAGTTCAAAAAAATTTAAATATTTGAATAAAAACGAATAAAATATTACATTTAAGCTAGATGTAAGCAGGGTGGAATTTTCGAACATCTTTTGTAGGTTACACGCTACAAACAAAGAATTAGTTTTAATTTTGTATTATTTGTTGAGCTTACATGATGGGACACTTTGCATACATAGTTGTATTTAAAATTCTCAGGCTCATTTGAGGCCTGAATGCTGAACCACGTGAAATATTTACATATGTATGTTCATGCCACCCAGTCGTGCCTTTTATTTAAGATGGGATATTGTTGCAAAAATATATATACCTATTACATTTATTTTGTTAAAATCAAAAGAAATTCGCAATATCGCACCTTAAATTTGAATATGATCTAAGATGAACTCTAAAATTAAAATGATAATTTCGTCATAAAATCATTTTATCAGATTTATCTGTTTCAGCATTTCAAAAAAAATAACTTAAAAAATGTGCTTTTTTTTAGTTTTCCAGTTGAATGAAAAACTCAAGACTTCTATTATGTATAATCAAGTTGCTGGCAATTTGGCTTTCTACCAAATTATCCGGTGAATATTTTTTAACCCATAAACATCCAGATAAAACTTAATAAATTAGCTTCTTATGTTTAACATATACATAAATGTACGGTACACACACAGGTTAGTATGAAATCCCTTTGAATTAAATGTCTCAACTAAAAAAAAAATTGATGGCTTTTATTTTGTAGAAGAAACAAATAATAAATCAAATAATTTGCTTCTTCCAGAAAATATAATAAAATATAACTTCTACGAAATGTTAAATTATTCTTTGCTGCAGGCTGCTGACGCATGTAAATAAAATGCTTGCAGCTTAGGTACATAAATGGGCAAATTATTATAAAGTTCTCATTTGGGGAATATCTTAATTCCCAACGTGAACTGCGTATCTTTGCTAATAATTTGATAGTTTTAAAATATGAAATAAAAACGATTTTTTTGTTAATGAATAATAATTAATATGCTTGTAAAAGCATAATTTATCATATTATTGAAATTTTAAACCAACAAATAATATTCCGTATTATGTATATGTATGTTTATGTAAGGTACTGGTACCTATGTATATACTTTAAGAGAAAATCCACTTATATTGCTTAACATGTTTTTTTTAATCAATTAAATAATTCGATGGATTGATATTTGAATTTGGAATTAAATAATACAGAATTATAATTTGAACTCTATGCCTGTAAGACCTTAAGTCTTTTTAATGTAACCTGAGTTGCTTACGGCTCTAATTAGAAGGAATTCGAAGAAAGGATAGATTTTATTTTTTGTTGGTGCAGTGGAGAATAAGGTGTTAGAATAAGGTGTTAATTTTGTCCATGAAAAGTTCCAAGGTTGGAATCCAGTTTAAACTATACTGATAAGGGTGCTTCTCAGATTGGGGCGTGAGCCCACTACGTCAATTTAGCAACCAAACACAGTCAAGGCTTAACTACATAAACCTACTTTTTGCCAAAAGTAAGAAATTAAAATGTTCCCTAAAGAAACCAGCTTGCAAGCAAACATTCAAAAACTGTTCACGCAGATAAATTAAGCCACCATACAGAATTTTCAATTGTTTTTTTTTTGCAAGCAGGAGTCTTCAGCATAGATATACATAATATTTCTCACTTTTGTACTTTTTGGCAAAAGGAGGTCTATGTAGTTAAGCCTTAAGGTGCTATAATTGATATTGGCAAACGTGAATTTAATTAATATTTCTGTTTTGATATTCGATTTCTTTTATTTTTGATAAACAAAAAGAAGACTAATATGAAATAAATAAACCATACACTTTTTAACTTTTTTTTTTCATTGAAAACAAAATATTATCAAGTAGATTCAACAGAAAATAATAAAGAAGTTTCCAAAAATAAAGTTCGTAAGACAATAATAATTTTCTTTGTCCTTTTCCTCTCAAATTTTGAATTTGATATTTAATTAATATTTTATTTTAAAATCTACTTTAAGTCTGAGTTAAGATTCAAAAATGTTCTGTTAGCTTCTAAATATTGTTTTAAAAAAAGACATTTCAAGAATAACTCAAAAAAGACATGGTGAAGAACAACTCAAATTAAGGACTTGAGATTCCTATTTTAAAAGCAAATTATTTTTAAATCAATTTCAAAAAAAAAGAAGTGAAAACAATTTTAATAATTTTTATTTTTTTTCGTTAACGCAAAATAATCCATATTTTTATGTTTCTCTATTTATTTTTTAATTTTAACATTAACTTATTTTCACATAGAAAAATACAAATTTCACTATTAACTCACCGGCTGCTGATGAACTAAAAAGCACGGCTGTTAGCAAAAATGAGCAAACAATCATATTTTCACTGAATTTCATTTTTAAAAGAATTTCGGTTTTTTTTTTTTTAATATCACAAAAAAAGTTAACAAAGTTAATATTCCTTAGATGTCACCGCAAACACAACACACAATTCTTATACTTTCTTTTACAATCTTAACACTGTTTTATCCGTGGTTGCGTTGATGGTTTCAAAATCCTTTTATCTTGTAAATGTTAAATAAGAACCAAAGCACTCTGCTTTTGAGTTCTTGCCTCGGATGATGCTTTTTATATTGTGGTTGGTATCCTCTGATATCATGTCCTTTATATGTTTGCAACAAACCCACCACAATGCCAACACCCACACAAACGGATATAATGGCTGGTACTCCGAATATTTGATTCGGAGAGATTTACGCAAGCGTTTGTCTGAGATCATTCACATCGGATTTCCAGTCGCAGCAGTAGGGAGTATAGTTGGACTGTCCTGTTGATTATATTATTAGGAATATCTCTCTCAACAGGTGTTCGGAAAATGGATAAGAAAATACCTTATCCTGTTGGAGTTGTTGTAATACAGAGTTGTTTCATCGAATTGCTTTTGGATGTGGGATATTCTTGAATGGAGCCAAGCAAAACAGTGAATCAGGATTCGTATTTCTGACATCCATAGGTATAAATTTCGTGGTTAATTGCACAACTGCCAGGATTTTAATGAAAACTGCATAGAAAAATAGGAAATAATTAGGGGTTATCTCGGGCCTAAATTAAAATATGTAAATTTTTTGTTTTAAGCCAAAATGTACTCGTAGGTGGCAATTGACGTAGAGCTCTGAAAATTGAAGGTTTCTTAAAGGTATTATTTAGTTGATTTGAAAATGGTTGCTTTAATCCAAGTCCAGTCAAATTAATATTCTTAACATAGTATAATAGGTTTTACACAGGTTATTTTAGAAATGCTTTTTTTTTTATTTTTCCTATCCCTTAAAATTATGAAGGTTTAAAAAAAATGCTGTGTAAAATTTTATTGGACCGATTAATAGTGGCACGTGCCACCCAGCCAGCAGTTAAAATTTCCCATAGGTAGCAAAGGGCATACAATAAATATTTATACGGGATGATTGATTGGATGATTACAGCAATGCATCACTTAATTTCAACTCTTTATCTTAAGTTAGTAGTTAAGTTTTATACTGCTGAAATCGCAAAAACTTTGACTCGCCGACGAACAAATCATCAAAAGTACCTATACATATAAGTAGAAAATGAAAATTGGAGGTTTTTCATTTTGAGATTTAGATTTAGATATTTTTGTATCCACCAATATTTAAAATAAGTGATTAAGATTTAAAAGACATATTTGCTTACGCAATTTTAAGTTTATCTATTCTGACCACTTTATTAAGGAAAGTGAACTGTGGACAACTACAGCTGGCGGCAGTATAACGTTAATATATTTTTATTTACTTAAGATCGACACGAGACCGAGACGAGACTGAAAATTTTTGATTTTAACGAGACCGAGACGAGAGTTACAAAAGTTTCGCCGAGTCTCGTCTCGTGGCCAGCCCTAATTGCAAGTTAATTGATCAAAACTGTACATTGGATTGTCATTAATCAGAAATAAGAATAAGTTTAAATTTTGAAAGTGTTTAAAGCTCATCATCATCGATGTGTTCTTTGGTGAATTTTAAGAAACCCGCGTTTCGTATTTCTGTTTTTAATTGAATTGTAGTCTTTTTACTTGATTTAACACATAATTATTTCATAAATTAGTGCAACTATTCACTGGAAATAAATTCATTTTAATTCCTACTAAAAAACCCGTGGCAATTCAATGCTCTTGAATATTTTTATGGATCTGTTGACACAATACTTGACTGGCCAAATTAATTTGGGCCCAATAATTTGTTGGCTAAATTTCATTAATAATGGAAAACATTAGGCGTGTTTTATTGCAAACACAGTACGATTTTACATGCAATACAAAAAATATCCCCGGTCAACGTTTGAGGAGATTTTTATCTCATTCCTTCTCACACTGTCTGTAATGTGCGTTCAGCCAATAGACTTTATATGGAAATTCCCCTTTCACACAGGGAAACCAGTTGCTGGAGATTTTTTTGACGTTTTCCTTTAATTGCCTTGTAGCTTTCACACAAGGAAACTGAATTGCCGGAGATTTCTGTTTTTTCCATATAAAGTCTATTGGCTGAACGCACATTACGGACAGCGTGAGAAGGAATGTGATAGAAATCTCCTCAATCGTTGACCGGGGAGATTTTTTTCTTTCCCCTTACTTCTTGCCCTTCTCGCCAACAAACTCCCAGTTTCCAGCAACTCAGTTTCCTTGTGTGAAAGCAGTCAAACAAACGAAAATCTCCGGCAATTTTTGTTTCCTTGTGTGAAAGGCACAAGGAAATTAAAGGAAAACGTCAAAAAAATCTCCAATTGGTTTCCCTGTGTGAAAGGGGACTAAAGTAGAATCCTACCGTGGATAGTTTTTTTGGCAATTATTCGAGTCTCGAATTGAATAGTGTTTGTTTTGTTTTAGAAATTGGTAAGATTTATAGTTGAATTGAGTCTCGATGGATGTGTTCATGGAGTACAAAGTTATAATTCTTAATTTCCATTGTACAGAAAAATCGATCTTTTTTTCAGACAACTCCCTATTTTCATAAATATAATAGCTATTCCTCTCAAAAGTTTTTTTTATTTTGTATTAGAAAGTGAGAATGAAATTTTTTTGCACTTTTTGATCAGTTATTTTCTGTCGCACGTCTAACATTCCACCTACCTTGTCAGTTCTGTATACACCCTTTACCGCAAACGTGATTGAATAAGTAAATAGTTGACAAAATATGTTTTCATTTGTCTTGCAAAAATGAACGCCATCTAGTGCATGTGTCGGAAACGAGGAAATTTTATTTTGACTATAGTCTACGAACAAACCCCTTAGTGTTTCTTTTACTTTGTGCCCTACCTTTGTGTCCTTCCTTGTGACTTTTTTCGGTTGAGAGTTGTTCAATAATACCAAATGTGAAATAAAAAACTAAGCTACGGTCGATGCGCTTTTTTGGGAGTTTCTTAAGCTACTATTAGACGGTCAACGCAAATGGTCAATGCGTTGACTTTCTGACGTCACCAAAAAACAGTCAAAGCACTGACATGGCAACGTCAACGCTCACCGTGTCAACACCTGAAATATTGACGATCACACAAATGACAAAAGTCCGTCAATGTTGTCCCAAAATGCGTTGACAGGTAATATGTGTCAACGGGATTTATCCAAATCGGTGTCAATGCGCTGACAAGTAATCGTTGACGATCACACGGCTTGACCATGTTCACGCGCTTTGACCGTTGACAAAAGTACAAATCTGTAATTTTTCGAGTTGTCGTTCACACATAGTGGTGGCGCGCTGTGACATAGTCAAATAAATTTATGTATTTCGGTTTAAATTCGCTGAAATGCCAATTTTAGCCACGTATTTAATTGATACAACCGACTTAGTACAGGCGATGGGGAAAAATCTGAAAAAAAGTTTTGACGTCTGAAAAGTTTGAATGCAGTTTTGAAGAGGGGTTGCTTTTTAGCATAAATCTTGATTTGCGGGATTTTTGGTCCGCCATCTTGGACAAACGACTTTTTCTGATAATTTGCATTTTTCTCACTTTCTGTGCTTTTTTCTGAAAAAAAACATTTTAGACTTTTTTGTTTCAATTTAAATTTCCTACAAATCGGTATATAAATAATTTTTCTGGTGTAGATAATTCAAAAGTTATTAATGAATAACGAGTACAAAATTAGGCCTTACGGGCTTAGTCTTAAATTCTTTTTTGAAGATAATACAGTGTGATTTGCATAAGGTGTACGAATAGGCAAGGGCATGGAGGTTGAGTTAAGATAAGAAAAAAATCGTACGGGAGGGGTCTATTTTCCCCCCGTTTAGGCAGAAGGGGCAATTTACTAAACAAATTACTTAAAATATAAACAAAATTATTAAAAATCAACGGCAACACTCAAAATACCATGTTATAGCTTTTTTGAAAGCCAAAAACCTATTCTTAAATTAACTTTTTAAATCAAGTTGTTTGAGCAAACAGTTTTTGAGAAAATAATTTTCAAACTCAAAATTAAAAAAAAAAAAACTTAATTTTTTTTCTTCTTTCCAAGATGATGGACGCCCCACAAGACCAAAAATCCCGCAAATCGAGATTTATGCTAAGAAGCAACCCCTCTTCAAAACTGCATTCAAACTTTTCAGATGTCAAAACTTTTTTCAGATTGCCCTTATTTGACTCCCCGTTGCCTGTACTAACTAGTTTATAGTCGCTGCATCCTCCATCCCAAAGCGCTGGTCGTTTCTCTACTGCCACAATCAAAGCAGAGACCTGGTATTGTTTGGTCCACGAGTAAAGTAATTTTCTTTTACGTTTCTCCGACAACTTTTACTTTGATTCATCAGCAGGACGCGCATTTACTTATCTGACTCACTGGTGCTTTGCCTCATTTTTTTTTTTAACTCAAACTAATTTAACTTAAAATAATTTTGTTTGGAAATGTTTCGTTTTCTTTTATGTTGCTGTTATCTTTTTGTTGCTGTTTCTTTAAATGAAAAGAATGTCAACGCCAGCTACTTTGACACAGCAGAAAATTATAGCGTGTCAACGTTGGTACCTGGACAACGCGTTGATGGGCAGTCAGGAAATATCTGTCAATGTGTCCGAAAAATTCTGATGAGGTGATTACACGGTAAATGAAAACAGTCAACGCGTTGACTTTTTAAACCATGTCATTGCAAGTGTCAACGCTGATGTCAGTGCGTTGACAATGTTTTGCAATGACAATCACACGACTTGATAGCCGTGGGACAGGATTTGACGTCATTCTGACGTCAGAGAGTCAATGCGTTGACCATTTTCGTTGACCGTCTAATCATAGCTTTATGGCTAAAACAGAGGTGCAGCGAGTCTGCACGCATCTCTGCATGCAGAGCTGCACACGAAACACATGTGCATAGTTTCTGACATTCATGATACATAGTTATGTCAAACAAATACATGAAAGCACAAACTGGCCGCCACGGCTACACTTACACAACAATATCCTTTTCATGATATTTTCCATTACCAAATCGCAAAGTGGCTTCAGGAATTGCATCTTTGAGGTCTTAAATCGACGCTGGGCTGTTGGCGTAGACCTTATCATTCACGTGACCCCAAAGGAAGAAGTCGCAAGGTGTTAAATCACAAGATCTCGGTGGCCAATTGTGATCATCTCTTCGAGAGATATTACGGTCCGGAAACTTTTCCCGTAAAAGATCGATGGTTTCGTTGCTTGTGTGGCACGTAGCACCGTCTTGTTGAAAGTAAACGTTGTTCAGATCAATAGCGTTCAGATCGATAGCGCAGTCCATTCACTGTTGCTGTTGCTTCAGCCTCATTTTCGAAAAAGTAAGGTCTAAAAATTAACCAAACAGTTACTCGTTGAGGATGGAAAGGCTTTTCAACAATAAATCTTGGATTTTCCTAACCCCAGATGCGACAATTTTGCTTGTTGACGTAGCCACCGGGGGCCTCATCAGGCAATATGATTTTTTGATGAAATTCCGGGTCATTTTCATGCATTTCAAAGACCCAATCAGCAAAGACACGACGCGACGTTGTTGATGATCGGCCGGCTTGAGTTCTTGTGTTAACTGAACTTTATAAGCCTTAAGACCAAAGTCTGTATGCAAAATATGGTGTAATGACGTTTGTGGGATGCACAATTTCAAAGAACGATGAGGAATGGACAAACCTGAATTTCCTTTAACACTTTGGGATATAGCAGCAATATTTTCAGTTGATTTTGAGCTCAAATTTTTCCACCAATTTCTGAATTGCGGTCCGTCAAGGTGCTTCACTACGGACGATCAAAAAATGTTTTAGTTTTACGAACCATCTCTGCCAAATGTTCACCATTTGTATAGTGAATTTTAATAATTTCAATGCGTGTATGGTTCCATTTTTTTTAATGGCGCAGTTTCTACTTGTCAAATGTCAACAAATTACGGCTTCACAAGTGACTACTACCGAAATAGCGGGCTATTCAAAATAACACCTCTTATTGGAAAACCCTTTATAATAACTAAAAACAAAACAAAACTTTCGTTTAACCAAGGCGGAGTTGAATAAGTGGCAATACATTTTGAAATTCTGGAGCTTTTGAACAAAATGTTTATTGAAGAAAATTTTCCGGATTGTTTTAGATCCTCTAGTATCTTTGCAATATTCAAAACGGGTGATCCTGATCTACCCGATAACTATAGAGGTATTTCGGTGCTGAGTTCTTTTCGGAAATTATTTACCCAAATCCTGTACCAAAGGCTTTGTGAGCTGGGTGGAAAGAAATAATAAAATCAGCTGCTTTCAAGCTGGTTTTAGAGCTTATATGTCTACTGTTGATCAAATTTTTGCTCTTACGAGCATTGCTAGGCGATTTATCGGTAAAGTGAAAAAATTGTTTCCTCTGTTTGTGAACTTCAAAGCTGCATTTGATACTATTAACAGAAGATCGCTTTTATTTAAGCTTTCCGGTATTGGACTTTCTACAAAATTTATTAGAATTTATGAACAACTTCTCAATATGACAGCGGTAGAATCGAATGGAAGAACTCAGTCAGCGAATTTTAAGTCTGAGACTGTTATATGCAGTCCCCCAAGACTGCATTTTGAGCCCACTTATGTTTGCTCTTTTTATAAACGATACCGAGAATCATATTCCCGGAGGCGTATTTTTCGGTGACATCCAAGTCAAAGTATTGTTATATGCAGTTGACCTTGTCATTTTAACTGATAATCCAATTACACTACAGTTGCAAATAAATAAATTGAAACAGTTCTGTGATAAATGGGACCTTGAAATTAACACCAAGAAGTCTAAGATTATGATTTTTCGATCTCGCACGACCGAAAATAACCACGTTGGCAGTTTGAATGGTTCCCCTATTGAAGTTGTGAAAGAATTCAAGTACCTAGGTTATTGTATCACGCATAATCTTAATATTCGGTTTAATATCAAAGATAAAGTGGGTTCAGCTAAGGTAGCAATCAATTCCTTGTGGTCAAACTTCTTCAATAACAGACTGGTCGATCCAGCTTCGAAATTTAAGGTATTCGATGCAACAATTAAAAGCTGTTTTTGCTATGCAAACGAAGTCTATGGATATCAACAACTTGATGAAATAGAAGCAATTCAAAGATATTTTTTTAAGAGAATTTTTAGGTTGCCCCAAAATACTCCGAGTTATGCCATTCATGTTGAATCAGGCCTACCCCAAATATGTATATGGGAGGAACTTGAAGGCTAACTCTGACTACATTTTGAAAGTTATGCAAAGACCAAGCAACAACCTACATAAAAGGATACTACTTATATCTTTGCGTTGTCGGTATTCCCCATTCAAGGATTGGTATGAGCTGGCTGCGGCCCATGGAGTTCCATTTACTATGGACTTAAATAATCTGGAGTCATGAAAAACTATTTTATACGACTGCATTGCATCTGCGTAATTGATGAAAATATGTTCAGGTCTTGTCTCAACCGCGCAAGAGAATCCTCCACAAGATCATTATATCGTCAACTCAGTCTTAATCTTGCCGCGGAAAAGTCTGATTTTTAAGGCCAATACAGAGATGTTAGAACTTAACTATAGGCCACATTGATCAGACCTCAATCCCTTTGCAGCCTTAATCCAGTTGAAAACATGTTTCATTTCTTGGCAATATGTCCAATTTTACAGGAAATCCGTAGACTATATCTAAGCAAGAGTTTTCTTTCATTAGAAGATTGTATCTCAATGCTGAACGAGCAGTGGGTGGAAATTACTTGTTCGCTTTTTAAAACACGCCATGTCTTATCGAAACACTTACTCTGAATTTCTTCTGGAACACTAATCCAAGAATTGAGTCTATTATATTTTTATTTTAGCTAAACTAAAAGCCCATTTGATTTTATCATTAATTAATAATGCAGTTCTCTGCGTCCTATTTTTTGTTTTGTTTTAGCTAAACTAAAAGCCCATACCCCTTTGATTTTATCATTAACAAAAAAATTCAGTTTTTTGCGCCCTATTTTTGTTTTTTCTTTGTTTTGGCTAAACTAAAAGCCCATTATTTTAGTCTTTACTAATAATTAAAATATATTTCATGAAATGATTTAAACTAATGGAATAATAATCTCTATTATAATATTGTTAAACTTTACCTTAGTATTGTCATTGAAGAGTAATGCAAAATCAAACTTCGAAATACCATTTGTTATTATTTCTTATACGTAAATACACTTTTGTAAATATATTTTCTTTTTTTAATTTTTGATGAACTACTGGTATTGCATTTTTATATTCTGGCTTTATTTGTTTTTAATTATATTAAATTACAGATTTTTAATTTTTTGTTATGTCAAAATGTTAAATTTTGAAAAATTCTTTCCGGCGGACGGCATAAGCCATCTTGTAATTCTTTATTAATAACTTAAGAAAATAATTTGAAATATTAATTTTGGGTGGCGGATCAGTGCATTTGCTATTTAGGCATAACACTAGTAGTATTTGTACTGTGAAGTTATTTTGGGGCCCAAAATTGATAACAGCATAGTTAACTGTCTGATTTGGTTTCTTGTGTCTGTTTTTTCGTAATGGGAATGAATTTAGGGTTGACTACAGCAACATTCGGGGGCTTAGGCAGAATTTTTGTGCTACATATGTCCATACTGTGAAAAACAGGCCAGCTGTTTTGGCACTTAGTGAAACCCAGATAGGGGACAATACCGATCACTCGGAATTCAGCCTACATGGTTATAGCTTAGTGCCTCTATTTTTTTTCATCATGGTCTCGCCGTGTATGTTCGAAACGATGTTGCTTATCAGCTTCAACCACAATATGGTTCTTGTTTGAATACAAACTTTAATTTCATGTGGTTTAAATTCACCATCCATAAGCGCATCATCCATACTTGTTTTGTTTATCGTAGTCCTAGTTTGGATGGTAAGTCGACTTCCAATGAACTCGATGCACTATCAGACTCCATCCAGAGAATTATTTCCCATTTTCCGCACAGTGAAATCGTTGTTACGGGCGATTTCAATGTACATAATTCTTCGTGGCTACGCTATTCGGGTCAGACAACACCCGAAGGAAGGTACGCCGAGATTTTTGCTGAGTTAAACAATTTAACTCAGCTTGTTGACGAGCCTACTCGGATTCCTGACGTTGCAGGTCAATCCGCTAACACTCTAGACTTGATCCTTACCTCTGACCCTGATAAATACATTGCGCTTACGTCCCTTCTTTCCAAGGTCATGGAAACGCTGATTAATTTTAAGCTAAGGAAATATCTCGAAGAACGAAAGCTTCTTAATGACCGGCAGTACGGCTTTCGTAGCAATAGGTCCACTGGTGATCTGATGGTATATCTCATAGTTTTGGAGAAAGTAAGATTATTGCGCTTGATATTTCTCTTATCGAAAATGCGTGCATTTGGTATCGATGAATCTCTTCTTCGTTGGATTAGAAATTACCTTTCGGACCGCTCAATACAAGTTGTATTGGACGGTTTCAAGTCTGAAATCCGTTTTGTCTCCGACCCTCTTCCTAATATTCATAAACGATCTCTTATCTGAAACTTCTAATCCATTAAACTGTTTTGCTGACGACAGTACACTCAGCTTTTCATATTCGTTTCTTGATTCACATCCATGTCCTTCGGATGAGGAACTTGAACGGCAGCGTATGATAAGCTCATTGAATTCTGATCTCGACAGCATTGTTCAATGGGGAATCAAAAATCCTGAAGAATTTAATGCTTCAAAAACTCAATGCTGTCTATTGTCGTTAAAACGAAACCCACCCCCCATGCAACTATCCATGAGCGGCACTTGCATAGAGGAAAGTGAACAGCTTTCAGTCCTCGGTATGTGTGTCACAGACCACCTTTTATGGAACGACCACATATTCGACATCGCCAAAAATGCTGCTAAGAGTTTAGGTTTTCTCCGTCGATGCAAGAAATTTTTCTCCCCCTCCGATCTGGCTGTGATCTACAAAGATTTTATTCGTCCAAAACTTGAGTACAACTCCCATATTTGGGCAGGTGCTCCAATAACCCACTCGAGTCTATTGGATATAATTCAAAAGAGAGCTCTTAAAATGAAAGGTGAAAGAACTATAACGGAAACGTTTACATCTCTGGAGCACCATCGAAATGTTTCATGCCTTTCGTTATTTTACCGTTATTTTAACAATCATTGCTCTAGCGAAATAGCCAGTTGCATTCCTCCCCTTAAACAATTCAACCGTAGTACTCGCGCTTCTAGGAATGCCCATCAGTTTACCCTTGAGCCCAACTTCGGACGTACTGTTAAGTACAGAGATTCTTTCTTTAGTCGCACGACAGAAAAGTGGAATGCCCTACGCAGCTCTATCTTCCCCTCCCATTATGATCTACAGACATTCAAAACGAATGTACATCGGTTTCTCCTTTCAAATCCCCTCCAACCTACCTAATCGCTCGTGCTGTGTTTATCACTTTAAGGGTATTCATAACCCCTTTAGCGCGCGCTAAATATAAACAAAAAAAAAAATAAATAAAGAAATTCTAATAATAATAATAATAGGAAACAATAATACCTAAGTGAAAAATGGTAATTTGAGGCAAACAATTTTGTTTCAATTATCTGGAGTTTGCAATTAAGCGGAGTTCAGTTATGCGAAGCAGTTTGTGTGAAAAATTCTCAAAAAGCCTCCGGAATAAATTTCTTGTTACAGATAATCCATGTTTTCAGTTAAGCGGAGTGCAGTTAAGCGGAGTTGACTGTAGTCACAAAAGTGTGATTGTCACATATGATAATCACCTTACGCCAGGCGCGAACGCAGGGGGTTTTTGGGGGGTTCAACCCCCCACCCCCCCGAAATGTATGAATTTAACTTCCTCGCCATACAGTTTCACTCTTTCACTCTTAATTTTTGAGTTTTCAGTTTAAACCCCCCCCCCCCCCCCCCGAAATTTTTTCCTGCGTTCGCACCTGCCTTACGCAGAAGGAATTTCTTAATAATGACTATCAATTATCACATATCACCTTAGCCGATTCTACCCCTGTTTATGTAGGATACCACAATATCCCACACTGTTTCTTTGTCTTATTTTAGCGAGCATTTTCTTTTAATGTTGATAATGTTTCCGGATTTCATTTTCGTTGAATGACTTCCCCTTTCATTTCGTCAATATCAATGGTGGGTGTCGATACGTATCATATTGGATGATGCGTTTGACGGTTTATTGATCCGTTTCCAATGGTCACCATATGCTATTTATGAATTGAAGTTGAAGAACCGCGAGCTTACTAATACTTGTTGTAAAGTTAAATAGTACCTGCATAATGTAATGTTATTCGGATGTTAGGAAATAAAATGAAGAACCGGATGGTTGTGAGCTATTTTGTGTTTATTTGTCTACGTGCTGATTGCTTATTATGTCTTCCCAAACATTCTGAGTATTTTTTTTTTTTTTTTTAATCCAGTGAAGGTGCTATTACATTATCATATTTATATGACTAATATTGTCATATAAAATATGGCAAAATATATGTTTGTATGGCAAGTAGTATTAGGATATGCCATATAAATATGACCAAATTATATGTCCAAAAGCTTTGTCATATAATATTCAATCATACAATAATAAACCTTTGACATATAAAGTCTGAAACGAATAAAATTAGTTGACAAACATTTCACTAGGCCATATAATTTTATATAATATCAAAATTAAAGTTAATTAAAATGGAAAATGTTATCCTAAACATGGCCGTATTGTATTTGAAACGTAAGAATAGAAAACGATCAAGAAGAGAAGTTTGGGTCCGTGAATGGCTGCTGAGAAGAAAAGAAAAAGGCGTCACAGAAAATTTATTGAAAGATCTTGAACCAATAAGTTTCGCAAATTTTGTACGATTGTCAAGAGAAGATTTTGATTTGATTCTCGGTCTTGTTAGTCCATTGATTCAAAAGCAAGACACACGTTTTCGAGAAGCTAAATCAGCACGCGATCGATTAATGGTTTCGCTAAGATATCTGGCAACTGGAGACAGTTTTAAATCTCACTCCTATATATTTCGCATTTCGCAGCCATGTATCACAAAAATTGTTCCTGAGGCAATTTTTGAATCCTTAAAAGGTCAATATTTGAAAGTAGGTGGTACCTTGCATAAATTATTTTATTAAGCTCAATTGGATCTTTTAAACTTCTTTAATGTATCTAGTATCCATCATCAGAAGCAGATTGGAAAAAAATATCCAATGATTTTTATCGACGGTTGAATTTCTATCATTGCTTGGGAGCGATAGATGGGAAGCACATTGCAATAAAAGCACCAGCACATGCAGGAAGTTCATATTATAATTATAAGAATTTCCACAGCATTGTGTTAATGGGAGTTGGCGATGCAAATTATCGGCTAACCTATATATTGATGTCGGATCAAATGGGCGCAATTCTGATGGTGGAGTTTTCAATAGTTGTTCGCTTTCTCATCTTTTAAAAGACGATTTATTGCACCTTCCGCAACCAAACTTTTTGCCTAACACTCAACAAAAGGTTATAAAATTTGTCATTTAACTAATTATTAAAATTAAACTTCTGTTCTACTCAGGTGCAATATTGTTTTGTTTGCGATGACGCTTTTGCAATGGGAAAAAATGTTATGAAGCCGTTCAGCAGTCGTCAGTTGACCTATACTCAACGAATATTTAATTATCGTTTAAGCCGTGCACGCCAGGTCATCGAAAATGTTTTTGGTATTATAACGAAAAGATTTCGCGTTTTTGAAAAACCAATGCTTTTGGAACCACCGAAAGCTAAGCTCGTTATATTAGCTGCATGTGCATTGCACATTTTTTTAATAGATGTAAGGTCACCGGATTACGGTTTAGATATCGAAACCTTTCAAATGGAAGACGAAATGATACAAGATTTGGCGGAATCACCTGAAAATGTTGAAAATGATGCGAATGAAATTCGAAACCATTACATGGAATGGTTCTTAACACCAAATGCAGGAGAAGTGAAATTATAAATAAAATATTTTTGTAACGTAATTTATAAATGTGTTATATTCGATTAAATAAATATGTACATATGTATGTGTACATATGTACAGTATTAAAATTGTACATGATGTCTTTTAATAAATATAGCTATATGTAAATTCGCTGGAAGGACTGTTTACACGTCCATTACTTGGTTTTAAGTAGCAGTGAAACTATCTTCTTCAATCTACAAAGAAAAAATCCTTTTTGAAAAACGATTAATATCAAAATGAAATAAAAAAACAAACCTTATCATTGAAATCTATTATAGCTCGTTGAATTATTCTTTTCAGTTGCTGTCTAAGGTTGTCTGTCTTCAATCTTTTAATTTCGGCAGTTACAAACTGACCAAAAATGAAAAATTCATCATTTCTTGATTCGTTTAAACCGTCAACTGCTAATTTTATACCATTCAAAATCAACTCATCACTATCATTCTGTAGTTGATTCCTTTTGTTTGCCCTTCTTTTAATTGGTGTTTTAGTTGCTTCGTAGTTGGTCCGTGTAAATATTGTTCAAAAAATATGTAAATAAATTGACATATGTATGTAATAAATACGTATGTCCATGGTAAGAATTTTACGTGATTTATTTCTTACCGCTGTTATGTTCGAAATTGTGTTTTCTGTTGTGAATACATCATTCTCGGCAATGAAATTCATTGCATCAAACCACTTCCACTTAGTATACTGTTCTCGACCAGACCCAGATGGTTTGATTTTATATTTCGCTGCATTTGTTTTGAACTGAACGCGCAGGTTGTTCCACTTTGACGAGATCTCAAGCAATTTGATTGTGTTATTGAACAAATTCGCCTCTATCTCACGCCAAGAAGCTTCTTTTTTGGTGCAGTTTTTGTACCATTCATGGTTTGCCCTCCAAAGTTCTGGTCTTATCTCCACAGCTGTAATGAATTGTGATATTTCGTGCTGGGTCCACTCATACAAAATATGGCGTGCACGTTTCTTTTTCGGTAGTTTAACAATAGCATCTTCATGCAATCCATTTACTATAATACTTTGATTTTCCATATTAGGAAAAAACCGTTAGATAAATATGCAATATTATAATATACCGAATGAATAAACACAAACTATTTTAAAAATTAGATTAAAAAACAAATCAGGAATACTTATTTACTTTGACACATATCTGCATACCAAAACTATTATTTTATATAGCAAGTAGAATCATATAAAAGTAAACGATTTTTATATGACTATATTGGCATAAATCTTCATATGAGGACATATATTTTGATTTAACATAATGGCATATATATGGCTCAAATTCATCGCCATATATATGGCGTCATACATATTTTGTCAAATATATAAATATGACCCGTCTGAGGCAAAGTTATATGGCAAACTGGCCATATTTATATCATAGTGTAGTGCCACCTTGAATAACATTTTATTTGTTAACATTTCTTGCTTTAAATAAGTATTTTAAAAATTCTAGCTTTTCACATAAATATTCTGGGTTAAAAAACGTACTGCTTTCATTCGGGCAATATGTCAGTAGTGTGAACTGTGAATACAACATACTTTTAACAAAAACGCATATCCTTTGGGAACAAACTTCTTCATTTTGTAATATGTTATAGTAATGCCAACGTCAGAATCTACCACATTTTAAATTAGAAAAATTCATTGTGAACAACAAATCAATCGTTTGACTGGTTAGTGGAGATTCGAATGTTTTTGTTTCGACTGATTTTGACACAGTTGAGCGAACATTTTATAAAGCAAACATTGATTTTAATTTTCGGCCAATTACGAATAGCAACATTTTGATGAGATATGTGCAGAAATCAAACAAAAATAAAATGAATCCAAAAATATACAGATACAAAGCACAGAAAAAAATTCTTCTACTGAAAATTACTCTTTTAGGAAAAAAAACTTGAATTACTTATATGTATCAGGTTTGAGTGCACCCCTATTTAAATACGTTTATTTCACAATTATATACAAATATTTCATTTAACTTGCGATCCATATATACTTAGGTATAGATACTATCATATATGGCAAGTGGCATGTTATGGATTCGTAAAAACAATTCAACTCGAAATTTTTGGTCAAACTTGAAATTACGTTGATAGAGAACGCGAAAAGTGTGGGTCTCGCAATTCTGCCTGTATATCCGTCTGTTTGTCAGTTCGTCTGTCTGTCCGTACCTTGACCTGCAGCCTAAACGAAACAGCTGAAGCGAGTTTCTTCAAACTTTGGACTTAAGGTTTTTAGGGGATTTAGGGGAATTTTTTCTTGGCTCAAAAAATAACGGTATCTGCCGTACAACCACAATTCAAAAAATTATTTATCTCGCTAACGGCTTCACCGAGTTTGACCTATTGTGTTATACAAGAGGTCCTTTTACAAATGTCAACAATTTTAGATATACAAATTTTCTAAAAAAAATTTTTTGAATTTTTAAAAAAGTATCCAGTTTTGGAAACGGGTCTTTATAAATTGCATTTTGAGCATTTTTACTAGCATTTTTAATGCATCAAAATTAAATTTATGAAGCTAAAACCCTATATTGAATGGGCATGATCAGAATCAGGTGACCTCGGTAGAGCAATGAGGGACTGGTCTGGACTTGAAATTGAACATAAGGACAGCACCACTAAAGGAATATGATGATTGGTGTGGCAACCATGACATTGCATCGCAATCGCCTGGCGATGGCGATGGCGACGGCGACGGCGATGCCAATGACGATGGCGCTGGCGATGGTAATGCCGATGGCGATGGCGATGGCGATGGCGATGGCGATGGCAATGGCAATGGCAATGGCAATGGCAATGGCAATGGCAATGGCAATGGCAATGGCAATGGCAATGGCAATGGCAATGGCAATGGCAATGGCAATGGCAATGGCAATGGCAATGGCAATGGCAATGGCAATGGCAATGGCAATGGCAATGGCAATGGCAATGGCAATGGCAATGGCAATGGCAATGGCAATGGCAATGGCAATGGCAATGGCAATGGCAATGGCAATGGCAATGGCAATGGCAATGGCAATGGCAATGGCAATGGCAATGGCAATGGCAATGGCAATGGCAATGGCAATGGCAATGGCAATGGCAATGGCAATGGCAATGGCAATGGCAATGGCAATGGCAATGGCAATGGCAATGGCAATGGCAATGGCAATGGCAATGGCAATGGCAATGGCAATGGCAATGGCAATGGCAATGGCAATGGCAATGGCAATGGCAATGGCAATGGCAATGGCAATGGCAATGGCAATGGCAATGGCAATGGCAATGGCAATGGCAATGGCAATGGCAATGGCAATGGCAATGGCAATGGCAATGGCAATGGCAATGGCAATGGCAATGGCAATGGCAATGGCAATGGCAATGGCAATGGCAATGGCAATGGCAATGGCAATGGCAATGGCAATGGCAATGGCAATGGCAATGGCAATGGCAATGGCAATGGCAATGGCAATGGCAATGGCAATGGCAATGGCAATGGCAATGGCAATGGCAATGGCAATGGCAATGGCAATGGCAATGGCAATGGCAATGGCAATGGCAATGGCAATGGCAATGGCAATGGCAATGGCAATGGCAATGGCAATGGCAATGGCAATGGCAATGGCAATGGCAATGGCAATGGCAATGGCAATGGCAATGGCAATGGCAATGGCAATGGCAATGGCAATGGCAATGGCAATGGCAATGGCAATGGCAATGGCAATGGCAATGGCAATGGCAATGGCAATGGCAATGGCAATGGCAATGGCAATGGCAATGGCAATGGCAATGGCAATGGCAATGGCAATGGCAATGGCAATGGCAATGGCAATGGCAATGGCAATGGCAATGGCAATGGCAATGGCAATGGCAATGGCAATGGCAATGGCAATGGCAATGGCAATGGCAATGGCAATGGCAATGGCAATGGCAATGGCAATGGCAATGGCAATGGCAATGGCAATGGCAATGGCAATGGCAATGGCAATGGCAATGGCAATGGCAATGGCAATGGCAATGGCAATGGCAATGGCAATGGCAATGGCAATGGCAATGGCAATGGCAATGGCAATGGCAATGGCAATGGCAATGGCAATGGCAATGGCAATGGCAATGGCAATGGCAATGGCAATGGCAATGGCAATGGCAATGGCAATGGCAATGGCAATGGCAATGGCAATGGCAATGGCAATGGCAATGGCAATGGCAATGGCAATGGCAATGGCAATGGCAATGGCAATGGCAATGGCAATGGCAATGGCAATGGCAATGGCAATGGCAATGGCAATGGCAATGGCAATGGCAATGGCAATGGCAATGGCAATGGCAATGGCAATGGCAATGGCAATGGCAATGGCAATGGCAATGGCAATGGCAATGGCAATGGCAATGGCAATGGCAATGGCAATGGCAATGGCAATGGCAATGGCAATGGCAATGGCAATGGCAATGGCAATGGCAATGGCAATGGCAATGGCAATGGCAATGGCAATGGCAATGGCAATGGAGATGGCGATGGCGATGGCGATGGCGATGGCGATGGCGATGGCGATGGCGATGGCGATGGCGATGGCGATGGCGATGGCGATGGCGATGGCGATGGCGATGGCGATGGCGATGGCGATGGCGATGGCGATGGCGATGGCGATGGCGATGGCGATGGCGATGGCGATGGCGATGGCGATGGCGATGGCGATGGCGATGGCGATGGCGATGGCGATGGCGATGGCGATGGCGATGGCGATGGCGATGGCGATGGCGATGGCGATGGCGATGGCGATGGCGATGGCGATGGCGATGGCGATGGCGATGGCGATGGCGATGGCGATGGCGATGGCGATGGCGATGGCGATGGCGATGGCGATGGCGATGGCGATGGCGATGGCGATGGCGATGGCGATGGCGGTGGCGATGGCGATGGCGATGGCGATGGCAATGGCAATGGCAATGGCAATGGCGATGGCGATGGCGATGGCGATGGCGATGGCGATGGCGATGGCGATGGCGATGGCGATGGCGATGGCGATGGCGATGGCGATGGCGATGGCGATGGCGATGGCGATGGCGATGGCGATGGCGATGGCGATGGCGATGGCGATGGCGATGGCGATGGCGATGGCGATGGCGATGGCGATGGCGATGGCGATGGCGATGGCGATGGCGATGGCGATGGCGATGGCGATGGCGATGGCGATGGCGATGGCGATGGCGATGGCGATGGCGATGGCGATGGCGATGGCGATGGCGATGGCGATGGCGATGGCGATGGCGATGGCGATGGTGATGGCGATGGCGATGGCGATGGCGACCCAACTAACATTTCATATATCATATATCTGCCTACCACCCGAACGTGGCCATTCTTATGATTTTTTAGTAAAACCTTACAAGCCGTATCAAAGTATTCAATAAAGCTTATTGAAAATGGTTACAGAAAACTTTTAAAGGCAGCAACTTATATAAAAACTGTATGAAGCCTTTTTAAAGTGACATCTGCAAACATCTTCTGTTATATCAATTTTAGAAGCTTATTAGAATGACAGCTAGCAAACTCGGTAAGTCTTCTTATTCTTATTTCTATTCGGCTTTAAAGAACCAGTTATCCAGCTCGTTACATGTATAAGAAATTTGATTCCGCCGAAGGCCCTACCGAGGCCTTATATTAAGTGAAACCTGTGGCACATCAATATTTTTAAGCTAAAAGAAGCTGAATAGTTAGTTGGGAGAAGTGTGTATGCCCTATAAATAGTATCTCATGTAGGGATGGCAATGTACTTGGAGTATATTTATATGAATACTATTTTAATTGAATATATAAATGAGCAACGTTTTATTTTAATGGATACAAATGAAAGGATTTAAGTTGATATGACGTAGCAAGGGAAGAATATTATGTGAACATATGGCGCCAGGCGTATGCTGGAAGGTTTAAATTATCGAAGCTCGAGATAATAAATGATCACTAGTGCGATCCCTTCACCAACCATTGATCAGCTCGAATTTTATCAAAAAACCTGATAAAATTGTGGTTCAGTATGAACAAAAATACGTAGTGTTGGAAAGGCGTAGTGACAGAAATGCGTAGTAGTAGTGAAGTTATTGTCAAAAAAAAACAAAAATAAAGAAAACGATTTTATGATGTGCAGATGGGTAATTGAACTGCCGGATTTATAAACAAAATATTTGCATTAAAGGAGGATGCGATTTGCCTTCGCAACCCACTACTCGCTATTTAGCACTTTAAAAGCAAGTAATAATGTTACGCATTTATGGACTCATCAACGTCATCCATTAACTTAAGTGATGAACTCAACCCGGAAGTGCCAGCTGACGTTTGTGACATACCAACCAATAAAGTTGTAATAAAAAGTTAACCTCGTTTTTCATTCTTATAAATCTTTAAATTATTCTGCGATACGATTGTCGAAACGACGTCATCAGACGATCATCGCCTTACGCGATGAGAGCCCAGTTTTTATTTCTCTTTTTCCCAGGGCCACCAGATTATACGTTATGTGACAACATTACCCCTACTTCTGAGTCAACATTCAGAATCAATGTTAAAACAATCGCGAACTAATTTTACTGTTAATGTACATTTTTTTCTAAAATTTGATATCATTACTGAGGGCAAACATCAGCACTTCTAAAAGAGTAACATTTATTTAAAAAGGACCATACTTGCCTGCATAAATAGGACTTGAGTGTGGCATTATTTCAGGATTTTAACTTAAACAAACTCGGGAGTTGTTGTTTTATAAATCTTATTTGAAACTTAACTAAGACCTGCAAAAAAGACTCCAAAATAAGTACATTCTAGAATTCACCGGTAAAGCTTAGAGTTTTTTGCAGCAAAATTGGTTAAATTCTGAAATGTTTTGTTTTCATAATTCATTATAAATGTTTAACAACATTTTTTTGGGCATTAGTACCTTTGGTGACGTGTTTAATATGGGTTCCAAATATTCTAACTCTTTTTATGTGTCCTCTGTCTCGCTCAAGCATTTTTTGTGTGTGGGTGGGTCGGTTCATATAAATATTATATGAATTATATTCGTCCCTTTTGAACTTGCTATATAGTTGGGCACTTAATAAAGTACGTATATGCCAGGGTGTACGTAGGTAATTTCGATTTTCACAATGGGAGGGGAAAATTGAGCTGGGTAGAGCATTCCACATTCGAGTGTGCGACAAAAGAAAGAATCTCTGTACTTAACAGTACGTCCGAAATTGGGCTAAAGGGTAAACTGATGGGCATTCCTAGAAGCGCCAATATTACGGTTGAATTTTTTAAGGGGAGGAATATGGAAATAACGGTAAAATAACGAAAGATATGAAACATTTCGACGGTGCTCAAGAGATGAGAATGTTTCCGTTATAGTTCTTTCACCTATCATTTTGCTATCTTTTCAATTCAATCCAATAAACTCAAGTGGGTTATTGGAGCACTTGCCCAAATGTGGGAGTTATACTCAAGTTTTGGACGAATAAAGGCTTTGTAGATCACAGCCAGATCAGAAGGGGAGACAAATTTCTTGCATTGACGGAGGAAACCTAAACACTTAGCATCATTTTTAGCGATGGTAAATATGTGGTCGTTCCATAAAAGGTGGTCTGTGACACACATACCGAGGACTGAAAGCTTTTCGGTTTCCTCAGTGCCACTCATTGATAGTTGCATGGGGGGTGGGTTTCGTTTTAACGACAGTAGACAGCATTGAGTTTTTGCAGCATTAAATTCTACACGATTTTTGATTCCCCATTGGACAATGCTGTCGAGATCAGAATTTAATGAGCTGCCGTTCAAGTTCCACATCCGAAGGACATGGATGTCTAATCTAATGAACGAATATGAAAAGCTGAGGGTACTGTCGTCAGCAAAACAATTTAATAGATTAGAAGCTTCAGATAAAAGATCGTTTATGAATATAAGGAAGATAGTCGGAGACAGAACGGAGCCCTGGGGCACAGCAGCATTTATTTTGTGGATTTCAGACTTGAAACCGTCCAATACAACTTGTATTGAAGGGTCCGAAAGGAAATTTCTAATCCAACGAAAAAGAGATACATCGAAGCCAAACCCGCGCATTTTCGATAAGAGAGCTTGGTGCCAAACTCTACCAAACGCTTTTGAAATATCAAGTGCTATAATCTTATTTTCTGCAAAACGATGTTAAGATTTGTTCCACTGTTCGGTGAGATATACCATCAGATCACCAGTGGACCTATTGCTACGAAAGCCGTACTGCCGGTCATGAAGAAGCTTTCGTTCTTCGAGATATTTCTTGAGCTGAAAATCAATCAGCGTTTCCATGACCTTAGAAAGAAGGGACGTAAGCGCAATTGGTCGATAGTTAGAGGGGGAAGAAGACATGCCTTTTTTTGGGACAGGCTGGACAAATGCTGTTTCCCATCCACTCGGAAAGAGACCAGTAGAGTAGGACAGATGGAAAAGCTTACGCAGTGGTTTTGCCAGCGTTGAAGAACACCCCTTCAGATCAATGGGAGGGATAGTATCCGGGCCAGTGGATTTGTGTATCTTTCAGAACTCTGTCAACTGCACGAGTGCGGAAGAAGATTTGTCCCATAGAATAATTTGCGCTCTCAAGTACAGGAGGAGTCATAACACTTTCTGGCAGCCACGAATTAACAGCAAACTGTGTTGCAAGCAAATTGGCTTTATCGATTGAGCTGACAAAAGGAGTATCGTTGAAGACGAGCGTTGGAACCGTGGACGAGGTGGTATTTTGTATGTTTTTTTACAAATGACCAAAAATGTTTACTACCTTTGGGACATTGTAGAATTTTTGCCGTAATTTTTGATTATGTAAAAATTTGGTTCGTCGAATATGAACATTACAGGTCTTTCTAGCTTGTTGAAACTTTTTACGGTTTTCCTCCAGTAGGGTTGGCTTTATAACAACGGAAGCTTACTTCTCTAACCCTAATAACATCTTTACAGCTCGAATCAAACCATGAGTTTTCTTTGGGTTTCATAGATCTCACCCTATTCGGGATAAAATTTCTCATTCCACAAAGAATTAAGTTTGTTATCATATCTGCACTGGAATCAACGTCACTTTCGAGGAAGCACAGTGACCAGTTAAAGTTCCTGAAGAAAACAGTGAGAAACGGTTCTCTTGGGAGTTTTTTTCTTTAACTGTGTTTTGGTGGCACGAGAAATTCGCAGATATGACACAATGGTCTGATGTGCCTAGAGGCGATAATACATTTATAGTGTATTTATCAGGGTCAGAGGTAAGAAACAAATCTAGAGTGTTGGCGGATTGTATTTTTTTTTTAATTTTCTAACATTTCAAAACTGTCATGGATCCTTTATAAAGCAGTAAAAAGATAATCCATAACGTATCCTTTTTGTCCTTATTTTAACTTTTGTGTTTGTTTCGCTGGCCGAATATTCGGCCACTGGCTATACTAGTTTTAATTATTTCTTAAATAATACTCGTTAGGTACATAATATTTTTGAAATTTCACTAAAGCTAATACAACAGTGATAAACAAGAAGTGAAAATGAAAGTGAGAAGTGATAACAAGTCGTACATTTGATTTGAAATAAATCTTTAATTCTTTAGTAAAACAACATAACTGACTCCAAAATATTCCATCCAATTTTTCGTTATCTTCTTCAGGAATCGTGTATCTGTATTAATTTAGTAAAACTTGCATGATTCCATCGGTACCTATATTTTTCGAAGACGAACGTGTCAAATAGTGAATGCAATATGCAATCACAATTTGTACGGTAAATGAACTTTGAGTAAGATTTAAAATAATCGTCTTTATTTCACAGCACACACATACCTACTATTAAACTTTTTCCCTGCTTATCCTTTTGTAAATAAATATAACAATAACACAAAAATGAGAATAGTCCTTTAGACACGAACTATTTATCAACCCAATTCCTGTCTGTTGTTAATAATTACCACGGCTTTTGTATTTATAGGACGAATGCAAATTTCTTTGTATAATTTGGTGGAAATGTATTTTTGAAGTATTTTTATTTTTTTTATAAAATATGTACAAATCGAATAAGAACTATTGTCTTTTATAAGTGGGTTACATATATAAGTCTGAAATCTTAGCGATAGTTAAACAAGTATTTGAACACTGATTCAGACTCGGTTCAAACTGTTAACCGAACAACTACGGGGTTCACATACATTTCTTGAATCCAATAATCCCTTGTTGTTTGAAAATTTTGGAAAACAATAATTTCCCAGAGGCTTGATAAAAATCGCTCGATCTGTGTAAGCGACAATTCTGAAATGAAAAAAGTCTACCTATTTAAATTTCATAAATTGCGAATGGCCATGTATACGAGTACTTTTATTATTTTAAGACATCCTTCCTTTAAAACATAACAACAGCTAAATAAATGCATATAATTACGCCTTTGTATAGCAAGATGATCCTGACGATGGATCCTGAATGAAAAGGTGAACCCTTTTAACACTGAAATAATATTTAAGTTAATTTTAACTCTGCAATCAGGAAGTTATAACTATATATACATTTTCAATTGCTCTTCTTTTTAACATCCAATTAACACCTAAGACTTTTCTCACCGCATCTATTTAGTTCAGCTTCAGCCTAATTTATATCCCTTTCATGAGTCTCCCACTTAACTGGAAAGATGAATTATTTTAAAAAGAATAATTCATTTCATTTTGGAGGACGATTTTTATAATATTCTTTCCATTTTCAACAGGTTGCTTTTGCGCTTGAATTTTTAATGAAAAGATAACATTCTTAGCATTTTCATACATTTAACATTTTGTATTCCCATGGCATTGCTGTTCGCTCTGTGATATCCTTTAAACAAGCCAATTTTATACTACAAGCTGCTGCGCTACGACCGACCTCCAGAGGTTTAATCTAAAATTCTTATGAACTATTTTGCATTGTTGTTTGTTGGGAAATTTGTTGACGCGAAGTTGAAGGTACATAAATGCATGTGGGTTGTGGTTGTTTCGTCCTTAGTTTGAGTTTTGTTTGATTAGATATGAGGAATTGTATTTTTTGTTCTTTTTTTCAGTATGCTCGAGGGTATTTTGGTTGTTGTTTTTTTTTTTTGGCTCGGGCCAAATTAGTGTGACACGTGAAATCAAGATAACTTTTTAGACAGAAGTCCACGAATTCTCGTTAGTTGCCTCGGTTTTAGATATGGATAGGTGTAATGAAATTATTTAGGGATTAAGAATAATTAATATATGTAATTGATTAACTGAATGATAACGAACTTAACGCTCTTAGCTAAGGATTACTAGGTCCTAACTTCACAGGCCGAATTCGGTGGGTTATAAGAGGGTGAAAATTCCACAATATTAGAAATAATAAATAATGAATAAATTTGATGGCGCTCGTGAGGAACCAGGCCTAGTGACTTATATCTATAAAATAAATAAAAATAAAAATAAATAGAGTGGCGCAACGGTTCGTGAAGAACCAGGGTCTAGTCACAAACGATTCGCAACCATTCCTGTCTGCGCGTGTCGATAGGAATGGAAGGGACCTACAATTGTATGCCGAATCCGAATGGCTAGACGAAAAGCACTTCTTCATGACAATTGATTATCTTGGAGGATTTGTCAATTCCTCGCAAGAGGCAGTAACCCTGAATAAAAAAAGAGGCTGGGAAGCGAACTCAACCCTTCAGCGTGACAACGCACTAACCATTACGCTACAGGCTACTACTGACTTATATCTTTCAACCATTACTTTGTGCAACAGGACAGGAGGAGATCTAAAATTGTATGCCGAATTTTAATGGATAAACGAGATGTACTATTTTTTCCTCGAACGAGGCAAAAGCCCTGAAAAATACTTTTTTGTTTTAAGTCGAACGCACTGAGAATCGAACACAGATTCTATCGTGACACTAACTATTAAGACCAAGAGTCCATAGCAAAGTCTTGGGTGTGAAAGTGAACTACAAAATAAGAATATGAGTCGAAAGTTGTGTACACGGTCAGGCTAATAAAAAAAATGCAAGTCTTGCTGTCTCTGGCGGCGGCTTAAATGCGTAATATTTTGTATTTGTATTTGTATTTATTGAGTGAACATTTTCTGTACAGTAAGAATATAATTCTTTAAGGCTGCACAGTATTACATAATTTTAGAAAAAATAAAAGATAAAAATTAACATATTTAGAAGAATTAAAAAATAATTTAATTTAAACATTGAGTAAAGTTCCAAAAAGCATGGTATAATATGCATTGGTGACTTAACCGACTGAGTGTTGTAAAAAATGTGTTGTTTGCTTGTAGGATGAATTCAAAGAGTTTTTATGGCAATAATAAACTTGTCAGTGCTATACCTGGCGATGGCTGTCAAAGCGATGAGGATCTAGCTTCGGATTCTGGTGATGTATATGTTCCTCAGAGTGAACATCGAAGAAGTTCAGTGGTAATCCCGGAGACAGATAGCGATTTTTCCGATGACGAACCCGAACCAATTCTTCCGAAAACGACAAAATCGATATCGAAGAAAGCAAAGCCTGCTAAAGTTAAATGGGTAACGCAACATTTAGAGCCCTTTGACGGGGAAAATTTTAAATTTGCAGGAATAACGCAGTTACCGGAGTTTATTGAAAAACTGGAATCACCTGCAGATTTTTTTTATTCCTTTTTTCAAATGAGCTTATCGACACCATAGTAGAGCAATCAAATCTTAAATCTGTACATGATAACATTAACAAACCAGCAAACATTAGTAAACATGAAATGGAACAATTCATTGGAATGATAATTTTCATGTCAATAGTAAAACTACCTACATCGCGGCACTATTGGAACAAGACTATTGGACAATCAAAAATATACGAAACTATGACATCCAACAGATTTGAAGCCAGAAAAAAAAATCTTCACTTTAACGACAACAACAATTTTATTCCCTATGGCAATCCAGGACATGACAAGCTTTTTAAAGTGCGACCACTTTTGAACGGCATTAGGCATAGCAACTTTTACTCGTGCCAAAAGAAGAATTTTTAGCAGTTGATGAACAAATAATATCAACTAAAGTTCGACATGACCTCAAACAGTTCAATCCCGCAAAACCTCATAAATGGGGATACAAAAATCAAGTCTTGAGTGGGGTATCTGGAATTAGTTATGATTTTGACATTTTTGCAGGTGATCAAAGTAACACTCATCCTGAAGGCGCTCCTGACTTAGGTGTTAGTGAAAATGTGGTAACTCGTCTCACGGCAACTGTACCTACAAATGTCAATCATAAAATCTTCTTTGACAATTGCTTCAACAGTCCTAAACTCCTGGTTCATCTTACGAAAATTGGTCTATTGCCATTAGGTACTGTGCGTCTTAACCGTATTCCCAATTTAGAAATGCCTTCAGAAAAAGAACTTAAGAAAAAGGGAAGATGATTCTACATTGAAAAAGTTGCTGTCATAGAAGGGGTTCGGATAAGTGCTGTCACTTGGTTTGATAACAAGTTAGTTCATATGCTTTCAACATATGTAGGAAGCGAGCCAGCTACTACAAAAAAAGATATTTTCGAAAAGAGAAAATGTTTAAGGATATTAACTGCCCTCAGGCTATAACAGTTTACAATCAGCATATGGGAGGTGTGGATTTATTGGATGCTATGCTTGGCTTATATAGAATTCATTTACGTTCCAAAAAATGGTATAAGAAGATTTTTTTTCATATGGTAAATATGTGTGTTGTCAATTCTTGGATTCTGTGGCGAAGGAATAATCCAGAATTATATATGGCTCTTTTTGACTTAAAGCAAGCAATCTCCGAACACCTATGCAAATCTGGAAAAACTGTAATGGCACGGAAAAGAGGGCTCCCTACAATTTTGGCTACTGACCAAAGCAGAGATGGAACTCCACTACGTTGCGAAAGTCATTTTGGTCAAAGAGGTCCAGCACCATCCAATTCCGGAACACCAATTCGGCTTAAAACACCGACAGCAAAACGAGCTAGAACACAGGACTATCCATTGACCTCAGAGATGGCAATAAAAACGACAAAAATGCAAGGTTTGTCAACTGAAAACCTACACCAAATGCAGGAAATGTAACGTGTTCTTATGCTACAATGATAAGAGGAACTGTCTGGCTAAATTCCATGAATAATAATAATCATTTATCATTTAGCCTTTAATGCATAATAAACCATATATGGGCTCTTAATTTTTGATTGAAAATGGCCTTAGTGCATGATGACCCATATATGGGTTCTTTATCTAAAACATTATACATTATATATAAAAAAAAAAACTATGTAAAACTTTTTCTTAAACCTTAATAAAGATTAATTAATGTTATAATTTTTTTTTTCGTTGCCTTCATAATTCATGCAGTAGAGGGTTAAATTTATGTAAGACAAAGACAAATGTATATACATGATCGAAGCATTTCATTTTTGTGGTGAATCATTTATTTGTAATGACTTAAGTGTATTGTTTGATCCTATGAGTATTTCATAGTAATAAATATAGGAAAAGTAATTAAATATTGTTTTTGATAATATGAAAGTGAATTTTGAGTGCGCGTTTAATTTGTTCACAAATGTAAGGGAGCTACTTCGAAAAACAACAACGCGCTCTTTATATTATGCTTACAAATACAAACAAATTGAGGTTTACTTAACTATGCAACACTTTGAAACTACGTTGATGGCACTTTAAATGCCATAAAAGTGGATCGCAAGGTAAAATATGGATTTCAATGTAAAATGAATACGTTTCACTTTGAACCAAGGTTGAGTGCACTTTTAAATGATAACGTTTCACTTTACAACAACGTTGAACGAAATGTAAATGTACAAAAGCTGATTTCGATGCATAAATAAATACGTTTTACTTTGAAACTAGGTTGAATCTCTTAAAATTACGTCGCATATTCAAATTGACATTGTTTCAACGTTAAAATGAATATGCTCCACTTCATTTAAAAAACTTTAGATCAAATACGCTCGTATTTAACTTAAGAAAGCATTTTTTCCCTCAGTGAGGTAAAAACTGAACTAATAACTTTAATGTTACATTATAAACGAAATTAGCTCAATATCTGTAAAACAGTACCTACTTTTAAACTGGTTTCGACTCATTGTGATGTCAACTTCATTGCAAACCGAATTGAACAGTGACAACGTACGAGAAATGGGCTCATTAAGTTCATAATTAGTTCTGTGAGTAGAAACATGGAAAAAGTAAACATCTGCTCCAGTGGTACAGTGGTTATAGTGTTTGACTGTGGATTCGAGCCCCAGTCTAGATAGCATTCTTTTCTATATTCCTTAGTTTCAATTGGATGCCACCAGTGGAATTACATGAGATAATAAACATCTAATTCTCAATCCACTGTGCCAACAAAAATCTTTCCTTTCCTTCTAACTAGTGCCGTGCATTGCATTTAAAAGACCTCAGGTCTTACAGGCATATAGTTAGTATTATAATTATTATTATTATTCTTTCTGGCACATAAAAGTATATAAGATTTATTACTTACTTACTTACTTAGGTCCTCGGACCTATTACGTCCGTTATGTTTCCCTTACGGGACATAGGGCCTCCACTACACCTACGCGCCATCGTGTACGATTTCTTGAAATATATTTCAGCTCTCTCCAACTTTTCCCCAGTCGTGCCGATTCCTGTTCGACCGTTCTTCGCCATGTACTTCTAGGCCGGCCCACTTGTCTTCCCTCCTGTGTGAGCGGGTTCCACTGCATTGCTTGAGATGCAATGCACCGATCGCCTTTTCGAAGCGTATGGCCAATCCACTGCCACTTTCTTCTTCGTATAATGGAGTCTATGGGCTCCTGACCCGTTCTCGTATGAAGTTCGGCATTGGAGATACGGTTGGGCCAGAAAATCCTCAAGATGTTTCGTAGACATCTATTAACGAAGGTTTGCAGCTTTCTAGTGACAATTTCAGTGACTTTCCAAGTGCTGCAGCCGTAAAGCAGAACGGATTCAACATTGGAGCGGAACAGTCGTAGCTTGGTCTTTAAGCTAAAAGAGTTGTTTCTCCATATTTTGGACAGCATTCCGAACGCAGCCTTTGCTTTTCTGATTCGGCTGTTTACGTCCAGTTCAGTTCCGCCACCCGTAGAGATAATACTCCCAAGATATTGGAAATCCTCTACCATCTCTACCGGTTGTCCAGAAATATTTACTTGGATTGATGAGGAAGTTCCAAGGCTGATCCTTTTAGTTTTTGCCGAGTTGATCTTAAGCCCTACGATTTCTGCTTCTCTCTCCACCCTTGTTGTCATTTGATGGAGATCCATGATCCTATGTGATCAACACAGGAAGATCCAGTGCGGAAACCTGCTTGTTCGGCGTCGAGTGTGTCTTCGAGGTGGTCTTTAATTCGGTCCAATATTATCCTTGCTATTATCTTGGCTACTGCAGGCAGAACGCATATTCCTCTCCAGTTTTCGCACTGTGTGAGATCTCCTTTCTTTGGGAGCTTGACAATCATTCCTTTTTTCCACTCTTCAGGAAAGCTCTCTGCTTCCCAAGCTGTCTTAATAAGTGGGTGCAGTAGCTCGCTCGATGTCGTTGGGGCTGCTCCTAAGAGCTCTGCAGGAATACCGTCAAGTCCAACCGCTTTGTTGTTCTTCAGTGCTTTGATGGCGGTGATAATTTCTTCTTTACTGGGGGGTACGGTGCGTATTCGGGAAATTGTTACTTCGGGTAGCTCAGTGGGAATAGGGTTCACTTCACTTGCGAAAACGCGGTTTAAAACCGCAGAAAAGTGTTCCCTCCACCTTATGAGCTGGTCCTCATCCGAAATTAGCAGGGATCCGTTTGTGTCTTTAACCAGGTGTTGTTTAGAGCTCTGGACACCAGTGAGCTCTTTGGTAATTCTGTAGACGGTCCTACTGTCACACCTACTAGCGGCTTCTTCTGCTTCTGTAGCCAGTGCGTTGATGTAGTTACGCTTATCACGTCGCACACTACGGTGAACTTCCCTCATCTTCATGCGGTACGTAGACTCAAGCTCGTTTCTCACTGCTGCTGGGGTAGCTGCGATGCGAGCTTTAAGGTGTTTCCTTTCTTCGATCCTTGCCCAAGTTTCGTCGGAAAGCCAAGCACTATTTCTTCCTTGCGCCCGGCCGACTATACTTTCAGCACCGGATATGAACACATTTTTCACAGCACACCAATGATTTTCGATAGATGTGGTTTCCGTGCTGCTGATTGCGTTCAATCCTTGTGAAAGGTGGTCCCCTAGTTGTTGGCGCACTGCAGGATCCTTTAGTCTATCTGTATTAAACTTGGGCATTCGAGTGTTTCCTTGGGATCTCCGAACTGCAGCTGTACGCAATCTTACGGTAGCAACCATCAGATGGTGGTCCCGGGCCATTCCCATGTCAGCACCTCTTCTGTTACGGACGTCCTGGAGACTGCTTCTAAAACGCCGGCTGATCGCGAAGTGGTCAATTTGGTTGGAAGTTGCTTGTCTGTCAGTCGACACCCAACTGACTTTGTGGCACGTCTTATGCTCGAACATGGTCCCTCCAATAACAAGGCCGTTGGCGTTGCAGAAATCGACAAATCGTTCGCCATTGTCGTTTCGGTTACCAACACCATGTTTTCCCATGACATGCCTTAGCCCAGTGTTGTCATTGCCAACCTTGGCATTTAAGTCTCCCATCACCATTACTATATCACCTCGTGGAACGCTATCATAAGCAGCACTCAGCCGGTTATAAAAGGCCTCCTTCTCCTCGTCAGAAGAGAGCAAAGTTGGGGCGTAACACTGTATGATGGTGACGCGACGTACTCTAGTCCGGAACCTGGCTTTCAGGATCCTGTCACCTAAAGGCTCCCAGGAAATTAGGCTTTTGAGAGCTGTTTTGGAAAGCAGCAATCCAACGCCAGATTCCCGAGCGCTTCCAGGTGTTTTTCCGGAATAGAATAGTACAGTGTTACGGGTTGGTGACTTGAACTTCCCCGAACCCAGCCATCTAACTTCACTTATCCCTAAGATGTCCATCCTATACCGCATGAATTCCTTCTCTAGTTGCAGGAATCTGGCATTCTGAGGACCTTCTTTTCCATTATCAAGAAGCGTCTTCACATTCCAGAAACCAATCTTTGTCCGGGTACAATAGCCAAAAGTCGTCAACGAGTTATCATTAATTATCCGAGGCGTAGTGTTGGTTTCGGTAGCGGGTTGATTTCAGTTACGGAGAATGCTAACCTCCGTAACCTATCCTAGAAAGCTAGGCCTTTTCGCACTTGTAATTTTATAAGATTTATTGATTCGATAGAATTTAATCGATTTGAAACAATAAGCGTTTTTTATAGATAAATGTATACGCAGCGCACCAAAATTTTACACTGGAAACAACAACAAAGGAAAAGTGCGGATACTACATAATCTGTTATTATGTTTTGTGATTTTTAAAAAATGTCTAATATTTTTTATATTTTTTAAGAATCACAAACAAAATAATAACTCATTATGTAGCATCCTAACTTTTCCTTTGTTGTTGTTTGCAGGGTAAAAATTTGCTGCGCTGCGTAATTTACCAAAAAAATCGCCTAATATCTTTGATAAAAATTATTTGAGCAATCCTTCTGAAATCAATCAAGATTTTGTACCAATTAGGTCACACCTTGAAAGACAATTTGGCGTATCGCCAGACCAATTTAAATTTCGTAAAGCGAATCGCGTGAATCTTTTTTGAATTTGCTCAATTCTAATTATTCCATTCGCATAGAAAAATGGGCACCAGATTATAATTAGAACAATATTGCAAATAAGGAAGTATTAATGAATTGAATCTTTGAAATCAGATGCGTTTCGATTTAGAAATCTAGAAATAAAGTCAGTATGGGCACGAAAATCTTATTTAGCGTCAAGGAGTACACCCAGATCTATTATCAACTCAACTCTTAAAAGAGGTAGAGGATCATTACCAAATTTGTACGTAAAATTAATGACATTTAGTGATCGAGTCGCACTGAAAATTTTATATTTGGAGAAATTTAATTGAAGGTGATTGTATCTGCACGTCAAGCAAGTCAATGTCCATCGGAACTCTGAAGTTTCCCTCAATCTTAAATCGAGTGGATGGCATAATAAATTTTGACATCGTCAGCAAATATTAGACAAAGGGCATTCCTAAAAACTGAAGGTAAATCATTTATAAATAAAGGGAAGAACAATGTGCCCAGATGACTACCTTGAGGAAGACCTGAGTCAACATCAATAGGACTTGAGTAGTACCCATTTATTTCCACAATCTGCTTTCTATTTGAAATAATCAACTTAGAAATGAGCTATTTCAACCCATCTTCATTCGTTTTTGAATAAGCCAACCGTGATGAACTCGGTCGACTGCTTTAATGAAATCTGTGTAGAGTACATCCACTTGATAACCTTTCTCCATTTGGGTTAAGCAATAATTCGTAAGGAGACATAGGTTTGTGGCTGCTGAGCGGCCCTTGACAAAACCATGTTGACAAGGCGACAGTAACTCTTTTAAAGAACATAGTGTTGTACATAGAGTACATCGTGTTAACATCTGGAATAAAATCTTTATTATAAGAAACTTTAAAATTTTTTTAAAAAGTTGGCAAGATGATTGGATATCATTAGATTTGTCATTATCGTATTCCATCGACTGAGGAAAAGAGGAGGTACTTTTTCGCTTCAAGTTTATAAAAACCCAGAACGATTTACTTTTTTTCCTTATGTTTGACTCAGTGGTACATATAAGAAACGGTTGAGAAAGTCAAATTCTCTTCTGAATTGATGGAACGGATTTCGATCTTCGGCAAACCCTGTTAATCAAAAATGCTTGAAAGCTTTATTTTTGACATTTCCTAAATTGTTTAGCCTTTTATTATGCCATGGCAATTTAAATGGCTTTTTCTTTTTTAAGGTAGTGAGTAGTGATAGGAAGTCCAGTTTTACGGAAGACATTTTAAATTTAATAAAGCAACGTGATCATAAGCATACATGCGATGGAAGCGTTTTCGCCTTCTGAAATTTGTCTACTCTTGGCATACTAAGATGCAACGTTTGTCAAAAAATCAGAGAAGCAAACTGTAAACTGTATTCAAAGCGCTTAATCAAAAATCTACCATCGTTATGGCAGAACATTCGAAAACTTGGTGTTGGTAGAAAAAAAGAAAATTACTCCTAGAATGTATGCCCTAAATTCAAAACAATCAAAATGGGGATATGAACCAGATTAACGACCCCGAAAATGCAGCTGCGCTGTATGATGTTTTTGAAGAGTTGCTGGTTGTTGACCCGACAGAAGAGAATGGAGGCTATCGGGCTGTTGATCCCGATAGTGAACATTATTTTCAGTTTCAATGAATTGATGATGAAGATACTACTCGTTTATCAAAACAAGAATTTAGACCAATCTCTATACTTTGTCGTTCCTATCTAAAGTATTGGAAAAACTTCTTCACAGACAAATTTCAGGATTTGTATAGACTAATTAACTCTTGACTGTTATAGACATGTCTGGTTTTGTACAAGGCTATAGTTGTATCTGCTACTACTTTAAGGGTTTCAGAAGATATTATGGTATAATTTTTAGTGTTTCTAGGGTTTCTAAGGCATTTAACACTGTCAATCACAGGAGACTCATACCAGTAATGCAAGATGAAATTTTAAGAAACCCACTAAATTAAAAAAAAAAAATCACACTAAATTTGTACTGGGAGGAAAAAAAAAACAACCATAATTTTTCTTCCAACTATTACATAAATAATTACAAAAAAAAATAATTTAATGTTGAGTAAGAAAAGTGAACGAATACTTACTTCTCATTTTTTCAACTTAAATAAATAAGTCTTAAGCTTAAGAACAAGGGTATTAAGAAAACAAACACTTAAAAATATTTTATTTAAAGATAAGTGGTCTACTTTTTTATTAATAAAAACAAAATACAAAAAATAGAAAAAGATTAAATAAAATAATCAGCCCTATTCTGAGTTCCGCATGAAAGAAAATCCGCCCGGAAAAATTACATTTCATTGTTCCCTTATTGTGAGTTTCGGGCGAAAAGATTTCCATTTAATTTTTGGTGGCGAACGAGGACACACTTAGTAAAATGGACAGTGAAACTCAGAATAGCTTCTAAAAATCCGACTGAACAAGACATTTTCGGGCGAAATGTTTTCCGGGTGAAACTCACAATAGGGTGAATGTAAAATTAAATAAAATAAAATGCTTTAGGCTAGGAACATATTTTTAAAAATAAAACTTTTTGCAATGCTTCCAAAGTTTCGTCAATCTCATCGTCATCATCTTTGCTGCCCTGTATATAGATTTTCCAAATTGAATTTAAATAGCATTGCTTTTGAAGGTTCGAAATTCATACAGCCTTTATTGCCTAAGCTATAGCGAACTCTTAAAACTGCATCTGCTGTTTCTATACTAAGTTGATTCCTTTGCTTTATTCTTCACTATACTGACTATTGAAAATGCTCTTTTAACTGAAGCGTTGGAGAAGGGGATACTCAATAGTGCCAAAACGAAGTCGCATACATTTTTGTAAGTGGCTTCCCCTGCAGAGTTTTTAGCACCTGACACTTCAGCCCAGAAACCTTCTGGAGTGTTAAGTTCACGCCACTCAACGCGGTGAAGAACACTCCAGTCGCTTACAACCGCGTCGAAATTTTCACAAATATTTCGGAATTTCATTGCAATTGAAGATATGTCTGTCTTTATTTGCGGAGTAGCTGGTAGCCGAGAGAAAACACTAATTTTTTTTTTTAAAATTTCAATATTTGCAGGTATTCGAAGCTGCAGCTGTTCGCATAGGGCTATCCGAAAATCTTTACATCTTTCCCTTCATTAGTCCAGCTCCAATTTTTGTACATTTTTGCTGCCTTCCAAAAAATAGTGACCGAAATTTATGCAGTCTGGTCTCATAACCAAGTCCCGAAAAAAAACTTGTATAAATCTAAATACTACATACATACATAATATGTTTGTATATGAGAATACGGTATGAGTGAAAAAAAAAGTTGGAGAAATATGGGTACATTGTTATATCAAGTAAATTGTCGAATTTTTTCCCAACATAAAAAAAAAGTTTGAAATAATTTCCCAGCATAAATCCCACCATACATTTTTCCCACTATTCTTCCCACCATAGTGTTGATTTCCAACCATTTTGGTTGGAAAAACCACCAATCTGGGAACACTGACTCATATCAGAACTAAAGGAGATGTTCCGATTCTCAAAGTCGATAAAGCTTAAAATTTTGTTATTCTTTTTAATTTCACCTTAACCTGGGAAGACGGAACTCATGGCTCATTCCTCATTACGAAGTATCTCCGTAATCAGTAGCGAATCCAGGGGGGTTGCTATAGGGGCTAAAGCCCCCCCCCCCCACAGCCGAATAATAAAATAATTAAAAATAAAGAAAGCAATACATAACAACTTGTAGAATTTTATATTCCCTCTAAAATATTGTAAGTTATGAAATTTGATGGACAAAATAACATGGTTGGGGCTGAACTATTTGCATACATGTCATGTAATTTTTTTTCTAAGTCCTGTTGGGGGCTATGTATGGACATGTTTCATGCAACGACAATTTTTCCCAAAAAAATAAAACCCAGAAAATTGGGAAGAAAAAAAACAGTTTTGGAGCAATAAGGTCTGAGAATATTGGACAAAAAACCTAGCCAGGGTTAAGCAACTTACTTCCGAAAAACTAACCTTATTCCAGAGAGTTTTGGGGGCTCAAGTCTAGGGACTGCCAAGGTCCGAAGTTGGGGCTAAGGCTTGAAGAGATAAGTAAAAAGAGATAAAAATGGCCGGGGCTTAACATTAACGTGTCAAATTCCCCAACTGTTTATACTAAAAACAAAGCTAATTTACCGAAAGAAACGCATTTGAGGATTAAATCATTTGAGAACAATGGGATGTCAAGTTTAGTGTAAATGTTTAATACAACAGAAATTGTTTCTCCCGGCCTTGGGTGGGCTTAGAAATTTTCGGGACTACGTTTCCAAAATTTGAAAGGTCCAAGGCAATAATTGTACATACAAAACATTTTTGTACTAGGCAATTACATACAAATTCTCTAGTCAAGGAGCCAAATTCCAAAAGCGTGAGTTTTCTCTGTGCGCGCTCAGAAAATCATGCAAAAGCAAATGAATATTGCAATTTTATTACTTAAGGTCTCAAACTGGATCTCCAAACTCCAAGCCCCCCCCCCAGAGCCAAATCCTAGATCCGCTACTGTCCGTAATCAAAGTATAATTTACCCCCCCTCCCCCAAAAAATATCCGGCTTAGTTTAGTAAAATCCTTCATTATTTCTTATATCATGAATGTCAAATTTTTACCAGCCATAGTTCAGAAATGAAAAGAAACCTGTCAGTGGCTTTCAATAATGCTACTCGACTCACTATGTGTACAATCTTCAACGATACGACCATATTTCGGAACTCAGAACGTCCATTTCGTAAGGCAGTGGAACAGTTAGCCCTCATCCATCAGAAGGCTTTGAGGTACCAGGCAGCTTGAGACGATTTTATTTAGGCATTTGGCAATAAATTAAAACTATATGAGATTTAGTTAATGTTAAAATTATTTGAAAGTTAAATCATGTTATAGAGTTGAAACAAAAGAGAGGAAAATGAAAAAAAAATCTCGAGATATCTTATTTGTCGTTTTGAAAATAAATCAAATTCTCAATATTAATGTTAAGTCATGAAATTTTAACTTAAATTCATCAACTTTAAGAGTTTAAATATTTTTATTAAATTTTATATCAATGATTTCCAAGAACATCAAAATTTTGGATACATTTCAAATTGTTTGATATTTTTTTTTTGTTTTGGTTTTTATTTTCAAATAAAACTTAACTAATAACTTTAAATTGAACTGATTTTTAGTTTTATTTTTTTTTTCTACAAAAAATCTGCATCCGTTTCAGTCTTCTTACAGCCATCCCGAAATCATACGACCTGTTACCTGTGATTTGCCTCGGTCACCACCAGCAGCAGCACTACTTTGACCAACATTAATCTTTACTGGTACTTTCTTTTCTGCAGCTGCAGCTGGTTTCGGCTTGTCATCGGGTTTACCTGCGGGCTTATCTGCAGGCTTATCACTAGGTTTATCTGCGGCCTTTGTTTCACCACCACTACCACCAGCAGCACCACCACCGGCTGGTTTGTCTGCAGCAGTAGTGGCCTTTGGAGCACCTGCTGGTGGAGCAGCAGAAGCAGGCTTATCTCCTGCGGCTGCTGGGGCTGCACCAGCTGGTGCAGTTGGAGCTTGACCTCTGGCAGCTGTTGCTGTTGTATCGGGTGGTTTGGCTGCATCACTCTTAGTAGCTTCGGCTTTCTTGGCTGCTGCATCTGGTTTGGCTGCTTCGCCTGGTTTAGCAACATCTGGCTTGGCGGCATCTTTCTTCGCTGCATCAGGTTTGGCTGCTGCATCGGGTTTAGCATCAGGTTTCGCTGACTTAGCTGCTTCGGCTGGTTTTGGATTTCCAACTGGCTTTGTGGGATCGGCTGCCTTACCTACTGTCTTATCTGCTGGTTTTGGTTTGGCATCTCCTTTATCTGCTGCTGGCTTGTCTCCGGGCGGAGGAGCTGGGGCAGAACCTTTGATTGAAGCTGTTGCTAATTTTATTGATTTTGTCTGTAAAGAAATAATTTTAAGAAACATTTTATAATATGTTTTCTAATGTTATTGAAAACGAGAAGAAGTTTTAAGACTTGGCATGCATTAACTAATCGCACGTAAGACTGGAATTATGCTAACATACCAAATCGTCTTTTTTCTTCGGCTCGACTGATTTCATCGATCCGATTAATTTTGGTGCTTCGCTTTTTTTAGCTGCTTCTTCCTCTTCAGCAGCTGTCAATTTCTTCTGCATGAATTTAACATAAGCGACTCGAGTTGCCCTTGTAACGTCACCCAATTTTGGATTGTATTCTAAAGTTAATAAAAATCGTCAATGAATTGAAAAGTATTTATAATAGGCGTGTTTTTTTTTTCTAAGTCTATAGCCAGCTCATTTTTTGGGCTTTAACTATAGCCGTGTCTTTTGAGAGAGTGACTAGCAACTCAGCAAAATGTTTAATCGCTAAACAATAACAAAACAAATTATTATAGCGAATTTTGTTTGTGTTTTATGTGTAAAACTTCTACTGAGTTGCTAGTCACTCTTTCAAAAAACACGGCTTATATGTTTAATGTGGACCATTGGGTACAGGTAGTTAAATGACAGTCAAAAAGGTAGATACACTCACCAACAAGTCGATTCTGGTTCATACCAAGGCCTTCATTGGCTTCATTAATAATCTGCCGTCTCAAGCTCCTCTGGCTACGTCGTTGCATAGAAGATCGCTTCGAACCAATTGGATCCGCTGACATTGTATTTTTTCGGGCAATAGCATTCCAATCCTTCTTTTCGCTGCATATGAAAGATATCCAATTGAGCTACTTCCGGTCAAAAACTCCTCTACTTACCCTTTCATTGATTGTTTCTTGCCAATAACTTTGGCAATTGAAGAGAATACATCGACAGTCGCGTCCGAGCTTGCAATCATTTCCTGTTGTAAATTCTCCACGAAACCAATTTGGAAGTCCTTTAGAATACGTCTTTCCATTACTTTGCCCTTCTTTGTACCAGCAGCAGCTGAAAATCAATTCAAAAATTATGTATTGTTGGTTCCTTTTAAGCTCTACGACTTTAATTTAAGCAAAAACAACAACGTATATACCTTGTGTCTTCTTTTCAATATCAGGCACATCGAATTTATTATTTTGGAATATTTCCAACAACTCAAAGCGCAACGAACTAATGTCCTGACGCACTTCAATGATGTCATCTTCAGTTATGCCAAAGTCGTCACGTTTCCTTTGCTCGGCGGTGACAAATCGTCGAATTAGTAGCTTCATCACTTTGTCGTGCAGAGATTGTGACTTCTCCATTGATTTTCGCTGCATGGTAAATTTAAATTAATTTCTTATATTTAAAATATTTAAATTTTTGCAATACTTCTAAGAATACAACTTAGAAATCTGTGTATACATTGCTCTGACTGCGGATGACACAGCCAAGCAGAGATCAAGGCGACACAATGACGCCACAACTTCCATTGCAATTTATGACCAACAATTTGTAATTTGATTAGGGCTATAGGTAGCTGATGGAGGGGGGTTTTATTTGATTGAAAGGCTTGAACGCCTTTTGACTTTGGTAATTTGTTTTTACATTTGGCTATTTTTTGTTCAAAGGATTCAAATGGTTCCGTTTATTATTTTTTCTTACAGAGGCAAATTTGTAATCAACATCAGACAATATAAAATGCACAAATGGACTGCTGTAGATAGGAAAAAGTAAGGATCAAAACCCTTTACGAATATTGAGTATCTAGTAAAATTATTTTCAAAATAAAAATTCTGTGTTAAAAATGTTAGATGAAAGAAATGCTTTATGGAAAACTGTGTAGTTAACTCATTTTTAGTTAAGGAAGTAAAATACCCTAATTGAATGTACGTACTTGCTTTTCTAATTAATAACTAGAATTTATTTCGACATTGACGGTGTATATAAATGGTTCGATAACATTTTTATATCGTTACTGAGAAAATATTTAAAAGAAAGCTAGATAACAACTTTCATTTTTTTTTGATTTAATACAAAAGCAAAACAAGAAAATGTGAACAAAAAGTGGAATCTACAAAAAGAGCAATTTGTTTAAAAACTTCAAATCTTTATTTCCTCTCGTCGCATTTTTTGGAAAACAAAAATAAAAAAAAAAAAAATGGTATGCAGTCTATAGAGATCACATGAACGACCCACGTGTAATCAAAATCTTTAGAGTCGTTTTTGAGAAAACTTCATAAAACTGAAATCGTTCTATCTTAGCTACCCGTTCTAGATAAGCTTAAGCAAAAAATTTAGTTTCTTTTCTGAATATGTAATCAAACCACATAAAAATGCTTCACTCTAAACTTGAAGCAAATCCGTCAAATATTTTAAGCACAGACGCACAGATGCATAGACAGAAAAACGGGCGTCCGTCGGCGTCCGTCTTGCCGATCATTTATTTTCCTGCCTATTAATTTTACCTAATGGCAGGCAGTGGCGGATCCAGGGGGGTGGCTATATGGGCTAAAGCCCCCCCCCCCCACAGCTAAGTACTAAAATAATTTGAAATATAGAAAACAAAACTTTACAACGTGTAGAGTTTTATTTTCATCTAAAATATTGTTTCTAAGCCCTAAGCTAAAGCCTGAAGCAAATTCGACAAAAAACAAGTGGGGGCTATGAATAATGGACATGCTTAATGCAACGACAATTTTCCTTAAAACAAAACCCAGCAAACTGGTATAAAAAAACAGCTGGGGTTAATATGGTCTGAGAATATTAGACAAAAACCGTAGTCAGGGTTAAGCAAATAACTCCCTAAGAAATAAACTTATTCCAGAGGCTGTCTAGGGACTGTCAGTCCGAAGTTGGGACTAAACCTAGAAAATATAATTACAAAAAACTTGGTTGGGGCACGTTAACATGTCAAAATCAACAACTTTTTACACTAAAAACTTAGCTAATTTGACAAAGGAAAGGCAATTGGGGCTAAAACAATTGGAGAACGACGGGGTGTAAAGCTTAGTGTGAATGTTTAATACGACAGGAATTGTTTCTTACGGCCTTGACTGGGGTTAGATAATTTTGGGGCTTAGTTTTCAAAATTTCAAAGGTCTAAGGCAATTATACATACAAAATAATTTTGGACTATGCAATTAAATACAAATTCTGTAGTCAAGGAGCCAAATTCAAAATGCGTGAGAAACTCAGAAAAATCTTGCATGTGGACATGAATATTTACCATCACTATAGACTCTAGAGTTACGTGCAAATTTATCGACACATTTATTGAGGAATAAAAAGTATAGGTATGCAGCGTACACGAAAATGCATCCACAATTGCAGAATTGGGCCGTGAAGGTTATTTTTTAGAGCAGCGGTTTCTTATGCCCGACTAAAGTCTTGAAGATTTAATATTTAATTTTTCCATCCGCAAAATATTATTTTCTGTGCTTTTCAGTGACAGTTTGAACAAAACAAGTAGGTACTCTACTCGTTGTTTAGCTAGTTCTGGAAAATGAGATCTCAGTGGACTGACGCTGTCAAAGCACATTATGAGCTTATGCCAGTAAGACCACTTAAATATAATTTTTCTGAACTAGCCAATTACAAACAGTTTTTAAATTTTATCAGAAATGTGCAGTTCAAAGCATACAAACACTTTCATAATGAAGGAAGGTACCTACTACCTAATCAATTAATACTAAGCAATATAAATAAACGAATTTGTTACGTGGCTAAAAATTTAAGTTATAAAATTAGTTATACTGCCATGTTTTGCTTAGCCTTTATATTGGCTTCTAGCTCTGGTTAAAAATAATTCCCATGTTTAACACATATATAAGCTTTTTAAACGAACCTTATTCGACTTTATATGGAGACTTTGTTTTGCTGACTGTTTGAGTTTAAATATCGCTTAAAAAGCTTATAACTTCAGTTCTCTTAGTCCGATCATCACGATTAAGGTTTCTGAACTTAGGAAAAATGGCAGAGCATCATGTTGTATTTTTAAAAAAATACCTAATTCAAGTGATAATATCCTTAAATTTAGAAAATCTCTTTTTCCCCGTAAAAGGCTGACAAGAAACCTGCCAGACTTTTGATTTCGATATCACACCTGTAAGCCCTCATACTCAGAGTTTGGTTACACATCCACTCCCAAAATTTGCCATCGACTCTTGTAGATACTATAAATGGAAAAGAGAGTCCCGAACCTCGAAAACATTCAGCTCCGATCCAAATTCTCAGAAAAATCTTCCACTTAAACATTGTGATCACTATAATTTACTATCCCAAACATCAACTCCAAAAGTTCCTCTTTTTCATTTTAGCGGCGAATGTCATGATCTTGAGGGGGACCACAACTCTCCCACTCAACTGCTTCGCCTAAGGATCCACTTGTGGGGTTCGCCGGGTTGACCTCAGAAAACGTCGACAGGCCTCCCGGTTTTGGATTGTTCCATGTCTGAGGCCAACTAAATGCAGGTGTCGTTGCATTTGTTCCATCCAAGAGTTTTTGCACCTGCCTTTCTTCCGCGATTTCCTTTCGAACTGGGTTCTCATGACATCTTATTTGTACATGACAGTACCAGCTAAGTTGGTCATTCTGTATTTTGACGTGTAGGCTTCATCGGATTCTCTTGCTTCTTATTCGATCACGCTTTGTCACTCCTGCTGTCATGCGAAGCATCTTCATTTCAGCTGCTGTCAATTTACTCTCATTATTCTTGTGCATTGTCCAATACTGTGAACCGTATGTTAGCACTGGACGAACAACTATCATGTAGAGCTTTCTTTTCAGCTTAGAGGGATTTTTTCTATCACAGAAGATGGCAGAGTTTTCCCGACACTTCATCCACCCTACGCTCACGTGATGTTTGATGTCGTCATCACAAGATCCTTCGCTATTAATCCAAGATATTTAAACTTTTCGCACTTCGGAAGCTTTATTCAAATAGATGTCCGAAATAGGCCTGTGTGGATCAGAAAATGGACAGCATAGGTATTCGGTCTTTTTCGCTCTAATGCGGTATCCATTTCCCTCCAGAACATCCACCCATACGTCAAGTGCTCATTGCAAGGACACAGGATCTTCACTTATGATGGATCCATCGTCAGCAAAGAATAACTGATTCACTTTGGGGCCCGTCACCTTATTCTCAAGCAGAAAGTCAAGAACAGTAATTAAGAGTAAAGGACTCAAGACGCTTCCCTGGTACACACCTACTCTAATTGGGAACTCTTCGGTGATTCCTGCGGGGCATCTAACCTTTGTTTTAACTTGCTCGTACATGTCAAAGACCATCCGCACGTAGACTTCCAGAATGCCTAAGTGCAACCCATATCAGATCAGGTTGTCTGTCGAATGCTTTTTTCAAAATCAACCAATACAATATGCAAACCTCTCGAGGAATCCCGATATTTTTTCCATTCTGATTCTTATACTCTGAATAGCATCTGTGGTTGATTTACCCGAAACAAACCCGCACTGATCGTCAGACAGCCGTATTATTTTTGGTAGGCGGCCATCCAATATCCGCTCAACGATCTTCATGGTGTGTGAGATCAGCTTGATCGAACAGTAGCTGTTGCAATTTCGTGTATCACCCTTCCCTTTGTAGATTGTAAACATCAACTCCAAAACAACCCAATAAAATTTTGTTGGGCCCTCAAATTTTGATTTTTCTTAGGGTGACTTTGAATTTCTTACAAACAAACATTTTGGAAACGACAAGTTACCGTTGAGCCGAAAAACTCAAGATGGCAGCATCAGAAAGTGTTTTATTCATTTTATATGGCGGTTGGGACTTAAATCCATGCCACATAAATCATGGATAAGTTTCTTTTGCGAACAGTTCGGCTAAATGGCTAAATTATTGCGGAAGAATTTTGACCTATCAGTCAGAATTGCTACCCCAACCCCACACGTAAAAATATTGAAATTACTTGCAAACATGCGGTATGGAAGCGCATGGATTGGTTTCAATGGCAGTGCAGTCTTCGGGTAAAATTCAGCGAGCTTGCAATGAGGTGAGGGATGGAGGTCAAAATTCTTATTATGTCGACATTCATTCTTCAACAATTATTTTTGTTTTGATTTAACTTTTCAAAATGCAGCTTTTAAAGGTTTGCTATTCAAAATTCTGTTTTAAAAAATGTTTGTTGTATAAGGAGAAAATGATGTTAGACAACGTTTTAATTTTTGAATATTTAACATTTTCAAAAATGCATAACTCATACTATTAAAAAACGAAACATGTGTATTTTGGGTCGATTTAAAATAAATTATTGAAAAAAGTGGGTTAACCCACTTTTGCACTAATATTTGAACAGTTGGTACAAAAGACGTTCTAAAGATATTCGTTGAGTATCGTTTTTCAGAATAGCGAAGGAAGCCGAGCACTTATAGCCACGCCATTTTGTGTATACACTGAGGGACTAACCGATTATAGTTATAAAATTTGATGACTATATTATTAAATTATTAAATTTGTTTGTTTCTGACTGGCCTTATAGCTTTCCAGAATAAAATATCCCACGACCAAGAACACCTTCAAACTTTAATGCTTATATCTGTGAAGTATCCTCACGGAATTATTGACTTACTGGCAAAATGATGCGTAAGAGTTGTTTTTAAACAAAATAATTGAAAACATACATACATAAGGCGCAATAAACAGTTAACCATTGAATGTTAATTTAATTTTAACTTTCAATAAAATTATTTATTTGCGTAGAACCTGTCAATTTATTACTCTAAGTAAGTTAGTTAGTGAGTAGCCAGTAGCGTAATTGTTAGTGCGTTGGACTGTCACGCTGGAAGTCTGGGTTCACTTCCCAGCCTCATCCACCTTAAAACTTAAAAGTTTTTTTCAAGGCTACTGTCTCTTGCGAGGAATTGATAATTCTCCAAGAGTATCACTTGTCATGAATAAGTGCTTCTCGTCTAGCCGTTCGGATTCGGCATAAAATTGTAGGTCCCTTCCATTCCTGTCGATTTTATCGATTTTAAAGTCACGTATGATAGCGTAAAAAGGGACGAATTATACAGAGCCATGTCGAGTCTAGGCATCCCTGCCAAACTCGTCCGCCTGTGCAGGATGACGATGGAGAAATCTCCCTGCTCCGTCAAAATTGGTAAGAACACCACCGATTCCTTTGATGTTGAGAAAGGATTGAGGCAGAGCGACGCGTTATCATGCAACCTATTCAACATCGTTCTTGAAGCCATTGTACGCAACGCACATGTCAACACCAGTGGTACAATCTATCAAAAGTCCGTTCAATTGCTTGCATATGCGGATGACATAGACATTGTCGGCAGAACGAAGCGAGCTGTGGCAGGGGCATTTGCGAGCATTGAATCGGAGGCGGCTAAAATGGGATTGGCGGTTAATGAGGACAAGACGAAGTTTATGCTGTCATCGAGAGAGGAATCTCAACATCGTCCACTCGGGCAAAATATCACGATGGACAGATATAACTTCGAAGTTGTCAAGGACTTTGTCTACCTGGGCTCCACTATTACATCGCAGAATGACATCAGTGCAGAGATCAAGCGAAGAATTACTCTTGCCAACCGCTGTTTCTTCGGTCTAAGAAGGCATTTAAGTAGTAAGGCCCTCTCTCAGAGAACCAAGGAGACTTTATACAAGACCCTAATCATCCCGGTCCTGCTTTATGGGTCAGAAGCATGGACAGTGAAAGATTCGGATACAAATCTGCTAGGGTGCTTTGAGAGGAAGATTCTTCGGGTGATTTTCGGTCCGGTGTGTATCGAAGGAGTATCGAGGAGAAGATTCAACGACAAGCTATACGGGCTATACAGCGACGTTGACCTGGTCAAAAAGCTGAAAATACAGCGGCTGAGATGGCTAGGGCACGTGGAGCGTATGGACAGCAACGCACCTGCCCGACGAGTCTTCGAATCAAACCCCGATGTGGTACTCAGCAGAGGAAGAACCCGTAACAGGTGGCGCAATCAAGTGAATGACGACATCAAAGCACTCGGTGTGCGCAACTGGAAGCGGCTAGCTAGGGACAGAGCTGGCTGGAGTGGCTTGTTAGTTGAGGCCGAAGCCCATCCTGGGCTGTGAGCGCCATCAAAAGTAAGTAAGTAAGTTCCATTCCTGTCGACATGCGCACACAGGAAAGATTGCGAGTTGTTAGTCACTAGGCCCTGGTTCTTCAGAAGTCGTTGCGCCACCCAATTTATTTATTTTAAAGTTATTATAAAAGCTCAAGTGACCTCAACTTCATACGTTTCGACCAAGTATTCTTCATTAAAACTATTAAGATATTGAGTTTCGAGGTATCTACTACCAAAACCTTTTAATCATTTTAACAATCTGTAATTTGTTGCCCTTTTTTCGAAAAGTCCCCGAAGGTCTTTTGACCCCCAGCCCACCCCTGTACAGATTTCGGCGTCCGAAGCGTCGCGTCGGCGTGCCGATAATTTATTTTCCTATTTATTTTCCTATTCCACCATAGTTCCAACCAGCGTTGCCGCTGAAAAGCTATTTTTATAAAGTTTCATCAAAATTCTCACTGATTTAGTTAAAATATACATTGAAATAATGCAGATCACTAAATGGTTACATATTGATTTTTTCGTGCCACCGTGCCACGAAGAAAATCCCGTGTCAAAAAAGCACAATCGTGTCACAATTGTCACATTGGCAACCCTGGTTCCGACTCATATACTCATTTCCTATTTCCTCCTCACTTGGTCGGACTTTTCCAGCATCGTAATTATAGTTTTGATTAAAACCTCGAAATGATTAGTGATACGGAACCAAAACTTTTCATGTAGAGCAAGTAAAAAGATTATCGTGGACCTGGCAACTCTATAGAGCCAATATTTGATGCAATCAAATGGTTTTAAAAACAACTTTCACTAATTTTTCTCTGCACCAGAACACACACACCCTCAACCAAACCCCCCGCCCCCACTACCCTCGCAAAACATCTTCATATGGGAAGTATATCAAACCGATATAGGTAAATACACTATAACCACTCTAGAAAAAATACTTATAATTTTGAAGGAATGAAAATTAAAGAAACATCTTGTTCTGGCAAGGAAGTATGTATGTAGAAACAATGTATGTCGCCTCCAAATATTCAGTGTGGTGGTTTAACTCAAACGCAAAAATTTTCAACAAATTTCAGCCTGTTAATAATTTTTTCGGCTTCAGGGGTCTTTTATACCTAAAATAATATTTCTAGATCCTAGACTAAGGGCCAGTTTCAGAGTCAAAGGAGTGGCACTTAAGTGCGCAATATAGGATACAAAATGCCAATTTCCACACTGCACACTTACCTGAATGAGTCGCACTTAAGTCCTGCTTGGCACTTAAGTGTCACTAATTCAGACTGCGAAAATAACCAAAAAGTTTCAAAATGCAAAACATAAGTGCAATTTATTCCGGTGAGTGTTCACTGTGAAACTGACTCTAATACAAAAAAACCTTATACAAATACTCCAGCAACAGATTCAAATATTTTAATTAAGAATAAATCCAAAATACATACCATAAAACTCTTGGTTCGTTTTTTAGTGTCCGTTCCAAGTGTCTTCCTTAGCAATTTCACAGATGGACACAAATTAAATGGTGGTGGTACAGTGCCGCCATCTTCGAAATAGCTCATCCACAATTGTGATCGAGCAAATTTCCATTCCATATCAGCTCGTTCCGAGATGATTTGATATGAATTCGACATCATGGCAATCAACATATTGAGTAGTACAATAATATTAATCACAGAATACGATCCGAACATGAGGAGAGCCCAAAATCGTGTGAAGCTCTTAATGCCAGCCAAATCGAATGAAACTAAATCAACAAGACCAAAAGAAGCCCAAAACAATGATTGTGATGTTTCAAAGAGACTGCAAAAAAAAAACATGAATAAAATCTGGATTAAGTTATTTCTGTTTCTTAAGGTTACTTTGAGAATCGACGCCAGATTGAACAAGCCTTTTCTTGTTCATCAAAGTCCGCTACATCCGGGTGCAGATGGTAACACTTTTTCTTTTCCAAATCAGCATAGTACCAGAGAAGTTGATTCAGACCACAACCGAAAGCGAACAGCACCAATGTGTAGATGAAGAAGAATTTGATAATATCGATGATCATTCGACCCAATGATACTTGCAGTGGTCCCAAGTGGGGATTGATGGAGAAAATGTGCACAAGTTTCAAGAACGAGAATATCATAGCCGCTGCAAACGCACCTTCTGATATCAGCATCGGATCAAAGGGATGCCAATGTTCTCGTGGAAAATACGGGTCTATATTTCGATACCATAGATCTCGCTAAAAAAAATATAAATTCACATTAATGATTCTAGAATAAGGGCCAGTTTGTTCACAGTTGGTTAAATTTGTAATGTAATTTTCGGGAATTCTAATTAAGTAGTGCTTATTAACAAAAACCGACTGATTAGCGATTTCCGTGATGAACAACTCAAACTTTCTGATTAACATTTCGTTGATTTATCATTTTCAATAATCATGAGTTGAAGGTGATAAGCTGTGAACAATCCGGCCCTAAGTCAATTAACATAAGAAAGCTTACATGTACAATAACCCAAGCTGTGGCTCTGCAGAGAATCCATGTAACATAGAACATATTAGATATGAAATCCACAATGTTCCATAAATCAGAAATGTACTCTATGAGACCATCACAATAGAGAGTCCTTAATTCACCAAATATTAAACCTGGTAAAAAAAAAAACGAGAGGGAAAAAAATTAATGTTATAACTACGCATTTATTGTCTTAACAAATCAGGAAACAGAAAAAAAAGAAGCACTTTTCGTTCAAGTTTCAATATAAGAAAAATTATCAATTCATATCACGTTGGGCTAACTTATAGCTACAAGTACTTCAAGAATACTTTTTGACCTTGTTGCATGCGTGGAAAAGAGTTGTTAATCCTTCAGCTAATGTAATGCAATAGAATTTCTTTACTTCTGTTTAACTTCAAATCGTGACTGCTGTCGGCTTACAAAGATGATGGTAAGATTACTTATTATAATTTGCAGTGATATGGGAAACTTTATTATACAGCCAGCAGTCAGTGAAGTTCAAAGTTCTTATTTAAATACTTCCAAAGAGTATTTTTGTGTGTAAATTATCAGATTTCCTCTATTTGCTTAGAGTTCTTCTTTAAACTCTTCTTAGAAGTTCTATTATGCTGCTTTGTTTTTTTTTTACTTAAAAGATTAACATCACCCTACCACCTGGGAGTATAAGTTCAATAAACAGTTTCTATGATAAAATACCAAAAAGAATTTAAATGCTTATAACGTACAACAGAGCTCTGCATGCAGTTAGACTGATTCTACATATCTATTTCAATAACAAACGAAAATCAAACAAATAGACCGAGAGCCCACAGCAATTTTTGGGTGTGAACGATAGGAAAATTCCTTTTGTTTTAAGATAAGTCCATACTATTCATATGCAAATAATAAATCCTGGCATGATGGCCCTTTGTATGTAATGCTGCATTGATAATACATTTTTTTCTTAAAGCCCAGGTACAAAGAGTTACTTTACTTTAAATGGCACTCACACAACTAACGAAGCCCCTCCAGCCAGCTCTGTCCCTAGCTAGCCGCTTCCAGTAAGGCATACCAAGTTGGTTGAAGTCGTTCTCCACCTTACCGCGCCACCTGTTACGGGCTCTTCCTCTGCTGCGTACACCATCGGGGTTGGATTCGAAGACTCGTCGGGCAGGTGTTCATGTCCATGGATCTGCCCCAGGACCGGATGGTTAGGGTCTTGTATAAATTCTCCTTTGTTCTCTGATAGAGGGCCTTACTACTTAAATGCCTTCTTAGCCCGAAGACACAGCGGCTGACAAGAGTTATTCTTCGTTCGATCTCTGCACTGATGTGATTTTGCGAGGTAATAGTAGAGCACAGAGACAAAGGCCTTGACAATTTCGAAGTTATATCTGTCCATCGTGATATTTTGCCCGAGTCGACGATGTTGAGATTCCTTTCTCAATGACATCATAAACTTTGTCTCGTCCGCATTAACCGCCAATCCCATTTTAACCGCCTCCGATTTAATGCTCGCAAATGCGCCTGCTATATTTTGCTTTGTTCTGCCGACAATATCTATATCGTCTGCATATGCAAGCAGTTGAACGGACTTTTGATAAATTGTGACGTGTTGACTTGTGCGTTGCGTACAATTGTTTCAAGAACGATGCTTAATAGGTGGCATGATAACGCGTCGCCTCATTCATTTTGGTGGTGTTCCTACTGATTTTGACGGAGTTTTCTCCATCGTCATCCTGCACAAGCGGACGAGTTTGGCAGGGATGCTGAGACATAACATGGCTCTGTGTAATCCGTCATACGTGACTTTAAAATCGATAAAGAGGTGGTGTGTATCGATCTGGAATTCCTGGTTTTTTTCTAAAATCTGTCGGAGTGTGAACATTTGATCGACGGTTAACTTGCCTGGCCCAAAACCACACTGCTAGGGGCCGATCAGGTTTCAAAAGGTTTTAAGCGGTCACACACGATAGCCGACAACGTTTAGGAGACTAATTTCTCTGTAGTCGGTGCATTTCAGAACATCTCCCTTTTTATGGATGGGGCACACTATACCATTCCATTCATCGGGGCATACTTTCCTCCAAACAAATTTTGCAGATGAGTTGCTGTATGCTGCTAACCAATTCATCTCCCTCTGATTTGAATAGTTTGGCTGGTAAGCCATCCGCACCAGCAGCCTTGTATGACTTAAGTTTGGATATCACCAGACGCACTTCGGTAAGGTCGGGTGGACGGAACTGTTGGCCATCATCGTCCAAGTTGAATGAAGTGTTCTGCCTAATAGCGGAACCTTAGCTGTCTTCGCCGTTAAGCAGTTTAGAGAAGTGTTCTTTCCAGATCCTCAGCACTGACTGTGTGTCTACAACCGGTTTCCGTTCTTACTCTGTAACCTTGGGTGAATTGTTTCACCCTCTGATAAAATATTCGAACATCACCCCTGCCGCTACAACCCTCAATAGACTCGACTACCCACTTCTTGTACTCTCTCTTTTTCCTCCTGAAAAGTTGGCGTTCCTTTTTTACAGCCCGTAAAGGTCCCGGGCCCAGGCTACTCTCTCAGCAGTTCTTGTTTGAGTCTGCAGCATTGCCTGGTCCTCAGCTGAGTGTGCCGGTCGGCACTCCTCATCGAACCAGGGGTTTCGTTGTAGTACCAAGAGTAGGAACTTAAAAATTGTATTTAATTTAAGAGCTGAGTACCCTAGATATGAACATGGGATTCAAAACCTTTTCTGTGAGTCCAAATGTCTGCAAGACCCACTCAAAGATTGAAGCTTTGAGTGCGTCTTGCAGCCATTTGGCTCTTGGGAAAATATTTTGGAATCTATACAATAGCCATATCTAGGGCACTCAGCTCTTTTATTAAATATGATTTTGAAGTTCGTACACTGCATTTTAAATGCAGTATTGCATACAAAGGCCCCAATCCCGACATACCAGACTTTCGTATTTGCATAGGACTAGTATAAACCTATCTTAAAACAAAAGGAATTTTTGCCTAAGAAGTAGTTAGTACTTACTGAAAATATACATAATAATTCCCATTTCGATTGGTCCTGGCAATGATCCCCGCTCGTATTTCTTCCAATTTTCCAACATTGCTGTCATCCAAGGAAATGCAATTAGTTCAAACATAATTTGTACAACTCTCAGAGAAGCAGCACCCAAAAGGCCTGTAATGATTTTTTTTTTGAATGTATCAATAAATAATTATTTTATTTCAGTTGGGTTTATTTAATTGTATTTTATTTTATTTAAAAAAAAAAAAAAACACGGAACATACCTAGAAAGAACATATAACTGCATGAATGTGAGATAAACTTTACAAACGGTTTTCGCATAAGTTTACCCTTCTCTGATTCGGGGGCTAACAAATAGTTCATACTGTTCAATGGAAACATACATCCAAGTGTTATAACTTCCGTTATCTGTTGACTAACAGTTTTTCTTCGAAATCCGGGTAAACCTTCATACCAAATAGCAGCAAGTAATTGTTGGACATTTGGATGTGCCACGAACTGTATGGGAGAAAAAATTAAAGTTTCTTAAAATATATAAAACTGTTGGTGTAAACATATACAAATACATAAATGAAGAACAAAAATATTACATATAATTTTTTGAATTCCCAAAAAAAAATTTATTTTGAAAGTGCATTTTGAAATGATATTTTACTGGTGTTAGGTCCGCGGTATCACTGGCAGACCGATGGATTCTAGTCAGTATAGGTACAAGGCTTTATTGATGTAAATTTGGAGGTTCATATGGCTGTTTTGGAGGGATTATTACTGTTGTTGCATTTTGAAAGTGCATTTTAGTGGTGTTGGGGCCGCGAAATCACTGCACTGATACAAATGACATTGCCACAAAATTTGGAGCGGTATAAAACACTTTGAGTAAATGTTCACCAGCTCTCGGGCTAGTATGAATGTGTAAACAAAGCAATGATGAACCTAAGCCAAATGGTTTATTTGAAATATCAATGTATATCAAGTTGTTTTATTTACATTTCGATTTCAACCTCATGGCATCAAAAATCAATTGAAACAAAGGCTCTGTTTCTTGTGAATATCTTGTGCTTGAATATCACCCACATCGTTCTTTGCAATATTCCATCAATAGAATTTGCTTATAAATTTTGACCAGTATAAAAAGTTCAGACTGAATGAAATTTAGCAATTTTGGAACATTTTGCCGAAATCTTGTTCAAAATCATCTCAAACCGGGAGCGGGTCAAAATTCTGAGTTTCAAAATTATGATTGAATTTTGTTTGAAAATACTGTATGACTGAAATTCTGTTTTTTAGAATTCTGTAATTCAAAATTCTGCACAACCAATTTTCTGTTTACTTCACCTAACCCATATTCCGAAATTCAGTTGGTATTCCAAAAGTCATATTTACAATTTCAATCCTATCATTACTTTTAACCGCGCGCCGCACTGTAGCTAGAGTGCTTAAATTAAAAAACTATGTAATTTATTTACTGGATTTCATTGGTCAATCATTTTGAGCTATAACACTTTCTTTGCACGAGATACAGAACTATGCCCATACAAAAAAGTTCACAGGCCAAAAGTCCATAATGGACTTTTGTCCTACTTCTATGGGTCAAAAGTCGATAAATCAAATGTGAACTTTTGACGCACTCCGATGGGGCAAAAGTCCATACAAAAATCTTGTGGACTTCTGGCCCATTGATTGTGGATTTCTGATCCACTTCAGTGGACCACTTTATAGATAGTTTTCTTTAAGAAGACTGCTTTGGGTGGCCCTTCGAGTGTTTAGGGATTTTAATTTTCTTTTCTGGTCCGCTGATCCTCTGGTCCCGCTCACGCGACTCCGTCGCTCCGCTTAGGGTATGCTTAGTCGTCTGGCAGGCGCCTATGTTGTCAGTCGATCTGTTATTAAAGTTTTTTTTGTACTAAACAGTACTTTGGGTGGCCCGCGTCGCGGGTTTAAGGATTTTAACTCCCTTTCGGGTCCTCTGTCCCGCTCACGTGATTCCGTCGCTAGGGTATGCTCAGTCGCCAGGCAGGCGCTTATGTTGTCAGTTGGTGTACTTCAAGTTTACGAGTAGTGAACCTTTTATTTGTGGACTCTTGACCCACTTGAGTGGGTCAAATCTCCACAACAAAATTATGGACTTCTGACCCATCTAAGTGGGACAAAAGTCCATTATGGACTTTTGGCCTGTGGACTTTTGACCCTTCGCCATCAATTGACTGGATTATGTTAAAAATCTAAAATAGTGTCGATTAGTGGTGGAAATTTAATCAAACTTAAATTTAAAAAGACACTCTAAAGAAGCAACTTGCATGCACTTAAAAATATAAAATCCAAAAGCGTTACTATAGCTATAGTCTGTTGAATATACCTGAATATGAAAGGAAGAAAGGATCAATTTATTGCGTTCACGGGTTTTTTTATTATTAGATATTTTTGTCTGGAACATAATCTAAAATTAACCCATGCTTTTCTGAGAGAATTTATCAAAATTTTTTGTGTAACTCGAAAACATAGCCGAATTTGAAAATTTTACTTGAGTGATTTTTTGTTGGAAATTTGAGATTTTCTAATGAAATTGGGATCTCATTTATAATTTTCCCTCTTCAATCGATCAAGTAGATTTTCTTAACTATAAACATGCTCACACTATTTAATGATCATGCCCCTCTTAGGCGCAAAACTGTCCATCCGAGTCAACACCCTTGGTTCACTAACGAAGTTAGAAGTCTCTTGCTAAAACGTGACCAAGCATATAAGCAATGGAGACGTTATAGGCTGAATGTCCATGGTCAAATCTATCGCAGGTTGCGGAACTTGGTTGTCAGTAAAATAAGGGCCGCAAAAATACTTATGTATAATTGTTCTCTAAGCCCATCGGTAAAAGGGCGACAATTATGGGCAAATTTAAAGAAAGTGGGAGTTGGAAAACAAATTCATGCTGACACCGAAAATATTAATGTTGAAGAACTTAATAGTAAATTTGTTGCTCTACCGTTTCCTATGTCATCTGATACGACAATTAGTATTCTAAATAACTCTAGTGATTTTCCGTTTTTAATGGAAAATACTTTCAAATTCTCTTGTGTTGATGCCAGTGATATAGTAGAGTGTCTATTTTCCATTAAGTCGAATGCTGTTGGAATGGACGGATTGCATCCTGTGTTCATCAAGGCCATACTACCGGTGATTTTGCCTCACATAACACACGTATTCAACACAATAGTTACGACTGCTATTTTTCCGTTACAATGGAAATCGGCCAAAATAATACCAATCCCAAAAAACCATAAGGGTGATGATTTTCGGCCAATTTCCGTCCGTCCATTTCTTTCAAAAGTGTTGGAACGAGTTCTGCAGAAGCAAATAGGGACTCATCTTGCAATGCATAATATCCTTTCCCCTGTCCAGTCTGGCTTTCGTCAAAAGCATAGCTGCACCTCTGCCATTATTAACATTGTTGAAGATATAAGACAGGCCCTAGACGATGATCATGTCACATTTCTCGTTCTTCTTGACTTTTCCAAAGCTTTCGACACTATTGATCACTTCATCCTTCTTCACAAACTTTTGAGCTTGTATAAGTTTTCAACTTCTGCTGTCAACTTATTATCGTCGTATCTTGAAAATAGAAAACAAGCGGTTGTGGCGGGTCACAATATCTCAAGATTACTACCAATAGTAAGAGGAGTCCCCCAAGGATCTATTCTTGGTCCCTTGCTTTTTTCCCTCTAAATTAATGAACTTCCCACAATCATTTCATCCTGTAACATCCAAATGTATGCTGACGATGTTCAATTATTTAAAAGCTGTCCTCTTGGACTAATTGAAGATTGCGCTAATACCATCAACAGTAAACTAGAACTAATTTCACGATGGTCTGAAAGAAATGGTTTGATTTTAAACCCAATAAAGTCTAAATGCATCGTAGTTAGTAAAAACCATTTAAGTCTTTCCTAATTCCAATTCATAACCCTCAAAAATTCCCAAATTGAATATGTAGAAACAGTAAAAAACTTAGGAGTGTTGTTTAATAGAAAACGGACATGGGAGAATCACATCAATGCGGCAGTAGGGAAGGTTTACGGAGTTTTACGAATGCTTTGGCCTTCACAGTATTTTACCCCTTTAAAAACACGCTTAATACTGACAAAAACGCTTGTGATACCAATTATAACATTTGGATGCGAGGTTTTTGATGACTGCGATGCGGTTAGCCGCAGAAAACTCAATGTTGCGTTCAACAATATCGCCCGATACGTCTATAGCGTAAAAAGATATGATCATATCTCTCATTTTTCACGGCAAATTATAAGCATTTCACTTGATCATTTTTTACGCTATATTATTTTTATTTCATGTCATGCAAACAAATCAACCTCGCTACCTCTTCGATAGATTAAGATTCAGTTCTTGGGACAGATCTCTAATACTTATTCATCCGCGTTATAAATTTTAAGTATCCAAGAGGCAGTTCTTCATCAATGCAGTTCGCCTGTGGAACGCTTTACCGCGGCATGTTAGGGCATTGAGGGGTGAGGCACAGTTTCGGAGAGATTTACTTTCTCATTTCCGATGTATTTGAGACCGGATTATTATTGATTTAACATAATTAAATGGAGATTTTTTGGAGCAAAATTTTTATAAATAGCTCATGATTGAAATTTTATTATACACTCCTCGTCAACTGAATACGCACAAACATTTTTTAATATACTTTATCCATTTTTTCCAAACAGTGATGGTTATTATACCATCTGTTGATGCTAACTATTCCCTTAAGATGTTAAGCAGATAATTCCGAAAGAATTATCCAAAAACAACCGTGAGTTTTTCTTCAACCACTTGCAAAGTGTTTTTTATGTAAAGTAGGAGTTTTTTTTTTAGTCAACTGAATAGGTACAACGCCATTTTCTTCGTTGTTAATAAGTTTTTTGGAGTGCTTGACAGTTTAAATTAACGATTTTAGTGTTTTCAGTAAAATTTAATTCTTGATTTCAAATTTTAAGAAAAATGGGTAGATCTACGTGTCTTAACAGTGTTGAAAAAGCTAAAATCGATTTAATTAGAGACCAAGGCCTAACTGGACGTGCAATAGCTGATAAAGTTGGCCGAAGTTTTAATGTAGTTTAAACATGAAGGGAGGTAAGAAAACAGCAACAACAGCAGCTGAGAGACGAAGAATTTTAAGATGTGCATCAAATTCTTCTGATTCTGTGGCAAAAATAAAACAAAAAGTCGGCGTAAACGCAAGTTGCTCAACAGTATTAAGAGTAATCAACATTTCAAGCCATCTTAAACGAATGAAACTTAAGAAAAAACCACCACTTGACGAGAGACGGAAAATGTTGCGATTAGATTTTTCAAGACTTCACATGAGTTGGAAAAAAGAATGGTATCACGTGGTTTTTTCAGATGAAAAAAAGTTTAATTTCGATGGCCCTGATGGGTTCAACTTCTATTTTCACGACTTAAGAAAAGAAAAAAGATTTTTAAAGCGCCATCATAGTCGTGAAGGAGGTGTCATGATATGGGGAGCAGTCAGTTATTATGGAACAGTTGAGCTCGAGGTTGTAACATCAAGAATGACAGCAGCTGGGTATAAAGTAATTTTGGAAAGAAATTTTCCTTAATTTTCTAACATCTTTGGACCCATAAACTGGACCTACCAACATGATAATGCGCCTATTCACTCAGCGCGCATAATAAAAACATGGATAGAGGAGCAACAAGTGCAGTTGCTTCAATGGCCGCCGTACTCACCTGATCTAAACATCATAGAAAATGTCTGGGGATGGTTAGTACGCAAAGTTTATGACGGTGGTCGTCAGTTCGAAGACAAAGAAACCTTAATTTCTGCAATCAAATTAGCGTGGAGCGAAATTTCGTTAAATTACATTAAAAAGCTATACGATTCCATGCCGGATCGAATTTACGAAGTAATTAAAAATAAAGGACGAAGTACCCACTACTAAACTTAAACAAAAACTTGTTTCATTCCATTCCAATACCAATTTTAATTTTTGTACCTATTCAGTTGACTCAAAAAAAAACTTCTACTTTGCATAAGTTACACTTTGGAAGTGGTTGAAGGAAAAACTCACGGTTGTTTTTGGATAAAACTTTGAAATTCTGTTATTTATATGTTACGAAAATTTTTACCATCAACAGATGGCATAATAACCATCACTGTTTGGAAAAAATGGATAAAATATACTCAAAAATGTTTGTGCGTATTCAGTTGACGAGAAGTGTATATAGAATATACAATTTATTAAATTGAATTAGTATATTTACTTAAACATTGTCTAGTATGTAGTCTTTTTTTGGTTTATAACAATATTGAAGCTTTAAACTATTTTATAAGATATTGTTTCTTAATGTTTAAGCAAAACGAAATAAAATAAATAATATATAATAATAAAATAATAAATGGATAGTTTAACAAATTTTTATTAAAAACAAAATTAAGCAGAAACAAATAACAAAACCCGACCTAAAAATTTCGAAAAATCCTTGATCTAAATTTCGTTTACCAAAATATTTTTTTCTTTATAAAGATAGACGAATGATTTATTTAAATGAAAAGAAGAAGGGACTCATGGCCTTTCGTATGATGCATCAAAAAAGATGTTTTGACAAAAATTGGCGGAATATACCCATCCGAAAATAATCATATTTTATATTTTTTTTAAGATTTTTACTCGTAAACCTAAATATTTTAGGGTCGGTTTTTATTATTTTTGTCTGATTAAATTTTTGTACCTATAATTTCTTGTAAACCATTTCAAACAAACAAAAAATCATTTTAGTTTTCATCATTAGTTTTTGTGTTAGACAAAAAATTTTGCCAGTGACCAGTGTGACCATTCCTTGAGAAATGCGAAAATGAATTTGGGCGAATTTTGGGTTTTAAGCAAGCTTAAGTTCCAGACAAACGCATTCAATAGTAAAATCCTGTGAAAGCAATATTGTTCCTTACTAAAAGGTATATTTAATAGCCTACTATGTTTAAAGATAAAATCTAAACATATATAGAAACTCATTTGTAGTAGAGAAAGCGTCTGTTTAAATGAAAATAAAAACAATATTTATTTATAATAAAAGGGTAAGAAAAAGATGTTTAAGTATTATTAATCAAGGAAATGCTTAGCTAAATTCAACTACACGCATATACTACATACATAGATACATAAAAAAAAGGTTATCCCTTAAATTTACTAACCTGTTTTTGTTTGTATTTAATGGCCAGTTTTAAACGTTCTAATGTTTGACGTGTCCCTGGTAACCAAACTTCATGGTTTTCATCATGATTATAGTTCAGCATAACTTCCAATTCCATAGAAGTACGTACATGATCCAATAGTGAGGACACAAACGATTGTACGTCAGCACGCATTTCCTGAAAATGGATTCTTTTTTACATAAATGGATAAAGCATACATTTCCTTTATTAAATCATTGCCTGTTGAAGTCTGTAGTTTTGCTTTACAACAAAAGTTGAACAAACCTAAATTGAATCAAAGTCTAGTAATATTTTCACACCTACTATTCGTATACATCAAAGAATCCACATTATTTTCACTTTCGTGGCTTCTGTTTTCTACATAAAAAGACTTACCGTATATTCTGCGCGAAATTCTGATTCCATTGCCTGAAGGCGTTTTAATTCCCAGGACAATTCAAAGGCCGTTAGAACTGGATCTCGGGAACTAAGTGCTATAAGCGAACTGGCTGATAATGCTCGAAATGCATTGATTCGAGATTGTGAATGCCGTAGGGAGTCGCTCTCCTGCGAAGTAACACAATCATCACAGCCACATCTGCATCACAAGTAATGGTATAAGGTAGGACAGGAGAAAGAAATATTATGTTAATATGATTTTGTTAAACATTGAAGCAATGCTAATATTTTTCTAGACATTTGGTGTTTTTCTTCATGGTAATAATGTTTATGATAAAACAAGAAAAAGAGTTTTTGCTTAATGTGCATGCAAACGGAATGTAATTATTATAAATGTATAGTATAAAATAAAGTCTGAAAACACATTAAAATATTCCGAAACAATATTTGTGTTTTAATTATGCCATATTATTCTTAGCATTCATAATATATGGGTTTCGTGAAAATGACCTTTGAAATTTGCCAAAAATATCACAGTATGGGTGTTCTTCGCTCAGATGCATTTCAAAGTAATAAATGCGTAAAATTTTGATTATGATCTCAAAATTGAAAATATGGGTATGTATAGATAATAAGGTTATCATATGGAATATTTGTCAGGTATTCATACCATGGGAATACAGTCAAACTAGGGTTTAAAAAAATCAATTAATTTTTATTCCTATTGTTCAGAGAAAAAAGTGTGCATCTTGATTCTGAACCTATGTATAGCACATCATAAATGTGATATTCGCAAAAAAAATATTCCATCTAAAAGGTCAATAAATGGTCAAAAAAAGTCAACTTGTTTCAGAAATTTGTCAACAAACAGGAAATTTTTTATCAATGGTTGAAATTTTTGAAGGTCCCCAACATTATGGGATATTTACAAAAAAAAAGTATACCATTCGAAAGGCCGCCAACTCGTGATAAAATTTCAACTAGTTTCAGTAATTGGTCAGCCATAGGTTTTTCTATTAATTTTTAAAGTTTTTTTTCAAGATTACAGTATTAAAAAAAATATGTCTGACCGACAACTGAAATTAGTTGACCTTTTATATGTATTTGGTTTACTTTTAAATGGTGCGGGTTATTTTTTTAGAAAATGCCATAAATGAGGTGGTAAAAATAGTTTTGACTTTGAACAAAATTTTAAAAATGCATGAAAAAAAAATGTATCGCCGACTAATTACTCAAACTAGTTGACCTTTTATGAGTTTTAGGTAAACCTTTCACATGGTATATATTTTTTTCGAATATCCTATAAATGAGGTGCTAAAAATAGTTTTGACCTTGAAAATTAAAAAAAAAAATATATAAAAAAATTTATGGCTGACCAACTACTGAAACTAGCTGACCTTTTTTGACCATTTACTGACCTTTTATATGGCATACTTATATTTTTTAAATTTTATTAATGAGGTGGTAAGAGTATTATACTGTAACCTTGAAACAAACTTTAAAAATTCTTGAAAAAGAAACTATGGATGAAGAATTATTGAAACTAGCTGACCTTTTATCACAAGTCAGTGGCCTTTCGAATAGTATACTTTTTTGCGAATATCCCATATGAGGCCCTAAAGGCTCAGAGCCTTCATTACTTGTAAACTTAAAGCACACCAACTGACAACAAAGGCGCCTGCCTGGCGACTGAGCATACCCTAAGCGGAGCGACGGAGTCGCATGAGCGGGACAGAGGAACAGAAAAGGGAGTTAAAATCCTTAAACCCGCGAAGCGTGCCACCCAAACAGTTAAAGAAAACTATCTATAAAGTGGTCCACTGAAGTGGGTCAGAAATCTATAATCAATGGGCCAGAAGTCCACAAGATTTTTGTATGGACTTTTGGTTCACAAATGAATTATGGACTTTTGACCCACAGAAGTGGGACAAAAGTCCATTATGGACTTTTGGCCTGTGGACTTTTGACCCTGCGCCAACTTCAACTTCTGCTAGGGAAAGGTTCAAGTTATGTTCCAAAACACACATCATTTACCTGCTTAATAGGTCAAAGGAATTCTCTTAGTTGTGTTTTCACAACGTACGCCAAAAGTAGTAGCGATGGAGTCAAAAATTATAATTCGATTTCGTAGCGTTTTCTAACCAGTTTTTTAGGTTTTTCGAAAACGGTTTTCTTAATATTAATAATGTGTGAGTATTTGAACATTTTGAGAAAACTGACTTTTGTTTATTATTTGATAATCCAGTAAAATTGCTATTTACAAATATTGTTATATCTATACATTAGGGCAGTTTTGAATTTGTATTATGTTTTTTAGGTTGGTACACTGCTGAAAACCCCAAATTTTTCATTCACCTCCGCCATCGAGAAAACCCCGTGAAATGTTTTTACTCGATACTGTTTTTTTTTTAATATAATGTATCTCCTTAAGTACTGGTAAACCAAAAAACTGATGGCAGGTACTTTTGTATTAATTTAAACCATCTAATTTTTGAGACCAATACCCAGCTTCTAACTATTATACTCTCCAAGAATGAGCTCTTTGAATTGAAGATTTAATGATTTAATGACAATAAAAAAAAAGACAATTTTTTTTTTTGGTTTCACATGCTTAAGCCGCCTTGAAAAGAAAGAACTAAACTTTGGCAGTTTTAAGCATTGAACTCAAATCCGTCATCCATTTTATGCCACCTGCCAAGTTTTTTGAGTAATATTCGTTTGAAAAATTGCCTTTTCGCTATTTCAAATGTTAAAAATTGGTTTAAATCTTTCCAATATCTTTTTTTAATTTCCATAACACCTCAGTTAATGTCTTCACCCATTGCTCACATTTTTTGAGTATATTGAACAATGTGACTACTACACGTTGTTCAATATTTTGTCAGCACAATTAGCAACGATTCCCCAAGTAAGCAGTTTTTTTCTTCATAATTAATAATTTTTTTTTTAACTTCATCAACCCGTTTTTGAAAAATCGATTTTTCAGAAAAATTGAGTAAAATTTTTTTCAACAAAATCAAAGAAAAATATTTTCTAAAAAACAAAAAAAAAAATACTAAATTTTGATACTTTTTTTGAAAATTTTGCACAAAAAAATTAAGTCAAATCAGTTCTTACAATAAAGAGAAAGTCAGAAGTATGAAAACTATGGAAATTTCTGTTCACAACAATGCAAAATAATTTTTTTTTTTCCTTAGAAGTATATTGCACTCTCGTTTAAGAGAACTCACTTTTTTTTTTTGAAAACGTTGGAGCCATTTTCATGAAAAAAAAAATTTTCCAACGCAAAATGTTTAGAAGCAAGAATTTCAATTATTCTATAATATGTACAAAATTCCTCTATTATACGTATATCAATTTTGAAATATTGAGTTTATAAAAAAATTAACTTTTTTTTTTAACTTCGAAAAACGGGTTTAAAAATATGTATGTACGATACACAAACTTTTAATAAGCTTTTCTAAATATAAACTGTTTTCGAAAAAATCAAAAACAAAAAAGGGGGTTCTACAAGAGGTAACATTTATAACAATTTTCCGAAGAAAAAAATTGTAGGAACCGCTTTTGACACAAAAATATAATGTTCCCTAGCGACTAATAAAAGTTTTTTTTTATGGCAGGTACCGTTAATTTTGGTTCAAGGATCTTGATTTGTTCGAGTATTCTGAAAAGTGTTATTAAATCACTTTATTCTAAGTTTAAAAAAAAGTAATAAAGTCGTTTTGAAAGTATTGGGTTTTCAAAAAAAGAAAATTGAACTCTTTTTTTTATTTTTAAAATCATTTTCAAAAATGTTGGTAAAAATAAATTCAATCATTGTTAATACTATCAAAAACCAAATAATGGTATGGTTGTTCATTCATCTGTAACTAAAATTCTTTTCTTTCCTTTTACTCATTCTAACAAGTGCAGGGCAATAATAATAATTTCAAGAACTATAAAACTATAAATTTCTCCGTTAAACGATAAATAATTAATTTTTAAGGCACATTCAAAGTAGTAATAAGCATCATCTTCTTAAAATTCAGACTTGTAAGCCTAACCCTTCAAAAATATAAAATGCAAAACCTTAAAGTATTTTTAAACTCCCTGTGCTTGCCTTAACGGCTACACACAGTCATGAATTTTCTGCACTAACTAATCCTTTTCAACGATATAGGTATGTATTTTAAGACCCTCCGATCATTATAGACCTCACAAAGTATACCGCAACCACAAAATTCATGTTTGCGTATAATTATATGCGGTGCGTCATAGTGAATCATTAATGCAGCGAAATTGATTTAACAAACAGTCACTGTTAATATATTTAAATCAAATACCATCGTCTGTCAATTCTGTCTATGCAAAAACATCATTCAACAAGCTTTGCATACCTATTTGACTGGTGTAACGGAATGATTTTAAAATTAACACCTTTTCCTTTCTATTGACAACACGCGCAGTGTCCACTCTAAATAGCCAACACATCATCAGAAACATTCATATAACCCTCTCAAAATGATTATTCTGAAAACGTTATAGACACTATACCCTTTAAGGATTACATTTTGGCTTAGTTGACTACTCGAAACAGAGAAATAACAAGATGACCAGAACAGCCAAAGGACACGTTCACTAATATTTACATGCAAAATAAATTTACGTGATTTTCAATGCAATTTCCGCTTATTGACGCGGATGAAATAAAACTGATGGGATGGTGGTAAAGATGAAATTCAAATAGGTACCATAATGTGTTATGACGAAGGAACTTCTGTATAAACTCACTTGACATCATGCGGCATGGGTAATGTTGCACCACGATCTAATAGAACCTTTAGAATTTCATAGTTGTTACGATGGGCGGCCAATATGAGCGGAGTAATGTCGGGAGTAAATGTTGACTTGGAGCGATCGACTGCTTCCCAACTCTGAAATTAGACAAACAAAAACACATTTCAATTAGTTTATTTTTATTCATAGGCTTGTGCCTTAGGAGAGGCTCTTTTAAGCTAGAAATATTACAAATAAACAGAAAAAACATCACTTTCGCAGGTAAATCTAGATATCAGAACCAATAAAATCTATAAATGCCTTGTAAATGCTTGAAATCGAATATAAATCCAAATTCTGTTTGTTTTAACAGCAACGAGTTCAGTAAAATCTTTTAAAGTCTGGTAATTTTTAAATAAGTTCCCCCCGAAACTGATACATGTCCCCTTGTATTATTGAATTAAGAATGGTTCAACGTACATAGGGTGTTCCTTCCTTATGATTGGTTTCTTCCCAATGCAGGAGTTCCTCAACGGCTTCTACGTATTCTTCAGAAATCGCATGAAGCAGCGCATCACCAACTTCAATTCCCTCTTCCAACAGCAAAACAATTAAGTCGAAATTTTCATTTTCAATTGCCGAAATCAACGCTGAACGATTAAGCGGATCCAAACAATTGAGATTAAAATTTTTTGGATCACCTTTGTTGTCTTCGATGATTCTGTGAATAAAAAAAAAAATAAATTGACAAAACCAAATCTTAGGTCTGTTTAGACAGTATGGGGAATAATTTGTACCTACCTTTTGACACCCGGTAAATCACCACGCTCCGCTGCTAAAATGAAATTTTTTTCGATATCAGTTAGAACATACTCTTCGGACATGACAATGTTGTAGTCATTTTGGCCCTTTTCAACTTCGTCTGCTGGGTCCGAAGCCATGATGATAGCTTAATGTAGGTATTCGGTAGATTTTTCAGGTGACTGTGGTAAAGGAGAGTCTGAAAGATGAAAAACAAGATCAATAAGTTTTTTTTTTCATTTAAACTCGAATTGTGGTAAATAAGGATACACAAATTAAAAAGTTGAGAAATGGGTCCCATTGAGATTAAAGGTGAGATTAGGTCGTTCTATGAACCAGGCAAAGATAAATTAAAGTCTCACTGTGAGTGTCGTGGTGTGCACATCTCATTGAAACCTTTTTATATTCAAAATAAATTGAAATGAAGTGCCTAGTTTGTACCGACAAAGCGGAAAAAGGCTCCACTTCGAAAATTACATGTGGAGACTGCGAGAATTGTTTTCATATAAAGGGTTTTTCAATTTGAGCGCTACAAAAGTTTTTTTTTTAAATAAAACAAAAACGGTTTTGGATATCAATGCAATTCTTTATTCTTGTGAAAGTACGTTTAATGCCATTATGTATGGAACTCGATTTCTTTTGCATGGCCAACACGGGCACGCTTGCAGAATTCCAGACGCTGAACCTAATTTTCGACGGTTTTCAAGCACAAATCGGCCGATACTGCTGCAATTTCACATTCGATATGCGTACGAAGTTCATCAATCCTCGCTGGCTTGTTGGCATAGACCATAGACTCGACGTAGCCCTACAGGAAATAGTCTAACGGCGTCAAATCGCACGACCGAGGCGGCCAAGCGACTGGACCATTTCGTGAGATAACACGTTCTCCAAACTTGGTTTCCAATAAATTGATTATGACATTTGCTGTGTGGCTTGTGGCGCCGTCCTCTTGGAACCACATGTCCTCCAAGTCCATATCATCCAATTTGGGCCAAAAATATTCGGTTATCATTGAACGGTAGCGATCCCCATTCACAGTAACGTGCCGGTCTTGATCATCACGGAAGAAGTACGGCCCAATGACGCTGCCGGCCCATAAACCACACCAAACCGTAATTTTTTCGGGATGAAATGATGACTCATGGAGTACGTGTGGATTGCTGCCTGACCAATACCGCATATTTGGTTTATTGACGAAGCCATTTAGCCAGAATCGAGCCTCATCGATGACGACCATAAATTGGACGTAGCGCTTTTAACGTTGAAGCCACTGACTCCGAATTTCGGTAGTAAATTTTAATAATTTCGACTAGTTGTTGGCTCGTATATCTTTTCATCATGAAATGGCAAACCTTACTGAAGAGAAATGTCAAAAGAGCAGCAAGAAATATGGCGTCGTTTGCTGTCCCTGTTGCTCTACTTTTGTAGCGTCGTGTAGCGAAAAACCCGATATCTTGTTTAAATATTTTACAACAAGATTTTGATGATTTTTTATCAAGCGGTAGATCTTATCGGTGTGACAAATGTAGTACTCAGACGAAGATCTTTTGAATTGCCTGAGGATGTAAAAAAAAGTCAAAAAACAACAACGTCTACCAATCAATTGAATAGCGGCAATCATCAACTATAAACTATGCTTCACATCATCAAGGTAATGGCAACAATATTTTTCCTTCAACATCAAATTCTTCAACTGGTGGTGGTGGTGAGGAAGGTGAAGAGCTTACTTTAAGAATGATCTATCAAAAACTCTCTGATCTGGAAAATATAAACCATCAATTTCTTCTATCTATCAGTGAACTGCGCTCAGAAAATGATCTTCTCAGAAGCAAAGTTGAAATGCTTGAAAACAAGCTTAATTGGAAACAACAACTTAGCAACTGCATTGAAATAACTGGTGTACCAAATGCCAACAACAAAACAGCGACGGGTATAGCGCAGACAGTTTTCAGTAATGCTTTGTCTGTCGAGGTTCCTGATGACAAAATTGTGAAATGCTATGTACGAAAAGTGGAGAGTAAAAATAAGAAAGCAAGTGCCAACTCTTCTGGTGAACTTTCGATCATCTGTTTAAGTTTTTCTGATCCATCTATCAAACAACGAATAATGAAAGAAAAGACAACAAAAAAGAATTTGCTAAACTTAAATGTACTCAAAAGCGAAGGTGATAATCGAGGAGGCAGCAACAGCAGTGGTGGTGGTAATAGAGACAGTCGAGGAGCCCAGCGGGAAATATCAGCCCAAATGAATTTTATAGCTGAATTCTTCAATCAATTCACTAGAAAAATAATAAAAGGAAATGTCATGCAATGATTTAGTGAGTGAGAGTCATGCGAGGTTTCCTCAGTTCATAGATTTGAACCCACTTTCTGCTTTGTGTTTAGAAAACAACTCTTTCTTTCATTGAATTAAAAAATTGCTTTTGATATGGAAAATTATGCGATGAAAAAACTGTTGAAAAGTCATTTAGAAGTTCATCAGTTCATCGTCTATGTCCACTCATCTGCTTTGTAAAGTGTGCACCGCCATTGTGTGTTTTGATAGAAATTGATTTTTTGTTTGTATTTTCTGTCTTCACATTGTCTACTGACAGTAAATATTATAACATGACTTGTGAATTTCCATCAAAATGAGGCAATCTCAGATTTTCTCCAAGTATTTCGGGTTGTTGGTTATTGTTTAATCACCACTTTGCATAAGTAAAGTGGTGATTAACCAACAACCTCTGGCCTAGTGATCTTATCTTGTGAATTGACAATTGAATTTTCATTACCTTTTCATCGAAGATATTGAACCGATGAATAAACCACATACATTTATGTAGTGAATTCACAGATTATGCAACCACCATGTTTTTCATCACTTGGATTGGTGAATAAACAACTTCCAACGAAGTAGTGATTTCGTTGGTGAATTTTCATCAGATTTTCAGCATGTGCTTCCCGCCTAGGACATGCCCATGTTAATTTCATCAAACGAATCAGCTGAAAAGTGGACGGTGCAGCTGCCATTCCTCAAGGGAAAAGCTGATTTTTCCTCAATAAATTTTTCCCGCTGGGAGGCAACAGCAGCAGTGGTGGTAGCGGCAGAAGTGGAGCAGCAAATATCTACATAAATAATGCTCTAACAATATATTCGCGCGCATTATTTATGATGGCGAAAGAAACCCAGATTCAGAAGGGGTTCAAATTTGTATGGTATAAAAATAACGAAATTTTAATGAGAAAGGCTGAAGGTGGAAAAATTATTGTTATAAGATCATTTAATGATCAGGCACAGATTTAGTGCTCGTACTTTATTTTTATATGTCATAATGTTTTTTGATAATTTAAAAGATGATTTTTCTACCTACTATTGTGAAGAAGTATATAGTAACGAATCTTACTGCATTAAAAAAGTTTTTTTGTCCACCAAAATATAAGAAGTTTGCGAGAGAATTTTTTGTCTCTAATATCACATTTAGATTCCTTTAAGTGCATGCCTGATTTTATTGTAGTTTCTGAAATTTGGATTTACGATTTTGAGTTGAACGATTATTGAATACCTGGATTTAATTTGTATGCAAATACTAATGAAAACTATGCGGCGGGAGGTGTTGGCTGTTTCGTTAAGTCAAATTATAATGTTTTTGATGTATTTAAATTACAGATTCAAAGTGCTGATATCTTAAAACTGTCTTTCAAATTAAATACTGAGGTTTATGTTATGTTTCCTTATTTTTGGAAGAATTTTCATCTATTTTGGATGGTGTTAAAACGGAGAATTTAATTATCTTAGGTGATTTCAATATTAACATTTTTGAAAAGAGTGTAAATGTGTCTAGCTACCTGGATTAATGGCTTCAAATGGCTTAATATGTTTTATTAATGACATTACTAGACCTAAATCGGGTAAATGTATAGATCATATACAGGGTGTCCCATTAACAATGGCCCAAACCAAAACTGGTGAAAGGCCAGGCCATGGCCTTTCAGAATTTGGTAACTTTTCTATACCGAATCATAGCGGTTCTCGAGTAACGGCTATTTTTTGAAATTTGAAAAAAATCTAACTTTGAACCAGTTTTTTGCTCACCCTGTCCATAATTGATTTTTGTTTTTTACAAATTTTGCATTAAAAAATTCACTTATAGTTTCACTAACTTTACTGAGTAAAATGTTTTTAATTGGCATCACCATTTGCCTACAAATCATTAGTTAGTATTGAACTTTGCCAAAATTAATTTTTGACCACAATCTTCTGATGAGCCCCCTGAATAAAATTCGTATGGCTCAATACAGGTTTTGTATTTCAAAAATTGCCTATTTTTCTGTTGTTTAAAAAAAGGTATTAAACTTGCCAAAGCTATGTTTAAATAGACAGTTATAACCGTTTGAACCCAATAAAAAAGCTTCAAAATCAAACAAAAAAAAAACATTTTTGTTCAAATATTTCGATAAAATTAGAATTTCACTTCAAATATAACTCCGAAAGAGCTGAATTTTGGTGGAGATCTTCGTTTTGATGTCTTAAATAAATACCTTTAATTTGGACAAGGACCTTCTATTTTCTGTGGTGAAAGCGTAAAAATCCAGTATTTTTGAAAAATTTTCGAAAACCATCAGGTTTTTTAAGAAGTGTCTTTGGAAAACTTGTAGCTTATAGCATTCTAAAAAAAACCATTAGGATACATTTTTCCGTTAGACCAATAAATTTTGAGACAAATGTGCGCAAATGCAACGGTGTGGAAAATACCACATCAAAGTATAAAAACACATTTTGTCCCCGTTTTCTCAAAATCTCTTGCTCCAACGAAAAAAAGGAGTTAATCTTTTTTCTGTAGAATTTTATAAGCTACATGTTTTCCAAAGAAACTTCTTAAAAAACCTGATGGTTTTCGAAAAATTTTCAAATATACTGGATTTATACTCTTTCACCACAGAAACTTAAAAGTCCTTGTCAAAATTTAAGGTATTTATTTAAGAAATGCGTAAGACATTAAAACGAAGATCTCCACCAAAATTCAGCTCTTTCGGAGTTATATTTGAAGTGAAATTCTAATTTTATCGAAATATTTGAACAAAAATGTTTTATTTTTGTTTGGTTTTGAACCTGTTTGATTGGGTTCAAACGGTTATAACTGTCTATTTAAACATAGCTTTGGCAAGTTTAATACCTTTTTTAAAACTACAGAAAAATAGGCAATTTTTGAAATACAGAACCTGTGTTGAGCCATACGAATTTTATTCAGGGGGCTCATCAGAAGATTGAGGTCAAAAATTAATTTTGGCAAAGTTCAATACTAACTAATGATTTTTAGGCAAATGGTGATGCCAATTAAAAATATTTTACTCAGTAAAGTTAGTGAAACTATAAGTGAACTTTTTAATGCAAAATTTGTAAAAAACAAAAATCAATTATGGACAGGGTGAGCAAACAACTGGTTTAAAGTTAGATTTTTTCAAAATTCAAAAAATAGCCGTTACTCGAGAACCGCTATGATTCGGTATGGAAAAGTTACCAAATTCTGATAGTTCATCACCTGGCCTATCACCAATTTCAGTTTGGACCATTGTTAATGGGACACCCTGTATATGGCCGTTTCTCTTCATCGTCGCAGAGTTCCTTTGAGAAATGTGTATTTGATTTGAAAATCACTGACCATTGTATGATAGGGTTGTTGGTAGATAATATATAAAGTAATGTTGGGAATGATTTTGTTACCCCAACCTTAGTAAAGAAAATTGATTTTCGAAAACTTAAATTGGATCTAGCATTGGGAAGATTTATTTGTTGTAATTGATGTTTCTAAATCTTATGATCTTTTTATGAAGACTCTTGGTAGCCATATATCTAATTGTACTTTGACATCTAACCCTAGAAAAGCGAAAAAACGGCTCAAACCTTGGATAACAACTTATTTACTTAACAAAGTTAAGCGAAAAAATAAGGTAAGAAGAAAATGTCGAATGAATCCAGGAAATAATTCATTGAAACAGAAATATAAGGAAATGTGTTCTGTTATGAATTAAAAAATGAGATTCCCATTTGTAGAGAAAATTACTATAATAACAGATTTAATTCAGTAAAAGGCAATATAAGAGATGAATGGCTGTTAGTTAATAGTATTCTAAAGAGCTCACCAATTGCGGAAAAGCAATTAGTAGTTTCCAATGCTGATGGCTTGATTACCAATAAACTGGACATTGCAAATGCCTTTAATCCCTTTTTTACTACGATAACTGCGAATACACTACCCACTTCTTTCCATCCATTCTGCAATGTTTGTTGTCCAAAAGGTATAAAACCTTTGCAGATAAATAGCTTTGTATTTGAGCCGATTACTGGGTAAGAGCTACTTAAAATAATAGGCACGTTAAAAAACTCAAATTCCTCAGGTTTTGATGGGTTATCTAATTTAGTATTAATGAAAATTGCTTGCTTCATAGTTGACGTTTTTGCGTTTATTTTTAATAACAGCATTTTTTCTTGAAATTTTCCAGATGCATTGAAATATGCTGATATATAACCTCTTTTTAAAAAAGGATCGGAAGTTGAATTAAGTAATTATAGGCCCATCTCTCTTTTGCCTGCTATAAGCAAGATTTTGAAAAAGTTATGAAAACCAGAATAGTGAGTTTTTTGAATAAGAAGACAAATTTGTTTAGCCGTTTGCAGTTTGGTTTTCAGAAATCTAAATCTACAGAAGATGCTCTGTTGAAATTTTGTTCCCATAACTTTGTCAACCTGGATAGTAAGAAAAGTACAGCAGAATTATTCATAGACATAACGAAGGCATTCGACATGTTAAACCATGAATTGTTGCTAACCAAAATTGAAAAAGCTGGATTTAGAGGCTTTTTTTGTGATTGGCTTCGATCGTACTTAAAAAATAGAACTCAAAGAGTTAAGATTGATGAAATCAGAAGTGAGGTTAAAGTTACTAACATTGGTGTACCTCAAGGATCGGTTTTGGGTCCAATACTGTTTTTGATCTATATCAATTCTTTATTTGATTTGAAATTAAGGGGATCACTGACAGCATTTGCAGACGATGTTGGTTTTGCTTATGGGGCAGATAGCCCCTTGAATCTCTTTTCAGACATAAATTTTGATCTTTATTTATTGAGGTTATGGGTTGCTGAACATAAGTTGGTTATTAGCTCTAAGACTAAAATAATTTTTTTCAACTTTGGATGTCAAAAAATTTCTGAGGCGGAGGTTTATTTTCATGCAACTGACTGTCAAAAATTTAGTTTAACTCAGTGCAATTGCAATAATAGTCTGTCCTCTGATATTTTTCATAGTTCCCTTAGCTGTAACGATAAATGTTTTAAGATAGAAAACGTTAATGATTTTAAATACTTGGGCCTTGTAATTGACTCAAGTATGAGTTTTAAAAATCGTTTGGAAATTTTAAGAAACTATTTGCGTCGCACCCTCAGAAGTTTTTATTTTTTGCGCAAAATTTGCTCTCCTCAACTTCTTTTAAAAATTTATTATGGAATTTTTCATTCCAGATTACAATATGGAATTGCTTGTTGGGGAGGAGTCTACTTAAATAAAACCCAGACACTCTTGTTAGTTCAAAAACACATTTTGAAGCTTATTTGTAAAAAACGTCGTTCATACCTAAGTTTACCATTATTCAGAGATTTGAAGGTTCTTCCAGTGCGTCACTTATACTGTTACAAAGTCTTGAATATATTTTGTATGAGGTCAGGGAATCTCAATTTTAGACTAATTGATAATTATGGTTTACGCAACAATTCTTTAAATTTAGTATCTATACCTGCTTACCGCACAACCGCGTTTCGTCAACTCTATAATATAACCTCATGTCGACTCTTTAATCAACTTCCATATGCACTCAGAACTGTTGTGAATCAGCATGCGTTTGCTAAACAATTGAAAATTTGGCTTTTATCTTATGATCTTAAAAGTATTGATCTTCTTTTCAATGTTCTTCGTTAATATTTTGGTGTATAAATTCATTTTTTTAATGTTTGTTTCTTTTAATTTTTCATTTTCTCAATCAATTGATCAAAATTTGTATTAAATTCTAAAAAGTTACTTTGAAGGGTCACCCCACCCATTTGTTTTTATCATACTTAGTAATTTTATTTATAAATTATGCAAGTGGCATTAACTCTATTTCTTTAAAGAAATATTTTTGTCACTATTATTTCGTTGTAATAATTTTATCTTAGCTAATAACACATTGTAATAAATTGTTGAAATAATTAAACTAATAAAACTAAACTAAAACATTATAGGGTCAAGAAAATTAGATCCTTTAATGTTAAGATTGATATCGACTTAGAATTCTAACCTCTTAGCTCAAAAAATATATTCAAAGTCCCTTTAATTCCTTGTATGGTTGATTTTAAGGACGAGAGGAGTGGGAAGTTTTATGACCTGAAATATTTTTTGTATTTTTGATTTTAAGGGCCAGGGCCAACAAGACTTCTCTTTCCTTGTCTAGCTGTTTCCAGTTTCGCACGCTAAGTTGGTTGAGGTCCTCTTCCACTTGCCTGCGCCACTTCCCATAATGCGCACGCCGCTGTCCCTTGGGATGGATTCAAAAACTTTTAGTGCCGGCAGTGTTGCCATAATCTTAAATTTCTGCTGCTAGATTTCAAATTTAATAATGCTAAATCGTATAAAAGCTCAAAATACAGAATTCTAGATTTCAAAAACCCCTAATAAAATGTTTCTTTGCATAAAATCCTATATAAATGATAAACAAAAAATATTTACTTTTAACAAAGAAACCTATAAATATGAAAGAGAATATTTATTCGTAGAAATCTTACCCAACGGCTCCATCGGCAATATTTGAGGCTGTAAATTGCCTCTCTATCTGCCCAAAAACGCGAAAATTTAAAATCTTATACCTAAATTTTAACATTGAAAATATTTATAGGCTCGTTTTGCACAAATTATAGTGTTACCAAAATGATTAAAGTACAAATGAATACAAATGAAAATGAACTTAGCGTAGTAGGGGCATTTTGCGAAAAATTTGGTTGGTGTTACCACAGAAGCTACCTACAAAATTAAAGTGAACATAATCTTTGTAAGCGATGAACATAGCAGCGTATAGAATTGTTGGTTGGCCGATGTTTCGTGCGTTTTTACAAAAAAATAAATAAACTTTTTTACAAAAAAAAAAATAACTTTTTTACAAAAAATATTAACTTGTTTCCAAAAAAAAATTAATAAATTTTTTCAAACTAAATTTCTTGTAAAAATAAATATCTTTGGTGATGAGAAATTATTCAATTACGTTTTTTATTTTTATTTTAAATTATACATACAAAATATGCATTAACGCTCTTTTCTGACTCACTGACTGGGTAACGCTGCTATGATGGTAAAATCAGAAAAAAACACACCTGCTCTTAAACGAAAATGTTAAGTGTTGCCAATTTTCTGGAATTAACTGTTTTATGAGCATATTCTCGACATATAGTAGAGGATTAAATATTTGTAGATATAATATAAAATTTAAAATTTAGTACTTTTTGAATTATGAATAAAAAAGATGAGCATTTTGTGACACCGCAACGGACAGGTACAATTGTTCCTAACTTTATTTTTTCTAAGATTTCAATTAAATAATCTATTTTATAGCTCGTACCACTAGAAAAATAGAAGTAATATACAGTAGACCACTTATAGTCACAAGAAGTCTTTTACCTAATTCTGAAGATGGTTTGTCCCAAACAAAATATATCAGATCTTTATGAATGAGGTGAAAAATTCAAGCAGGGATGACTTAAATTTGTATGCAAACTTAATCGGAAAATGTTGTACAAATTCATTCTAAAAATGTGATTGCGTTATTATCGTTTCAATTTTTGCCGCATAAAATTGAAAAAATGATACTTATTGACTTAAACCTATTACGATTAGGTATAAGATAATGTTAAAAAAAAAAATTGTTGATTAATTTAACAAGAGCAAAACGAATTAATATAAAACAAATTTTTAACTTACAAAATTCTAAACGGATGCTCCAGATTAAGGTTTAAAAATACAAAATAAAAAAAAATAACATCGTTCCTTACTTTATATTTTACTGAAGGATTTCAATATTCTGTTTCTCTTTTCAGCAATTAAGCGCTTATGTTAATCAAACATAGCTGTGCACTTATTGAAAGCTCCAAACTTTCTGAAACAAACAACAACAACTATTCATATCTCTTCTATCAATAGCAGTAGGTTCACTTGTAGTTGAAGATAGCTAGTACAATTGATGAAGTCGAAAGGAAGAAAACATTATACAGTCGAGCCCGTTCATAGCCATATGAAGATGAAATAAAAAAATGTGCTTTTATCCGACTGCAAAGTTGGTTTGGCGCACAGAAATAAAGATTAAATGACGATAACAAACAAGAAAAAGTTTCAGTCTTACTCGCAGATGTTAATTGTCAAACAAAATTCGGTGCAGTATAAAATTTCAACTTTTTGCTACAGGTAGGTTAGGCAGTCAATTAAGTCAGTAAAAGTCATTAGTCAGTAAAAGTAGAATAACATATTCAGGCAAGATGAAATTTGCCAATAAATTAGTAATGATAGGAATAAACTTCAACCTTCCAAGCACATTGGGAAATGGTAAAGCCTAATGGTGTAGGTAGCTGTGGATTAAGCTTGTATATCCCTGTCAAAACAAAAAGATACGAAAACAGTGAAGAGCTCTATAATAAACCGTTTTAGTTGTTGCAAGAAATGTATGGTATGACAGAAAGTTGAGCACTTTTGATTAAAGTAACATTCTTGTGTTCAGCCATCAGTTACCTACAACTATTTTTGTAGCTTTCATAAATGAAAAGCTTACCAAATTAAAATAATTAAGTGCAAACAATTAGTTTTGTTTTTGTTTTATCTAGCAAATTCAAGTCATTTTCAATGCTCCCATTCTTACTTTATGAGTGAAATCTGTAAATTTTTCAATGTATGTACCTACATATGCTTCTGCGATTACGAATTCGCCCTTAGTTCTTAAGAATTGGAATCTAGAAGTCTTTTTTTTTAGAACAACTTTTGTAATTTTAAAAATAGTTGTTTTCATTTTAATCGGAGTTGAAACATTTTTGTCCTTCAAGTCAAGATTTCGACTTTTCGTGATAAAATAAAATATTTATGAACATCTTAAATTTCTCAAAACGCCCCCCGAAATTCTTTCCTGCGTTCGCGCCTGCGGTTTTGTAAGGGGAATTTCTGGGGAATTTGGGAATTTCGTGCTAAAAACTCTGATTAAACGTAACTAAACTTCACTAAACGTAACTGAATGTCATATTACTTTGTATGATAGCTGGCCAATCAAAGGCTCGATTTGAAAATAAAGTATGTACTCACAAATTTGTTGCATTGAACGCACGGATTCATTTTCATAGAATGAAATCTGAATATACCTAAAAAGACTATAATTTTTACATGGAAAGGGGACTTTTTTATAATAATAAGGCCCAGTTTTTCAGTTGTGAGTTAAACCAGAGTAAGTTTACTCTTGAAATAGATTTGTCTACAGTTATGTCAAGAAACAGTTCCTAAGTTGGGGATGAATGCATAGAAAGACTTAAAAAAGAGGGAAGATTAAATATCAATAGCATTTGTTGAGTAAATCCAGAAAAACTGGCTCTAATAATTTTAACTATATGCCTGTTGGACCTCAGGTCTTTTAAATGCAAGGCACGGCACTAGTAAGAAGGAATAGAAGGAAAGGAAAGATTTTTGTTGGCACAGTGAATTGAGAATTAGATGTTAATTATCTCATGCAATTCCACGGGTAGCATCCAGTAGCATCCAGTTGAAACTGGGGAATATAAAAAAGAATGCTACCTAGATAGGGACTCGAACCCACACGAACAGGTTACCAATCAAACACTATACCCACTGTGCCATTGCCACTTTTTTCACTATGAAAATTGGTGCGATTCAATTACCTGCCATTATAAGTCAATAAAAGTGAACGTGCACTTTTCGTTCATAACGTTTTGAAAAAAAAAAACATAGCGGGAACTAGTCGCGAGCACCAAAGACAAAATTTCTCAGTACAGGGCAATGTTTTATTCATTTGGACTATAGTTGTGATAGAGGGAGTAAATAGATTGAAATTAAGCACAAAAGCAATATAGGAGTTATTAAAAAGAATATTGAATTATCAAACAGAAAATCATAATTACATTAAAGTAGTATAGCTAAGGTGACCCATTGTACCAAAATGACCGGTACAGTACCGAAAATTAACGCTGTGTACAGTGTACCAAAAGAAAAGCCTCGGTACACACAAATATACCAAATCAAATTCGTGTACCGAAATTTCAAAATAAATTGAGATCAAAGCTGAATAGTGCAAGCACATCTTTTAATATTTATTTCCCTGTATTTGCAACTTTATGCATCAACATCATGTCAGTTTTTGACATCTCCAATTCAGTTTTTGACATCTCATTATACTAGTATACCTATCACTTGTTTCGTTTTAATTATACAACAGTCATTGTCGTCTCTAATTGTTTCTTTCGGTGATCGCGACTGATTTTATTTGTTTATTAAAAAAATGAAACTGAATCCAAAAAAAATTCCAAGAAAGCGTGGAATAAACCTGTTCAATGTTGTATTAATATTTTTAAAAGTTTATTAATTTGTTATACTAGACAAATAGCTTCAAATATGTTGACATGATAAACTACAAGAAATAGAATTAACTAATTCCTTTTTCCGTGACCTTTTTTCTTGATAAATAAGATTTCCCTCTAATGGGCTGTCGGTCAGGGTTTGTTTTTGTGCTATAAGTGTTGAATTAACCTCACTTGATTTTAGAATTAAAAATAAATCATCTACATATTTTGTAATGATCTTAGGTGCATAAGTTAGTTTCTCCAAAATATTATCAAGTAAAAATTCCATAACTATATAGGGGACAAGGGGCTGCCCATTGGAACAACTTGTTTTTGTTTGTAAGTGATATTATTAAACTCCAAATAATTATTATCAACTATACAAAAACGCAATAAATCTAAAAATTGTTTTTTTTTCGGAATATTTGTATTTTCTTTTAGAATATCCTAGAATACAATTCACAGTTCAAATTGAATAAGAAGGAATTCTCCCCTTCTTGATGTTAAAGTTATAAGAAATTGTAGAAGCATAATTTTTGATTGGCATACAAAAATAACTTCTCCTGGTCGTTTGATAAATTTCAATTCAAAACAGCCTAAATGATTATAAATACAGCTAGAAATTTTATATGTAGAGTATTAGATAATAGAAATATTATATTTCGACAAAAGAACATAGAGATTATAATGAATACGTTATCATCCAATTCTTTCCCAATTGAAATAATTAAATCATTAATTCAAAGCTTTCGCTCCGTCATATTTAACATTGAAGGTTTTGCATGAACAACAACCACTTGCGTTGGTTACCACCGAGTATTACATTTTGGCTGGAATTATTGCAATTTTATGGCTGCCACACCAATTATCAGATTCCTTTTAGTGGTGCTTAGTCTATAGTTCCAATTTTAATTTATTAATTGTTTTGCCGTCAAATGGATTCGAACCTAGACCAAGCTACCTCAGAGGCCGTTGCACTACGTTATCACCGCAACAATTCGTTGCATATGTGTAAGGAGGGAAATTGTATGAAAGATTTGACACTGGTCAAGAATTAAATTTCATTCAAAGGTGTTTTCTCGTGATTACACTTGCAGTTAGGCTGCATAGCTTTCGCTCCGTCATATTTAACATTGAAGGTTTTGAATGAACAACAACCACTTGTGTTGGCTACCACCGAGTATTACATTTTGGCTGGAATTATTGAAATTTCATGGCTGCCACACTAATTATTAATTAATAATTATTTCAATATTTTCAGAAATCGAAATCAAATAGCAGATGTTCCACAAATTATATATAAAAGTGCTTTATATATTCCAAATTTGTCTAACCGTTTATTAAACGCACCCATTAGAGATAAAGAAAAAATCCGTTTAACTTTTAAACAAGCCAATACTCTTCGGTAATCAGTTTTTTTTTTTCAAAATTAAAAGATAAAACACTCACAGTCGACGAATCAGATATCGTATACAGTATTAAATGTTAAGGTGACGGATCGACATCATGTCCATCTGTTTATGTGAGAACGTCAATGCAAAAACTTAAGAATCGAATAGCAGGACACATATCCAATTTAAATACTGGAAGTACAGAAAAAACTGCATTAGCTTTGCATTGCATAGAAGAGAGTCATCGTCCAGATTTTCAAAATGTTAGAATTCTACAATCTGAGAAGAATTATAAGAAAAGAATGCTTCTTGAAATGTTGCATATTAGAAACATAGAAAATAGCATTAATAGGCGTCCTGTTTGTGATGGACTTAGTAACATCTATAGTCAGTTCATAAACAGACACTAAACATTTGAAATAGATACATTTGAATTTTAATATTCAAATATAAAACAATTTGCTTAAACGACTTTTTAAAGATTTTAACTACATTGAATAACAAAAACAAATACAAAAACAAACTACAAACTACATATAATCATCAAATCTTACATAGAATCTGCAATAACCAAGCTGTGAGTATTCTCAATAAGTATTTATAGGTTTTTAAAGATACAAAATTTTAATATTTTTTAACCAAACAGGTATGAAGAAGGTTGTTATCACAACCGAAAAATCACTTACAAATTTAACAAACAAAAAACAAGCCCTGACCTAAAGCCCACTAGATGGAAATATTAAATAGAATTAACGTTTGAAAATAACATTAAACCTAGTTTCAACTTATAGCTACACAGTTAAAAAATTAATTTGTAAACACCCTATATAGCCCAGTCAATAATTACAAAAAAAAGTGCTAAATTCGCAAAACGCAATGTAGTTCTGCATTTTTGATATGTTGTTGCGGCATGTTAGAGTAGTCCATACCCAAGTTTGCAACTTTGAAAAACCTCTGCTCGCTGCAGGTAAAATGCAACAGTGAAAAAACGCCATTTTTTCCGACATTTTCCTTTATAATTTTGGAAATACGCAACTTAGGGATAAACCATCCACTATAAACTTGTTTGTTATAAAATTTTCTATAAGACCAAATCAGTTTTAAATTCATGCATGTTATATTTGTGCTACTATCTAACCAGGAATTAAAAACAAAATCTGAAAAAACTAAGTAATTTTGAAGCACTCAAGAAATAGGTCAAACATTTTACAATTCTGCTAAAAAATTGGAATCAAATATTTTAGAGTATTAAAAGACGATATTCGAAAACTCGATTTAAATCGGTCAAATAGTTTTGGCAAGTGGTCAAAGTAGGATACTTAAGTTGGCACTGATTTTTGTTCACGTACTTGGAATTCTTGGCTATGATAAAATATAGTTATGATATTTATATATTTTGCCAAGCAACTTTGGTAGCGATTTTAAAAGTTCCGAAAATTGTTCACTTGGCATGTAAATATGTAATGAACATTTTCGAAACTTTTAAATTCACCACCAAAGTTGCTTTAAAAAAAATATATAAATATTATAACTATATTTTATGATAGTTAAGGGTTCCAAGTACGTGTACAAAAATCAGTGCCAATTTAAGTGTCGAACTTTGATCACAGCAATGATGCAAACATTGTTTGTTGCACTTAGTTAACATCATGTTTTTTTCCAAAACTATTTAACAGATTTGGATCGAATTTCGTCTTGTAATACTCTGGACTATTTGATTCCAAATTTTTAGCAGAATTTAACAATTTTTGACCTATTTTTTGAGTGCCTCAAAATTACTTAGTTTTTCAGTTTTTTTTTTTCAATTCCTGGTTAGATAGCAACACAAATATAACATGCATGAATTTAAAGCTAATGTGGTCTTGTAAAAAATCTTATAACAAACAAGTTTGTTGCATATTTTCAAAGTTATAAGGGAAAACGTCGGAAAAAATGGCGTTTTTTCATTGTTGCATTTTTCCTGCAGCGAGCACAGGTTTTTCGAAGTTGCAAACTTAGATACAGACTACTCTATCATGCCCCAACAACATCTCAAAAATTCAGAACTACATCGCGCTTTGCGAATTTATTGTCGAAGTTGACTGGGCTTATAGTATTTAATAAATTAAAAAAAAATTTGTTTCTTGTGTACCGAAATCGGCGTTGAGAAATGTAGTAACCCTAGGTATACCTATATGAATCCTAGTTATTTGTTAGAAACCAGCAAACACATCTTTTTTGAACTAAATCATAAATTGTTCATGCAAAATCTTAGAATTGTGAACTAAAATTAGGCAGTGCTCGAAAATTAAACACTTTTTTCCGACAGATTGCGTTCATACCCATCAATCATAATTCAGATAATGCTGATTTTAGTAGTGATATTAATTTTTCTAGATTTGCTTTTAAGTTTTTTTGCTACAGGCTATGCGGTCATGAATAAATTTGTCTCCAACAAAAATTGTAACGTTATCTAAAAGTACTAATGTTCTTCTTCAAAATTAAATTTAAATCTTTCAAATCCGTAAATAATTTCTTGAGAAATCGTTAGTGGGCAAGTTATTGCATGAAATCGTATTTGCAATCAGACTGCCAATCAGACTTCCAACTCAACCCTTCAATCTACATGTAAATGTAAAAAGCAGCACAAATGACAGTAGAACTGACATTCATAAAATAATTTATTACACGATATTTGTGGCCTGCTTTGAAACTTGCATGCCCGATTTTTTGAAGTCAATTAATTGCGGCCGGGTAAAAAGAAGTAAAATTAATTTTTTAGCCAATTTCTCAAATCAGTATTTTTTTCTGAAAAAAAATGTAAAGGAGAGCCTTGAGCAAAGTATTCTGCGATGTCCATCGTGATAAAAATAAAATGCATGACTGGATGGATCACAGAAACTTTCTCTCGTAGTTAACATCTTGAATATAGCTAGATTTTGAGACATTTTTGTTTAATCTTACCCAAAACGTGTACAACGGTTTTCAGTTTTATCAAGTTTTCATAAAAACGGCTCTTACAATCTTGATTAAACTTCGTATTTATGTAACTTTGGAATAGTTTCATTAATTCTGTATATCAGTTTTTTTACAACAAAAAAAAATCAAATAACGAAAATAATGTTTTAAAATTTTTTGATGGCTTTTTGGACATATTCCTGAATATCTCGTCAATGACTTGGTTGATTTTGTCATAGTTCTGAGTGCTGTCACTTCTAAGTTAGTCAACAAATGGTGCATTAAAAATTGTACAGGCAAATAACTTTTTACAAACAAAAAGTCAAGGAAAAAATCATTTTTTTTTTCTATTTTTGAACCTTTTCCTCATTTTTACTTGCGATAGGGTACATAGGTAGGTACTATTATGTCAAGTTATGGATTCGTAAAAAAAATCGACCTTGAGGTGATAATTTTCCCTAACATTACGATGATAGAGAACGCGAAAAAAGTGGGTCCCGCAATTCAGTCTGTCCTCGCCGCTACAGCCTAAACGGCTGGAGGGATTTTCTTCAAACTTGGTACATAGTGTTTTTTGACTACTATGCTTACACGTTTTTTAAAATTTGTTTTAGGACCAAAAATAACGGTACCTGCCAAATAATTAAAATAAGAAAAGGCTACTTTTTAATAATTTTTTTAATTTAAAAAATTGGTACCTCCTTTACAACCATTTTGATTTTCTCGAAAACAGTCAAGTTGAAATTTTTCATTTTTGTATCGTAAATCTTTTTAAAAGTATAAACATTGTGAGCCAAAATAAAATTTTTATTGAATATTTTTAAAACTAGGTTAAAATAAGTTTTATAATTTTGTAGAATATTGAAAAAATCAAGTTTCTAAATTCAAAAATAACGGTACCTCCCATACAAAATGCTGAAAACCCGTTAAGTAAAAACTTATTTTTCTCGAAAACGGCTACAAACTTCTTTACTTCTTAAAGTATGGTCAATATTTTGATAAAAAGAAATTTTACCAATAAGGCGGTACCTGTAATAGAACCGATTGTTTGGTTTTCAAAGTTCTCGTTAATGGCCTTACCTACCGATTTCAACCAAAATTTGTATACAAGAGCTCACTCACAATTCAAACAATTTTGCATATACAAATTTTCGAAATATATAATTTTTGGATTTTTAAAAAAATATTGAAATTTTTTTTTTGAAAATTCAGTATTTTAAAAACGGGTCAATGAATATTTTGTGTAAAATCGTATTTTATTAAATACTAAATTCATATTTATCAGACAAATCAGATGGCATACTTTATTATGAGCTCTAACATTTTAAGCCCAGTACATATTATACACCCGTATTCATAAAGAAAAAATAGTTATTTTAGCTCCCGTCTTTAAGAAAACTACGCGATGGAATAAGAATTTTCTGGGCTCAAACTAAAGGCGATTGCTTACTGCTCCATTTGAGTCCGGAACATTCTCATTCCATGGTGTAACACGGGAGCTAAAATAACTATTTTTTTAGTTTTTAGATTTTATTTGCCGAAGTTTAAGGCATGCATGCTATAGGTCGAGCTACAGATGGACAGAAAATGACAAACAGAATTACTTCTACATCATAAAATAATAATATTTTAAGATCGCGTTAAAAATGTTTAGGATTTAAAAAAACCTCCATACTACTCGTAGCTTAAGCTTGTATGTAAAAGGACTATTAGTCCAGTCAAGCTCTTATATTAATTTATCAATAATTAAGCCAAAGTCTCTATGTTTAATTTTAAAAAATACACAAAACAAAAGAATTATTGTTGAAAATTTCAAGGATGTTTGGACGTATAGGTGTTGATATTTATCGGGTCCTTTAAATTTTTTTTTTTAAGAAAATAGAAAAGGCTTAAATTCTTCACTTAAACACTATTTTTCGATTTCGATTTCGATTTTATTTTATTTCTTAAATCACTTATTTATTCTATTCAAAAGAGGTGTTTTCATATTGGTTTACATGACAGTTTTCATGGAAGCCACATAAATGCATTTTTTTTTCTTTTTCCACTGCACTTTAGGAAAACATAACAATATTATGATGATTTCCTGTTTATGTAGGTGCTAAATTACAAAAACAAAAAACACAATTTAAGAAAACTTACGAAATAGTTAAGCTTTATCCAAAATTGTTATATGATGTTTTGTATTCATTTGAATAATGTGATTATTTATGTTATTTTATAATTGATATACGTTAAAAGAAGATGAGTATCCTTATTCAAAGCAAAGTATTATAATCCTTTGTTTGAATTTGTTTAGTTTTTTTTTTTGTATTTTACATAATCCAAAATCCTTGATGGTTTGTATTCAAATAGAAACACGTTCAAAACGGACTAACAAAAAGAAAACGTTAAAACCAAAATAATCAAACAACGAAAACAAATTCAATCCACGCGAGCGAATACTAATTAAGGAAGAAAGGACTCCTCCTTCGCTAGTTTTCCCATATGCTTAGAATATTCCAGTATCTAGAGAGGTAGTATTTATAGTAAGTCTTCTTTTGGAGAACAATTAAAGGGGTTTTCTTTTTTTTTATTTTATTCCGATGTTCTTACTGTCGGAATCCGCGAAGAACTGAAGAATTCGAGACTTGTGTTCGAGGTATAGGGCTCTAATTACATTAGCGACTAGAATTAAATTCAATAATTTCTTTTAGTTTCTACTTTCATATTTCCTATATGGTTGTTGTTGTTGTTTTTGTTTTAGTACGTCCTCTATACAGTTTTCATTGACTTTATTGCAAATGTGCACTTTTCGGGGTATTTAAAAAACAAGGCTGGTCACTTTAGACTTTAACGATATATTGTAGATGAAAGCGAGTAGTGCGAGAGAGGGTTGGTCAATGCAATGTTGGTTCAGTTCAGTAACCGTACACGGAATTGGGTTTTAATATTGAAATTGAATGGCTTTGAAATATACAAAAACATTTATGTGGCTAACCATTTAAAACAACAAAAAAATATGAAAGAAAGGAAAAACCTTATAAATCTTACCATGGTTCAATAGGAGATTTTGATAGACGTATTATTTAAAAGGCTTCCCTATACCTATACAAAATCGATTTGGCTAAAAGCTATGTAAACTGCAAGTGGTCGATAAAGATTTGTTGCGTTGTAGGTAGGTAGTATATAAAAAAGGCTTAAAATGACATTAGTTTTGATTTTTATAAGTTTTCTTTCGCGAATGAAGTTTGAATCACTGTCACTACCTAATATATTTTGACGTCATTTAAGAAAAAAACGTTGCAATAAGAACTACAAAAATGTGTCACGTTTCACAAGTACAAAGTACCTACATAATAAATATCGTGAACTTATTAAGGAAAATTGTTTTCTAAGCCATTGATTTTGTTGGTGATTTTATTTGAATTAAATGTAGAGATTTACTACATCTTATGCAATGAAACATATTCCTCATTCAAAAAGAAGTAATATCATTATTATTATGGATCAGTAATGACAGACAATATGAAAAAAGTGGTTCCCGCAGTTCTGAGTGTTAGTTAATCTGTCTGCACGTCAACTTGCACGGGCTGGCCACGAGACGAGGAAGTCTCGGTCTTGCATGACGCGACGGAGACGAGACGAGACTGCCTTTTAAGCATCCGAGGCGAGACGAAACTGCCTTTTATGCATCCGAGACGAGACTTACAAAAGTCTCGTCGATCTCGTCTCGTGCACTGAGAAAATTAATATTTTTGTTTGCGAGTAACGAATCTCATTTGCTGTAAGTGTAATACATTTGCTGGAAATGTAATACAATCCCTGCAAACGTATTTCATTTGTAGCAATTGTATTACAGTCGCCACAGAAAGAAATTCCATTGCATCAAACATATAACAAATAACCCATTCGTTCGGAGCTCAATTTGCCTGGGTTTATTACGGTAAATGACAATGTTTCCCAAATTCAAACGACATGATGTTTGCAAGCAAGTGTAATTGTTTATGGCAAACGATTGCGAACTAAGCTTTTGAAATGCAGTTTGCTGCAAAAAGTTTTACGTTGACTATATAAATTACAATTGTTTGCAACTAATGAATCGAACATTTGGGACAAATGGTTAATTCGTAGAAAGTAAACTTATTTGTAGTAAACGATTGAATGATTGCAGAGTATATATTTTTAAATCTTATTTTTACAAATTAACTTAATGCTTGTGGTAAACATTTCATGCTTTTGAGGCGAAAGAATTTTTGATGTTAGGTTTCTTTAAAAGAAATTCGCTTGCAGCAATAAATTTCCTATTTGGAAAAAGTATTTTATTTGTTTAATTCCTATCTAGCCAATTTCAGGTAATCTATAGGGCAAGTATTGGGTACGTTTTAATACATGCTTTGCTTTATCAGTTTGGTATTGTTCTGAAGTTCAGCACTACTTGTACAAAAAATCAAATTTCAATTGAAAATATGTCGCATTTAAAAAGAATGCGATTCAAAATTGAAAATTTGTTGCATTAAAAAATATCAAAGCCAAAATTCGAAAATATTTGCATTAAAAAATAAAATAAATGCTAGTTTAAAAATCTTTGCATTTAAAATAATTTTTAAAATAATTACATTCAAAATAAAAGTTCAATTTTAAAAATTAATAAAAATTACCTATATCTCTCTTATTCATTTCGAAAAACAATGGTGAAAAATTTTAGATGATTAAGTACGATGTTAAATGAATTTTAGTATGATACTAGGTTAAAAATTGTGTTTTGCTAATTTTAAACGAGTTTAGCATCGTACTTTGCCCTACATTTTACTAAAGTTAAAACCACATCTTTTTAGTATAGTACTAAATCCATATGACTGGAGAATCGAAAATTTTACTTCAGGTATAGCATAGACCCGAGGGTTGCCGGTTCGATCCCTGCTGGTGCCCAACTTTTTTTTTTGTAATAATGAAGTTAAAATTATAAAAATATAAACATTGAATACTTATTTAAAGCACATGTTGGGTTTCCATCAATATATAATTAATTTACAACGAATAAAAACAATTATTGTGTTAAACAAAACGATTTTATAAAAAGTTTTGATTCAGTCCTAGGAGCACATCTACGTAGTAATAGTTTAAAACAAAAACTGACCCAATATTTTAAATACTTCAGTCGTCCTCGTCATAGTTAAAATAATTAATCATAGTTAAAATAATTTAAATACATGAAATTGTCTACAGTCATCGGCTGACCTTCCAACCGCAAAGACCTATCTATTGAGGTAAAGAGTGATTTTTCTCATCTCCTTGATTTTTTCCCGCCATTAAATTATTATATACTTTAATTTGTATTTATTCTGTACTGTCAAATAAAAAATTAAAGAAAGTTTCTCCTAACAAATTATAAACATTTAATCGGGATGAGCCCGAAGTATAATCGCTTATCGGGAAACCGATTCGGTATTCTTGACGAATGTGCGCTATCCGATCCCCCTGACCCCGTCCCCCCCATAAAAGAATAAAAACATCAAGTAATATTTTCAGTGGATTCCCAGACCTTCCAACAAAATCCATATATAAAAATCCACGTTTTGTGCATATTACATCAAAAGATGAATCCAAACCCTTAACCTCAATCAGCGTGTTCATTTTGAAAAAAAACAATCGACGCAATTAGCACTCAGTATGAGAAAATCTCGCAACTAAGAGACGGTTCAATTTTGATTTTAGCGAAAGATCAAAATATAGCCGATAAATTCATCAAATCGAAAGCCCTTGATAAAATTTGCCCGGTTAATATTAAGCTTCATAACAATCTAAACCTCTCAAAAGGCATAGCATATGCGCCTTGCTTAATTAATGTTCCTGAGGCAGAAATCATTTCGGAACTCAAAAGCCAAAATATAACAGACGTATACAAATTTACCAAACTTCAAGACAATAAAGAAAGAAAACCTACTGGCCTCATGATATTTACATTTGACTTGTTTCTAGTTCCCAACACAATCGAAATTGGTTGGTACAAAACAAAAATTTCGGAATATGTTCCAAACCCGATGCGTTGTAGACAATGTCAACTACTTGGTCGCACAAAGAAATGGTGCAAACGTGCTGCTTCTTGTGAAATATGTAATTTCCCCCCTCACGATGACAAAAACTGTACTCGCACTCTGTGTGCCAATTGTTCAGGACCCCACCCCGCCTCCTCAAAAACCTCTCCAAAGTATATCCAAAGTAAAGAAACACTTGAAATTAAAACAAAAAACAAGTGCACCCTAGCTGAAGCTAGACGCATCCAAAAAAGAACGGAACCCAATTCGTTCCACTTTCTCTTCAGATCTCTATTCAGAGAAACTTAAGCAAACTTCTCATGAAACAAACACCACTATACTTCCCACCTCCTTCTCTTTTAACGAAAAAAATATTGCAACCAACGAAAAACCAACACACCAAAATTCTTTCAACAACCAAACCACATCAAACTCTTACTCAAAAATAACTCAAAATACAGAAAAACAAGATCCTATTAAAATTACAAATGACGATTACTCTTCTCTGACTCAAAGACAAAATCCTCAAAAAAACTCAAACGCCAACATTGATAACATAATAACTCAAACTCACAACGCTCACTTAAGAGCACATCTGCAAATTATTCCGACCGACGACGGCAACATCAACTTAACTGAACACACTCAAACAGTATCCTCATCTAATTTCAACAACAAAAACCACATCAATTCACTTTCCAATTCTTCCTCTTTAACTCAAACAGATTTGTCTATGAACAAAGATAATGAATATGAAACCCCTTAATAGGAACATTGACCACACAACAACCCGCGCCTCTACCGATGATGGAAGCCCTCGCCAAGATGGAGGGGGCTCCCATCACCGATGGGGGCGCGGGAATTCTTTGACATCAGGTGGAAATCTGGCTTCTGTCTGCACATTAAATTGTGCAGATAATAAGACAGACTCCACCGACTATAATGATCTCAAAATTCTGCAATGGAACATGAATGGTTATTTTAATAACTATCATGCACTCCAATTGCTCATAAAAGACCTAAATCCATCTATAATATCCATTCAAGAAACGCATATAAAACACAACCAACAACCATTTCCACCAAAAAAATATTCATCTTTGTTTCACAATTTAGATTGTAATACAACTTCGAAACAAGGTACATGTCTCCTTGTGCACAAAGCAATTCCGCATAAGTTCATCAACATTAATTCCAACATATCTGCAGTTGCAGTTGAAATCGATCTGAAATTTAAGTTAACTATCGTTTCACTCTACATCCCACCGGAACAAAAATTCGAAGTCAGTGATCTCGAAAACATTTTGAGAAATATCTCAACCCCAATCATCTTAACAGGTGATTTTAATGCTTGGAGTCCCTCTTGGGGTTCTCCTACTATAAATAGTGGTGGTAAAATAGTCGAAAACTTCATAGCTAACACTGGGCTTACAATTTCAAATGACGGACGTCCCACACACTTTTCAACGCATGGCACATTTTCCCACGTCGATCTTACTCTCGTATCACCACACCTCAGCCCAAAAACTACTTGGAAGGTCTCCGATGACTTGTGTGGTAGCGACCACTTCCCCATCCTCACCACAATAGTAACAGACAATAGCCTTAAACTCCCAAAAACTCAACCTAAATTCCTGACAGACTTAGCTAAATGGGATTTATTCCAAAACGAAGTCACAAAACAAATATCGCTTAGGCCAACCTCCAATAACATTAATAGAGAAGCTGCTTGCGTTGTCAAGTCAATTCGTTCTGCAGCTAACTTGTCGATTCCTCAAACTACAATGAAAACACACTGTAAAACTGTCGCCTGGTGGAACCCCAACCTTAATAACTTGCGCCAAAAAAAACAAGTAGCATTTAAACTTTTCAGAAAGACACCTTCTGAAACAAATCTTATATGTTACCGTAAGGCAAACGCCCAGTTCCGAAAAGCTGCGAAGGTCGAAAAAGCCGCCTGTTTTAGTAAATTTACTTCTGAAATTAACAAAAACTCGACTCCCAAAAAAATGTGGGCCGATATTAAATGCCTCACTGGCAATTACATTCCCCACACAATTAAAGCCATTAAAACAGAAACAACTAATTTAACCTGTCCAATTGAAATTAACAAATATTTTGCAGAGTGTTGGGAAAAATCCCAAGATGATTCTAATTTTCATCCAAATTACTTAAGAGAAAAGTATGAATCACTCTACAAGAACGTTCCGTCTCACACCGTTTCACCTTCAGCAAAGTTGATCGAATTTCCTATAAATATGTTAGAATTTGAAAGCAGCATGTGTTCTGCAAAAGGTAAAACTCCAGGATTTGATAGAATCTCGTACACAATGCTTAAAAACTGTCCATTTGATCTCAAAACAAAGTTGTTGTCCCCCAAACAAACATGGAAAGTTGCAACTATCGTTCCTATACCAAAACCAAATAAAGACCACTCTAAACTATCAGGATACCGACCAATATCCCTTCTCCCTTGTACCTCAAAGATTCTAGAAAAAATTATTTCTAAACGTATATTTTGGTTCCTAGAAAAAAACAACCTAATTGACAAAAATCAACTAGCTTTCAAAAAGGGAAGAAGTACGATAGATTCACTTCTACATCTGGATACTTTCGTATCATCGGCTCTTTCTGAAAAAAATCACGTTTCGATTTTTTCAATTGATTTTGAACAAGCTTTCGATAGAATCGGCCCACATGTTGTCTTAAAACAACTAATTCAATGGAAAGTTGTGCCAAAAATATTAAACTATGTTAAAGCTTTTCTAACAAACCGTACATTTCGATTAAAAACTAACAACATTAATTCATCTATTTACAATTTAAAGAACGGCATCCCCCAAGGATCGCCACTTTCAGTAACTTTATTTATAATTGCTTTTAACGAAATTAGTAAAATTATTAATAACAGCTCACAAATATCACACGTTCTTTATGCAGATGATCTAATTTTGTTTTCAAAATGTAAAGACCTAAGAGTCCTAGCAACAACTTTTTCAGATATAATTAATGACTTGTCAGAATAGGGTGAGATATCTGGCTCCAAGATATCAACCTCAAAATGTGAGCTTTTACATATATGTCAGAAACATAGTTGCCAAAAATGTATCGAAGGAGTTAGCCTCAATAATATTGATATTAAAAATGTAAATTGTTCAAAAATATTAGGCATCATGTTTGATTCAAAATATAGTTTTAAGGACCACTGCACTTACCTAAAAAAAAGCCTTACTACCAGGCAAAATCTAATAAAGTATTTGTCTTCAAAAAAAAGTAATTCCAGTGTTAATACTATCGGTAATGTTGTCAGGTCTATAATACTCTCAAAAATCGACTATGGCCTACCAATTTATGGAAAATGCTCTAAAACATCCATGCAGCTCATCTCATCAACATACCACTCAGCCCTAAGGACTAGTCTCAAAGCTTTTCGCACAACGCCCATCAAAAATATTATAACTGAAACTGGACTTCCACATTTAAATGATAGACTCGAGTTTCTTACATGGCAGATAATTCAAAAAATCAGCTCTCCATACACAACTCCTGTTCACGATGATGTCAAAAAATTACTAAAAAGAAAAAAAACACCGAAATATCCTTCAGCTCTACAAAAGGCTCTTAAAAACAATTATCTTTACTGACAGCTTGTCATCAATTAACGCCATCAAAAACATAAACAACTCTTCTAACATTGTTGCAGAAATCCGTGACAAACTTATAGCCAAAAAAAACACCCTCAAATTGGCGTGGGTACCGGGACATACAGACATTATTGGCAAAGAAATTGCAGATAGAGAAGCTAAACAAGCGCTCATGGAGCCCCTTGTCGAATTCTATCAATTCAACCAAAAAGATCTGAAAAAACACCTCTCAAAGACAATGAAAAACAAAACCATAGATACTTGGTCTGAATATCAACACCATTATTCAATGCTCAACCCATCCGCTGAAAAAGCCTTATATCCACTACATTTACCTGTCTCGATGATTAAGCCCTATATAAGGCTCAGATTGGGACATACCAACATAACCCACAAACATTTAATCACCAAAGAACCTGCCCCACTTTGCGACTACTGTGACGAAAAACCTATCTTCACCATATCTCATATGCTACAATGCACTAACATCCATCGAATATGCAAAAACATCTCTGGTAAACATCTCCAACAACTCTTGACAAATATAACCGATATTAACATTAGATCAGTATATGAAATTATTTTAAAACTGAAGCTAGAACACTTAATTTAGTTATATTTTAAATATCAAATAGCGAAAAGTCCTGGTAGCTATCGCTTTATCTATTAATTATTGAAAATGTAATTTATTTTATACTTCAATAAAGTTATAATAATAAAAAAAAAAAAAATGAAATTGTCTAAACCACATTTCTTAATCAGTACATTTCCTCTGCTCAACTAAATAAAAGGAAAATGTGTGAAGTTTTCAACTGATTAACATTTTGCCGGGGGATTTTATATTGCAAATTAGCTCAGTGGATGCATGCTCGCTCTCGATACGGAAGGATACCTGTTCAAATCCAGTTAAGTAAAGCTTGACATTTTTTTCAATTAAAATAAAATAATATAATTTCAGAATTAAGGGAAAACCAGCAGTCACTGTATTGATTGTGACAAACGTACAAATCATTAGTAACAAAGGCGTTATATTCATTTGTCATAACCACTTTGATCTTCTATAACAATTGAATCCATTCTCTTGTCGTTAAAGTATTAACGTTTACTCTAAAAGCACCATTCGTTTGCCACAAACAGTAAATATGTTTACAAAACACCATCATTCGTCTGACAGAAACACTACATTCGTTTGACACAAACACTCTATTCGTTTGAAACAAACGATAGAATTTTGCTACAACAGTATAAATTGTTTGTCTCAAACGAATTTAAAAGTTTGCTGCAAACGAACTGTCAAAACTGGCTGGCAAACGAAAAAGTCGTTTCGGCAATTTTTACGTTTGCCGCAAACGATTCCTTCCCTCAGTGTGGCCAGCCCTACTTGCACCCTTAACATTATCCCAGGCTATGGAGAGTATACAGGGACGCCGCGCCGCGAGAAACCCACACCTGTCTACATGGCAAAGGACTTAAAAACTCAAAATTATTCCAGGAGAGATTCATGATAGCAGACAAATTTCCGGGGGAATACAATGACTAGAGAAAACTTATTTTAACTAATTTTCTAAAAACTAACAAAAGCATGTTATACTTATTTTTAAAGCCAGATATTTTGTTTATTATTTTCTTTTTAAATAAAGTTGTTTTAATAAAAAGTTTTTGTAGAATTAGATTTCAAACTCAAATTAAAAAATACAAATAAATTAATTTATTTCAATATTGTACGTTATTATTGTTTCTGTTTACACAATTCAATGCTCTTAAAATAAATAAATTGGTTGGCGCAACGGCTCGTGAAGAACCAGGAATTCGAACGGATAGACGAGATGCAATTATTCATGACAAGTGATACTCTTGGGGGATTTGTCAATTCCTATCAAGAGGCAGTAGCCCTGAAAAAAACTTTTTTGTTTTTACGTGGACGAGGCTATGGGAAGTGAACCCAGACCTCCAGCGTGACAGTCCAACGCACTTTTTATTACGCTACGGGCTGCTATTCAATGCTCTTATCAATTCTTTAAAACTGTCTAGAACTTTTAATTTTCAAAATATTATTAAATACATATTTTTTTTTTTTTATTTTATTTTGACAGTCATTTTCTTACTTTTTACATGCATTTAAAAAAAGTAAAGGGTACGACTGGATCGCACCAACTTTCTCTCGTAGCGAACAACTTTAATGTAGTTAGAAATTAATGATGTTTATGTATATTGGTTCCAAAATATTATAACATCATAAAAAAAAAATAATTAAATTATTACTATAAATTTGTTATTTTAATGGCTTAAAAAGATAGATCCCAAAATAAAGTATGACATTTGTTTGATAAATATGATTTTATGAAAAAAAAAAATCAAAAATCCTTGATGTGGTTTTCTTAAAAATTAAGTTTTTATAAGTCTATAAAATTTTTTGCACATTTTCAAAAATAAAATCTGGTATGCCAACATTTAGTACTTAATAAAATACAATTTTACACAAAATACAAAAATATTAATGGACCCGTTTCCAAAATATTAAATTTTCATACAAAAAAAAAATCAATATTTCTTTATTATTTTGTATATATTTTGTATATTTGTATATCCAAAATTGTCTGAACTGTTAAGGAGCTCTTGTATAAAAATTTTGTTGAAATCGGTGTAGCCGTTAACGAGAAATTTGAAAACCAAAAAATTGGTTTTTTTTAACTTTTTATTACTACCACTATCAAGAGGTAAAAATATAAAACACCAGTAAACTGATACAGCTTAACGCTTCCTGCGCAAATGTAGACGATTCTTGCGCTTCCAGGCAGCGCGACGGGAACCTCCAATTGTCTGGGAGTACCTGTAGCCTTTTCCAATGCCACGGGAGCTCTTGCCAGCAGATGTAAGTCCACGCAATTCGCGGTGCTTGTGCACGTGCTTGCAGATCCAGTTGATTTTTGGATCACGACGAACGGCATTGTGATGGGTGTCGATGAGGATGACTTCAAAGTATTTGTAAGAAGCATCCTGGGCGACCCAGTAGGAGCCAACACGTTCCTTAGCAATAGATTGCAAGCAACGGGAAGGCTTCAATTCGTTGACACCATGGCTCTTTGGCTTACCGTAGGTGCAACCCTTTGGCACTGGACGTTTACGACCTCCACGACGCACTCGGATCCTGTAGATGACGAATCCTTGTTTGTTCTTGTATCCCAGACGACGTGCCTTATCGGGACGAGTTGACCTCGGCGAGCGGTGCAATTTTGTCAATTGACGGTATTGCCACGCGCGAATACGGAGCAAGTAGCGCATAACATCGCTCTGCTTCTTGCGGTAAAGTTCTTGCATATAACGATACGCACCCATTTTAGCGACTTTTCACGGCGATAGACCTCTTGGGGAAATTCGCCTTCACTCCACAAAGTTAAAGTGAAAAAGGACACGTACCGTTAATAACTGTTATTGGTTAAATTTTTTTCTATCAAAATATTGACCATATTTTTAGTAGTGAAAGCATATCTTTTTATCAAAATTCTTGGAGCCGGTTTTGAGGAAAATAAGTTTTTTCTTAATGGCTGTTCACCTTTATTTTTGAATTTAAAAACATGATTTTTTTCAAGTATTCTACAAAATAACACAAAAATATTTTACATCTAGTTTTAAAAATATTGACCAATTCGTTTTCAAAATATTTTAGTTTTCAAAAAAAAAATTAGATTTTTTTTTAATTTTTAAATTTATACTTAGAAGATTTACGATTAAAAAAAATGAAAAATTTTAACTTAACTGTTTTCGAGAAAATCAAAAACCAAAAAAATAGTTGTACTGGAGATACACAAAATAACCAATTTTTGAAAATAAAAAAATTATTAAAAAGTAGCATTTCCTTATCTCAATTATTTGATTTTTTTTTTAACAAAATCCTCGGACTCGTTTTTGAGAAAAAATATTATTTTCCTTTTTGGCGAAAAAAAAAAATTGTATGGCAGGTACCGCTAATTTTGGTCCTAAAATAAAATTTAAAAAAACGTGTGAAAATCGGTTTTTTTAAATAAAACAAAAACGGTTTTGGATATCAATGAAATTCTTTATTCCTGTGAAAGTACGTTTGATGCCATTATGTATGGAACTCGATTTCTTTTACATAGCCACCACGGGCACGCTTGCAGAAGTCCAGACGCTGAACCCAATTTTCGACGGTTTTCAAGCTTAAATCGGCCGATACTGCTGCAATTTCACGTTCGATATTCATACGAAGTTCATCAATCGTCGCTTATCGTGGCTTATTGGCATAGACCATAGACTTGACGTAGCCCTACACGAAATAGTCTAACGGCGTCAAATCGCACGACCGAGGCGGCCAAGTGACTGGACCATTTCGTGAGATAACACGTTCTCCAAACTTGGTTTCCAATAAATTGATTGTGACATTCGCTGTGTGGCTTGTGGCGCCGCCGTCCTGTTGGAACCACATGTCCTCCAAGTCCATATCATCCAATTGGGGCCAAAAATATTCGGTTATCATTGAACGGTAGCGATCCCCATTCACAGTAACGTGCCGGTCTTGATCATCACGGAAGAAGTACGTCCCAATGACGCCGCCGGCCCATAAACCACACCAAACCGTAACTTTTGTCAGGATGCAATGATGACTCATGGAGACCATGACCAATACTGCATATTTTGTTTATTGACGAAGCCATCCAGCCAGAAATGAGCCTCATCGCTGAAGATGATTTTTCGATGAAAATCCGAATCATTTTCAAGTTGTTGCTCAGCCCAATTCACGAACATACGACGCTTCTGGTGGTCAAGCGGCTTCAGTTCTTGCGACAATTTAATCTTGTAAGGATGTAGGCCAAGATCTTTTCGCAAAATTCGCCACAACGACGTCACAAAGATGCCCAATGCTTGAGAACGACGTGTGAGAGACACATTTGGGCTTTCTGCAACTGAAGCCTCAGCGGCAGCAATATTCTCGACATTACGGGCACTTCTTTGTCTCACTGGCACGAGAACATTTTGTACTGTGCCTGTGGATTCCACTAGACGCTCAATTGTTGATCTGCTAGGACGATTATGACGACCATAAATTGAACGTAGCGCTCTTAACGTTGAGGCCACTGACTCCGAATTTAGGTAGTTAATATTAATAATTTCGACTCGTTGTTGGCTCGTATATCTTTCCATCATAAAATGGCAAACCTTACTGAAGAGAAATGTCAAAAGAGCGGCAAGAAGTATGGCGTCGTTTGCTGCCCCTGTTGCTCTACTTTTGTAGCGCCCCTGTTGAAAAACCCTTTATTAGTAAAATAACACCAAGTTTGAAGTAAATTCCTCCAGCCGTTTAGGCTGGGGGGTTGAGGACAGACAGAATTGTGCGATCCACTTTTTTCTCGTTCTCATTATGTTAGGAAAAGTTATTTTTATCGATTTTTTCTTACGAATCCATAACTTGTCATATAGTACCTTTTTTCGCAAGTAAAGATCAATCGAGAAGTAAGTAACAACATTTCTAAATGGATTGCCAATTGCCCCTGCAAACAATTTCGATTTTAAATTTTTTTTTCAAAATTCGGTCCAAAATAAATTTTGATTGAACTTGAGGCATATTATGTTGAAAGTCATTGTAATTAAACTCTGCATTTTAAATGTTTTGAAGAATTTTACGAAAATGTCTTTATACAAAGCTCATTCTCGCATATCTCATACAATTAACATTGCATTCCAAAATTTTCCAAATACTGAACAAAAAAAAAATCAAAAACAACATTTGTTTTTTGGTACTTTCGACTTCCATTAGAATACAACTGAACTGATAAAATTATACCTTTTAATGTCTATAATGCTCATCTATAAAACAGTCCTAAGCCATCAAAAGAGAAAGTTGGTCCGATCAAATCTTGCACTTTATTTTTATATTATAAACACATATGTAATTTTGGGACACCCGGGCGTATGTGTAATATATTTACTAGGTCTAGGTCAAAAAAAAAAAATGTCGAACTTTTAATCAAAACTAACATTACGATGATAAAGAAGTCCAAAAAAGTGATTTTCGTCAAGATGTCTGTCGGTCTGTTTGTTTGTGGGTTATGATGTACATCGAGCTAGAGCCTAAACGGTGAGAGAGTTTTTATGTGATTCTCTAGAGGATAAATTTATATTTTTTGTTTCAGCTCATCTATAACTGGTAGCTGCCATACAACGATTTCGGTTTTATCAAATTTTCCCGAAAACGGTTCTCACGATTTTGATTAAACTTTGTACATGTCATCTTTAGATCAGTTCTAATAACACTGCATATCACGTTCTTTTTAATTGCCTTATTTTGAGTTGATGTCTGCAACAGCCTCCGTGATATTTTGGCGCAGTTCGGCTAAGTTTTGGATCGGTTTTGAGCAGACTTTTTCTTTTCCTGCCCAGATGAATGGGCTGGCCACGAAATTGTACCAGACTGCCCTTTCCACCAACCTGGGTATTCTTCATCAAGGAATTGTCTCACTGGGCGAGCGAAATGCGCTGGGCAGCCGTCTTGTTGAAACCACATATTTTCCTGTATATTGTCCTGTACAAATATCAGACACGAGTACAATAACTACGGCACCACAAAATAATAACGGGTTTTTGTAGAAGGGCTTAATGCAAGCATTTTTTTACTATTGGCGGAGGGGTCTATCTCTTTTCGTTTAGACGGTAGGGGCAATTTTCTAAAAAATTACTAAAAATTAAAAAATAAGATTTAAAAACAATGGCAACACCTAAAATAAAGTTTTATACCGTTTTTGAAAGCCATAAATCTGTTCTTTAATTCTAAAGTAAAATTAAATTATTCTTGCCAACAGTTTGCGAAAAAAATTGCATGCAAACTTAAAAGTTCGATAAAAAAATTAAAGAAAAACCTCTTGACAATTTTTTTTTTCAAAATTGTGAAATAAAGTGCTAAATTGGCTTCTAGTGGTAAATGCTTATATTTTTTCTGAATCGAACCCAAAAACCAGAATGGTTTTATGTCTTCAAGTTTTTGAGAAAATTGAAAATTACTATAAGTAATTTTTTATGAGATTTTTATTTTTTTGCTTGCTTACATAAATAGAGTTACCTTACTCCCAGCATTCCTCAATTTTGGGCGATTTTTCCAAACTGAATTTCAAGGGAATTTATTGTCAATAGTTCTCTTAAACAATAGTATCATAGGTGGCCCGCTTCGCGGGTTCAAGGATTTTAACTCCCTTTTTGGGTCCTCTGCCCCGCTCACGTGACTCCATCGCTCCGCTTAGGGTATACTCGGTCGCCAGGTAGGCGCATATGTTGTCAGTTGGTGTGATTTCAGTTTATTTGTAATAAACAGTACCTTGGGTGGCCCGCTTTGCGGGTCCAAGGATTTTAACTCCCTTTTTAGGGCCTCTGTCCCGCTTAGTTTTGAGTTTTAAAGTATTTTTTTCTTCAAAAACTATTAACACAAATAACTTGGTTGAAACAAATAATAAAATAACAAGTTTCTCGCTTCAGAAAACCTATAATTTTAGCATTGTTAGTGTTCCCGTTGTTTTTAATTTTCTTCATTTAAAGTCATTCTGTAGAAAATTGCCCCTCCCGCCTAAACGGAGTGAGATAGACCCACGACCCGTAGTAAAAAATGATTGTATTAAGTAAGTCCCTCTATAAAAATCCGTTGTTATTTTGCTGCGCCAGCCGTAGTTCACCGTGAGATCACCGTTAATACCAACAAATTATAAAAAAGTAGTTAAAGTTATTTTCAATTTTTTCAAAAACTAGAAGATATAAAACCATTCGGTTTTTTGTTCCATTCAGAATTGACATAAGCATGGACCACTAAAGGCCAATTAAGTACGTTATTTCACAATTTTTAAAAAACTGGTCTAAACTTTTTTTTCATTTTTTTTTTTTATCAAAAATTTGAGTTTGCGTGCAAATTTTTCGAAAACTGTTGACTAAAATAATTTAATTTAAATTCAGGATTAAAGAACATATCTCTGGCTTTCAATAACGGTAAAGTACTTCATTAAAAGTTGTGCCGTTGTTTTTAAAATATTTTGTTTTCCATTTTAAGTTTCCCCTCTACAAAAATCTGTTATTATTTTGCGGCGCCATATTTATCCTACTCTCCCCAAATATCAAAGCAAGGAAACATTACCCTATTCCCAAACAAAATTCGTAACAGCTTTTGAGCTAATCCGTACATTTTCCAACAACCATTTAAAATAACGGTTTTTAAGTCATTTCAAATCTTCCTCAAAGCTTTATTTCCATATAATGTATTCAAATCCTCTAGACAAGAACTTTTTCGCTTTTCCTTCAATGAAATTGTGCTTATATGTTTAGATTCTCTTAAAATACCAAATGCAAGGGAAATAAAAACAACAAAATTCCATCCGTTTGTAAACACACATCTCCTTTCTCCTCAAAATTCTCCAATTGGAGCTTTTGCATTATTTCAGTTTATTTTTAACAGTTCGAAGAGTAAAAATTACTCTCAATTAAATGAAAATTCCCCTCATAATTTGTCTCTTTCCTTACCTAGCCTTGTTAGAACACAACAAAAAAAAACCGAACAGCCGAACCACATCCCTAATCTATCGACTCACCTCCTGTGCAAGAATTTACTCGCTCCAAATATTGAAACAACAAGACCGACCGCGCCGAGCCAGACCATTTCTCGGCCAACGGCCTAAAAACTCGCTTTCAACGTTACTGCGCTCTCAGTTTCCGTTGGCGGGTGTAACCATAACCACGCGAATCTCATATTATACCGTTTGTATATCGTCCTTCACCGTCTGTAGCTTTTTTTCTGCATTGCCAAGGATTCTTTTATTCCTCAAGTATTCAGATATATTTTTGTCAAAAAAAAACCACAACATTAATATTAATTTTTGAATTCCTCAACTGCATAGAATCTATTTTTGTGAATTTATTCTTTTGTGCATATAATATTTATAATAGTGTATTTCTTGCTTCCACGCAAATCTTTCTATAAATACGAGAACATAAAAACTGCAAAGATTTGAAGCTAAAACATTCAGCCGTTTTTTTTCTGGTTTTATTTTTTACTACGAGTGAAATTGAAAAAAGAAAAAACAAAAACAAAACTCTGAGTTATCCGGTTCTATTTTTAGTGGGCTCTCTAATGAGTATGTGAATGCGAAACAATTTTTCAAGAAACTGAGGATTTAACTATTTCGTAGTGCTTCTGCTTCGTTCCAGTTTTTTATTTTTCACATTTTTGAAATTTCTTGTTTTTGTGTAATTTACTGTGAAAAGTGAGATAACTTCCATCATACCCCATTAAGGTAGAAGGTCTACACGCCAACTTATACAAAACTAAAAACAAAAAAAAAGGAAACAACAAACAGGGATGGGTGGTGCGCACCTTTCTTTCATTCAAGCACTCAAAGGAACTGGATTTAAGTGAATGCCATTGTAAGGCGACCGACACCACCTTTAGGTTCCAGTATTTAAAATTCTGGTATGTAATTAATACCTAAATATCTTATCTAATTAACATTATCAAGTATTGTAATTGAGTGGAAATTGATTCAATTTTCATTGTGTATTCAAAATACATAGCTGTGTACCTATATTAACATCAACAAATAAATATTTAAAAAGATATTTGTAGACGTCAACCCACTTGGGAAGTTGTATAAAATACTGTCGGGTTTGTTCGTTCCCGTCAGTAATTCATGTTTTCATTTTAAATAACGAAAATAAATGGCCGCGGGCTGACAGCCGCCAAATACACACAGACACAGACGTCGAGGTCGTTAGCCTGAAATTTCGGCGTCTCAATATTGATTGGAATAATTACATACAATTATTTCGAAGTAACAGTTGAGAATTTTCAAAGATGTATATTTACTAATAACTTTTCATCCATCAAAAAATTGAAATTCATTATCTTATAGATAAAGTGCAGAAGTGTGTTTTATTTTGTTGAAATTTATAGATGCATACATACTCCTACATAATATACTACATACACACATATGCAGTTAGTTTATGTATCTAACAGGAAAACTACCATTTTATTTTACTTGTAGACAGGATAGTAGGAATACAACCATTTTCCTCGAGCAACAGGTAATGCATAGGTAATATATAGGTACGGTTATGGGTGCAAAAAAAAAACAGAAACAAGAATTCAATAAAGGCATCTGCGCTTTGAGGGTCAGAGTAATGGAGGGTGAATATTTATTTTATCGAAGAAGCAAAACAAACATTAAATTAAAAAAAAAAATATATGACAGGAATTTCACTTTACCTATTACAAAGGAAATTTTTTCATTGCAGTTTGATAGCTTTTGTGCGATAAGTAAAAGTTTATTTTCTTTTGTTACAAGGAAATGTAATTATTTACACTGAGGAGAAAAAAGTTACTTAGGCCGTGTGTCAATTGCGTTAACATTTTGGTTAAATTTGATCCCAGTTAAATTTGATGCGTTTTTATAGGGGTGAATAAAATTGAAGCGTTTTGCTGTGTCAATTGCATTAAATTGAATTTTTTAAAACATACATTTCCCATCGACTATCCTTCCGTTAAGGAACGTATCCGAGACGGTGGATACCTTGATTTGTTGTTGCAATAGCTTTTTTCAGAAGGAATTACAACACAAATCTATCCAAATCGCTTTGGATACGATCTTGAACGCGGAAATTGCATTTTGATAGTGGCAGTCATGAATCTAGTATACCTGGACTGATAGTCGATCGTCATTCTCATTTGTTAAGCATGACACACAAGACGTCATTTTCAACTTTTGATTTGCATTAGAATTAATTTGCATTTGAGTGTGAATATGTTTCTTTATTCATTTTAGATATTCAAAATATTAGGAATAAGAATTTTATGTTTCCTTATTCAATAAAATACTCGGGATAAACAATTATTGTCGATTTTTTATTTATTCCGAATAATTGGAATGGATTTTTCACTCCATCTGAAACGTGGAGTCAAAAGAATACCAAGACAAAAAACTCAATGCGCATGCGGTCCCTCATCTAAGTACTAACCGCGTCCGAAGGTGCTTGATTTCGGTGATCGGACGATAACCTGTTCTTGTTTTTTTAAACCGATATTTTCCGTAATGTCTTTCGTCAAAAGGCAATGAATCCTTTATTAAATGAAAAAAAAAAACATAATTACCGTTGCTTTTGAGAAGCGAGAACAATAAATGAAATCATGGTCGTCATATTTATCTATACCAACACGGGGAAGCATTTAATATTGCTGCTCCAAAAAGATGACGCCAAATTCTCTCAGAAGTAGGGAATTTGCACGAAACATTTTTTATTTTATCATTTCAATTAAAACAGAGCTCTTTTTTTATTTGATTATTATTAATTTTAAGATTTTTTCCTTTCGAAGTCAAAAGCGAAAAGTTTACACAACTAAATATCATGAATGAATAAACAGACATGATGAAAACTCCACAAGTTTACTCATTTACTTCTACTATTTCGTCGATCAACTTCGAGTGAATAAAAACTATTTATCAAGTTGACTGTAAAAATCCCAAAGTTATGTTTAACTTTGAGTGAATAAATTAGGCCTAAGTCATTTACAACTTGCAGCTAGTGTATCGATTTTTTTTTGAATAAAGGAAACCATCGTGATGTTGGCTCCTAGCAGTCCAGGTATAATAGGTCGATGGTGTAAGTAATGCGCAAGAAGCTTAATACAAACGTCAAAATTTATCCACTAGTTAAAGGAGCTCCTGAGCAGGTTAAATTTTGACGACTGTGTTCACCTCAGTAATGTCAAAATTTAGCTATGGGATCAAATTTAACGCACTCTTAGCGCAATTGATACACGGCCTTAGGCCTGTAATTTTTCAGTGTCAGGTCATTCGAGTCTCGGAAATAAACTTGAGTTAAAACTTCAAATTGACAAAACTGGGCCTACGAATATTGTGGACAAAAAAAACAAAACCATACATTTATACGAGTACCTATAAAAACATAGCCTGTCTACATTATTTAAAAATAAAAGTGGCAAATAAATACTTGCATGTACAATGTTGCTCCAAACATCTGGAAATTCAGTTCAATACATAATAATCGTTTGTCTACGTTTGACTTTATAACTTGCGATATACATAGATTTTTCATATTCTTCATGCGTAAAGAAAAATCGTAATAATTTCCCCTAACATTCCGATGCAGAGACCACGAAAAAAAGTAAATCTCGCAATACTATCTGCCTGTCTCTCTGTTTTCTTGCTTAAACCATGGCCTGCAGCCTAAACTGTGTTTTTTTTTTTTTTTTTGATTTTTCAAACTTTTGACTGAATGTTCTTACGGGATTCGCTAGAGGAGAGATTCAATTTTGTTTAACTCCAAGAATAACGGGAACTGTCATAAAAAAAAATAATTGTCCCTAAAAACCGCTCTTACGCGATTTTGATAAAAAAAATACGAACTATGGTTAGTAGTATTTTTCGAAAAATAACTATCAATAATTTGTCATGTTTGTATACAAGCAGCCAGACACCTACATGGGTGCTAAACGGCAGCCAGACACCTTAAAGCTCAAAATATTAGTGCCATTTACGTTATAGTATTAAAGCTAGTTTTTATGTATGTTGTTAAGACAAGTATTTAATAATGTTTTCCAAGCAGCCAGACACTTATATGGGTGCTAAACGGCAGCCAGATACATTAAAGCTCAAAATATTAGTGCCATTTACGTTATACCTAGTATCAAAGCTAGTTTTTAATAAATTAATTTATAGTTCTTGTGACAACATATATAAAATGCAGCTTTGATACCATAACATAAATGGCACTAATATTTTGAGCTTAAATGTGTCTGGCTGCCGTTTAGCACCCATGTAGGTGTCTGGCTGCTTGGGAAACATTATTAAATAGTTGTCTTAACAACATATATAAAAACTAGTTTCGATACTAACGGGTGATTTTTTAGCTGGTTTGTTTTGGCAACACTGGTTTTGACAGCTGACGTGTGTTTAGTACCTTGTGTCACCAAAATGTTCATCGCGCGCTGCTTCCATTTTATGGTCGGCATTCTCGACCTTCTGAGCAGTCTATTCGGAAGATTGTGACCAAATTTCGCACCAAATTTACTTTGTTGGACATTAAACAGCACTACATTTTACAGCACTACGTGGAAAATTTTGCGGAAGGATTTGGGCGTAAAGCCTTTTAAGATACAGCTGGTGCAAGAACTAAAGCCAGCCGACCTACCACAACGCCGAATTTTTGGTGAATGGGCTCTTGGAAAGCTGGCCAAGGATCCGCTTTTTTATCGAAAAATTGTGTTCAGCGATGAGGCTCATTTTTGTTTGAATGGGTACGTAAATAAGCAAAATTGCCGCATTTGGAGTGAAGATCAGCCAGAAGCATTGCAACAGCTACCAATGCATCCCGAAAAATCCACTGTTTGGTGCGGTTTATGGGCCGGCGGCATTATTGGGCCATATTTCTTCAAAGATGATGCGAATCGCAGCGTTACTGTCAATGGTGAACGCTACCGAGCGATGATAACAAACTTTTTTTTGCCCGAAATGGAAGTTCTTGACTTGCATGATATGTGGTTTTAACAAGACGGTGCCACATGCCACACAGCACGCGAAACAATGGCGCAATTGCGAGCCGAGTTTGGTGAACAGTTAATTTCACGTTTCGGGCCGGTCAATTGGCCGCCTAGATCGTGCGATTTGACAGCATTAGACTATTTTTTGTGGGGGTATGTCAAGGCTAATGTCTATAGGGACAAGCCCGCTTCGATTGATGCACTGGAAGCCAACATCCATGCATTCATTCGTGAGATCTCGGCCGATATGTGTGAAAGAGTATGCCAAAATTGGACTCAGAGGATGGGCTACCTGAGACGCAGCCGCGGTCAATATTTGCATGAAATTATCTTTAGACATTAAATTGCAAGATTCAAACTATCGATTCAAATAAATATTTCATTCATTTTTTCGAATTTTTTGTGTTTTTTTTTTTTAAAGTTCTAAACCTCTTAAAAAATCACCCAATATAAGGTAAAAGGCACCTTTTTTTGACACTTTTAAGGTGTCTGGCAGCCGTTTGGCACCCATGTAGGTGTCTAGCAAGTGTCAAATAAAATTTGTGACACATTTCTTTTGAACATATCAAAAAAACAGCTTTGATAAAATGACATAAATTTTAACACTTTGACGTATGTCTGGCGGTCCTGGGCTCTTAGTCTATTAATCTTTTTTAGCTCGAGCGATCGCAGTTAGATCTAATCAGAGCTTTCCGATACATATGTAATTTTTTAACACATTTAGTCCTGAACTGTCCTGTCAAACGCTGCGATATGAATCGATGTTTTCAACGCACCAATATTAAGTATCGATCTGATAAAAACTAAGGGGTCGCCTACTTAATGAGTTTAAAAAACTCTGGTACAGTGCATCACATAAAAATAATCATTACTAAATTTGAAGCAAATCGTTTAATTGTTCAGGCAGCTAGCATAGTTTAATGATGCGTTTGTAGACGAACAAACGCAAGGGCTGAGCTGAGGACGCTACGTTTGTAACCTATTGTTCGTCCCCACCATTCTTATGTAAAGTTTCATCAACCCCGAAATTTATCTGTACACAAAACCAACACAAAAATTGCTCGATAGACAAAATCGTCACAATTTGTTCTTGGTATTTATCGAATTGTCAAGATTAAGGTTCGACTTATTAAGGACTCTCTCATTCTCATATTTTGCTTATATTTAATTCCACACCCAAAATATGCTTTCGGCTCGTAGACTTTTATTTGAGAACCTTAAAAAAATGTGCTAAGGCGTTTTATTAACTATTTTTTAGTACTTTTTGCTTTGTTTATGTCTAAAATTTTATACCGCAATACAAAATTCGTTAGCAACAAACTATTAAAAAATTTTGTTTAAAACGTATTTAAGTATGCACAATATGCACATATTCAATCATTGCCATTCAGCTGTCATTAAATCATAAGGTTAATATATTTCAGTTCATTTCTGATCAATATCGATACCAAACCAACCAATATATGATGTAGCTAAATCCATTCGTGCATTTTATTCTATTTTTAAATTTAAACTCAAAATTTAAATTTTATCAATCAATCATTCTCTTACTATAGAACAAAAGTTTACCTAGTTTAAAACTTCGTTGCACAAAACTAAGCTGGGGAAGGGTATGGATAAGTATGTATAATGTATATAATACTGAATATTATTGATATAACGTGGGAGGCCACTGCTACAACCGATTCAAATATAATTTTAATATTTGCATGCAGACTATCAAATCAATAAACTTTATTTATCAGATTGTTTATACATTAAGGTGGTCCTTATAAAGGTCATTGTCTTGTTTTGAATGATGCGCCGCCAAATTTGTTCTAAGAAAATTTAAAAAAGTCCTGTCGAATTAAAAAAATCCTGTAAAATGTTAGCTCATTATATTAACGCTAACCCTGCCCCAAGATGTCTGAAGTTTTATATGGGAAATCGCATGTAGTTTTGTAAATCCAAATTTGAAAAATCTTAACTTTGGTAATGATTGATAAAAAAAAATTGAATTTTGGAACACGTAATATTTATAAAAATGTATCAGAAAAAAATTTACAACAGTTATTTTCCTACTTATAGCCATTTAAACAAAAATATATTTTTTTTATCAAATTTTTAATTTTAATAAATGTAATTTTGTTTTAATGTGTGCAAAAATTCAATTTTCCTTATCAATGATAACTAAAGTTATATGAATTTTAAAAGTTGGATGTACAAAAATACATGGTATTTCCCATAAAGAACTTCAAACAACTTAATGAAATGAGCTAAAATTTTACAGGATTTTTTTTTAAATATTTAGAACAAATCAGGGGAGTACGTCATTCAAAATAAGACAATGACCTTGTAGGAATCCTGAAAGGGAAATAATGTTGTTTGGGATGGAATTCGAGGGTTTGAAGGCTAATCTGGTGCTTTTTTCTTTTCTAAACGTTCTTGCTCCTGGTGTTCGTTTAGCAGAAAAGCTGGTTTGAGGCGGTCAATTGAGATGTTCTTCTGATGACCTTTTATCTCCAGTGTAAAATATTTGTCCGTCTTTGATTTTACTACATATGGACCATCATAAGGTTGCTGAAGAGGTTTTTTGACTGCATCGTTCCGAATAAAAGCATGTGTAGAATTTTGAAGGTGTTTGTGTACAAATGTTTTGACTGATCGGTGACGTGTGAGTTGTATTGGCTGAAGATTAAGCATTTGGTCTCGAAATTTGTTAACAAAATCATGGTTTGAAGTAGCGTCTGTTGATGTGAAAAAATCGCCTGGTAGTTTTAACGTTGTACCATTTCCCGATGGGTACACATATGTACTTACTTGCATTGATCGCTTCACTAGATGGCCAGAAGTCATTCCAATCACTGACATCACAGCCGAAACAGTGGCAACAGCTTTTCTTTCTGGATGGATTTCCAGGTTTGGAATATCAAAAGAAATTGTGACTGACCAAGGAAGACAATTTGAATCATCACTTTTCAATGAGCTCTCAAAACTTCTGGGAATCAAGAGGTTCAAGTCAACATCTTACCATCCTCAGGCAAATGCAATGATCGAACGGTTTCATAGAACCTTGAAAACAGCAATCAAGTGCCATGAATCACATGATTGGGAAGGCAAACTCCCACTTGTTTTACTTGGCCTAAGATCATCTCTGCAAGAAGACTACAAAGCGACCCTAGCTGAACTCGTCTATGGTATAACGTTAAAACTGTCGCTAAAACCTTATAAGAACCACCCTTATATACATACATACATATACATTCATATTAAATAACTACTCTACGATATAACTGTCATCCTGGCCTGAAAATATTTCAAACAAAATTAAAGCTTAAAACCCACTTTCTGGCCCAAGGTAAATTATGACCAAACAGGTGCTCTGCCTCCAGCTATTATGTCCCCATCGCCATCAGCTTCTATACAGATTACAAACCCTGATGAGGATGCACATAAATATAATCCATTCAAAAGAAAAGTCTAAACGAACGCAGCCAACTCAAAAGGGTAGCCAAAAGAAAAGCAATCGAAATTTAGTTGTTGGGCCAAACGATAAAAGCTATTAATCGAAAAACAAGATTGTAGGCGTGCAGTACCGGTACCGTGTAGGTTGTGGGTTGTGGGTTTGTCCTTGAGAGGATTGAGAGAAATTGTTACGTTTGGCACAGACAAGAGGTAAATTGCAGTTTCTTTTATGGAATGCAAAACAAAAAAATACAAGTGCACTTAAAAAAAAAAAAAGAAAACCTTGAATCTACAGTACCGAAGACCATGTATAGACATTTTATTTCCTGCCTTTGTTTTTAATTTTCTATTAAAGCTTTTAACATAAGTTAAGAAGTTTAAGAACATGTCAACGATTATTTGAAGTTTACTTTTTTCATTTTTTAGATTTAAAGTAAAAACTACTTTGTGAGCAAAATTGACCGAAGTTGCTTTGATTTTGATGATACCATGAAAAATTGGTTAAATGGGACAGAAAACAAAATGGGATCAAAATTTTAACGTTAAAAGATTCTTAACCGTTGAAGCTAGAAGAAATTCTTTAACATATTTAAATAGGCAATTTCAACGCAATTTTATTTGAATTTTAAATTCATTTATTTTACAAAATCTTTTAATATTTTTACAATATTTTTTAATATTTTTTAATATTTTTACAACAAAAATGGAGGAAAAATATTATAATTAATTTTATTTAAAAATGTTTTGTAATTAAATATCTACTTAGATTTTTTTGTTCAACATTTTTCATTTATTTTTTTAATAAATTTAAATTTAAAGTTTTCCGGATGTTTCAGTTAAAAAAAAAAAAAAAATGGATTTATTTAGGTAACAATCCTAAGTTATCTGTCTAAATGAAGTCAGCGATCTTTGTGAAGCTATTATATCCTCATTAACAACATAATTATGTATGTATGTATTGTGAAAAATTGTCATCCAATCATCCAGGCTTTAGACTTGATAAAACCTCTTAGGGATCAAAGATTTCTTCAACGTTTTTAAATCGACGAAAAGCTTTAATAAATTTTTGATTCGTCTCAACAGCTTTAATTAATATGTCAATTTTCTTTGTAAGCACCAACTTTTCAAAAATAGCTCCAAGAATTTTGATAAATGGATGTTTGTGGTATTTAATTAAAGTCCAATCAAATTATCCAAAAAAATCGCAAATATCTACAAAAAATCGGGAGGAGAATTGTATTGTTTTATTTTAAAGAGTACCTCTTAGGAATTCTAAAACTACAATTGTCCAATAAAAAAACCCTCTGTGTTTTCCGCCATTTTGAAAAAGGTGTTTAAAATCCTTTACTCAATTTTCTCAACTGCTATTAGTCGTAGAGTAGTTATTTTTGTTTACCTTTGTAGGTTGGCATGTTCTCTACAATTTTTGGCTTAAAATTTTGTTTGATACCTTCTTCCTATAAAGAGTTATTGTTAAAAAACCAGCAAATTTTCGATTTTAAAAATGGTTTTTCAAGTTTATCTCATCCAATGTCCATCCCAACCAAAACTCACTTATTATAATGTTTAAAGAACATCAAATTTCGTATATTTCAGTTTATTTAGATTTTATGTAAGTCAAAAAACTTTCAAGATATAGCACGATAAAGTTTCTTAATATTATATAATAAAGTGTCGATTGATTTTATTAAATTGCCCGTACTTGTTCCCGGTATATTAACAAACAAAAAATTACTAAAATATTTTTTGAGACAGGTTATACCTATAATTGTGTTGAATTTGTTTCTTGAAAATTAAAAAATTTTCATCATATTTTGAATTTAAAATAGTATATATAAAGTTTTTCCCCTCCACAATAATTTGTATTTACAAATTTAGCCACATTTGTAAGCTACATTTTGAGATCAAACTTAAAAATCTGACCAGTAAAAATGAAGTTTAGATTTTTTAACAGGAAAAGAAGCCGATTAAAAAAAATGCAATTGTAAATTAGAAAAACCTTCATTTGGATGGGCACGATCAGGTGACCTCGGTGGTGCAATGCGTAGTGCAACGGCCTCTGAGGTAGCTTGGTCTAGGTTAGAATCCAGTTGACGGCAAAACAATTTATAAATTAAAATTGGAACTATAGACTAAGCACCACTAAAAGGAATCTGATGATTGGTGTAACAGCCATGAAATTGCAATAATTCCAGCCAAATTTAATACTCGGCGGTAGCCAACACAAGTGGTTGTTGTTCATTCACAACCTTCAAAAAAAATTATTTAAAAAAAAAAACATAAAAATAAAATAAAAATTTTCTAATCGGCTTTTTTTCCCTTTTAAATAATCCTAACTTCATTTTATTTGTAGGTAGGAGCTATCAAAAAAAAATTTAAAACAAAAATTGTAGAGAACATGTCAACATACGAAGCTAAACAAAAATAACTAGTCTGCGACTAATGGCGGACGACGAAGAGGGTTTTTTATTGGACAATTGTAGTTTTAGAATCCCCAAGAGGTACGCTTTAAAATAAATCAATAAAAATCTCCTCCCGAATTTTTGTAGATATTTTTGCTAATTTGATTGGACTATTAGTACATTCTACTTTTCAATCAGAAAAAGAACCTGTAATTCATTTTCTCTGCAAATGCCCTGCTCTGGCCAAAGCTAGAGCACAATCATTCGAAAGGGCATTTTATGACGACATTAACGGACTTTTGGGAAATGAAATGACTTGATTTCTATCCACAACGCAACGGAATGGCTCTAGGACAAATTTCAGCTACTTCTGCACCACACCTTCCGTCGATTCCATATGATCGCAAGTTCGCGGACTGGGGTTTTGGCGGGGGTTCATGTTGCACAGCGGCCGGATGATTATTCTATCATATCAGTGGCCTCTCCAGTACCAGCCAACAAATTGCCTAGTTGGTGGACTGTATATAGTGCGGGTGTGGGTGCTGGTCTAGGTGAGTGAGTGATCCGCTTTCTAATGATTTGGCTAAAAGCTACTCAGTCATTCCACAAACTTTAAAATCTCTTCAATCCTATTCCAAATTCAAATCAAAATAGATGATATCCTGAGGACATGCCCACAATCTCCCATATCAATTCCATCTCCATAGGTTCTTACGAGTTATGGTATCAAAACGGCGCACTTCAAAGCTAATTGGGCTATGAGCTTGGCCGGTGGCCGCCATTTCTACCTACCTTTTCTTTACATATTTTTGACTTTCTCATTATTTTTTTTGTATCCAAATGCTCCTACAAAGCTTAAATAATATTGCATATCACTATTTTCAAAAAAATGTTTTTCAAATATTTAAGAAAATAGTTCAAAATTTCTAAGAAATTCCATCATTGTAAAAATAAAAGTTGTAAAAATAGAAGTGAGAGTGCTTAATCAAAATGCATATTTGTTCAATAAAAACATTACATAAATAATACCGTTACTTGGGTATCAAAACGCAATTAGTTTTTATGTTTCAAATACATCAAAATTTAAAGACAACATTTTCAATTACGGTTTTCCATAAAAGCTATGATTGGCGCATAAGTCAACAATTTTAATGCCAATATGTGTACCCTGAGCTATAACCTTGTGGGACATGCATGGGGTCATTTCTAAATCTGTAACTTACAACATTCTTATCTGATTTTCAAAAAGAATATTTTCACATAAAGTGGAATTACCAGGCTACAATTTTGCATTTAAATTTTGATGGAGGGCAGCAAATCTTATAGGTACTAAAGAATGGATGATTGAGCGGAGTGTTAACTTGATTTTCTTTATTCAGAACTCAAAACTTGGTGACAAAATTCAAAATAAAAAAAATATATATATACAGGGTGTCCAATAAATAATGGATAACCTTGCAACCGGTTTTCCTTCTAGTTTTTAGGTTATGATTAAAAAACAAAGTACGACATGCCTCAAATACTTGAATAATTGTACTAATAGATGTTATACCAAATTTAACACTTGCTGTTCCAGTTTTCTTATAATATTTTTTTTAATTTATTTTTGTATACAAAAATCTTACTTTTGTGAAAATAAAAAAAAACTCGATTTTTGTATAAAAAAAAAAATAAATTAAAAAAAAATATTATAAGAAAACTGCAACAAAAAGTGTTAAATTTGGTATAACATCTATTAGTACAATTATTCAAGAATATTTTAAAAATAAAAAACAACAATCATCATTCAACAGTGATGGTAATGTTTAAAGGTCTTAAGGCCAGCTATAACCGTTTGTAAGGTTATCCATTATTTACTATATACATACATATATGTAATGTGTGCATACAAACTTCTTGTCTCTACCCTCCCCTACAAGAATAGTGTTCTATGAAAATAAACCTGACAGGAAAGGTACCAAGGGCATCAGATTGACAATTCAGTAGACAAATAAGGAATAAGGATAATTTCTGTCGCGGCTGTAAATATCACCAAAATAGTGGGGAAGGTTAATAAAGGATTTAACGCCATAGTTTAAGTTTAATTTGAGCACCGTGGTCGATTTATTTCTTGACGGTTTAAATTTCGCACGAAGTAGGTTTTGTTATTTTATGCTTGTTGAATAAAAATTTGTCTTCTTAAATTTATAGCCACTTCAAATTTCCAATTGTCTATTTCTTCTTCTGAAAGGAAAACAAAATACTTATTTCAATATAGAATCCAAAAACATTCACGTATCTAGGAGTTCTTCCAAATAACCAATAGAAAATGCCATCAAGCACTTTTTAAACGACCGAATCATCTTATGTATTCATGTTGTTAACTTCATCAAATTAAAGTACAAAACAAAAAAACAACCACTTAACTCGTTATTGGTATGTATGCAATTAGATCTAAAAATACATTTATTCTTTAAGTAGATTTAACTTTGGGAACCTTAGAACGTTGAGTTGAGTTATTTTACCTCACTTTTATTGTTAGATAAACCTGCATTAGATATAATTATCCCTTTCACAATATAGAAATACAGAATACAACGACTTTGTAAGGGTTGAATGAACATCAAAGAGTATTACCTCCTATGTGAATGTAGGTACGTATATTTTGTCCCGTTAAGTATTAAATGTCAAAGTACCTTAGGATTTTGTTATAAGTATATTAAACCTATTATGATTGACCCTAACCGTGAAACAAATAGAATAGGGGACAAATCGGTAAAGACAAACGTATCAACTTTTATATCTCCCCTTTTTTGTGAAGCTTAAAAACTCCCTTAACTAAACAACCGTGATCCTTAACGAATATAAGGAATGTTTTTTGTTTATTATTTTGTTTTATTCAATGCGGTATTTTGTTGCATACTTTACCTCTACGTCATCCACATGCATATAATATATCTATGTACTTTAGGATCGGGAGCGAAAAACTTAAGTCCTGTTTTTCTTCTTTCCTCATTACAATGTATCTTACCTACTCCTTACAAACATAGCACAGTTTTGCTTTTTTTTGCAATCATTTCCTCTCTCATGTATAGTACCTACCTATTCCCTTACAAACCTAGGGATCTGCTTCATATCCAATTGTACGTATTTACAAGTTTCTATATGTAGTACCTATACCTATATATGTCACAGTAGAATCCGGAAATTAAGAGATTCTAGAATTTACCTATGGGAACTTAGAATAGCTTTATTGGTAGAAGTCCGAAATTTCTTTTTTTCATTGTAAGTTCCTGACTTTTAGCACTATGAATTTGGTAAACGAGCCACCCAATGTATTGTTGTCCAAGAAAACTGTTGACATTGACGCTTGTCAGGCGAGTTAACATACCCTGAGCAGAGTAGTGAAGTTACGTGACCGTGACAAAGTACCCCAAAATGGAGTTGAAATCCTTGGAACCCGTAAAACAGTCTACCCAAGGAACTGTTGTCCCCAAAATCACTGATGAAAAAAGTCCAGAGTGAATTATGAAAATGATACATTTTGCTTTTTTACCAATGTCACTGAAAAATTCTAGAATTTCCTTATTTCCGAGTTTTACAGTAACAACATACCTTTATTTGCATTGCTTACGAAGGATGAACGCTCAAGTACCCTTCACATGTCATGCCCCAAAAGAATGTAGAAACATCATCAACATCACCTATTACAAAATATAAATTTCCCTGCATAACGAAACCGATTTTTCTCCAGTATCTTTTAAGCTTTCAATGTCACCCGGTTGTGCACAGCACAGGTACACCCCAATTCATAGTTACTCTTAAGTGGCAACGTAACCACTCCATAAATTTTTGCTCCCACAATCTTGTCCTTTAAAGGGTGTGTATAAATGTATGTATATTTTTGTGTAAAAGAGGAAGAGGAACAAGGGGAAAGAGCTCCACTACCAAAAATAACTTGCTTGTTGACTTAGAGTTCATTTTCAACTTTTGATCTGATGCATTACTTGAAAAAACACTGCTAGCTGCTTTCCCTATGGAGAAAAGGTTGCCATCCTTTTTTTCCGACTATTTGAAGCATTATCAGTGGTTGGATGTCTTCTTTACCTTTTAATTCGACTTTTTTGTTTCAATTAAATTTTATATAGGGAAGTTTTTAGATTTTTTTTTTTTTAATCATATTGCATATATTTTTTTTTTAATTTTAATATGCAATAGAATGTTCTTTTTTTTTCCTTCTTTTATATCCACTTCTACATCCGCTTTAATTATAATAATTTCCATGTAAAATACAACATCACTTCGAAATAGTATTTTATTTGGAACTTACTTTTAGCGGGTATAAAGGCACAACAAAAATGGCTTATTATTCAAACTGCAGAAGCTATTTGAAATTTAAAAATTAGAGAAATGGTTCTTTAGTAAGTAGAAAAAATGTACAAAACTGATCAAAGTGAAATGTTTGTTTAAACCAAAACATTTTTGAAGCAAAATCGTAATAGCAGTTTTTAAGAAAGTTTTATACATTTTCTTATTGATTGTATATTGGGTACATACTGTTATTTTTTGTTCTAAGAACACTTTTCTTAAAGTATTACTAAGTTACAAAAAAAACAAACAAGATGTTTTCCAAATATGGATTTATCAAAAAAAAAAACTGAACTTTCTAGCCGTTTACGCTAGACCAACTGTTTTTATCTTCCATATGATCGTATAAGATAATACGTAATGTGGTAGAAACAGTGCTTACTTAATACATTTCAATTTATTTTTAAGACCTTTATTTGGTTTGAATCAACTTTTAGATTGATCTTCACAAAAGCTATTAAACATAAAATATAATAAAAAAGTACGTATACGCCACAGTGTCCAGCAATTAAATTATTACATAAGTCCTACGAAGGTGTGTTAAGTCTTTTATTTTAATTTAATTATATACAGAAAGATTGTATACAGAATTTGTATTATAAACATAATGCAGTTATTCAGCAATAAATACTACCTAGAATATCGTTCAATAGGAGCCTAATAAATAAAATAGAAATAATCCAGTATATGTATGTTTTTTATTTCATTCATGTATATTTCAGTACTAGTAGCCCGTATGGTTACCCAACTAACAATTTTTCCTCTATAAGGTTAATTTTTTGAATTTCTATAAGTTATTATTTCTACAAGGCTTGTATTTAGTTTGGACATCGAAGTTGCAAATTTTCTAAGCTATATTTTTGAAAACAGTTTCCTACAAACCTATTACAAGCAGAATCTTTAATTTTCTGCAAGCCTGAATATAGAAATTAGTTTTGAGAGGCATGTGAAATAAAAGCAAAGAAAAAGCTTTCATTAGGAAGCACAGCCAAGAGCTCTGGAAGGGCCTGCTTACAAAGGCCTGAAACAAGCTATTTTGTGTACAAAAGTCTAATGGAAGTATAATTGTTAGTGGAATTATGTCAATTTATTTTGTTTCTGTAAGTCCTTTGAGGAAAAGCCCGATGCAAGCATTATCTTGTATACTGTTCGGCGCATGTATGTTTCTACTGCCGAGAGAGGGTTACCACAGGTCAAATTATTTATGAAAATAAAAATAGGTAAATTTGTATCATTTTAAAAATTTAAATTAAACTGATTCATTGAGTATAGGTAAAGCTTTTAAATTTTGCAAAACAAAAATGGTACAGACATTTATTTTTTGCATTGAGATAATTATGGAAAAAGAAAACAATTTAAATTCACTTGAAAAAAAAAAGAAAAAAAAATATATATTTATTTTTTTACATCGAACTATAATTATGTAATTTATATTCAGAATTGCAGTACAAATACAAATTATTTAATCATTTTTTATTAGAAATGATTTAACAAAAACAGATAAACTTTATTCATATTCGTTGTTTGTCTTTTTTTTTTAATTTCTATAAAACGAAATAATACCCCCGGATCCCACCAATAAAAATGATTTCCTCAGAATTAAATTTGATCGCAGTGGTAACTCTGATTAAGCATGACATCCAATTTTAGTTCTATAACCCATCAAACACAAGCCCGACACAAGCATAATAATTGTGTGAACTCTGTCAGACGCATGCGCGAGAAGCATTTATTTCGATGAATTTGCCTCAGCGAAGTGATGTCAGCCTAATTTGTTTGTATAAATCCTGTGAAGAGGTAGTTATGCAAACATAATTTTAATCATCCTCTCAGGCGCATGCGCGGGAAGTAATTATTCCGATTATTTGGTCCTAGCGAAGTGTTGTACAATCAACATGAAAGCATTAAAAGCTGGTACTTCGCATGGCAAGTAGTATTGATGTGAAAATAAGCTACTGCTGGCTGAATTATTCACAAACGAGGTGACCATAGTATAGTAGTTTCTGTTTCATCGTTAAAAAATATTGTCACGTTAAGAAATTCGAATGTGTTCAAAAATTATCTTAGTATGAAGCTTTCATTTCTCAGTAGTTTTTTAATTACATTTTAAACGTTTTTTAATATCTATACTACAAAGTTGAAAGTACTACTTTCAGTTGAAAAACATAATGATGGTCGTTGTTGTTTATGTTTTTTTATTGTGGCAAATTAGTGTTTTTAAAAAAGATATAAATTAAAATTGTCAGTAAATGGTTTGCGTACAAAATGAAAAGTACATATTTTATGGAGCATAAATAGTTTTTATATTTTTTCTCAAATCAAAGCCTTTCGTTCTTAAAAACAATCGATTTCAATGAAAATGGAACATATATTTTAATTGTTGTCTCACAAAATGTATGTTCTATGTTTTCTCCGATGCGTAATCATGGAAACATTAAAAATTAAAAAAAAAAATAACATTAAGTAAAAAAAAACTTTTTTTAGGGCTACTGCCTCTAGCAAGGAATTGACAAATCCTCCAAGAAAATAACTTGTCACAAAAAAGTGCTACTTCGTCACGCACACGATATGTTGCTCAACAATATTTTTTTTCTTTCATTTACTTCGTTTTTCTTTGGGAAATTGGCTTTACTTTTAGGTTCAGTACTCCCGAAAAATTAGTTTTCAAACTAAAAATTTTCAAAAGTTTTATTTTTTGTTTAAAATTATTTTTTTTTGAAATTTTTAAAAAGAGCCCTCTTGCCTAAACGGGCTGAAGTAGACTATCCTATGTATATGATTTTGTTCGTGTCTCGAACCAACCTACTTTTTGTCACATCAAAATCATATACATAATGATCGGCCAGTATAATTTATTTAAAAGATCGATACTGCCGCGATCACAGTATCAAGAACACCACTAAACTCTTTGATATCGGTCAATTTTTCAGAGAGCTTAAAATGCTTATCATGCAACATCTTTAATATAGTTCGTGAAACAATTAAGTTTCCAACAGGCAAGTCAACTAAAGAGATTTTACTCCATCAAAAGCTGATCAAGCAAATCCAAAAATGTGTTTCCCCAGTATTTTGACAGCAAAACTGAGCTTTTTGCTGAGGAATCTTGTTTAGAAAACTGAGATTGCTGAAGCTCTTTGAAATCTCCTTTTCCTGTTTCTTATATAATAAAAGGAGAATGGGCAAAAATATATGCTCTACCTAGTGCTCCCAGAAACGAGACCTTTGTAAATTATTAGGTACTATTGAGTGTAACAACGTACAAGTATTTTGTTTGTCCTAAACAGTGAGAGTTGGCTGAAATAAGCGACAAAAAAACTAAAAAAAAACACTTTGTTGGCAAATTCGAATAAACATATACGAATTGTTTTATATTTTGTAATATACTGCCTAAAACCCATGGCTTACAGTTCTGTACCCATCTTCAAAAAAGATGCTCTTGAACTAAGTTTTCCAACGATGTATATCTCAATTGTGAGCACTAGACGCACAACTAATCACATTTATAAAATTTGCTGAATCGAATAAAAAAAGTAGAATTTTCATCCTGTTAAGCGAATTATTCGCCAACCATGGTATTATTCGCTATTATTAATGTGACATTGGTATAAAAGTTCCTTTATTTTGGGGTTTATTCAGTTCATCGAAGGAGGCCAATACTGTCATTTCAATGGAACACTATTGCAATTAATTGTTGCTCTCGTTGCAATCTTTGTTGCCATATACTGCCTAAACCTCATGTTTTACAGCTTTGTGTCCATACAAAAAAGTTATGTACTAGGTCTAAGCTCTCAAACGATAATATCTCATTCGTGGGCAATAGGTAGACCAAAATGCCTATTCTCCTTTCACAAAGTGGCAATGGCAAGTAGGATTTGCTTTCAAAATTGAATCCACAAATACAAATAATAACATGACTGATCCCAAAAAATGATGAGTTTGAGGATTGTGGCCTGTGAGTGATAATGTGACGAAGATTATGGCTCTGCGAGAAAAAAACTCATTCAATGTCATAATATGACCAAAGACCACTTTTTCTCAACTTTGAAATTAAACAAAAAAAAATATAATATAATAATAATAGAATGATCTCTACAAAAGGACTTAAGGTTAACTGGCTTAGATGCTTGAGCTTTAATATTTAAAGACCAAGTATTGGTTTTTGTGTCCAAAAAGAATCGATATTTTAATCAAAACCAACATTACGTCAGAGGCGTATTTACCCTAAGGCTAAAGGGGCTAGCCCGGGGCGGCAAGGCTGCTAGGGGCGGCGGAAGCCATTAAAAGCTTTATTGAATCAATAATTCAACAAGTCCAATTAAATAATGCTAAGTCTTCTACTTGGCTGATGTATTTCAGTAGTAAACAGAATTTGTATTATAAAAAACACTCATATATGTAAACAATGCCAGGCCACGGGTAACAAAAGTTTCCAACAACTCTTGATTAGAAATTCTAATTGGGTTGGATATAGTTCACAATTGATTTTCGCTGTAAAATTGATGTAAGTTGGACTCGACTTAATAAAAATTACGTCTTGACAAGGTCCTCACTGTCAACTGAAGAGTCCAAGTGAGAACGTCAGGACGAAACGCCAAATTGTATGGACTAAAGGCCGTTAAAAGCTATATTGAATCAACAAATGGTTTTATTTTTTTATCACATGAGTGAAGAAGCAATTCGGAACGGACAAAAAATTTTTAGATAATGAATCTATTGTTAATGAATTTTGTAATCAATCAGAAAAAATTGATTATATCAAATATTATGCATTTTGTGTTTTTTTATTATTTTTTATAACTTTTTTTTCATTGTTCTAAACGGCGGCAAAATATATCTGCCCGGGGTGCCAAGTCCTTAAATACGCCTCTGATTACGATAATGGAGAAGTCCAAGAAAGTAATTTTCTTAAAGACGTCCATCGCGTGCGTCGGTCGATATGTTTGTCTATGAGTCTGCGCATTCAAATGTTCATCGAATGCACGGACTTACTTCATCAGGTGTGAAGCATTTTTATGTGATTCCCTAGAGGAGAAATTCGAATTTTTGTTTTAGCTCTAGAACGGGTAGCTGTCATACAATGATTATGGGTTTATCAATATTTTTCTCGAAAACGACTCTAACGATTTTAATAAAACTTCGAACATGAAATTTCTAGTACAGTTCTAATAACTCAGCATACCACGTTTCTACCAAAAAATTCGAATAATAGAAACAATGTTATGTGCTTCTTTTTTATACTTACTTAGGTATATTCCCTTATATCTCGTCTTTGGCTGGGTTGGTTTTATCATTATAGTGCGATTCGGTACCTCAAAATTAGCGAAATTAGTAAAAAAAAAATTGGTATTAATAATTTTTTTTTTGTATTGTATTGTATTGTATTAAATGAAAATTCATATTTTAAAATGTTTTTTTATTTTGTCGTTAACGATATATAAATTAAGCAAACTATTAGCCACTATATCTACGCCGCCGGCCGTCAATGTCTGGCTACGAGAGCAAGTTCGCGCGATCCAATCGTGCATATTATTTAAATATTCCCTTCAAAAATTTGTTTCCATTTCAAATTGTTCGTATTTCAAAAAGAATAAGTCAAAGCCTAGCATGCATCAACCTAAGAACTTTATACCCTGATAGAAAATCTAACCTAACCTAGAAAATAATGAAAAATGCAGTTAGGCCACTATTGCAGTCGCGGCATCAATCGATAGTTCAAAAACAAATTGAATAGTTTTAACAGTTTTTTCGGCTCGAAAATCTATTCTCCAATATCTCGAGATAAAAAGGTCCAATCTGATTTTTTACTTAACTGCGCATATTGAACACCTAAAAAGATCTTGAGTTTCTTAGCCACTTACAAGGGTGCCTGTCCACACCCAACCTCTTTTTATGTTTTTTTTTTTTTTAAGTTTTGAGACTTCCATGAATAAATTAATTGGCAACCCTGTCAGTCTTGGTCACCATCATAATTATATATGAAACCATTAAAGTATGTTTGTATGTATATTTTAAAATGAGATCTACTCTAAAACAAATATTCGTATCATAACCATAGCCTCCTAGATGTCGACAAAATACGTGTGTCGTTTATGCTATTTTTCCATTAGAAAACTTGCCCAGCCAGCCAGTGGTGTAGATATAGGTATCCTTGTTCATGTTCGAGAACAGTTAAACAAAATTTTCAAAAGAGCTTTAGGGTTCGTTTAAAAGAATACAGCTCTACATACTTCATGTTATTTAGCTAATTATAAGTACAACTGCGCTGCTTCATTCAGAGAACAAGCAACTTACTGTGCTGTAAAGAATACTCTTCCATAATACTTCAACATTTTCAGAAGCATCTTGTTAATAAAAATACTTAAAAATGTTGTGTGGGTGGGTTAATGGTTTTGGGAAGCTGTTAAAATAATGTTAAAAATTCATAATGCAAAAATCATGTGTAGAGTATATTGTAGGTTGTAGGTGTTTATATATTTTCCAGAAGATATTACCATAGTGTGTGCACATTATTTTAGTGAGCAAATTGTTTTTTTTTTTTTTTGTTTTAATAGATGTTCGTGTTTGTGTAACAATATAAATATTATAGTTTGCATAATGAATTAATTGAAATTTGTAAACAATGCCAATGTCGTCGTCTGGCATTATTCGATGTAAATTCAAATTTAAATTCCATTAGCCAGTTAACTAGAAAATCTTAATTCTTCAAAATACAGATTAAAATTTTTCCTGTACATAAGCACATGCGTAATTTTTGTGTTAAAAGTATGTACATGTACATTATTTTTCCATCGTAGTTCTAGAATGCGGGAATTTCGCATAAAGCGGGCCACCTGTCGGAAAAATTAAATACCGCCCTGCCTAACCTTAAGCTCCTTATTAACTTGTCTAAACATTTCTTCTTAATTTTTTGCATTGCATTGAAAAAACAAAAACTATTACTTATACGTCTTCAATGCTTAATACTTTAAAGCCTTGAGTCCTTAGAGCAAAATCGGGGATTTCGGTCATGGAATTTTAGGTTGACAAATAACTGAATTTAAACACAAACAGATTTACTGAAATTCTTATAGTCTCCTTTTTAACCTGTTGTTTTTTTTTTTCTTTTCAGATCTATAGAAGCTACGTCGATATATTAAAAAATGCATCAAGTACTGAGTTATGAAACCGCTATGCGAGCCAATAGCGCCCGTGACATTCGAGAATACGTAACAAAAAGGACTTGTGTTAGCCTTGTACTCACTATGGCATTTTTCACCCTGATATCAGGTAAATATTTTCAATGTCTATTTTGTCTTGTAACTTGTGTATACAATAAAGGGTGTCTTTTTTATCAGTCTACAACTTTGAAATTAAATTTCAAAAAAAACATTCAAATGTTTATGGTTTCTATTCGTATTATATTTTTATTGTAAGAAAATATTGAAAATAATTTATAACAATCTGGAATTTTTGACCTGTGTTCTGGTACATTTAAGAACATTCTACTTTCGACGTATTGCAACATCTGAATGAAATAGCAAAAATAGGAAAACATAAATCATCTGTAAAAAACACTCTTTATTGATATGCAAAACAAGGGTATTCTATCAATTTAAATAAGAGACTTTTTCATACATTGTCAACTAGGGAATTATTTTAAGAGCTAATAGGTAATTGTGTGGAATGCTCTGAATTGCTTTTATCTGTTAAAACTCAATTTAATTATAGACACAAATTGTCAGGGAATTCATTATATTTTATAGCACCGAATTTTAGTAACTGAGGAACAGCGAAAGTTTTATAAAAGTGACAGCATTATAATAATTACGATGCATGTAAATAGTGTGAAGCATGAAGCTTTTTTTGTCTATATATACAGTGTTGCCAAAAACATTCCGGATTTTTCCTCAGTATGTTTTTCTTAATATCAAGTAGAAAACTAACAACTTTCCATAGGTTTTCAATAATTTGTAAAGGGTATGAGACAATTTAATAATAACCTTAAAAATATAATGCTACGATGACAAGAACAATAAAAAAAAAATATTTTATAAAGTTATTCAATAACATGCCTGTGCAAAACTAACCGGATTGCAGGGAGATTGCGAGTCTCGATGTTAAAGTAGCGGTTTTTTCGAGTCTTTTGACTCAAGCCGTAGATTAAACAGGCTTTACAAGTTAAGAGCTGTGTTAGTTACAATTATATAGTGCAGAAAATGGCTAAAACACGTTATAGCAACGCGTTTCGGTACAAGGTAATAGAAAAGTTCCAAGCCGGAACAAAACAAAATTTAATATCTGAAATATTGCAAATTCCAACGTCAACGGTTTGTGACATCATTACAAAACTAAAAAGCGGGAAATCAGTAGAAGCAGATCATTTTGGTGGACGCCCTCGCAACACAACTGTTCAAACTGATAGGCGCATAAAGAATTTTGTGCTTAAAGACCCTTTTGCAACTCCAAAGATAATTTGTGATGAACTAAATCTACCTATAGAGCCAAGTACGGTAAGGAAGCGTTTAAGAGATTTCGGTCTTTTTGCATTTCGATAAGCGAAGAAACCTCTTCTTACTGCTAAACATCGTAGAAAATGGTAAGCCATGAAAGGTGTTTGGAAAAGACTTTAAATTCCTAATCAAAATATTTAACTCAGGGTTGAATTTGCAAAAAATCATCTTAACTGGTCTTTAAGCAAATGGAGGAGCGTGCTTTTCAGTGATGAAAGCAAATTCAACTTGTTTTACTCCGATGGTGCAAAGACAGTAAGGCGCTCAAAAGGTACGCGATTAAAGTCTGCAAATGTACTCCCTACAGTTAAGCACGGTGGAGCCTCGGTGATGGTTTGGGGCTGTTTTTCAGGCGCAGGCTGCGGTCCAATACACCAAATCACAGGAATTATGGACCGTTTTCAATATAAGGACATTTTGGAGTCAGTAATGCTTCCATATGCAGAGGAAGAAATGCCTTTGCGTTGGGTTTTTCAGCAGGATAATGACCCCAAAAATTCTTCAAAGCTGCTAAAAGAGTGGTTTGCGACTAAAAATATTCGTGTTTTAGAATGGCCGTCTCAATCACCCGATCTAAACCCGATTGGGCCATTTTAAAAAGACGGGTTGGGAAAAAACAGCACACGTCAACAACTTTTCTTTTTGCAGCCTTGAAAATGAATGGGAGAATATTCCTGCATCTACTTTCGAAAATTTAATTCAGTCAATGCCTCGTCGATGTCGAGCTGTGATAAAAAAAAAGGGGTTACTGGACAAAATATTAAATACAAAATAATAATTAATTGTACAAGATAAAATCCGGTTAGTTTGTCACATTAAAATTCTGAATCAACTTTAATGTTGTTTGTTTAAAATGATACAATTGTCTAATAAAAATGGCAAAAAATTACAAAAATTTGATTTGTTCATTTTTATCTCACAAACCAACACTCAATGCAGTTGACCAAAAAATCCGGAATGTTTTTACATATGTACAGTACATGTGGAGGTAGGTAATGTATGTATAGCTGCGAGTAAGAAATAGCAGTGCTACGACAGGGCCGGACAAACCATATGTGCAAGATGTGCAAATGTACAGGGCGCAAAATTCTGGGGGCGCATTACCAGGAGCAAGAAAATGTAATCTGATCTTGCGCAAACAAATATGTAGGTACTGCCATTTGCATTTTAACCACAAACATTCTTCAAATAATGCCAAAATAACATCCATCACAACCGTGCGCAGTTATTTCTTGCACACTAACTAACATCACTTTCATTGTTGCATTCAAGCAAAATTTAACTCAAGATATCGTAGAATTTAAAATCTCACTAGACCCATGCAAGTTCAATCCTACATACCTATTTTCCAAATATTTCACGCTGTTCGTACGAAAGAAAAAATCTCAACACAAAAAATTTCCATGCCACTTCATATGTGCAAGATTTATTTCATGCACACTGAGTCCCAAAATAAACATAGAAAATATGACAACGAAAAATACTTATTCATACTGAATCATGTGGGCTAGAACGTGGAGGTTTTGTATTATGCACCGTACCTCTTCTGTATGTGAGATGGGACTTCTCATCTACGAAAAAAAACAACAAAAAAATGTCTCCGAAAAAGAGAACAAGATGGTTGCTGTGCTACCTACTACTACTATAGTCAATTGATGTGCAAGTTTTTTTTTACACACTGAGTATCGAAACTAAAGCGTTCAATACACGATACAACCCATCGTACCGATTTGAGTTGTACGGATATCGGTAGCGAAATCGCACGTGAGCACACACACCATACGATTTTCTCGCGATTCCATCAACTGTCAAAAAAGTTGTTGCTATATTCGGGATTGTAAACATTCCACAAGTAAGACATCGACCTTTAAACTTCAATAAATTCCAACCAGAATTCTTTGTCTGCTATTGAAACCATTTTTCTCATTCATATGTGTTTACTAACTAGCAGTGAAAACAGAAGCATCGGCTTCAACGGTCGTACAAACGTAAACAAACGGTACGATCCCCATCCCGGCAGTCGCACGCTACCTCTTGTTTTCACTCGATAGCATTCGACCATGCGATTTCGGTACAGCGGATACTTACGTTTACACACAATCGTCGCATGCGATTCAACTTTTGTACGATAATCGGTACAATAATTGTATCGTGTATTAAACACTTAACATGGGAAAATATTTTAAAAAAAAACTTATTTATACGGAATCAACAGAGCGTTCAGAGCGTACAGGTTTTCTTATTGCACACTCCTGTGTAAAGCTGGCTTTAGACTTTCGGTGTTATCATCGGTGTACGTTGTATGTTGTTGTTCGTTCGCGGAACAACAAAAATGTAAATGAGAAAACCGAACTAAGAACGAATGAAGAACGTGCAAATTCAAATCAGGTCAGAAATTTCGGTGTTCGTTGTTACCCTAACAACTTGTGTTTTAAATGCGAAAACTGTTTAAATGAACATTGTTTTGGAGTGTCATGCAACTTGTAGGGATATTTTCGAAGTTTTTTTTAATTACTGAATGGCACAAGAAGCCTAGTTATATAAATAAACAATTTTGTAAATAGAGTTTAACTTTCTAATGTAAATGCTTTCTTCGTTGTTCGTTGTTGAGAAAAGACCGAACACCGAACAACGGACAACGAATGAAGAACGAAAGTCTAAAGCCAGCTTAAGGGTTAAGTGGCTGCTTACACAGGAGATGGAAATTTTAATAGAATGGAAAAGGTTGAGTTGGCTAAGATTAAATAAATAGCTATACATCAGTTTTTAATAGAAGTGACGTATTTTGTGAAAGTGTTTATGATAAAAAAAGCCTTCGGGGCAGAATTTAGAAAAAAGCGAAGGCTTGTTGAGGCCGAAATTAAAGAACAGAGCAAAAATTTCGCAAAATTTTTAAAACGCAGATGGTTTAAAATAAATATTTACGCTCATCCCTGACTCACTGACTGTATAACGCTGCAATGCGATTTTACAAAAAAAAATTGTTTATACAAAAAAAAATTGACTTTTTTAAAAAAATTGTTTTAACTTTTTTACAAAAAAAAAAGTTTTTTACAAAAAAAAAATACTTTTTTACAAAAAAAAAAAAAATAACTTTCTTACAAAAAAAAATAACTTTTAAAAACAAAAATTAACTTTTTTACAAAAAAAAAATTAACTTTTTTTTTTAATTGCTGGGGCCAGCCCTGGCTACGAAAAATAAGTTAAGTCAAATATAAAAACTTAAAAGAAGTTTGTCTTAAGGATTTTTTTCGCAAATTTGTGTTTTTTTATTAAAATGTTTTTGCTTACATAGATTGCATTGTCATTTATTCATAATTAATTTTAAAATAATACAAATAGTAAGAAAACTCGAAAACAACGGGAGCTAATTAATATGAGTGCTTATTCGTTTAAGGTGAATATTTGAAAAAATTTGGGGGTCTATCTCTGTTAGTACTAAGAAAAGTAATAATATCTTAAGGGTATTTAGTTAATTTGGTTTCATTAAAAAAGCTTTAACTGATGCCACTTAAAAAAAAAATTAACGAAAATACATAGCCGTATTCTTGATCTAAATAGCTAAATCGTCATTACTCATTACCGTGACGTGTTGCCCAGGCTTATTCACCTCACTCAATGAATTTTAGCAACGAAATTAAAAACGATACGAGAAATCTAATATTACAGTTTGATAGACAGGAAAAAACCATTTTAAAAAATTATTTATCATATTTTTAGTTGCTACATTAAAAAAAAATGGGCACGACTGGATCGCACAAACTTGCTCTCATAGCTTACAACTTGAACGTAGCTTAAAATTGACAATGTGCATATGTAGGGGTTCTATAACATTGTGTTATCATTTAAAAAGTTTTAAAAACAATTACAAATGAAAATTATTAGGTACTATAAATTACTATAAATTGTTTTTTTTTTAATAGTTAAAACAGATAAAGCTCAAACAAAGTATGTCATCTGATTTGTTTTATAAATATGAATTTATGAAAAAAAATTTCAAAAATCGTTAAAGCGGTTTTTTTTTATTTAAAAATTCTTGAAAAAGTATTTAATAAAATACAATTTTTCACAAAATTAAAAAAAAATTCATCAGCCCGTTTTCAAGATATTGAATTTTCAAAAAAAAAAATTCAATATTTTTTAAAAAATCCAAAAATTGTTTTTTCGAAAATGTTTATATGCAAAATTGTAAAAATTGTAAGCGACCTTTTGTATAAAAATTTTGGTTGAAATCGGTGTAGCCGTTAACGAGAAATTTGAAAACCAAAAAATCGTTTGTATGACAAGTACCGTTAATAACAGTACTAAAAAATTGTTTTTCTACCAACATATTTATTTTAGTAATTTATGTACCTCGTAATTTTTTTTTGAAAATCCGTTTTTGAAATAAATCAATTGTTGTATATTGGTTGTATGACGGTACCGTTATTTTTTGAGCTTAAAGAAAATTTTCAATTTCCCCTCCAGGGAATCACATAAGTACTATTTTTGTTCCCAACATTCAATGCTCCAATTGATTCGCAGTCAACCGCTGAAAACCGGATGGCTCTAGGACTTTTACTTTTCAAAATACTAGCCATCCGGTTTTCAGCAGTTGACTGCGAATCAATTGGAGCATTGAATTTTGGAAACAAAAATAGTACCTAACAGAGATAACTTTTGAAAACTTTTTTGTTCATGAATCTTAAAGGGGTTGGATTTAATGAATTTTGGTTCTATTTTTTCGAAATAAAAATGTGAGTTTTAATTTTTTTTTTTGTTTAATTAAAAGTATTTCTTTCATTTTGTATTGTATTACATTTTGGCTGGAATTATTGCAATTTCATGGCTACCACACCAATCATCAGATTCCTTTTAGTGGTGCTTATAGTCTATAGTTCCAGTTTTAATTTATAAATTGTTTTTGCCGTCAACTGGGTTCGAACCTAGACCAAGCTTCCTCAGAGGCCGTTGCACTACGCATTACACCACCGAGGTTATGATCGTGCCCATCCAAATTAAGGTTTTTCTAATTTCCAATTGCATTTGGACAACTAGCATTTTTACAAGCCACACACAAGTTAGATGTTATTCTCAGAAAGAACCCGAATGAATAACATCTCCGAGAGGAGAAAATTTTTTATAGTTTTGTTCTTTTTTTATAAGATTTTTCAAGTGGCCTCAATCAAGTGACGCATTTTTTTGTACCCATTTTTGCAGACCATTCCTATAATTTGTGAAATTCCTATGGAATTTCCAAGTTACCCCTTTAAATTTTTACTTTTTTATTGCAAAATATAATTATCTACTCACACGTATCAAAAATTTCCAGGAAAAATTTTGTAGTACACTACGGCGAATACGTAATATAATGCAAATTGAAGGTTCGTTGATATTTTTAATTTTTAAAAAGCCCCTCTATTAAAATGTTTTATATGTGTTCAAGAAAGTCGTTACATTAAAAAAAAGCACAAAATTAAAATATAAGTTTTTTTTTAGAAAACCTTAACTTGAAACACTACTTATATGTGTGTAAATATTTGTGCAGATAAGATAATCTTACCTCTGGGATAATTCAAGGCTCTAAGGATAAATTCCAAGTTTCTGTCTGTTAAAAAAATTGTATTAATTTAATTAAACAAAACAAATTAATTAAATTGATTTTATACATTTGACTCACTTTGAATGCATTTCGGAATACCTTCGTTCCATCATCAGCAAACACGACTATATCCAAGGTTAGTCATCGTCGATGCAATTCCTCTTCGTATTTGGGTAAAGAACAGTACAAATACAACAAAAACTTTAACACTATTATTTTTGTAAACAATAGATAAAACGGTCAAACGCGATTGAAGAGGCATAAAACAACGTTGCCGTTGTCTTGATTTAAAAGATCTGTACCTTTTTGGATATAGAAGCTTTCAAATGCGTCAAGTTGTGCTTCATTTGTCATCGGTCAAACCAAACGGAGCATAGAAAAAACATATGACGATCATATCACACCCATCCGTTTAAAGAAACTCTTTGCTACGTTGTAGCATCACATGTGTTAAACGAAAAACATTATATAAATCAAAAAGATAGTGTACGTTTAATTAAAACAGTGACAAATGAAGCACAACTTGATGCATTTGAAAGCTTCTATATCCAAAAAGGTACAGATCTTTTAAATCAAGACAACGGCAACGTTGTTTCATGCCTCTTCAATCGCGTTTGATCGTTTTATCTATTGTTTACAAAAATAATAGTGTTAAAGTTTTTGTTGTATTTGTACTGTTCTTTACCCAAATAACAAGAGGAATTGCATCGACGATGACTAACCTTGGATATAGTCGTGTTTGCTGATGATGGAATGAAGGTATTCCGAAATGCATTCAAAGTGAGTCAAATGTTTAAAATCAATTTAATTAATTTGTTTTGTTCAATTAAATTAATACATTTTTTTTAATGTGATTTAAAAAAATTTGATTCTTGGTTTTGTGAAATCATTTAGGTGTTAAAATTAATTAATCAATTAATCAAGAATATTTATACAACGTTGGAAAACAACGTAACGTCGAAAAGTTTACGACACGTCGTCAACGAACTGTTATAATTTGTATGGCAATTCTTTAACTATGAATCGCAAATTTTGCAACACCGATTTATTTCGTAAACATCATCGTAATTAAAAATATGGTAAAGTGGAAAACTTTTTGTGAAGATATTATGACATATTATGTATCAAAATTTTTCAATAAGAATATGTCAATAACACAAACGTTCGAACAAAATAAAAAAAATAAATATCGTTCGCAGAATTTTGCTCCCACATCATTTACTTTTCATTCACGCAAGCAGATCTTAGGGACGTTTATGAAACTTGTGTCTCGAATACTTTTTACAATTTTACAACGTCCGAAAGTTTAGAACGTTGCACTCTTAATTATTGTAAGAGATTTCCCATACAAACTTTGACAGTTCGTTTACGACGTAGCTAACAAATGTTTACGATGGCTTTACGATAACGTTGCATGAATACCTACCCTTAATACCACTCCATCAAATATGGTATTGATAATAAATATCAACCGTATCTAATAAAGTGTCTAAGAGTTGTTTTCAAGTTTTTGTTGTGCCTCACCAGATTAATGGTGTGATGATTAAGTTTGGTTATTTCGTTTTTCTTCATGACTGATTATGGTGATTCCTTTACAAGTTAAATGGTTCAATGAAGCAATGCCTCCCAAATAACCCTTTTGTTAAATCCCTATTTCTAGTTATTGGTCCAATAAATATTAAAAAGTGGTGGTATTTATTTATTTTATGAAATTGCAATAATTTAAATCAGAAAATATTCTTTAAGTTTGTTTGCTAAGGATAAATTTATTAAAGAATTCCTTTAGCAATCTTTGATGTTCGCTTAAATGCTTTTAAGGATTTAAAAAACGTCATTAGAATTTAAATTAAATTTAATACATAGTTATTTCTCTATTCTTCTCTTCTCTTAGACTGCCTAGCTAAATATTTAGATAAATTCCTCACATTTTTTAAGCCACCATCAGAGAAAATAAAACACTATCCTGCTCTTTTTTTTTTGAATTCTCTTAAAAGCTTTTTTCATTTTCTTCCCTAGGGTCAGGGACGAGTGCAACGAAGAATAAGAATCTCAAATATGCATTTTATAGGTTAGGTGAGTTGAGAGCATAATTGAATTAAAAGAGGTTTGAGGCTGAGGGCACTTTCATATAATATAGTTTACATCTAAACTTCTGATAAACCACCCGCCTCACTTAACCGCTTATATAGCTAGGAAGGCATCTGCAAGATAAAGCTATTTCAGTGTCAAGAGGTTAAAAACATAAAGCGCAGCCCTGATGACACATTGTATAGTCGTTGTGAGTTGTGATGTGACTATTTGTAGATTGGGGAAGTAGAAGTATACACAATCTAAGACCGGGTGAGAGAATAGCTTGATGTGATGCCGATGCATCTACGAGTAGGTATATGTAAAATTATAAAGCTGTTGAACACTTAGGTTTTGCATTCTAATAAAATAAAAAGAAACCAAACCCAAACGAAAGCTATACCTACAAAAAAAAAATTAAACTGTTTAAAGGATGTAACGGACATGTTCCTCAAAATCAATAGACATAGTTTTAAATTGAATACAGAAACTAATCTCGTTGAAGAGTCTTAATAAATGCATTATTGGACAGAAGCTTAAAGATTTAAATTTTAAATTAATTCTTTAAATTACCTGCACGTATGTTCCTGTGTTCTGTAGGTGTGCCATTTTAGTTTAAAGGTATTAGGTAATATTATATTGAAAAAAGTAGCGCCAGTGCATGTAGTCCAGGAAAATAAGATATTCACTTCGAAAGAAATTCCGACAAAGCTGAATTTTGGTGGAGAGCTTCATTTGTTTGTCCTAAACATTTCCTGAAATCTACCCTTAATTTGGGGTGGAGCTAAAATTTTAGGGGGGTAAAGGTGGAAAATGCACTTTTTTCTAAAATACTCGAAAACTATAAGTTTTTTTGAAAAAAGTTGATTGTAGCTCATAAGATTCTCTTGACAAAAAATATTATAACAATTTTGTTCGTATAAGTGATAGATTTGAAGAAAAACGGTCAAAAACATTTAGGTGCAGTACATTTAATCAACAAAATGTAATATTGGAGGATTTTAATTATATTTTTGGATGGGGATTTCTTTTTTTTTTTGAGGTTATGTTTAGGAACATATTTTCTATTAAAGAACAGAGTTTTAAGAAGGAAGGAAGCGAAATGCCGCCATCTTGAAAAATTAAATTTCTTTTATTTTGCTTAATAACTGCCGAGAAGTTTATTTTTTCACAAAATGATCTAAGATAAAATGAAATAGTAAAGAATTCTATATACGTTATAGATGTTGTCATACGCGGCCTTGAAATCGATGAAAAAGTGGCTTTAGGCGGTCACATAACATTGCAGAAAAGATCTTGTAGATGATGTTAACGAGACTGATTCTTCTATAGTCGGCACAGTTTAGAGTATTATTGAGAAACGGCCAAACAATGCTGAGGTTCTATTCATGGGGCATGCACTCCTCTGACCATATATTACAGATGAGCTGGTGCATATACACCTAACCTAACCAAGTCATATCCTGCTGTTTTGAATAGTTCGGCAGCAAGGCTCCATCAGCATCTCTGTTGGACTTAAGCTTAGATATTGCTATCTTCACTTCATCGTGGTCGGGTAGGCGGAATTGCTGACCTGCATCGTCTAAATTGAATGGTGTAATCTGACTGACAGCGGAATTAGATTCATCATCGCTGTTTTTCAGTCTACAGAAGTGATCATTCCATATTTTTAGCATCGAATCTACTACTATGTGCCCTTGCTCGTCCTTGCAGGCTTCGGTTCGGGCCCTGTAGCCCTGAGAGCTTCTTTTTACCTTTTGATTTAACTTTCGAACCTCATTGCTGTTATGCCATCCCTCAATCTCCCCAATCTCGCACTTCTCATGCTCCCTCTTTTTCTTTCTGTGAAGCCGGTGTTCCTCTCACCTCTTTTGCTCGTAGACCCCACGAGCAGGTCTGGTTCTTCTGTGCAGTGACGCTTTGTATGCCTGCTGCTTCGATGCATGTGCTTATCGGCACTCGTCGTCAAACCATGGGTTTCGTTGTGGTGGTCGAGTGAAACCCAGCACGTCAGATGCGGTATCTCTAATGGCTTCCTGGAAATGTTGTCACTGGTTCGCAACACTTGATGCTGGTGGCATAGAACCAGTTAAGAGGTTATTCGAGACTCGGAGAAGGACCTGGCAATCTCTTGTTATTGTAGCTGTCCAACGGCAAACTTCCTCACTTTCTTCGGTTTGGCCTTCTTAGCCCGAAGAAACCGATCAAAAGAAATTCTTCGTTTTGATCTCTGCACATTCTGGCATTTTGCGTGGTAATAATGGAGACCTAGTCCTTAACAACTTCTAATTAATTACTGTATGTATTCAATTTATATCTATATTTAACGTGACGTTTTGCACCGGGGCAGCGATCGAAAATGAAGTAAAGTGGTATTGATTTTGTTTCCAATAAACTGTTATTTACGATACAATCTTACGACCACCCCCCCCCCCCCATTTATTCCGTAGATATGTTATTCAGAAGCGTTTTCATTTCTAATTACTTCTGCACATCCTGCCAAAACGAAGGAAAATGGTGGATCTAATGCCCTTTCCTTTAACTTGTCAAATATCAATATTTTTACTACTTTGTTTTGCCTCCATCAAAAAGAAGGTGCCACATCGCATACAGCCAGGATTACAAAGGAATTACTGCAAGACCTCTTTCCACTACAAGTTATTTCAGGAAATGGTGATGTTGATTGGCTCCACTATCGCCTGATTTGACTGCTCCTGACTTTTTTTTGTAGGGATATCTGAAAAGCAAAGTCTATGCAAACAAACGAGAAACGCTTGAGCAACTCAAACAAAATATTCGTGATGAAATTAATGAAATACCGTGTGAAATGTGTGAGAATGTAATGAAAAATATGATCAAAAGGGCTCGCATTTGTGAGACTAACAGTGCCGGACATTTACCTGATATTGTATTCAATACATAATTGCCGACATTAAATAAAACATTTATCAATATAAGATTCATTCTCTTTCATTTAATCAAAAATTATAAACAAACAAATTAGTATACCTTCCCGGCGGACACCCTGTATAACATATTTACCTGTCGAACGACTGTTTTCATTTGCATGTCTAGTAAACACCCCAAAGCGTCGTGCTCTTTCAGACCTTCATTTTGAGCAAATTGTCTTATTAAAGGCTAATTCATCTTTTATAAATTCACTGAAACCTTAAAAAATAAAATTAAATGAAAAAAAAAAACAGCTTCTAGTTTCACTGAAATTACTTACCGACCGGTAATTGAGTAAATACAAAATACTTGGTTTATTGCTAACATAAAATTGTCCACTTACGTACAAATTTGATCAATTTTATTAATAATCATTCTAGTTTTACTCGCGTTTCAAACCCTTGCCCTCGGTTAGGTAAATATGTTATACATAAATAACATAATTTGCTTCATAAATTATAAAATATGTTCATTTAATTTCATACGCGACTCAAACAGTGTTTAAAATAGATTTGTACTTTAGAAATACTTGCAAATGGACTTGTACTTGAAAAGTACTTGAAAATATACTTGTACTTGAAAAGTACTTGAAAATGTACTTGTACTTGAAAATGTACTGGGCAGTACTACAGTACCCAGTAAATTTACTTAGATGAAAGTACTTGAAAAAGTACTTGAACTTGATGATTTTCAAGTACCAAGTACCTTGTACTTGTTTTTTCAAGTACAAGTACAAGTACAAGTACAAGTCCAAGGTACTTGGTACTTGACTGGTACTTGTACTTGAAAATTTACAGCTCTGCTTGTAATTGAGAATGTACTTGTACTTGAAAAGTACTTGAAAATGTACTGGGCAGTACTACAGTACCCAGTAAAGGTACTTAAATGAAAGTACTTGAAAAAGTACTTGTACTTGGTGATTTTCAAGTACCAAGTACATTGTACTTGTTTTTTTAAGTACAAGTACAAGTACAAGGTACTTGGTACTTGAAAAGTACTTAAGTACAAATGTACTTAAGTACTTTACAACTCTGGTTTTGAGATTCAATTGCTCATCAAAAAATTTGATTTGAAAACCTCGTAATTTGTTAATAAATCAATAATTAAAATCTTTACCGACCGAAAAGTTAACCATACATAAATTATTGTAATAAATCGATAATGAAAATATATTTTTCAACGTATAGCTTGATGGATGTGTTACCGCCTATGGTGCCACGGGTTTTATGTGTTTAACTTGTAACAAATGTACTCGGCAAGGGGTAATTCGAATTATTATTCGAATGACTTAAGAGCTTCTGGTTGACCATAGAAAAACATTTAAATTTGAAAATTATTACAAATTTTTATTTGACGGGTGACGGGTCACTTGGGCAGCCAATTTTAATTGTTCACACTTTCAATTTTAATGACCTTCGTCGTACACATATATTAGGCATGTTTTTTAGTGGCACAAAAAACGCTCATAATTGCTTCAGAAAAGAGTTTGGCAGCACTGATATAACAATGACATTTTCTGACATTTTGGCTGTCAAAAGCTTTTCAACAAAAAAAAATGTAAACTAAATATGTTCAAATTTTGATAAATTAAAAGAAACGTATCCTCTTTGGACCAGGTCTTTCTTTTATTTATTGGAAAGTAACATTTAATTTAAATTAATAATTATATTTTAACAAACAAATCAATTTTCGCTTTTTACCTTTTTTTCTGTCATCTTTTTCTCGATCATTCGACCCGTGCTCCAAAATCCATCTGCCAAATTAATACATTTTTGTATGAATTTTTGACATTTGTTGAGAATTCATCGGATAAACTTAGAAAATAGTGTATGGAAGCACTGTTTTTATTTTAGCTTAATTCTTAAGCAGAGCGGTTTATCGCCGCGAACTAAGCATATTTGTTGTTGTATTTTACATGGAAATTTTTTGTTAGCTAACATAGAAGGCACTTTAAAACACTCCTATTATCTTAGATTTATGTACTGCTCATAATACCTAATATTATTTTTCTTCTCTTCAACAGGTTATCTTTTAGGGAAATTTGTCTCCGATCGACAACATCACATGCGACATTTACAAGACATCACTCTTGCCGCGGCAGAACATGGAAGTCTAAAACAAATCCGAGCCTACAACAACGCCAAAAAGGAATTGCTAACCTCTGCACGTATTTTAGGCCAAAGTCGCGATGCCATTTACTCCCAGAGTTCACTGAACACCGAAATATTTAACAAGTACATATCATGCACCCAAGACGCACCACCGAGCACAAATGTGTCTGCCAATGAATTCATAGAACAGTTGCTCGATAAGACCACATCCAAGCAACATGAATGCATAACTTCAATTCAGACTGTTATACAGAATAACCTTGGACCAGGTTAGATATTGAAACAAAAATTAAAGGCAACATAAATGTGAATAATTTGTCTAAAAAAAAAACAAATTCCAAACAAAATTCTTATGTCTTTTCTCAAAAAATCTTGTTGTAAAATTTTCTTCGATTTGGCGTGTGTACTGTGCAACAGTTTTTCAGCGCTAACGTTTTTAGGCATTTTGCTATAATAGTGGACTGTTTTTACAGCACAAACTCATAAAAAAAAAATAAATATACATACATAGGTATAATCGAGAAGAATAATTATTTATTAATTATTTTTTTCTTTTCGTAATAAATAAGTAAAGCATGAAAAATTTATAAGTATGAGATATTAAAATGTTAGCTCGCTCCCTTTTCTAGAATCTTATTATGTTTTAGGATTTGTATTAACAAAAAAAAAAAGAAAAAAACTTAAAAAAAAACAGGAACATTTATATTTATTACTAATTATATTATATATTTTATAAAGAAAACATTATTATTATTGTAAATGTAAGTGTAATTTTGATAAAATGTGATTAAATAAAGATAATTTTAAATGAGAATAAAAGATTAAAAACTCATTCATTATCATTATACATATTAATTGAAAATTAAAGAGTTTTATTTTTTAAAGGATTGCCATTGTTGCAAACAATTAAAATGTTGGAATATCTTAGATGCTTTTAATAACCCTATTCTGCCGTTGTGACTTGTGAGGCTCACAGGTCACAATTTTTTCTGAGCTTGTTTTTGTATAAGGCACAATTTCGTCAAAGTTTCGTATTCTGTGGAAGCCCTCATAAGAAGCCTCACAAGAACAATATAAGTTGTGATCTGCCAAGGAGCAGATCATAATTTTTAAGTTTTTATGAGGCGAGTTCACCACGAGTTATGAGGTTATTGTGACTTGTGATGCATCAGTGAGGTTCCTGGAATAAGGCTATAAATGCCAATTGCTGTGCCGCTTCGACCCTTCGTATAAGCCCCGATTGAGTAAAAATGAGGGGTGGAATCGAAAAATTCCGTCTGCGTAAGGTGACTGTCACAAGTGATAATCATATTTTTGTGACTATTTTCTGTGACGGCTATTTAGCTATATGATTGTCAGTTGGTATGCAGACGGAATTTGTTGATAATGACTATCACTTATCAGTTATCACATATCACCTTAGCCGATTCCACCCGAGCTTTAACCGACTCGATTCTACTTCAGTGGCAGAATTGACTCCACAGACTACCTATACATTTCCAAATATCACAACCACAATCCAGTCAACAAACAGTGCTTTCTTACTCACTGGACACATTTTATGTAGGTATGTCATGCCATTAATTTCTCTTTTATCATTATTTCTATCTTTTCCAGCAACTTTCACTTTTCCCCATTCAAAGAAAAAACTCACACTCACATGAAACGTCAAATCTCTTTCAAGTTATAAACAGACTCAAAAAGTATTTTTTTTTCCTACATGTCGCTGTATGGACATAATTTTTTTGGCTACATTGGATTTTTTCTAGACTTTTTTAAAAACTCCACCAATTGATGCACTTTCAGAAGAGAAAACTGAGCTTGATAAATTCGCCAATTCACTGACATAATACTACTTCAACTTTTGGTTAGAAATGGTTTTCCTTCATATTTTTCCTTACATTTGCAAACTGACAGCTCCAAATATTGAATTGGTGCTTGTTTCACTAGCAGGGGTACCCAAATCTACCGAAAAGTTATTTTTAAGTAGATATCGAAGCGGAGATAAAGCCACTAAAAAACACGGCTATTAACAAGTATGAAACTAAAATAGTCCCCTTTCACACAGAGAAACCAGTTGCTGGAGATTATTTTGACGTTTTCCTTTAATTGCCTTTTGTACCTTTCACACAAACAAACAAAATTGCCAGAGATTTCTGTTTGTTTCCAAATAAAGTCTATTGGCTGAACGCCGAGAAAGATTGTGATAAAAATCTTCTCAAATGTTTACCGGGGAGAATTTTTTAATTCTCCTTACTCCTTGCCTGGCAACTCAGTTTTCTTGTGTGGAAGGGGACAAACATGATCTAGCTTTAATTGGCCTCGTTCACTAATCAATTCGAAGCAATCCGGATTGGTTTGTATTGTTGTAATCCCCTGACAAAAAACAGCTGATGATAAAACAGCTGTTCTCAAAAGAGAAATCTCAACCTATCCCAAAAATTCTCGTATAACCTTTGAATTATAATATGGAGTGCTCGTTCCTATCCCTTATGCATTGTAGTACTTGAGCCTGTGTTAGGGGGCGTGATTTCAATATAGAGAGGGTATTTTGACAGCTGCAGCTACGACTGTGTTGTTTTAAAAACCCTCTTTATATTGAAAATTGATTTACTGCATAGATAACCGCGCCCCCTATGATGGTTACGTTTTTGGAGTGTAAACGAGCACTCCATATTATATATACTCAAAGCGTATAACCCAGCTATCTGAAGAGAAACTTCAACAGCTGACTGCAAATTTAATTTTTACGTTGAATTGTGTGCTAAGTTAGTCCCGGTCTACATTGAAGTGAAGGGAGTGTAAAGTGAGGGGTAGGGATCAAATCGATTGTACCAGAAAACTCGAACGATTTTTCCAGTCTGTTTATGTTCCCTCTCTTCTCCTTTCCAGTTTTTTGTGTATATAATAAAAATGCAATAAAACAAGGAAGAAGAAAAGGAAAAAATCGTTCTGTGTGTACATTTCACACGATTTCTGGAAAAATCTTCGTGCAAAAATCGGGCAATTTAGTTCGGGACTTATCCTATCCGGTTCTGGTCGTTCACAAACTTATACGGATACTCGAGTATTCGAGATAACATATCTCAGTGTAACGTGAGTGTAGTAGTTCAATTTGTGTTAACCATAACATCGAATAAGATCTCTAAATACCTAATCGCCTGAACGCCATACTAGTGTTCTGTCAAAATCAAAACAGCTGATGCAACTGTCAAATTTGCCACATGAGTTCGAGTTCTCTGCTTGCATTCGCTAAAGTTTCACTCTGGCAAAGTTCGAGTTTATTACGTAAATTTTGTAAATAAATCTAGAGTCGATTATATTAGTATTCTTCCCGTAAGCAGTTACTGAATGAATTCAGAGCTCTGTGTCTATTGTCTGAGTCACTATCCCCACTCAATTTGCCAACACAAGAGATACTCCATCCAATAGATTTATCCAAAAATGGCTGTGAGTCTCATTTCAATCGCTCTCGTAGAAGCACCTACTAACAGTCAACGAGAACAACGTTTAACAAGTTCACTGTTGTGTGTTAATAATAAAAAAAAGTGAAAGTCGTTACTTATTTAACGTTGAAATTTTGTTCCAAATTACAGGGCATGTTGGCACGTATCTCATTTTATCCGACCCTTCTGTACAATGTTTTTATGGAAAAGGCCGCCAACAGGAATTGGTTTGATCGAATCGATGACAATGTTATCTTGGGAGCACTTCCCTTCCGTTCGATGACTAACGATGTAATTTTATTTTTAAAAAAAGAAGATTCAGTTGAATATTCATATCATCTATGGTGTTGAATTCCTTTTGTTTTCAGTTGGTTAAAAATGAAAATATGAAGGCTGTAGTCTCGATGAACGAAGACTACGAGCTAATAGCATTTTCAAATAATGCAGAGAAGTGGAAATTCCTTGGGATTGATTTCCTTCAGCTCGCAACAACAGATATTTTTGAATCGCCATGTCAGGAGAAATTATTTCAAGGTGTAGAATTCATTAATAAATACCTGCCTGCCAAGGAAAGGATCCCACATCTCAAATCAAGCACTTTTCCGGAAAACGCTGGCACCGTCTATGTGCACTGTAAAGCTGGAAGAACACGTAGTGCGACCCTTGTTGGATGTTATCTTATGATGGTAATTACCTTGAAGCTAAATATTCATAATAAGATTGATGTAATTACTTGTTTTTTTTTTTTGTTCAGCGAAACCATTGGACACCGGACCAAGCTGTCCAGCATATGCGACAATGTAGACCACATATTCTATTGCACACAAAACAGTGGCACGCCCTGCGACTTTTTCATAAAAACAATGTAGAACAAGTAGAGTCTTGACACAAATAACCTGAAGCTAATTCGGAACTGTTCTTTTTTATTTTTAAATGTTTCTATTGTTGTTCATCGCTCTGTGGCTTATGAGTACATAGTTTGGGTCAGGGAGTCATGCTTTTCCAACATAGGAAGAAAACGAAGGTCAAAATTTAAATAAGGTCACACTTAACATTAATATATTCTTTTGCATTAAAAGTAACAAAGGCTTATCATGAATCATGATCCTGTTTCTTTTCCTAGAATTATTTTACTTAAGAGACAGGATAAAGAATATTATTTTGAGATAATAAAGAAGATGAAATTTAAAAAAAAAATACATATTGTTTAATACAAGCATTATATTGCTCAAAAATGCCCCAGTTGACTTGAAGCCTTGAAGTAAGAAAATAATTAAATGCGATTCCATTTAAAGATAGCCTTTTATAGCTTTTAAAAGACTAAAGCTTAAGTGTGCCTTTTATTAAGTGTACCTACCTATTATTTTTACATTTCTGAATATTCCAAAATAAGTATTTTTGGTTTCTTTATTCAACGATGAATTATTAGTATTTGTTTTTTATTCATGCATATCTGCAGGTGAAGCGCGACATAAAAGGAATATTAAGTACATTTAGTCAAAGGTCCTACATTACACTTTTTTATACATAACTTAAGGAACTACCTGAAACAAAATTATATGTTATTTCAACTGTTTTGCCATATAACCGAAATACTGTTCCCGTTATTATTGGTTTAATTTTGTTTCTTTTTTCAATTCGTCATGCATACAATTTTCTTTGTTGTAGTTTTAGATAAATTTACATTTGTTTATTGAAGCTATCATAAAGAGTCATGATCTTTTAGAATTTATTTTTTGAATTGAATTCCTTTAATAAACCTGAACATTATGTAGTTTTAAAGATACTTATTTATGAAAATTAAAAAAAAAAAAAAAATACGGGACTGGATCGCAAAAACTTGCTCTCGTAGCTAAAAACTGTAACTTAGCTAGCAATTTACGATGTATGATATTGGTTCAGTAAATTATTATATCGTTTTAAAAATAAGTTAAAATATAAATTATTACTATAAATTTTTTAAATAGGTATTTAAAAAAAATCATTAAAATTAGTTGAAGCTCAAGATAAAGTATGTCATCTGATTTGTTTGATAAATACAAATTTATTTACGAAGCCAAACCTTGTCCTATAGTACCTACATACAAACATATATCGCAAGTAAAAATGATAAGTTTTTGTAAAAAATGATACCAAAATAAAAAAATTGGCTTAAAATCCCAACAGAAATGATTTTATAATAAATTCCGGTAAAACTGTTATTTTCTTAGAAAAAGGTTGTACCGTGGCACGGAGGCGGGTAAAAAGTGTTAACTGCTTTTGTGTAAATACAAAAGTATCAAGAATCGGAAGCAGTTTGGCGAAGTTAAAGAAACTACATACTTTAAAGTTTATATACAATGATTAAACAAACCTCAAAAATAAGACAATTTTCTCAAAATTTGTATACCTACATGCATCTATACATAAACGTCAAATATCCACCTATTTCCGTTCTATGTATTTTTTGGGAAACAAAAAACTGAAAACCAGTATACAGTCGCACCAGTATACTTTAGTCGCACTACTCGAATGTGGAATGCTCTACCCAGCTCAATTTTCCCCTCCCATTGTGATCTACAGACGTTCAAAACCAATGTGCATCGGTATCTCCTTTTAAATCCCCTCCAATCTACCTAATCGCTCGTGCTGTGTATATCATCTTAAGGGTAGTCACAACCCCTTTTGCACGCGCTTAATATAAAAAACATACATATGTAGGTATTGTTTACAACTGCTTTCAACATTACTATCTTATTTTCATGACTATAGTTAAGTTGGTATTTGCAATATCAGTTTCGAAAGAGTCTACATTACATTTCTGATAAGCGCATCTTAAATAAAACATATGCGAACACGACAAAAAAACATCTTTATCGATGTCATCTTTATTAACTTGTTCACATTTCTCATGTAAAAAATATTGTCAGTGATTTGTTCTACTTTTCAAAAATCAAATGCATACATACATATATGTATTGTTTACAAATTCAATGTAATTGCTAAGTGGCATACAAGAAAACAAGAAGACAAAATTACACTACATTATTAAATACTATACTTTGTACATACAATTGCGTTCACGGGTTTTTATTATTAAATATGTTAGTTTGGAACTTAAGCTTACTTAAAACACAAAATTCGCTTAAATTCATCCATGCGTTTCTGAGAGAATGGTGACACTGGTCATTTTTCAATAATGTCGTTATAACTCGGAAACTGAGCCGAATTTGTGAATTAGACTTTAGAAACTTTTTGTAGAAAATTAGATTCTCTATCAAAATTGGTAGTTTAAAAAATTTAAGCAGGGCAATTTGTCAAAAACTGAACTAAAAAAAATCGAAAAATCACTGATTTTAATTTTGTGTACTAAATTGCTCATAACTTTTTTTGGAGCAAAGTTTTGCGCGTTTTGCGAATTAAACAAAGAAGATGATCAAGCCTTTAATCAAAATTTTTTTTTGGATGCAAATTAGCGAAAATATTTCCCATTCAAAATAAACTTTTTTAGTATTTTTTTGTAGTTTTTGCTCGTAAGCATCTTTTTGACTTGCAATTCATTGGTACTATATGGCAAGTTTCCCATTCTTGAAATAGTTTTAAGTAGAGATTTTGATCAATTATGTCATAACGATAATAGAGAATTCGAATATAGTGGGCCCCGAAGTTTTATCTGTCCATCTGTCAATTTGTAACACCTAGGCCTACAGACTGAACGGATGGATCGATTTCTATGAAACTTAGTACTTTCTGTTTTTAAGGTATGTTTTATATGTTTAATTGAAATTTTTGTTTTTGGACCAAAAATAGTGGTAGCTTGCATAGAACCATTTTTTGCATTTCCGTGTTTCGAGCTAGCCGCGTTACCGCACTGAATGAATTTTCATTATAAAAAAGTTTTCAATCAACCTAAGTAATATTCCATACAAACATTTTTATTTAAAAACAAAATTAATTTATTTTATTATTTTATTTAATATTTTAAGAAGGAATCCATAATTTATTTCAAACTTTGGATTTTATTATCAAAAATAAATATTTTAAAATATAATGTATCAAGAACTTTTTTAAAAATATTTTTAAAATTTTGTAACCCCAAAATATTACCAATGAACTGCAAGTCAAAAAGATGCTTACGAGCAAAAACTACAAAAAAATACAAAAAAGGTTATTTTTAATGGGATATATTTTCGCCAATTTGCATCAAAAAAAAATGTTTGATCCGTCATATTAAAGGCTTGAGCATCTTCTTTGTTTCACGCAAACCTTTGCTCCAAAAAAAGTTATGAGCAATTTAGTAAACAAAATTAAAATCAGTGATTTTTCGATTTTTTTTTAGTTCAGTTTTTGACAAATTGCCCTGCTTAAATTTTTTTATAAAACTTTTTAAACTACCAATTTTGATAGAGAATCTAATTTTCTACAAAAAGTTTCTAAAGTCTAATTCACAAATCCGGCTCAGTTTCCGAGTTATACCGATAATATTGAAAAATGACCAGTGTGACCATTCTCTAGAGAAACGCATGGATGAATTTAAGCGAATTTTGTGTTTTAAGTAAGCTTAACATATTTATTAATAAAAACCCGTGAACGAAATTTGTTCTTTCTTCCCTTAAAATTCCGGTCTATTCAATACACTTATAGGTATAAACAAATCATCACTCACAATCAAAATAAATATTTAGCTTACCGTATTTTCTTCATAAATCGGTAAGTTAAAATAGTATGTTATATTAGTAGATACCAGCGCTACTGCAGAAAATTAAAAAAAGAGGATGTTTTTGTCTGAATATTTTAAAAAACAATAGTACAGTTTATCAGTGTTTTTCCAATATATGAAACTGAGAAAGCATGTTTGCCTTGAGTTCGATAGGGTACCATACAGGAAGCTTAAATCCAAATTTGTAGCTATTTTGAATTCAAATTGAGTATTTTATTGAAGAGAATACCATCAGTATTTTTGATTTTATCGAAAAGTAAGCTTTATCCTTTTTTTAACTTAAAGAATGATCTCTACAAAGTTTTATTTATTATCTATACCTATATGGCATTATGATTTTTGATATAGTGAAATAACGCAGGTGCGTTAAATGCATTCATAACTTTCAAGCTTAGACGATCATTTTTTGAAGAACACGCCATCGCCGCGCGTCAAAAAGAAATAACAAATTTGGTAGAAATGTAAAAAAAGTAAGCATCTGAAACTTTGGTATATTTGAAATAAAATGAAAACAAATTTTTTTTTCTATTTCCGTTGGTGGGAACCTGTTGCTCAAAATGACACATTTTGTTGCAGTTTAAAAAAAATATTTCCGGTACTGCTGCTGCCAGGTCGATTTATTTGTTGTTTTTTTTTTCACACATTAAAACAACAATATCTCATTTGTTACTCTATCTAAATATGCAGGTATGTAATTATATTAGCGTTACAACATAATGTTTTTTTTTTAATTAACTAGAAAAAAAACTAATATTGTTTAATTTGTACATACATCTCCATTGCCAATTTTCGTCCATCAGTAGCAAAACCCTGTTTAAAAAATTAATTTTAACCCGATTTGTTTTCTTTCAAAAATCATAACTTCAGTTCTAATCGTTCGATCTTCAAAGTTAAGGTCTTTAATTGCTCATTTGAGTCTATTAGATTGAATACAAATAAAGAGCTATGAAAATGATAGATGATAGAAATACAACGGAAAAATTTGCTTCTCTTTAAACCACCGAAATGTTTCTTGTTTTTCATTATTTTACTATTATTTTTTATAAACAGTGTTCTTGTGAAATATCCAGTTGCATTCATCCACTTAAACAATTCAACTGTAATACTAATACTTACGTGCTTCTAGTAATACCAAACAGTTTGCCTTTCAGCCCAACTTTGAACGTACTGTCCAAAATCCCAGTACAGGGATTCTTTCTTTTCCCGTACCACTCGAATGTGGAATGCTTTACCCGACTCTATCTCTCCCTCCCTTTTTAATATTTAGAACTTCAAAACTTCATCGGTATATCCTTTCAAATCCATCCCTATTTTCATAACGCTGTACTATATTCAATCATATTGGTTAATCAAACCCCTTTAGTGCGAGCACAACATTTGTCTAAGCAACTAATTGCAAATGGTCAAAAAACGTAATACTGAAGTGGTGTGGGAGTGACATTTAAATTTTGTTTTTGATTTTTGAAAAGTTGATGAAAATGTTCACGTTTCAAAAAAAAAAAATACACAATGGAAGATCTAACCCTATTCAATATTTAAGTGGTTTAGTTAGTAACTGTAAGGTCTTCTGCACACGAAGCTTCCCATCATAAAAACGCTTAAGATTCGTCATGCAGCAACGATTCATCTACACCTATCCTTCCGCACACAAAGCGTCTCGTCATGGGCAAACTACTCATAATTAACATGCAATTGCACACATTTTTTGCCATTCATTTGACACCTAACCAAAAAGGTTAATAAATACATGAATTTGTACGCCTGGCGACCAAACTGCTGTACGCCCAGCGATTTACATGTTTTGCGACGACTAGGTGCAGCTTGCGGTTGCCTGTTAAAACTATGTAACTAGCGCTACACACAAGATTCACATAAGCGTAATCTATGACGAGACGCTTCGTGTGCAGAAGGCCTAAGTACCGGCAAAGCGTTAACGGTACTTTAATTATACTGTCTCCATCAAAACTGATTTCTATTAAAAACAAATTACATAGTTAAATCTTGAATAAAGGTCAATTGGCTACTCATGAGTCATGACTATGAGGCTTAGAACTTGAGTTATATATTCAGAATAATGAGGTAAATAATTAAAGGCGAAATGATGATCCAAGTTTGGGTGTACAAATTATTGAAAATTGGAACACAAATTTATACTAAAAATGTTAGTGAAAAGTAAATTCAATTTTTGTCAATTAAAAGATCAAAATTTGATAAGAAAAACTTGAAAAATTGAAAGAACAATTAACATAAAGCCGTGTTCTTTCAGAGAGTGAATAGCAACTCAGCAAAAATATTACACGGAAAACACAATCAAAATTCTTTATTATAATTTGTTTTGTTATTGCTTTGTGTATAAAATGTTTTGCTGAGTTGCTTTCCACTCTTTCAAAAAAACACGGCTATATGTATACACTTATTACTCTAATCACTTCTAAAATAATTCCATCAAATGTTTCATGATGAGTTAAATAGTTGCGATGCTAAAATTGGTTTTTAACAAAAAAAAATGATTGCAATTTAAAAAGTGAATCAATATAGTGTCTTAAATAAATCTGTAACTTAAAAAATTATGAACGGATCTTCAAGATTAGGGTTTCAAGGTTTTTAAAACAGGCATACCTATATGAATTATAGAAGAGTAACTACAATTGCTGGACAACTTCCAAGAAAAAAAAAAAAAATAATTGACTTAAGCCAAAGCCAAATTTGGTGAGATTACTCTGGAATAATTCAAAAGATACTCTTCCTATTTTTTTAATCTTTTTTCATTTATGCTTTACTGAAAAACTGCTTCCACGACAATTGTTAAAAAATATACTCTTCAAATATGTATATTTACATATGTACATATGTATATATTTGGAAGGGAACGAATTAAGGTTCAAAAGAAAATTTTTTAAATTAAAATTTAAATTTCTATGGTGTATTTTTATTTCGCTTACCAACAAATACCAAGAGCTTATTTTAATATATCAATCATAGCTAGATACATACATATAGAGTTATGTATCAGTTAAAAGTTTAACACAACATGTACATTACATTAAAGAAAAAAAAAACATAAACAAAATAGTAGGTACCTGACTAATAACAATTTTAGATGTTACACATCATTGATTACTTCTAGCGTCTCTTGCTTTTTTATTCTATTCTATTCTTTTATTTTATTTTTTTTAGAAGTAATAAAAACGTTAAACAAATAATAATTGTACAGGAAACAAACAAAATCTTAAATAAATAATGTTTATGATATTTAAAAATCTTAAAAAAAAATATAACATTGATTTTCAATTCTTGGACATTGTCAGAGTTGTTCTTTTCAAGTGTTTCATAAAATAACGTTATCATTTTATTGAGAATTTGTTAATTATAAGAGGCTTTTTGATAAAGCATTTACAAATTTTTGTTATAAATTTGAACGTTCATCGGTCTTGGTCATTATCGCTTAAGTTTCAAACCAGTGAGTTTAGTAAAAACTTAAATTTTATAATGAAATTCTTTGGTAAGGATGTTGACCGATTTATTAAAGCTATTGAAATTATTTTTTTTGTTAAAATTTTTCATTTATTTGCAGTAGTTTGCGCATTCTTGCTTGTTTTGGCAGTAGGATCCTTGGCTGCCCCTTCTGGTGATGGTCGACCAGGATGTCGAACCGAACAGGAAATCACAGATAAAGTGTACAGGAACTTTTGGGATCCAACTGCTTTTTGGGTGTGCTCGGAACTTAATAAGGCTGCTTCGCTAGTAAGATGTCCCGATCAAGAAGCATTCCAATTTAGTGTTAGGGAATGTGTTTCATGGGACGATTGGAGTTGGGAACCTCTTGTGGCTCCATTAAGTAAGCCTTTACCAGAATCAACTCCCGCACCACAACAAACAGAATCACAGCAACCAGAACAAGAACATCCAGATCAACAACAACCTGAACAACAACTACCTGGACAACAACGACCAGAAGAATAATTAAATTGTTAAAAAACAGCAAGATGATAATAAAATAAGTTTGAACATTTATTCAGTCCTTATGTTATAAACACAAAGATATGTTTTCAATTTTATACTTCACGTCCGTAGTTCAAATACCACATAATTAGGAATAATAACCGCAAGGCCTTCAATATTTGCATCCAAATATGCAGCGCAGGAGATTTAGTTTGCTTTAAATAATAATCGTCGTAGAGGTATGTATGTCGATGGTTCGTCAAAGGATGTCTGGGAGAAAGGAAGCTGTTTGTATGGCCTAACTTTTTAAGTGAAGTACCTACAGGCAAAATTATTATACATATTTTAAATTTGAGTTCCATTCTGAAATTAACTTCATGAACACCTTTGGAAACAAATTGCTCAATACTTAGGATAGTCTTTCCTTTTTACGTTCGGGACAAAATTGCACATATTTTTATTTTTAAGATTCTTGCGAACCCAACAGTATGATAATAAAAAAACTGTTTTTGGTTATTATTGATACATCCTTTCACTTCCAAAATGTTGGAACCCTGAACAATAAAAAGAAAGTTAACCGTTACATATCCCATTCTACTGATAATACGTATACAATTATATATATAATTATGTACATACTTTTCCTAAAGATGCCTATGCCCGGAATTCAAATCCGACCACAAAATTGCACTATCAAGTCTAATGCTAGGTTTCCACTTGTTATTGAAAGACGCACATTGACACACTTTGACAAGACAAGACACGGTGGATTTTACCAAAACGAAAAGCAAAGAACGAAGTAGTAGAGAGCAAATATAACTCATCCTTTCTTGCCAAACTGTGGCTTTCAATGTCCAATGTCAAGTGGAAACCTAGCGTTACTTAAAAGTACAAAAATACTTTTCAACTAATGACTTATTTTCTTTCAAACACCTTTGATATGTGTAGTTGGATTTGTGTATTACTTATCTACAGAATTATTTCAATAGTGTATCCCATTTTTGATATTTCTGAGTGGCTAATGTGTAAAATGGGTTCAAAAGGGTAGTTATGTGCATTCAAGAGGACACAAGCGTCCACAGGTTTTTCTCAAAACCCACCTCTGTCTACCAACTCCTACTCTCACCTTCACGTGGTGAACATCGGGTGTCTAGTACCTCAGCTGGAGACGGGGTTTAAATCCCCGTGGAAAGCTGTTGCGGACAGCCAACGAGAGAGGGGGGGGGAGGAGTGTTCCCACTAAGGCACTTCTCCTTTCATCGAGGCGGCAGCGGACGAATTCTCTAGATGGAATCAATGGTGGCTCCCATTGGCTCCCTACCCTTGGAGTTATACGAAGGGTCTGGTCCTCCGGGTCGGGGGTTGTGCGTCGGGGTAACTTCCCTACCACGTAAAAAAAAGTTGTTCCGAAACAACAAAAAGCCTCGGATATGGATGATTTTAAAGTTGGCGACCCCAGCAAACGAAACAAGGACAATGAATTTCGGATCTGCACGTGGAACGTCCTGTCCTTATACAGAACACGTGCAGCCGAACAATTAGTGGAGAACCTGGACAGGCTAAAGGCTGACGTAACAGCCATCCAGGAAGTGCGATGGGATGGAGAGGGCGTAGGGAGACTGAAAACGTGTGACATCTACTACGGCGGGTGCTTGAAGGAACAGGGTCAGCGGCTCTTTGGTTGTGGTTTTGTGATAAGGGGAAGACTTAGGCAAGAAGTCTTGGGCTTCCGAAATGTAAGCGAGCGCCTGGTCACAATCCGCATCAAAGGCAAATTTAAGAACATTTCGCTGATTTGTGTTCACGCCCCCCATGAAAGGAGAGAAGACTCAACCAAAGAAGCATTCTACGATCCCTTGGAGACAACGTATGATATGTGCCCGAAGTACGACGTGAAGGTCATTCTTGGTGACTTCAACGCAAGATTCGGAAAAGAGGGCATCTTTGGTTCGATAGTCGGAGGACACAGCCTACACGACGAAACTACCGGCAACGAACACAGGCTGGCAGACTTTGCGGCGGGGCGAAATGTCATCATCTCAAGCACCTACTTCCCACACCTCAATATACACAAGGGGACTTGGCGGTCGCGTGATCAATTAACCGTCAACCAAATCGACCACGTTGCGATAGACGCGAGACATGCTTCCAGTATCTTGAACGTCCGAACGTTCCAAGGGGCCAACATTGACTCGGATCACTACCTGGTGGTAGCTAGACTACGTATGCGGATATCCATGACGCGACAACGCAGAGCAGATGCTGTGAAAAGATTCGATGTCGAGAAGCTTAAATCGCAAGAGACTGCCAGAACTTTTGCAGACCACGTAACTCTTAATCTCTCAGGAGGTCCACCACCAGCATGAAGTGCAGAGGACCAGTGGGAACACTGTCAACAAGCCATCAGAAGTGCCGCCTCTGATGTGCTGGGTTTCACTAGGCGAATATAACGAAACCCCTGGTTCGATGAAGAGTGCCGGCTAGCGCATGCAGCTAAGGACGAGGCCTACCAGGCAATGCTGCAGACTCGAACAAGAGCTGCTGAGAGAGTGGCCCGGGAGCTCTACGGGATGAAACGAAAAGAGGAACGCCGACTTCTCAGGAGGAAAAAGAGAGTGCACGAGAAGCGGGCAGTAGAGTCTATTGAGGGTTGTAGCGGTAGGGGAGATGTTCGAAAATTTAATCAGAGGGTGAAGCGATCCACCCAAGGATTCAAGATGAGAGATGAGAGTGGGAATATGGTAGTAGACACACAGTCAGTGCTGAGGATCTGGAAAGAACACTTCTCTAGACTGCTTAATGGCGAAGACAGCCAAGATGCCGCTAATAGGCAGAACGCTCCATTCAACTTGGACGATGATGGCCAAGAGTTCCGTCCACCCGACCTAACCGAAGTGCGGCTGGCGATATCCAAACTTAAGTCGTACAAGGCTGCAGGTGCGGATGGCTTACAAGCCGAACTATTTAAATCAGCGGGAGATGAATTGGCTAGGAGCATACACCAGCTCATCTGCAAAATTTGGTCGGAGGAAAGTATGCCCGATGAATGGAACCTCGGTATAGTGTGCCCCATCCATAAAAAGGGAGATGTTCTGAAATGTACCAACTACAGAGGAATTAGTCTCCTAAACGTCGCTTATAAAATCTTGTCGGCCATCCTGTGTGACCGCTTAAAACCTTTTGTCAACGATCTGATCGGCCCTTATCAGTGCGGTTTTAGGCCAGGCAAGTCAACCGTCGATCAAATGTTCACACTCCGACAGATTTTAGAAAAATCCCGGGAATTCCAGATCGATACACACCACCTTTTTATCGATTTTAAAGTCGCGTATGATAGCGTGAAAAGGGACGAATTATACAGAGCCATGTCGAGTCTTGGCATCCCTGCCAAACTCGTCCGCTTGTGCAGGATGACGATGGAGAAATCTCGCTGCTCCGTCAAAATTGGTAAGAACACCACCGATTCCTTTGATGTTGAGAAAGGATTGAGGCAAGGCGACGCGTTATCATGCAACCTATTCAACATCGTTCTTGAAGCCATTGTACGCAACGCACATGTCAACACCAGCGGTACAATCTATCAAAAGTCCGTTCAATTGCTTGCATATGCGGATGACATAGACATTGTCGGCAGAACGAAGCGAGCTGTGGCAGGGGCATTTGCGAGCATTGAATCGGAGGCGGCTAGAATGGGATTGGCGGTTAATGAGGACAAGACGAAGTATATGCTGTCATCGAGAGAGGAATCTCAACATCGTCGACTCGGACAAAATATCACGATGGACAGATATAACTTCGAAGTTGTCAAGGACTTTGTCTACCTGGGCTCCACTATTACATCGCAGAATGACATCAGTGCAGAGATCAAGCGAAGAATTACTCTTGCCAACCGCTGTTTCTTCGGTCTAAGAAGGCATTTAAGTAGTAAGGTCCTCTCTCAGAGAACCAAGGAGACTTTATACAAAACCCTAATCATCCCGGTCCTGCTTTATGGGTCAGAAGCATGGACACTGAAAGATTCGGATAAAAATCTGCTAGGGTGCTTTGAGAGGAAGATTCTTCGTGTGATTTTCGGTCCGGTGTGTATCGAAGGAGTATGGAGGAGAAGATTCAACGACGAGCTATACGGGCTATACAGCGACGTTGACCTGGTCAAAAAGCTGAAAATACAGCGGCTGAGATGGCTGGGGAACGTGGAGCGTATGGACAGCAACGCACCTGCCCGACGAGTCTTCGACTCCAACCCCGATGGGGTACGCAGCAGAGGAAGAACCCGTAACAGGTGGCGCAATCAAGTGAGTGACGACATCAAAGCACTCGGTGTGCGCAACTGGAAGCGGCTAGCTAGGGACAGAGCTGGCTGGAGGGGCTTGTTAGTTGAGGCCGAAGCCCATCCTGGGCTGTGAGCGCCATCAAAAGTAAAGTAAGTAAAGTAATGTGTAAAATTAACATAAACCAAGACTATTTTCTTATTTATAGTAATATTTATTTATTTATTTTATTTAGTCATTTCTTATAAGTGCATTTAAAAAAAATAAAACAAAATAAAAGCTCAAATAAACGGGATCGATTGAGCTTAATCACAGCAAGTGAAATATAAAATTACATAATACACAAATAACAATTGTCTTACGAACATAGATAAATATTTAAATATTAAAAAAATCACGATGAAGCCTCTGATTGCATTACACTACGCTTTCTTTGTATCATTCGTTGCTCTCGGTGTAATTTTTGTATTTTCTCAAAATACTGCAGCAATTCATCGAAATTTATTTTACTTTTATTCTCCAGAGATTGTTTTCCATCACTTTGCAGAAACAATAAAAAAAAAGATATTTCTTAGTTATACCAAAAGAAAACCCAATGGAAATTTATAACTTACATTGGCACCTGACCCCAGTAGTTTGGTACGCACTGCAATCGATTTTTAAGCATATCAAAAGCTTCTGTTTGCGGTAGAAGCATTAGAATACCGAATAGTGCATGTGCCAAATGCTGAGCATCGGCGCATTTATTTGCTTTGGAAACCAGCGTTAAACGTAGGCCTTAAATTCACAATAATTAAAAACAGTCAAATTTCATTAAACACACAGAAACACAAAAATGCGATATAAAACATACTTGCAAAAATTGGCGACTCAATTAGCTGAACCAATTTGTCCAATTCATTCAAAAGTTCCAAAGTTATTTCCAAGTCACCGCTAAAATTAAAAGTATTCGTAGCCATTTTTAAGATCATACCCCTCTAAAAATAAATAATAATAACCATATACTTACAATAAAACGACTAGGTCCGATACATGCTGATAGCACTGTCCAAGCAAACAAAGTGACAACGTTGACACTGGACAATGGGCCCAACTCTTATAGAGACATTTGAACAATGAAGCTGATTTTTCGTTTTCAATATCCCGTAGTGAGTTTCGAAGTTCAAAAAGTTCCGATGAGGTAAAGAGTATCATGTTCAAGGATCGAACTACCGTTGAAGCAAATTTCATATTTGTTGTCTCTTCGTCGATTATTTCCGCAAATGTTCGATAAACGTATTCGGCATTAAGAAGAACGCAAAGTTGTCTAGAAAGAAATCAATATTTTTGTATTCGATATTATATTAGCGGTAGACTAAGTTAACACAAGTAATACCCTGGACCCTTTTTATAGCATTTAATTTAACGGATAAATTTGTTTAAAAAACGAATAGCTGCAGTATTTATACAGCCATAATCTTTACAAGATCACAAAGCGTTTTAGTTTTAGTTAAATAAAACCCGAAGGGGATTGTAGATCAAGAATTTATTCGGTAAAAAAAATTATAATTGATAAAAGTCCATTGAAATGTTACTTTTACTAGCCCACCGCATTTTGGTTAAAATAAGATTTTTTGTTTAATGTCTAGGGGTTCATTGTGAGTATAACAATCCACTTTTCGGGATTGAGATCCCCCACTATCTTGGAAAATGTTTTTTTTTCAATACCTAAGAAACCATTAGTCTTACAAATAAAAATTAACAGCATTCTGTAGAAGTTTTCTTGAAAAGGTTCATTGATTTTTATTATAACTTTTTTATTTTCAAAATTACGGCAAAAAGTGTGCTAACATAAGTTTTAGATATTTCACTAAACTTGTACTAAATGTTGTTGGTCGTGTGGTTCTAAGCAAATTTATATATTTTTTTTTAGACTATAGGTTCTTAAGATATTGCAAAAAACTTCTTACACAACTCTTTACCAAGATTCCGGCTAAATGGAGTAAGTCTCAACCACGAAAAATAGTTTTTAACTGACACTAAATCTATATAAATTATCTACCCAAACTGCAACGGTCAGCCAAAATTATACATAATTTCAATGCAATATTATCAATTTTTACTTGCGATATACGTAGTCTAGGGCAAGTTAAGGATTCGTCCAAAAAAAAAATTCGAGATAATAATTTTCCTTAACATTACGATGATAGAGAACGCGTAAAAAGTGGGTCTCGCAATTCTGTCTGACTGACTTTTGTTAGCTCAAAAACTAACGGTACCTGTCATACAGCCAATATACAAAAATTGATTTATTTCAAAAACGGCTCTTACGATTTTCAAAAAAAAAATAACGAGGTACTAAAATTACTAAAATAAATATTTTGGTGGAAAAAAAAATTATAACGGTTATTAACGGTACCTGTCATACAACCCATTTTTTGGTTTTCAAATTCCACGTTAACTACAACACCGATTTTAACCAAAATTTTTATACGAAAGGTCGCTTACAATTTTAACAATTTTGCATATAAAAATTTTTGGAAAAAATATTTTTTGGATTTTTAAAAAAATATTGAATTTTTTTTTTGAAAATTCAATATCTTGAAAACGGGCTAATGATTTTTTTTTTTTGATTTTGTGAAAAATTGTATTTTATTAAATACTAAAAGCATACCAAATTTTATTTTAAAAAATGTTCAAGAATTTTTATATATAAAAAATTAATTTAAAAAAAAAAACCGCTCTAACGATTTTTGAATTTTTTTTTCATAAATTTATATTTATTATACAAATCAGATGGCATACTTTTTTTTAGCTCTACCTGTTTTAGCTATTAAAACATCTACAGCCTTATGCATAAACGAATTATAGCGAGTGCATAGTGCTATGCACTCTTTATAATGCCTCTGAACGCAAAAATCTTATTCATAAACTTATGCAACGTTGAATAGAGGCAACATAAGCTAAACGCGTTTGGAGGTTGTATAGAGCCAACATAAGGGTTGTTTAGTATCGGAATGTCACTTTGACTCACACACAACAATAATGTAGATAGATATTAGGGGGGTGCTTATTTTTGTAATCTTTGAGGTGTTGAAATCTTACTATCAAAATATTTTATAAAATAAAATACAACAATAAAAAATGTTGGTTTTGTTAATTTATTGTACATTTTTGTTGTGATATTGTTTAAATAAAATTAAGAATATTTTTTTGTACACTTTATTTTATAGAATCTACTTAATAAATGTAAAAGATTTAAAGATTTTCCATCAAATCTTACAACTTTTGCAAATGCTCGACGGCATGCGTGATTTAAATAAAATTATACAAAGATTCACCTTCATCCCTTTCACGAAAAAATACAAATACATTTTAAGCATTACAAAATAAGCACCACCCTTTTATTTTTCTCCTCAACAAAAACATCACGATGTGAGTAAATGGAACAATTCATGGAATAAATCAAAAATGACGTTTTTTTTGTTTCAAATATTTTTAATTTTATTTGCAAACACAAAACACCAACAAAGTAACTGGCTTATTATAATAATATTAAAAGAAATTAATAAAAAAACAAAAACAATCCAATCGCCAGCATTGATTTTTCACACAGCACACACACAGCTGGGTCTCCTTTGTCAGTTTTGAAAGTGAAACGTAATAGATTTCTCCTTTATGGTACTAATTTTGGCACAAGCTCATTATAACTATAATAGGCGTTTTTCTTTTTTAGCTCAGAAAAGAGTTCTGAACAGAGTCCGAGCATATCGAGCATGCTCTGAACATCCTCTGAACAAAGCGTGTTCTGGTTCTGAGCGCTCAGAATTATTTTTGAAACACACCTGAACACTAAACTGTCACTTTTTTTTAATTTCACCTATCAAATGCTTGTGTTCAGCATTCAACTCGGTCTGCTCAGTTATTTTATTCTGAGCTCATAGAGCGCGCTCTGAACAAGCTCAGAACACGTTCAGAACTAAAAAAGAAACACAAATTTGAAGCTCTGAACGTTCAGAGGTAAAAAAGAAACACAATTTTTTGTTTGACAGTTCAGGCTCTGCTCTGAACTAAAAAAGAAAAACGCCTAATGGGATGAAAAATATTTTATGCATAACAATTTATGCAACGTTGTATAGTGGCTACATAAATCCGTATGCAGTGCATAACTATTCATCTGTTCAGCGGATTCTAATGAATACGGCTGCTAATTTATAATAATTCATAGTAATCATTTATATTTTAAATTGTTTTCAAAACTTTTTTTTTAATTATATCATAATGTTATGGAACATGTACGTTGACTATTTGAAGCTACGTTAAAGTTGTTAGCTACGAGAGCAAGTTTTGTGCGATCCAGTCGTGCCCATTTTTTTTTTACATATATGTACTTGAATGACATATACATATGTACTTGAATGAATGCATTTTGTCCAAACATCATAGTGGGCTTTTCAGTTAGACTGTCTTATTCTGATGAGTTGAGGTCATTCGTACTTTTAGTTGAATTATATTCAGTCACTCCACCTAAAACAGAAGTAATTTTTCCAGTCACTCCACCTAAAACAGAAGTGATTTTATGTCGTTTTCGATTGGAGGTTTGGAGTTACTCCTTTTTGACTCATATTACTTTAAAAGTCTTCGATTGGCTATTCCGAGTAATGTTTTCGGAGTGAATTTGTGTTGGGGATTTTATAAAATAGTGGACTCGGACTCCTAACACACATATTCATAACTATTTGGTCAGACAACTTATCAAATTAATTTTACTCGACTAAACGTGCCATATTCACATAAATATCAGACAGTTTACTAACACGCACATATATTCAAAAATCAAAAAAAAATTGTAGTGTTTCACAATGCAAATGAAAACGATATTAATTTCTAAATTTCTTCATCTTCGTTATTATACAAAATATATATCACAATATATATATAAAATAATATATCACAGATACATTTAGTTTAGTCTGAATGTTGAAGTTCCCACTACCCGACCAGAATTTCGAAATTTCAGGAAAACTGATTGGTCCAAATACAGGAAAACACTTGATAGTTTAATTAAACCTGAACTTCTAAGTCCTCCCTCTAGTACGACTGAACTTGACACCAAAGTCAATGACCTCACGTTAGCCTTAAATAAGTCAATGGCCATCTCCTGTCCACTTATTCAAATAAGGGGAAAAGGAAAACCACATTGGTGGACCTCAGGGCTTGAGCCTCTCAGAAAAAACTGTAGGAAGCTCTTCAATAGAGCAAAAAACACAAGAGCAGTTTCAGACTGGGAATCCTATAAAGAGGCCCTAAAATCATATAAAAAAGAATTGAGGAAATCTAAACGCGCTTCTTGGAGAGCCTTCTGTGGCAGAGTAGAAGAAACCTCCGAAGCATCAAGACTTAGAAAAATCCTCTCAACCAGTCCAGCAATGCCCAGCTGTTTGAAAAATGCTGACGGCTCTTGGACAAATACTTGCGAAGAATCACTCAATCTGCTTTTAGATACTCATTTTCCAGGTAGCTCCCAAACTTTAAACAGTACTGATCACATTAGATCTAACAATAATCTAACTTTTCCACAAGGTTTGATAACAAGGGAAAAATTGTTATGGGCTATCAACAGTTTCAAACCTTACAAGTCTCCAGGACCAGACGGCATAATACCAGCCGAACTTCAAATGAGCTCATGTATAATGCTGCCTATTTTAGAAATAATCTTAAATAGCTGCTTGAACTTGGCTCATATTCCTAGTTCATGGAGAGAAGTGAAAGTTGTTTTTATACCCAAAGCAGGTAAATGCTCCCATGTTAATCCGAAAGATCTCAGACCTATTAGTCTATCATCATTCCTTCTCAAAACTTTTGAACGACTGATTGATATTCACTTACTTACCAGTATTGATACGAGACTCTTGTCTCAGTCTCAACACGCGTACTGCAAAGGGAATTCGGTGGAAACGGCACTACATACTTTGGTACGCACCATCGAATATTCCCTCTACCATAAAGAATATACAATGGTTGCTTTCCTAGATATAGAAGGCGCTTTTAACAATGTCGACACATCTGCAATCGCATCTGCACTGTCATGTCTGAAGGTAGACAGTTCGCTTGGTGAACTGATCAATCAAATGCTGACAAACAGGATTATCAATTCAAAACTGGGCGATTTCTCTGCAAAAAGATCAGTCAGTAGAGGTACGCCACAAGGCGGTGTTCTATCTCCCCTTCTCTGGAACCTTGTAGTAAACGAACTGCTTACAGGCCTGGAAGCGGAGGGCTACAGAGTGATTGCCTATGCGGACGATGTTGCTATCGCCGTATCAGGTAAGTATCCTATTGTCTTAAAGGATCTCTTACAAAATGCCTTAAACAAGCTAATAGACTGGGCAGAACGGTGTGGACTGGGTGTCAACCCCCACAAAACTGATCTTGTCCTCTTCTCCAGGAAATATAAAATTCCACACATAGATCCTCCCACCATTAAAGGAATTCCACTAACATTCTCCGACAAAGCTAAATATCTGGGTCTTATTTTAGATAAGAAGTTAAGTTGGAAACCTAATATAGAAGAAAGAGTCCGGAAGGCCACAGTAGCACTCTTCTCTTGTAAGAAAGCCATTGGAAGTAAATGGGGACTCCAACCCCGTATTACTCACTGGCTATACATCTCGGTAATTAGACCGATTCTAACATATGGGGTGGCAGTATGGTGGACAGCTCTAGATATAGCGGTTAACCGCGATAAACTTAGTAAAGTCCAAAGATCAGCTTGCATGTGTATAAGTGGAGCACTTCGTTCTACTCCCTCCGCGGCACTGGACACTCTTCTTCATCTGACACCCCTCGATATATTTAGTAAACAAACGGCAGCGAGTTCGGCAATCCGTCTTAAAGCCTCTTCACAGTGGACCAATAATGAAATAGGCCACTCAGCTATTCTGAACTCATACAGATCACTTCCAAGTATAATTGACTACACCATCCCACAATTCCTTTTCGATAAAAATTTTCAAGTTGCCATACCCTCCCGATCCACATAGGAGGACGTGACATTCTTGGAAGACGACTCGATTCACTTTTATACGGACGGTTCAAAAACCGATGATGGGGTTGGTGGAGGCGTGTACTCAGAAAGATTAAATTTAAGTCTCGCATTTCGTCTTCCAGACCATTGTAGCGTGTTTCAGGCGGAATTTTGGCGATAAAAGAAGTTTTATCTTGGCTTAAGGAAAACGTGATATTGACTTCTGATATCCGCATCTTCTCAGACAGCCAAGCTGCCATAAAATCTCTCGACTGTGTTCTTACAAACTCTAAAACAGCCCTTAACTGTCGATCATCTCTTATAGAGATGGCGCAGCAGTTCCAAATTCTCCTTTGTTGGGTGCCGGGCCATAGGGACATTCCGGGTAATTGTAAAGCTGATGAACTCGCCAAAGTTGGAACAAGACTACCTATTTTACCTGAAAAGGTAGACACCGGTATGCCTATAGCTACATGCAAATTTTTGCTGAAGCAAGATGCTTTAAGGAGAACAAACCTTAGGTGGAACAACGTAACCACTTGCCTGGCGACAAAAAAGATCTGGCCTACGCTAGATGTGAGGCGCTCTAAGTGTTTGATATCTTTGAACAGATTGCAAATCAGCTCCGTAATTTGTGTCATAACCGGGCACTGTCTTATAGGCAAGCACGCAAAGCGGCTTGGAGTTTTCGCAAACGATTTTTGTAGGAGCTGTATGGATGCAGAGGAGGAAGAATCTGTTTCTCATCTTCTCTGCACATGCCCTGCCCTATCTAAAAGACGTAGGCTCCATCTCGGAGACTTCTTCTTCAATGATCCTAGTGATCTGACAAACATAGACATAAGTAGTCTCGCACGCTTCATTAGAAGCTCCAACTGGTTTTAACGAGCGGGGAGAAAATCTCTCTAGATTCACGTGGTATCACAACGGACCAACTTATGGTCTAAGTGTGTCAGTCCCTTGCTGGCAGCCACTTCAACCTAACCTAACCTAACAGGGTGTCCAGTAAATAATGGATAACCTTGGAATGCCTCATAGTAGACTTTATGACCGTCCTGAAAACTAATAAAAAAAAAAGTCTATCCCAACCACAAGAAAAGATATGTGCATTTTTTTGTTCAGTGCATTATTTTTTGCGTTCCTTTACGTTTTTGAATACCACGACTACGAGTGAATGAATTATAACGTTTTTTTTGTAGCAATATTTAACATTGTTTGTGCCAAATCAAAAGAAGACAAAAATTATTATAACTGTTGAAATTCTTAGAGAAAAAAATTATTGAACTTTGATTTTCGATGAAAAATGTGAAAGAAAATAATTTTTGAAAAAGTTAAATCATCTCTGGTATGAAAAAATGCATGAATACCTAAGTGGCCGACTATTTTAAAAATACGGTCTACTGTGAGGCATTCCACATTATTTACTGGACACCCTGTATATTATAAAACAGTGAGACAAACAAGAGAGATTTCGACAAATTTTTCTGAAATTTATCTGTCACCATTAAAGCTCTATTCTGGATGATAATAAATGTACTTTAGCTTTGGGCATAATTATGCCTTATAAATTGTAGCCAGACCAGAAGGGAAAAAATTCCTTACAGCATTTTTACCAATATTTATAATTTTTTAGTTTTAAAAGCATTAAATTCTACACTATGTACCATTTAACGATGCTGTTTAGATTTGAATTTAATGAGCTCACTGTATGTTTCGTTGCAATTTTACATTCGAAGAACCACGAAATTAATATGAGGGTGCTATCGTCACCAAATCAGTTATCAGGTATACAGAAAAAACACATTGAATTCAAGTTCAAAACTAAACAAATTTGATAGATAACACAGAATTTTTAAAACATCTTAACAAAACTTACCTGATAATAAGACTCCCACGTTTCTCTAAAAATTGTTTTTCTTCACTAAATAAGTTAAGCAAACTTATTAAAAACTTTCTGTAGTGAGGTTTATTGAAATCTGAGGAATCTGTATTAAAATTGAATTTAGTTATTATATAATTTAATTTATCAATAATTTCTTACCATTGGAATGTGTTGAGTTAACTATTTCAGCTAGCACTGCTAGAGAATGAAGGACAACTTCGTCAGAGTTATCCGATAAGATAGCAAGTAAAATGGGAAACAAATTGATGGTATGTGATGACATCTAAAATTAAATATAAAATAGTAAAGAATGTTAATATTCAGTTAAATATGTAATTAGATTATCACAAATTCAGATAAGTCTATAGTTAAGTTATGCATCGGTTTTTTGTTCTTATAGACTAATAGTCCGCAATCAATTTTTGGATGTGATTGATTTTAAAAATCCGATGCTATTTTAAGATGAACTTAACAGAATAAAAAGCTAAGATCTATCTGAAATAAATAAATAAATAAATAAATCGGGTGGCACAACGGCTCATGAAGAACCAGGGCCTAGTGACTAACAACTCGCAACCATTCCTGTGTGCGCCTTTCGACAGGAATGGAAGGGACCTACAATTGTATGCCGAATCCGAACGGCTAGACGAGAAGCACTTATTCGTTACAAGTGATACTCTTGGGGGATTTGTCAATTCCTCGCCAGAGGCAGTAGCCCTGAAAAAAACCTTTTTTTAGTTTTTAGGTGGACGAGACTGGGAAGCGATCAGATCTATCTGAAACCATAACTAAATTTTTGTTATCATTTACAACCAAACAATTCTACGAGTTATTTTGTGATTATAAGAAATATAAGCAAATATTTGTAAATACTGAAAACGTTCCAATTCATCAATTTTGATTATATCGTACTCTGAGAATGAAAATGACCTTACTAAAAAATTGCAATTTGTGGGAAATAAGCAAGAAAATCTTCAAAAAAGTAAGAAAAAAGAGCGCGTGTAACTCAGTACTCGTGGCAGAAGTGAAACTTCTTTGGCGATCTAAAAATCTCGATACGTACAGGGATAATAAGCTTATATGCGTAAGACGCAGCTATGTTTTCTATTTCAAAATAATTGGGTTGTAAACTTGAAAATTAAATAATAATGGTGACAATTTCAAATAAAAAAGGTGAACATTTAAAGATATAAATCAGTTTATGAGAGTAGGTTTTCCGTCTATTTCCAAAAATTCCTACACTCAAAATCTCTGCAAAAACTTTAATTTGGTTTTATTTATTTTTCAATTCAATTTTTTTTTAATTTGGAATAAAATGTTTAAAATAATTTATATCTCCATACCAATAGGAGATAGATAAAAATCTTAAACTAGTGAGCAATTTACTTTGCAATTTAGGTAGATTATTTATGCAGATTAGGAAGACGAATTTTAATACTTAAAAACCGCGACTTTTGATTAATCGAGTTCAATTAATATTAAAGGTATAAAAAGTACACAAAAGAAATTAATTAAATGAATTGTGCCCGGCACACGCAGAAGTTAAAATTGGAATGTCAAGCAGATTGACGAAACACGAATAAAAGAAACAGAGAGAACGAGAGAACGAGATATTGCAACAATACTGCAACAACGATGCAGTCAACCGGCTAGTCAGCTGGGGGTGGGTTCGAATTTTGATACGAATGTAATAAAACGAATTACAAAAAAAAATAACAATTCGAATCGAATAAAACAAATAAAGTAGGTTTTTATTGTGACGATAAAAAAAAGGTAGATGTGTTTATGGTAAGTACAGGGAACTACTTACGCTGTAGGGTGGGCGCCAGGAAACTTTGTATAGGGTCGTTTGCCTTGACCGGATACCGAAATTTCGTCTCAATAAATGAAGGAAACGCAATGTTTATATTCCCGATGGGAAGTTAAAATGTTTTTATTGATGAATACCTGGAAAACCTTGGCTTAAGCCTGGATTAAAACCCAGAATTGTTTTGATAAAAAAAGGTACAATATAAATGTTTAGATAAAACAAAATTGTCGAAGGACAATTTCAAAAGAAAATAAAATAAATTAAAAGACAAACTTAACAAAGGAAATTGAAATTCAAATTGAATTGAATCCCGAAATAAAAAGGACAAGGAAATAAACTACATTAAAAAGGGGTCACGAATCCCACAATTTAGGGATATACAAACTAATTAATACAAAAGTCAACCGAATCTTTAGAAACACTTTTTTTTTGAAACGAACAATAAAATAAACTCTACTTATCTTTGCTTTTTTTGTAAATCCTTTTTCCTTCCTGCTCATTTCCTCTATAAATAAACTTCGCCCCGTTCCACAGTGTTGCGAGCCCATACAAAGGTTTATCAAAAATACTCGCACCCGAAGTGTTTGAATTATTGTTGTTTTTTTTTTGTTGTTAAAATGAACAGTTATTGTAGACAAATGGTACTGATAATAAAAAACGATATTTGTACAGCTATTTTTGAAGTACAAAATTTTTGTTTCAGTTTTTTGAGTGTTTTTTTTTTTGAAGAGCTGTATCTCTGTGAAAAGTGGTCGTATTGGAATGAAACAAAAAGCGTTATAAAGATTTGTTTTTTAGTTTTGATATTTTCTTAAAAAAAAATATTATTTTAAGATACCGTTATTGGACAACCATTAGAAATATGCAGCGTAAACAAATTCAATTTTTTTTGTGGGATTTTTTTAACGTACAAATTTGCTCTGAGTCAATCAAATGCATGAATTGGATAATTAGTTTATTGAGCTTAAAATTAATGTTTTGGCTTTTGTTTTAAGATTTTTGTTGTTGATAAATTTGACTTCGAATTAAAAAAACGTATTTACTTTTGGCTTTGACCACCAATTTCTTAGCAACCACATACAATTCAAGTACAGTTTTGAAAATTTAAATACATTTTTTACAAAATCATTTGAAAATGTGTTTTGTGCTATTTCAAAGAAGATCAAGAAAACGCATTTTATTTGTAGTTACTTAAATCTTATTTTGCTTTACAAATATTGACTGCAAGACTAATGCTGGTATGAGGTGTTTTAGACAAATAAACTACAAATATTCCAGTACATTTTCAAATCGATTCATCAAACTGTTTACCCATACCATACGCTCAAATTTGTACAAATCAATTTAAGGAACAAATTATATTTTTCCTAAGCATTATGTTATCAATCATAATCAAAATTAAACCAAAAAATAACAATTTTGGTTCACTTTTTTCGCAGTTTTTCATGAGTCACATATTTATTATACATGAAATGAAAAACAAATAATTTTCCAAAAAAATTAAAAAAATCAAAAAAAAATGTTTTGATAATTTGGAAATTGATAATTTTGTTTATAATGAAAAGACAAATAACTCGCTATGACGCTCTGTAACATAACCTCCAATAATTGCTAATCCTTAACGCCCAACCACAACTTGTCAACAAAAAAGGTCACCACAATATTAGAAAAGTAAACTTAACGCAAATAATTCAACTGACTTCTTGGTACTGGATTTAAATACATCAGGGGCGTTTTGTAGTTCGCATACGTCTAAGACATAAATAAAAACAGAGTTTGTTTTGTCTTTTGGGTCCGCTTCAAGACACTTTTCAAAACAGGCGTTATTTATGAGTTGTGACCATCTGCAGATTAAAATAAATATCGCAACAATATGCAAACCAAAGCAGATCAAACTTTGCCAACATCAAATTTGGACTACTAGCAAGGTAATATAAAAAAAAATAAGTAATGTGTTATGATGTGTTTTTTTGTAAAAGAAGTTTGAGTTCCGACTTTACTAGTTTTATTTGTCTAAACATAAAATATTAATAGCTCATCCATATTTTTGTTATTTTTCAATTTCTTACTTTTAACGTACTCAACAAAACTCGCTTAAATCAAACAATAAATTAATAATCATAAAAACTTTACCGAACTTCAAATAACAGCCCTCTCAACATTCCATAATTCCATTAAAGTTTTCTCATTCTCTGATATACACATGTTGCTGAAGGAATTGTAGCAACATAATTGAAATTATATTTAAAAAAAATACCGTTTTGAGATGAGTTGACACTTAATAATTATGTTTCCATAACAAAAAGTTGCATATCTAGTTTTTTTTTTTTTTTTTTATTTTTCATAAAGGGACAAAACACTGTGCGTTCTGGCGATTTTCAACTCCTTTCTTCAAAGCGAGTTCCTTTTCCTTTTTTTCACTTAACTCCCTTTTTGAAACCCTTTCAAAAAAACAACGACGCTATTTCTATATCCTAATTTATTTTTCAGTAACAATTATTTTCCACTTTTTATTATTTCTCTTTCTTTTTTTTTCTCAATAATTAAAACTCACGGTTATGACAGTCAACCAAGAAGTGGTTGATCTTGCTTAGCCTTTGTCCTCTATTGGCCGCCCTCTTTCACTCAAACATTCACACTCTCATGTAATAGATATCGTGGAACTCGGTAACGGTACCACTCCGAATTTGAGTTCCATCGAAACTCTCTTTTACCCACACATTCACTGAATTCCCCAAGTTGTTGGCGTTGTCCCAAAACTTGACGAATCCAAGGCCGTATCTGGACATATTCACAATAATACTTTTGAGAAAACTAAAGAAACGATCAAAAGTTGAAAATACAATTCTGAGCATTCTCTCAGCTACTCTACATTATTAATTCTAACTTTTTGAAAATGTTCCGAAAAAGGACTATACAATTTTTGAACTACTTTATAAACATTTTTGAATAATCGAAGCAGGAAGGCAAATACTCAATCTAAATTACCTAACGCGCAATCTACTATTCGGTAGACCTTTGTGCAGATTTGGGGGAATTGAGGATAAGCGTTTAGCGTTCCATTCTTGAATGTCGGTCAATGTTAATTAAGTTACATTTTAAAGTTATGAGATTTAGGATGGGCTTATAGCCATATTAAAAAAGAAAATTTAAATGTAGGTTGTTGTGTTGCGTTGCAGTCAATCCACTTGAAGTATATGTGTAGGTTCCATATGCAGTAATAACCAATGTAGATTGTGGTTCGTTGTTCTAAGTAAAGATGGCGTGTGAGTCTCCAGCCCGTCCGCTGGCTCAACACGAAAGAATAGATGACGTGTGAGCCTCCAGTCCATCCGCAGACTCAACACGAAAGAATGAACCACGAGAATGTACCTTGTGTAAACTTGTCATCCTCTCTGAACCACTCTCAAAATCTCCATGAGGACAACGGACTAAAAGTATGGGTCGGAAAATGGGAAGGGAAGGGATGGAGGGGAAAACAGATATCGAGAATTTGACTATGACCAAACAACATAGTCCGACGAATGTTTTAAGAACTGATAAGGAATGGTTTTTTTTGCGGGAAATCTTACCGTAACAAGATTCTTAGAATTTCATTATCTATTCACCAAAAAAATTTCAAAACTCTAGCATTCTAATTAACGAAATTAGAAAAAAAACATAAAAAGACATTTTTCCTTTTATCTGCTACAGTAATTTAGATGATCAAAAAATACAAACTTATTGCGCTATAAAATATAATTATAAGCCTATCAAAAATTTTTTTTTACTTTTATTCTACCTCCCACCACTTAGCTAATCAATGATCTCAGCGTTGCATATGTGCCGTTACATTTTTTCGTTTCACAAAATTTCAACCTTGAATTTTCACTCTCAACGCGCGCAAAGAAGTTTCACTTCAAAAAGGTCAGTTTATAGCAAAATCAGCAGTAACTCAGCATTCTAAGGGTGCGATGTGTACAGTTTTTTAAGTATATTAGTATATTAGTAATAATTATTTCCTTCAATTATTTTTTTGTTACTATAATATTTTGTCTTACGTTTTGAGAAAAAAAATCTTTAACATAAGGGTTTTTTTCCAAATTTAACTTGAATGCTCAAAGTGTGTTTCTTTACAGCAAAATAATAGCAGATTTTGCTAGCTTATGGTAATTTTGTTTTAGTTTTTGACCCTGTGAATATTTTCATAGGACATTTTTCAAGTTTTAAGGTAAGTCGTCGCGACCCCACTGCATTTCGGAGAAGCGACGAATCATACACCAACTTCTTTCATATACGGAACATACTTCAAATTTCTGCGAAAATAATTTTAAATATGAAATTTTTTAAAGAAAAACGGGGAAACTCGGGCTATGAACTACATTTTGCAGAATTGTATATGGTATCGGTTTGCTGCCTGCCATCTTGTTTCCACAGCAAAAGCGCAATTATCTTTTTAAAAGCTGAAACTACCAAAATAAAAATTACTTGCAAAGCACCAGGCAACAACAAAGGCTCTTCTGCAACAAAGGCGCTTCTGCAAAATCCAGACAAAAATTATTTTAGTACCTACCTAACCTTTTATTTCTATAAAACACATTTAAATTTTTTGTTAATGTTTATTTAACCAATATTTAGGCAGTCATTGAGAAATAGAGGGCCCCATATTTGGTTTTGCCCGGGGTCCCACAAGCTCTAGCTACGGCCCTGCCTTTATGTGTCATATTATTGCGAAACATAGAGAATTTAAACTAAAACTAAACAACACTTTAAAGAGAACTTATCCAAGAGCGTGTAGTGATATTATTCGATGGATGAACGCATAAACTTTTCAAAACGTTTATTACTAATTTGGTCGGAAAAATTATGTTTTTTTTTTTAATTCCATTAGTTTGTATCCCTTTTTTTTAGTACGCGCACTCAAGGGGTTTTTGGTACCCTTAAATTGTTAAATTAAACACAGTGCGAGCGAGGAAAACAGGGAAGGAATAAAGAGGAGATGCCGATGCACATTGGTTTTGAACCTTTGAATATCTAAATGGAAGGGAAAAATAGAGCCGGGTTAAGCATTCCACGTTCGGGTAGTTCGGCTAAAAAAAGAATCTCTATACTTGACCGTACGTTCGAATTTGGGCTCAAGGGTAAACTGATGTGCATTCCTGAAAGTACGAGTATTACGGTTAAATTCTTTTAGGGGCGGAATGCAACTGGCTATTTCAGTAGAGCACTGCTTATAAAAATAACGGTAAAACAACGAAAGACATGAAACATTGCGGCGGTGTTCGAGAGTTGCAAATGCTTTCGTTATATTTCTGTCACCTATCATTTTCATAGCTCTTCTTTGTATCCTATCCAAAAGACACAAGTGGGTTGATGGAGCACCTGCCCAAACATGGGAATTGTACTCGAGTTTTGGACGGATAAAGGCTTTATATATAACAGCCAGATCAGATGGGGTGAAAAATTTCTTGCATCGCCGTAGAAAACCCAAACACTTAGCAGCATTTTTGGCGACATCAAAAATGTGATCATTCCACACAAGGTGGTCTGTGATACACATACCGAGTACTGACAGCTTTTCGGTTTCCACAATGCAAGTGCCACTCATCGATAGTGGCATGGGGGGGGGGGGGTTTCGTTTGGACGACAGAAGACAGCATTGAGTTTTAGAAGCATTAAATTCCACGCGGTTTTTGATTCCCCATTGGACAATGCTGTTAAGGTCAGAATTTAATGAGCTTATCATACGCTGCCGTTCGAGTTCCACATCCGAAGGACATGGATGTGAATCTAAAAACGAATATGAAAAGCTGAGGGTACTGTCGTCAGCGAAACAGTTTAATGGATTAGAAGTTTCAGATAAAAGATCATTTATGAAAATAAGGAAGAGAGTCGGGGACAAAACGGAGCCCTGGGGTACACCAGCATTTATTTTGTGGATTTCAGACTTGAAACCGTCTAATACAACTTGTATTGAGCGGTCCGAAAGGTAATTTCTAATCCAACGAAGAAGAGATTCATCGATACCAAATGCGCGTATTTTCGATAAGAGAGCTTGATGCCAAACTCTATCAAAGGCTTTAGAAATATCTAGTGCAATAATCTTACTTTCTCCAAAACGATGTAAAGATTTGTTCCACTGTTCGGTGAGATATACCATCAGATCACCAGTGGACCTATTGCTTCGAAAGCCGTACTGCCGGTCATTAAGAAGCTTTCGTTCTTTGAGATATTTCTTGAGCTGAAAATTGATCAGCGTTTCCATGACCTTGGAAAGAAGGGACGTAATTGCAATTGGACGATAATTTGAGGGTGAAGAAGATACGCCTTTTTTAGGGACTGGCTGGACAAATGCTGTTTTCCATCCACTCGGAAAGAGACCAGTAGAATAGGACAGATGGAAAAGCTTACGCAGTGGTTTTGCCAGCGTTGAAGAACACCTCTTCAGAACAATGGGAGGGATACTATCCGGGCCAGCGGATTTGTGTATATCAAGATCTTTTAGGACTCTGGCAACTGCACGAGTGCAAAAGAAGATTCGTCCCATAAAATCGTTTGCGCTCTCAAGTACGGGAGGAGTCATAACACTTTCTGGCAGCGTCGAATTAACAGCAAACTGTGCTGCAAGCAAATTGGCTTTCTCTAACGAGCTGACAAAAGGGGTGTCGTTGAAGACGAGCGTTGGAACCGACGACGAAGTGGCATTTCGTATGTTCTTTGCAAATGACCAAACATTTTTACTACTATTGGGACATTGTAGAATTTTTTGCCTTAATTTTTGGTCATGCAAAAATTTGGTTCTTCGAATATGGTCGTTACAGGACTTCCTGGCTTGTTGAAACTTTTTCCGGTTTTCCTCAGTAGGGTTGGCTTTGTAACTAAGGAAACTTACTTCTCTGACCCTAATAACCTCTTTACAGCTCGAATTAAACCACGAGTTTTCTTTGGGTTTGATAGATTTTACCCTATTCGGGATAAAATTTCTCATTCCACAAGAATTAAATTTGTAATCATAACTGCACTGGCGTCTACGTCACTATCGAGGAAGCATAGTGACCAGTTAAAGTTACTGAAGAAACCGTTGAGACCGTCCCAGTTGGCTTTCTCGTATTGCCAAACGGTTCTCGTTGGTGCTTTCTCTTTAACAGAGTTTTGTTGGCACGTTGCGGCTGTCGAAAAGCAGGCATAACCTGCTCTATTGTTTGCGGTACTTGCCATGGTGCTTGCACGAATGGTCCTTCTGTACAAGACTTGCACGAGGACACAGGAGACCTGAACAGTGATGACGACATAAGTGGACAATTTAATAATCATGATGATCACAATCATGATGTGTTTTAAAATAAAAATTGCTTCTAGAAAAACAATAAACATAACTTTTATTTTTAAGATTTTAATTTTCTTTAACTTTGTCACATAAAGTTTTCCAAATATTGAAGAAAAACTACAAAAGGGGACATTTACCCCGTCCCCTACCTAAAGCTTGCGGCCCCGTGCTTGGGACTTTGAGTATGTTGTACCTAAGGATCAGCTCTACCAGTAAAACAGTACCTTGGGTGGCTTGCTTCGAAGGTTCATATATAATTGATTCATTCTTTCCCTTACACATACTACCCAGTATAGTAATTAATAATAATAAAAATTATACAAGAAAAAAAAAAACATCAAAAAAATTGTCGTTGCAACTTTCAATTTCCTCAAAAACTGGGAGACATAGAACCATTTCGCTTTCAGTTTTCAATTAGGAATTATTAGGAGTAGTGAATAATAAAAGCCAATTTAGCATTTTATTTACCAATTAAAAAAAAAATCAAAAACTAAATTTAAATTTTTTTTTTTTTTAATTTTGAGTTTGAAAGTAATTTAAAAAAAAACTATGGACACAAATAACCTGATTTTTATATCAAATAGAAGAACGGAGTTCTGGCTGTCAGAAAAGGTACTTTTTTGTTTTGTAAGTGTTGCCGTTGATTTTTAATATTATTTAAAAAAATGCCCCTCCTTCTAAAAGGGGGTGAGAAAGAACCCCCCTCTACGGCAAATAAAATTAAAATTGTGTTCCTTTAAAAAAAAACGTTATCAGTTTTTGGCGCCGTATGAAAAAAACTCTTGCTAATTAAATTTTGCCTAATTTAGTAAACATCAGCTTTTCTTAAAGTTTCGGATATATAGAAAAAAAAATAAATTTGAAATCCACTCTCAGCCTCATGACATGATGAAATAACAGTGAATGAATGTGTATTTAACTTCTTTCTTTTTTCCAAGTACATTGGTCAGAAAGCATTCAATATCTAAGACAATAACAGTTTTTTTCAGATTTGTTGACTTTTCTACCCCCCGCATTTCCCTTATTATTAACCCTAGCAAAAATATGAACATAACTTTTTTATAGACAATTTATTTGTCTCTAATTTTGTAGTATAGACTTTTCCGCTAATATGCTAGGTTGTGAAAATATTATCGAAAATCTAAAAAGGGGTACGTTTAACCCCCCTCCTCAGCTTAGCTCGCGGCCCTGGGCTTAGGACTTTGGGTATGTTATACCTGGGGGTATCCTCTACCATATAAAAAAAATAATCTCGAGAGCACTATTTTTTGCAAGCGAAATTGCTTCGTTGACTGTACTAAAATGCGTCTCATTTGTCATAAGAAAAATTAATCAAAAAAATCCATCGAAACATCTGAGGTGAAAGGGTGTTTTTTTTTAAGTGAAAGGACAAAGTGCAAAACTGTTAAATACTCCCTCGACACCAATCCAAAAAATGTCATGAATGTTTATATAATTACTATTATTTTCGGACAAACAAAGACCCTTCTCACTAAGGCTGTTTTGCGCCATCAGTGTACATGGGTGGGGAAAGGGGCAAGCAAAATATATGATCCTATGACATCCAGTGTTTTTAATCTTGATATTACGCGTCGTTCTGCCAGTATTGCCACCGACTCAATACTTCTTCTTAAACGTAAATTTAAGACATGCACTACTACTGTACCAAACCTGATCACGTCAGGATGAAGTGCAAGGTTTGACCTAAAATGTGTCGTTAACGCTCTAACTAATAAAAACCCGCTCAATAAAAAAGAAACAGAAATTTAAAACATACTAAAATTACCTCACTTGGAATTTGTAAAAACAAATGATGAATCCATTTAAGAACCGCAACTTTAGTGTGAACCGAATTGTGCGTCAAGTACTGCCTGAGTACCTCCATAACTGATCTTAAATCTATTTTTGCAATATTGTAAATTTTTTGATCTCTTGACGAAATTAATTGGAGCATCGCTGTGTTAACAGCCACAGCGCATTCCTTAATGTCTGAAAATATGGAGTTATTACAAGGTAACATTAATTGAAAAAGAAACAAAATGATTACTTTTCCTCGATTCTAGATTATATTCAAGACAAGGCAATGTGGCGGTAAAGATTCCACTAGCAAACGGCAAAACATCTGAGCCAAAAATCTGAACAAACTCCTTAATCCATGTGATTGAGATATTCTAAAAAAATATGAGATTAGGATGCATGTACATAAATTATGTTGATGTAATTTTTTAATCTTACTTTAATGAGGTCGTTATTAGACTGTGCGTGGGTAATTAATATGTTTATCGTGTCTTCCATTTTCACTGATGACGAATCCAAACGAATTGACTTCAGAAACTGTCCAATCGTAGCTTCACACCTTGAATCAGAGACGTTTGTTTGTTTGACAAAAATACTCTATATCATTAGCGAGTTCTTACATTCTTTGAATTTCAATTGTGTTATCTTCCAACATACAAAAGAGTCCATCAAGTATGTCTGTTAGGTAGAAGATCATATTTATTTCCGGAACAGCATTCAAAATAGAGATCCAGGAAATCACATATTGCCTTGCTTGCGAGTTCTTTACGTAGACTCGTTCCTTAAGAAGTGGAATAAACGCTTCCAGATCGAAAGTTTGCGATGACTCCGTAACAATGTCCTGTCGAGTAGAGAGTTAGGAACAAATTTTTTCATATTCAATTTATTTACCTTCAAAAGTCTATCGAGTAATTCACTTCCATCTTTAAGCATCTTATCCGAATCGGTAACCAATTGAGATAGGGCTCCAAATAGGTCAGAAAAGAATGGTATGATTGCCGACCGGGCGATCTTAGCAACATTGTAGAGAGATTCACATGCAAAGTATCGAACTCTTATGTCCTGATCAGAAAAGCAATGGAGTATAGGCCTAACAAGATCATTGACGTATTTATCTGTGTCCTATATCAATATTCATTTAGTATTATTTAGAATAATTAACAAAACAAATGATTAACCTTTCCCAGGCCTAAGCTAACTGCTGCCAAACCAATCAGTCCACCTTTACGTCGATTTGGGTCCCTTGATTTAGCAAAGTCATTCGACAAAAGTTCAATTAGATTTTTTATTTGTGCGGTATTGCCTTTATTGTTTAATTCTGCTACCGTTCTTAATGAGAATTAAAGAAATGGTTATTGATTAAGCTGTTTATTTTAAAAGAATTTTGTATTTACTTATCAATTTCTTGAGATGCTACACGCCGTTTTTCATACACTTTGTCACCCAAGGCTTTGAAACATGACTCGCTTAGAGCAGGGTATGGAGATGATGCCATATTTTAATCGATACTTTTATTTACAAAACACTTTCGTCTAAAGCTAACTCAATTTAATGAGTGTGCAAATAAATGGCAAAGATGTTTGGCAATATTGTTAAAAGATGTAAAAAAAAATTTCAGTGGAATTGGTCAGCCGAATCGAATCCGAATTCCAAATTCTTTTATCTAAACGTCAATTCCCAATTCGCTTTGGTTTGCAGAACTGTTAGAATATGTTGCAGTGAGTGATGCCATTCTCATTTTTTCTATGTTTTTTTCGCTTCAGTACTTAAAGCCGGAACCACATTTGTCTTGACTTGTGTGTAGTTGGTGAGTCCCGAAACTAAAAATCGCCGGCAACTCAGTTTCCTTGTACAACAGCATCAAAAATCAGAATAAAAATATCTGTCAAGGTAAATCGGCATTGAGTTGAGTGGTGGTGTATCACTATCGCTCATAGATTTAAGCCGGAGACACACCTCTATGGTGTGTTGTGTTGTGTTGTGTTGTGTTGTGTTGTGTTGTGTTGTGTTGTGTTGTGTTGTGTTGTGTTGTGTTGTGTTGTGTTGTGTTGTGTTGTGTTGTCTTGTCTTGTGTTGTGTTGTGTTGTGTTGTGTTGTGTTGTGTTGTGTTGTATTGTGTTGTGTTGTGTTGTGTTGTGTTGTGTTGTGTTGTGTTGTTTTGTGTTGTGTTGTGTTGTGTTGTGTTGTGTTGTGTTGTGTTGTGTTGTGTTGTGTTGTGTTGTGTTGTGTTGTGTTGTGTTGTGTTGTGTTGTGTTGTGTTGTGTTGTGTTGTGTTGTGTTGTGTTGTGTTGTGTTGTGTTGTGTTGTGTTGTGTTGTGTTGTGTTGTGTTGTGTTGTGTTGTGTTGTGTTGTGTTGTGTTGTGTTGTGTTGTGTTGTGTTGTGTTGTGTTGTGTTGTGTTGTGTTGTGTTGTGTTGTGTTGTGTTGTGTTGTGTTGTGTTGTGTTGTGTTGTGTTGTGTTGTGTTGTGTTGTGTTGTGTTGTGTTGTGTTGTGTTGTGTTGTGTTGTGTTGTGTTGTGTTGTGTTGTGTTGTGTTGTGTTGTGTTGTGTTGTGTTGTGTTGTGTTGTGTTGTGTTGTGTTGTGTTGTGTTGTGTTGTGTTGTGTTGTGTTGTGTTGTGTTGTGTTGTGTTGTGTTGTGTTGTGTTGTGTTGTGTTGTGTTGTGTTGTGTTGTGTTGTGTTGTGTTGTGTTGTGTTGTGTTGTGTTGTGTTGTGTTGTGTTGTGTTGTGTTGTGTTGTGTTGTGTTGTGTTGTGTTGTGTTGTGTTGTGTTGTGTTGTGTTGTGTTGTGTTGTGTTGTGTTGTGTTGTGTTGTGTTGTGTTGTGTTGTGTTGTGTTGTGTTGTGTTGTGTTGTGTTGTGTTGTGTTGTGTTGTGTTGTGTTGTGTTGTGTTGTGTTGTGTTGTGTTGTGTTGTGTTGTGTTGTGTTGTGTTGTGTTGTGTTGTGTTGTGTTGTGTTGTGTTGTGTTGTGTTGTGTTGTGTTGTGTTGTGTTGTGTTGTGTTGTGTTGTGTTGTGTTGTGTTGTGTTGTGTTGTGTTGTGTTGTGTTGTGTTGTGTTGTGTTGTGTTGTGTTGTGTTGTGTTGTGTTGTGTTGTGTTGTGTTGTGTTGTGTTGTGTTGTGTTGTGTTGTGTTGTGTTGTGTTGTGTTGTGTTGTGTTGTGTTGTGTTGTGTTGTGTTGTGTTGTGTTGTGTTGTGTTGTGTTGTGTTGTGTTGTGTTGTGTTGTGTTGTGTTGTGTTGTGTTGTGTTGTGTTGTGTTGTGTTGTGTTGTGTTGTGTTGTGTTGTGTTGTGTTGTGTTGTGTTGTGTTGTGTTGTGTTGTGTTGTGTTGTGTTGTGTTGTGTTGTGTTGTGTTGTGTTGTGTTGTGTTGTGTTGTGTTGTGTTGTGTTGTGTTGTGTTGTGTTGTGTTGTGTTGTGTTGTGTTGTGTTGTGTTGTGTTGTGTTTGTGTTGTGTTGTGTTGCGTTGTGTTGTGTTGTGCTGTGTTGTGTTGTGTTGTGTTGTGTTGTGTTGTGTTGTGTTGTGTTGTGTTGTGTTGTGTTGTGTTGTGTTGTGTTGTGTTGTGTTGTGTTGTGTTGTGTTGTGTTGTGTTGTGTTGTGTTGTGTTGTGTTGTGTTGTGTTGTGTTGTGTTGTGTTGTGTTGTGTTGTGTTGTGTTGTGTTGTGTTGTGTTGTGTTGTGTTGTGTTGTGTTGTGTTGTGTTGTGTTGTGTTGTGTTGTGTTGTGTTGTGTTGTGTTGTGTTGTGTTGTGTTGTGTTGTGTTGTGTTGTGTTGTGTTGTGTTGTCTCCGAGCTGTTCGGCTCGGTCGTGTATGACCACCTTAATTGTATTCTGTTTTTTTTGTATAAACATCAAAAACTTTAAGCATTAGACAAAACGATTGTTCAATTTTTCCGAAGCAAATGACACTAGAGTGTATGTGTAATTTTTTACTTTTGTATTTTTTGGCAAAACTAGGTCTATGTAGTTAACCTTAAAGACTTAACTACACACAGCTTTTTTTGCCAAAAAGCACAAAAGTGGGAAATAAATATCTATGCCGAAGACACTTGCTTGCAAAAAAACAATTGAAAACTGTGTGCGGTGGCAATTTAAGGCTCTCCCAAACCAATGCGAAACATTCGGTGCGGCGAAGAAACATTCGCAGTTGGTGTGGGCACTCTCATTTATCATCCTGTAAATAAATTTTGAAATGGGAATGTTTCTCCGCCGCATTGGTGTGGGCACTCTCATTTATCACCATGTAAATTAATTTTTGCTTCTTCGCCGCACCGAATGTTTCGCATTGGTTTGGGAGAGCCTTTATCCGTCAGAACAATTTTCATATGTTTTTTGCAAGCAAGTTTCTTTAACATGCCGCATACACAGTCCATGAACGATGGCCGGACTATGGAACATGTCTAAAAAATCCAATGGAGTACAAAAATCCATGTCCAAGCAGTGACATATCCATACAAATTAGATTGTGGCTTGGATTGTAGGTTGAATTATGGACATCGTTCATGGCTTGTGGAGTCCAGGTGTATAGATTACTATTTCTCACTTTTGTAAAAGTAGATCTATATATGAAGCTTTAACTCAACACTACAACACACTAGACAGACGTGTAGTTGTGGCTACAAATGTTTGAATTGCCGATTATTTATTGCTGTTGTAGGCGTGTGAGAATCAAAGGTACAGCTGACGTGTTATTTTTCTAGTTTGTAATGTTTAAAATATGTATGTACATACATTGATATAGTATTATAAGAAGATGAAGAAATTTAAATATTAAAATATTGAAATTACTTTTGTTTTAATTGGAGTGAATGAATAAAATTCAATTAAAAAGTACAAGTGACCTCAACTCCAGAAATAATTTGTGTTTCGCCCAAGGTATAACAGTGGGGGCTCTTCAGTCAGTCTGTTATACCCTACTAAGACACAAATTTTGGTCGATGTTTACCGACTCTTATAAAAATCACAGCAAAAAGAAACTGTGAATTTTATTATTCTAGGGGAATTTGTTTAAATTCGTGCACCCAGAAAATAAATACCCGTGGTCAGGTTATTTATAATACGAAGATGAAGAAATTTAAATATTAAAATATTGAAATTACTTCTGTTTTAAGTGGAGTAAATGAATAAAATTCAGTTAAAAAGTACAAGTGACCTCAACTCCAGAAATAATTTGTGTTTTGCCCAAGGTATAACAGTGGACCTCTTCAGTCAGCCTGTTATACCCACTGATCTCTATATATAACTGGATAGCGTATCAATAGAAATTGTTTGACTCCTTTTGAAGATTGTTATACGGTGCGCTGGTACACTCGTTTGTATAACTGTATAACAGTATAACATTTCTTTTTTGTCAAGTGACCCACTAATCTCTTACAGCCTTATGCATAAACGAATTATAGCGAGTGCATAGCGCTATGCATTCTTTATAATGCCTCTGAACGCAAAAACCTTATTCATAAACTTATGCAACGTTGAATAGAAGCAACATAAGCTAAACGCGTTTGGAGGTTGTATAGAGCCAACATAAGGGTTGTTTAGTATCGGAATGTCACTTTGACTCACACATAGCAATAATGTAGATAGATGTTAGGGGGCGCTTATTTTTGCAATCTTTGAGGTGTTGATATCTCACTTTCAAAATATTTTATAAAATTTAATACAACAATTAATAATGTTGGTTTTGTTCATTTACTGTAAATTTTTGTTGGGATATTGTTTTAAAAAATAAAGAACATTGTTTTGTACACTTTATTTTATAGAAGCTGCTTAATAAATGTGCAAAATTTAAAGATTTTCCATCAAATCTTACAACTTTTGCAAATGCTCGACGGCATGCGTGATTAAAATAAAATTTACAAAGATTCACCTTTATCACTTTCATGGGAAAATACAAATGAATTTTAAGCATTACAAAATAAGCATCACCCTTTTATTTTTCTCCTCAACAAAAACATCACGATGTCAGTGAATGGAACAATTCATGAAATAAATCAAAAACGACGTATTTTTTCTTTCAAATATTTTTAATTTTATTTGCGAACACAAAAAAATAACAAAGTTACTGGATAATTATAATAATATTAAAAGAAATTTATAAGGAACCAAAAAGAATCCAATCGCCAGCAGAATTACTTCTATTGATTTTTCACACAGCACACACACAGCTGGGTCTCCTTTGTCAGTTGTGAAAGTTAAACGTACTAGATTCCTCCTTTATGGTACTAATTTTGACACAAGCTCATTATAATTATAATGGGTTGAAAAATATTTTATGCATAACAATTTATACAACGTTGTATAGTGGCTACATAAGTCCTTATGCAGTGCATAACTATTCATCTGTTCAGCGGATTCTAATGAATACGGCTGTTAGTGGTTTATCTATAGTTTTGGACAGCATTTTTTTTTTGTTATAAATAAAATAATTCTGAAATTTGTAAAATGACTGAAAAGAAATGTAAAAAATCGGTAAGCTTTTACTAATTTTTAGTGAAAATGTAAAATAATAATTATCTTAGCAGAACGTAAAAGCAAAATTGCAACAATAATGAAGCAGGATGGGCAGGCTTAAGAAGCAAAGCATATCAAGCACTATTATTGCCGTAAGTGCAAAGAAGAAGATCCCAGCTTACAGACAGTATTTCGAATAGTTCCAGTTCAGAAAAAACTGGTTCCAGTTGGTGCAATAACCACTTCAACAGTTAGGAAAAAAGTTAAAGAAAGAGTAGCCGAAGAGTCAAACGCTGTGGAGCGTGTGAAGGATGCAAAGCATCAAATTGTGGTACATGTGAATTTATTGTGATCAGTGATTGACAAACTAGGACGTCAAGTAATTACTTTTTTCGATATATTTTATTTATTAGAGTAATTTTTTTTTCAGTCGAAGAAGTAGCGGAAATCTTTGGAATCGTTTCCATGGGCAAAGAGAAACCCCAAAGCATAGCATATATTCCCATATCAAAAATAAGTGTAGTTGGAGCAAGACAAATAAAGGTAGCGTGCCTTTTTCTATAGAAATAATAATCGTAGGTTAGTTATGCAACATTTTGCTTGTTTATCTTGCAAATACCTACCTCTAATACTAGACGTCTTCGTAATTAAAAGTTCAATTGCTTATTGCGATGAAACAAATTCTGAAAAAAAAAGAGAAATTAATTTCAAATTGTATGATTTTTTTTTTTTGAGACATTCATTAGTTCGAGTTTTTTTTTGTGAAGTTGAGGTCACTTGTACTTTTTAATTGAATTTTATTCATTCACTCCACTTAAAACAGAAGTAATTTCAATATTTTAATATTTAAATTTCTTCATCTTCGTATTATAAAAAACCTGACCACGGGTATTTATTTTCTGGGGGCACGAATTTAAACGAATTCCCCTAGAATAATAAAATTCACAGTATCTTTTTGCTGTGATTTTTATAAGAATCGGTGAACATCGACCAAAATTTGTGTCTTTGTAGGGTATAGCAGACTGACTGAAGAGGCCCACTGTTATACCTTGGGCGAAACACAAATTGATATAGTATTGTAATGTCGTTTCAAACAGCAGAAAGCATGCAGAAAGTAATTCGACTGGAATCAAAAAGGAGTAGTACTGTTCCAAAATTCAATCGAAAACGACATAAGCCACACCTGTCTCGTTTTGTGCTTGAATGTGATGGTTCCGGCTATACGAAAACACCACTCCAGAACACACGAAGTGCACGAAACCACGACTGTCAACGCTTATTCTCCATCAGCTTTTCCTCTCTGTCCTTCAACATTTATAGATTGGTAGATAACTACGTCAAATTTGCAGCAAAAACTCTCGCAAACCAACGCAGAACATTTGGCACTGTGGAGAAACATTCGCTCATAATTTTTCTTACAAATAATATTATGCATTGACGTGAAGTGTAGTTCCACTAAAGTTGAGTGTGGTTTTACGTTTATGCACACACTGGGTGTGTTCCAATTTTGCTGACGGGATTAAATCACGACTACTAGAAAATTCTATAAATTAGCAAAGATAAATTGTTAATTGGGTTGGTACCCAATGTACTTGAACTGGGAGTAGCTTAAAGTCGGTTTAAACGAGTACCTTAAGCCGGATCCACATCTGAATCCACATGTTGTGTTGTGGAGTCGTGTGTCGATGTCATTCCATTATATTTTATGCGCCACACTGCAACACAACACATGAGACAAATATGGTTCTATGCATATGAAATACATTGTAGCGATAGCGACACACAACTCCACAACACACGACACAGGTATGGTTCTGGTTTTAGATGTTGCCTAGTGTCCACCACATTCACATTCGATCATTCAAAACGACAGACAATAGGCACTTTTTTTCAGGTTTAGATAGAATTTGACGAAAAAAACAACACCTGAACTAAGGAATTTACATGTAAAATACAAAAACACTGAAGTCCATATGAACTTAGCTTAGTCCAGATAATTAACAGTTCTTAACTTAAGTTCAGATACAAAAAGTACTGCCAGCTCAAATTGCTATTTTGTTATCGATAGTTTGTATGAAAACATCAAAATATCTGAGCCAACGAATGAAAATATTTTTTATAAACAATAAAATGGACGGTCGTTTGTTGTTGTATTTTGTAAATTAATGCTTCTGATTTTTGATTTAAAATTTAGTTTTATTTCATAATTTCATTAACGATCGGAATAATTTCTTGTACGAGATTTTTTTTTTTATTTGAATTTATTTTGTTTTAATTTTTCATGCTTGCCAAAAACTGAAAAGTTAGTGATGGCGATTTCTCAGTTCCGTAATAGTGCTGGTCATTTTTGCTTCGATAACTTTGCTAGGTTCGTATGTCCCGGTCTACATTGAACGATTTTTCCAGTGCCGATCTTTAGTTCGTTGGTGAAGGGAGTGAAAAGTGAGGGGTAGGGATCAAATCGTTTGTACCACAAAACTCAGACGATTTTTCCAGTTTGTTTATGTTCTCTTTCGCCCTCTTTCCAGTTTTGTGTGTGTGTTCGGTGTCAGTGTGCCATTGGGTTGATGGTGTGAGTGAATATCAATGCAAAATGAAGAGCACAGAAATAAAAAAATGAAGAAGACAAAGAAAAAATCTCATGGAAAAAATCGTTCTGTGTGTACATTTCACACGATTTCTGGAAATATCGGGCAATGTAGATCGGGACTATGTAGTTTTTTTTTCGACAATTTTATCGGAACCTGCAACAAAAACACGGCTTATATTTTCATGTGAATTCAGCTTTAAGTAAACTCCAAAAAATACGGGTACTGGCATCACTTATTTAGCATACGGAATTCCAAATACAATTAGCAAAGACCTTAACCCAAAATGACGAATGTACAAAATCTACCATTTCCGTTTTGCAGTTGCCGCGAGGTTGGCGTTGTTTTGAGACTACTTGTAATTTTTAAAAGAATTTCCACCGAAATAGTTGTGTTTAATTAAAAAAAATTATCAACAAATATTTGTTGTTACATTAATAATAACTTTTAAATAAATTATTCATCAAAAGGTGAGCAGAAATAGAAATAATTAAAGTTTTTCCAAACAACGTACGCATCGACAAATTTTTATCTGCGACGCCATTTTGGCTTACAATTTTATTATAATCAGTGGCATACAAAAATTAAAACTTTCCTTTAAAATAATATCGTAGAGTGAATAAAAACTGAACAAAATATGGTTGGATCTCGAGTTTATGTCGGCGGACTACCCTATGGAGTTCGAGAAAGGGATTTGGAAAGATTTTTCAAAGGCTACGGACGCACCAGAGATATTCTCATCAAAAATGGCTACGGGTTTGTTGTAAGTGTTTCTCTTTTGTAGTATAATATACTCAGCCGCGCTGAAAATCGATAAATCGACATTTGCTTTTGCGTCGCTTTGGCTTTGCCCTTAATTAAATTTTATATATTATTTTCTTTACTGATGTGGGCTTAATCTAATTTAAAAGGAATTCGAAGATTATCGAGACGCAGATGATGCCGTCTACGAATTAAACGGGAAAGAGCTCCTGGGTGAAAGGTAAGTTTGCAATTTTGATCGTCGAATACCATCTTAAATGTTTTTAAATACTTTTTGGCCGTATTTTTTTATTCCAAAATAATGAAGGGTGGTTGTGGAGCCGGCAAGGGGAACTGCCAGAGGAAGCCATAGAGATCGATACGACGACCGCTACAATGGTCGTCGGGGTGGCGGCGGTGGAGGACGCTACAATGATAAGTGAGTATATGATTTTCGTTTGTATTTTCCTTTTGCTCGAATTATAAACTTGTTTCGTAGTTAAATTCCTCTCGAAAAAAAAAATAATTATCCGATAAGATTATTTGTTGTTTGTTCACAGACACAAACGTTTTGTTAATTTTATACATACCTTGTACCTAATAATTTTACGATTAGAACTGTGTCAGTATCGTTCAAACACTATTGTTTTACTGTTAAAACATAAAAGAAAGATTTTTTATTTATAAAACAAACAAAAAATCAAAAACTCGCTTGAATATGGCTCAATGTTTTGAAAATCATTTTTCTCCATCTTCAATAGACGTAGAGGCTACAATAGTCGTAAGAGCCCGGGGCGTGATAGTGATGATGGCAAAAAATCCAGGCAGATGGACAAATCTGGAGATGATCCCAGGTTCGAATATTTTACAACAAAAAAAAGCTTAAAATTGATCAAACAATCTTTTTTACACATTTTTATCGGAATTTATTCAAAATCTCTAAATTCAAAAATCTATCAAGTACCTTTTCCTTAGAGAAACCAATTATTGGATTCAAGGGGCGTATATTCATAGAAAGAATACATATTTAAAAGAGGGTAGGTAGTCATAGAAGATTGCAACAAACAAATTAGAAAAGATAAATATTTTATTTCAAAATGAATTCCAAAAAGGGTAGTTTTTGAGATAGTGAAATAATTTTTCTATTTGTGAGTGTATATCTAAGAAGAGGGGGGATATACCTATAATGCTTGTTTTAAAAACGTCGTGACTGCAAAAAAAAAAAAAAACAATTTATTTTGATAGTAAACTTTTATTGGTTTTGATCTTATTACAAATTTAAATGTGTTTACCTACCCATTTTAAAATAAAAAATATAAAGGTGTTAGTTTGTTATTCAGACGTTTACGAAAAAATCGAAGTTCTTTTTAAGGTCAGTTTGACATTCCTAGATCGATTTGTTGAAACGAAAGTTAAATATTTAAGGCCTGTTTGCTGATACGAAACAAAAACTTTTGTTCAACAATATTATAAAAATGGACTTTCCATATAAATCTTGGAATCTTGATTATAGCTATTTATATTTAATAAAATAAATAAGAAATAGGCAATAGGTTGCCTCACCAATATTCAAGTAAATGAAACACGTTTTTAACGATTCTAAGGCAGCAGATTCACAACAACAAAACATCACAATATCACTTAATACAAACAAAAAATTACTGTTTTAATTATTATTGAAAACTTATTATTAAAATCAAATAATAACTGCTAAACCACAAATTGCTAAGGCCACAAAATGCAAATTACTAGAATTATATTTGACTTTTCAAATAAAATTAACGTTTTGAACGCGATTTCTTTCATGAGCTTAGCTAAGTAGATCATACATATTTTCTACCAACAGAAAACAAATAAGGTTGAACATATAAACTATGTTAAACTTAGTTATGATGTAGCTTTATGTTTCGTATCAGCAATCGGGCCCAAGTTCAAAATACGAAGTTGTAACAGTTAACGCTGAGGATAGAACAAGCGTTTCTGTTGAACTTATAAATACCTTATTAATACTTATAAATACGAATTTTGAAAGTAAAAGCATTTAAATGTTTAAAAATCTCTTTCAAAAATAATGGATTTTCAATTCAATGTATATTTGTACAAATTTAAAGTAAATCGGTCAACTCGTTTAGCTCTAGCTCGATGTAAAGTCAGCGTTTAAAAGGGAATTTTTGTATGGAGCTATCATGTTTATACCAAACACCACAAGTATTTAAATTAAATGGTCCTTTAACTGTGAATCCCAGTGGTATAGCTAGTCGATAACGAAAACTAGAAAAACAAAATAATGAGTAACAGAAAGAATTTGTAAGTTAATGGATTTGGAGATTACCATTCTTACGAATAGACTAATTAAGGGTCTTATAAGCTCACTAAAACCAATTAACTATTTTGTATACGAAACATGCAATGTAAATATTAAGACAAAAGTTATAATGCAAAACAGAATCAGGATAAAACCAATTCAACTATTTTGTATTAGCGCGAAACATGCAATGTAAATATTAAAGCAAAAGTAATAATGCAAAACAGAATCAGGAAGTTTTGACAAAAAGCTTCAGCTATGGCTATCTTTGAAACCCATCTTTTAAAAATTGACATTTATTACAGTAAGGTTTAGTTATTTAGACGCACCGTTTTTGCTCAAATAAATAATAAAAAAGCAAGAAATTTGACATTATTCAGCCGTAGAATCGTACTGAGCGTTATGAATGTGAAATATAAACGTAAAGTTAAGCAGTTATGCGTTTTTCTTTTTTAGTTCAGAGCAGAACTTGAGTTGCCAAACAAAAAGTTTGTGTTTCCTTTTTAACTCGGAGCTTAGAATTTGTGTTTCATCTTTTATTCAGAGCATGATCTGAAAAGTTTTAGAGTATGTTCTGCGAGCTAAGGAATAAATCACCAAACAGTCTCATGTTAAAGCCGAACACATCAAATGTCACACTTAAAAATCGGGTAAATTTGTGGGTTTCAGACTTTTTTGGCCACTTATTTATGCAAATAAAAAAACTTTCTTTCATAATTTTCCCTAATTATGAATATTAAACATTTTTTTTTAAATTTGTTAAGACATGAAATATTCTGTAGTTACATTTGATAAAATGAATTCAAACTGAATCTACTTTGATTAAAATTTTGTTTGTAATAGGCGTGTTTTGTTTCTCCTAAAGTCAAGACATATTTCAATATTACCTACAAAAAAAACAACAGTTTAGTCTAAATAAAAAATATTTTATTGAATTTAATGAAAAGTAAAATAAAATGCTATAGCAACGACGCTGTCGTCAGACTGGTAATTCAACCAGTCTAACGATAGTCTCGTTGCTATAGCATTTTGTTTTAATTTTCATAACATTCAATCAAATGCTTTATATTCAGAAAAAAACTATTTTTGTTTTGTAGGTAATATTGAAACATTTTTTTAAGACTTTATTTATAGTCGGGCTTAGGACAAACAAACGCCTAATATAAAAAAAATTAAAAATAAACTGAATCAAGCACTTCTAAAACTTAATTATCACAGTGTATATATTCTCTTATTGCCAGAGCGTAGGTTGCTATTTTTTATCTCCATAATCCTTTTGTTCAGATTTAATAAGCTACCCCTGATGAAGTTGGGAAAATCCAACGAAACGTAGGGAAAATTATGAAATAAAGTTTTTTATTTAAATAAGAAGAGCCAACAAAAAAGCCTGAAAACCCACAAATGTTCGAAACAATGGTTGCTCTAAACTAGAAATATATTTTTTCAGATTATTCATACATATCTTTATATAAACAGCCTTAAAAAAAATCTTGTGGTACCATTTACTCAAAAAGTATCCAATCGATTTCGATAAATTTTATATGGTTGAAAACCCATAGTTGCGGAGATGTTTTGAATATACCTAAGACAAGCATTTACACACTGTGTTTTGTTTTTGGCACTGCCAATCAAAATTAAAACTTTTATTTTGTGATTTATTTTTCAAATAAGTTGTTTGACTCGGAGTCTGTGAATGTGAGTTTTTGGTGGTCGAATTTCGACCGGTGGGCGATACTAGTTTATTTAGTTTTATTTAAATTTATACACGATCTGAAGTAAAGAACACGCGAAACTGAAACAAATTATTTTGGCTTGTTAACAATCTGTTTGTTTTGTTTTAAAGTGGCATTTAATTGTCATTCATATGATGCCGCAACTTGCGTCTGCGAATTGGGAATGGTTGCAGAATATGACTTCATTCATATGAGTGGTCGCAGAGAGCTGCGAACTGTATACAAAAAGTGAAGTTTCAAATTATTGTCTGCTTTTAGAAACAAAGATATTTAATTATTTGGAAATAATGTTACCCTTTTTTCTGCGGAGTCACTCATTTTTTTTAGCAACCAAACCAAACAATACCAGTAACAGGAGACATCTTACATTTGAGGTTAAATTCGAGCGAATTATTTGTTCGCAGCTTTGTGGAATGCGTCTTGTATTTGTGGACTGGGAATTTTTATTTGACCGTTCGCAGTTCTTGGTCGCGTAGAAAATATTAAAATGTTTTTTTTTTTTTATGAGTTTAACTAATTCAACGCAATATTTTCTATTTAAATTTTTAAATATGATTATTTATTCCATTTGTAAAATAACTAAAATAAGAATAAGTTCATATTTGCTTCAGAAATACCTTTAAAATAATAATTCGCAGACGTAGTTTGCAGTTATAAATGGCACCTTAATCAATAATAATTTATGTAAAAAAATTTTTTTTTATATAATCAATAGATTGAGAGTTTAACACTTGGTGGAAATTAATCTTTGACATTTTTAAAAAGATATAATAAAACCTTGTTTTTCCACAATTTAAATTATTTTGTTTTTTATTTATTAAAAACTTTGGAAGCCAACGTCATCAGGGCACTTAATTTAACATGAAATCATACAATCACAAAGGTTGCAACTTGACAGTAATGAACATAAGTGTTCGTACAAAAAAAATTAAGTTAATAATTTATTAAAAATTAAAATTTTGGCATTAAAAAAAAAAAAAAATTATTTGTTAAGGAGAGGGCTATTATTTAATAAGTCGATTTGACAGTTCAAAATGTTTGAGCACTTATGCTTATTTATTTCGAAAATTTCGTATTTGTCCAATACACGTCCGGCAGATAAACAATGCAATAGAACACGTCATCAAGGGAGCATCCATGTCCAGAAGTTTTGATATGTTGAGCGAGTCCAGAAGAAGGTTCATTACGCACAGAAGCCTTTAGATGCTCAATAAATCTTTTTGATAGGGTTCTTGAAGTTTTTCCTATATAGACTTATTGCATTCTTCGCAAATTACTTTATGTTATAAAGGTGCGGACTTTTTGACGAAAATAACTTTTGTTCGAAATTATCCATAAAAACCTCAGCAGCGAAAGGGGAAAACGAAGATCCCATGGCTATTCCCGAAGTTTTGCTGTAGTATTTCCCATTAAATTGAAAGTAATTTTGGAAATTAGCTCTCCAATCAATTTTCCCAATTTCAATTGAAAAGGAACTACAAAGTTGGCGGAAAATCCCTTACATTCCTGTAGTATTCGAAAAATTAAGTAGTCCACTATCAACTATAAATATAAAACCAGCTTTTTTCAATAATTTTGCCCTAAAAAACGCTCTCTTCAACAACAAAATAAGAGACAAAATACCTATACATTCAAAAAGCGGTGTGTATAAAGTAATTTGCAAAGAATGCAATGAAGTCTATATAGGAAAAACTTCAAGAACCCTATCAAAAAGGTTTATTGAGCATCTAAAGGCTTCTGTGCGTAATGAACCTTCTTCTGGACTCGCTCAACATATCAAAACTTCTGGACATGGATGCTCCCTTGATGACGTGTTCTATTGCATTGTTTACCTGCCGGACGTGTATTGGACAGATACGAAATTTTCGAAATAAATAAGCATAAGTGCTCAAACATTTTGAGTTGTCAAATCGACTTACTCCTTAACAAATATTTTTTTTTTTTTAATGCCAAAATTTTAATTTTTAATAAATTATTAACTTTATTTTTTTTTGTACGAACACTTATGTTCATTACTATCATGTTGCAACCTTTGTGATTGTATGATTTCATGTTAAATTTAGTGCCCTGATGATGTCCTAACTAAGACGAAACGCGTTGGCTTCCAAAGTTTTTAATAAATAAAAAACAAAATAATTTAAATTGTGGAAAAACAAGGTTTTATTATATCTTTTTAAAAATGTAAAAAAAAAAAAAATCGAAATAAAAAATAACAAGCATGTATTGTACCATTATTTTAGAAAGTAAATTAGATAGACAACTTTTTGAAACAATTAGGCCCATTTGCTGATACGAAACATAAACGCTTAAGTTAAATTTTTGGCGCCAAACACAAGCTTAAACATAAAAATCGCTATGTTGAATATTTATGTAACATAAATGGTAGAAAAAGTGGCCCACACTCTTATAAATTGATTTTATATTATTTGTTGAGAATTGGGAATAAATATAAACAATTAGATACGACATAAAAGCAACGTGTGCATATTTCGGATCACGGTTTGAACTCACGCCTTTCCTGTTCCAGTTTGACACTAGATTATTTCTTTTAATTTCCCCTGTAAAATTAGCATACATTACAAAATTCCTGCCGACACTATGAATTCCCCAGAAGTTTTCCTCATTGGGCAACTGCTGCCGAACAGTATCTTCCTTAATCTTATCCACGAATATACCATCCACAAATAAATGGCTTAAATAAAAAAAAAAGTTTTACAAGAAGAAGAAGTATATGAAAAAAATCATACCAGCTTGTAGCACATATTTATTAAAGTACTTATACTAAAATTGTGCAAACTAAAAAGACTAACGAGAAATTGGAAAATAAAAAAATCTGTTCTATGAAAGGTACCGTTAATATACGTTAGTTATTGGCAAACATTTTTAATAACCAAAATATTGACCATGTCCTGAATAGTAACTCGAAATTTTTTTTTTCAAAATCGTTGGAATGGTTTTTTTTTTTTTTTTTTGCTTACAAGCTTACCAAAAAAAAAGTTTGCATTATACTTTTGCAGTTATAACCTCAGTCTAAAGTTTTCAAGATGATTCCAAGCAAATAGATAGTAGGTTCGAATCCAAAGTTCTTAAATTACAAGAAATGTACAAGATGAATTAAAAAATTGAAAGTTAACATGCACAATAAATAATGTGAATTATTTAAAGGAACTGCCTTTTTTAGATTACTCTCATTCGGTCGAATTTGATAGGTTTCAAAACTTAAGTAAGGTCTCTTTTTTTTATAAAAACTTTTTAATTAGGCAATACAAATTTGTGCTAGTTGCTCGAATGAAAAAGATTGGTTTCTCAATTTTACGCTCATATTTCAACTTGATGAATCGCGATTTTTTTGTAATATGTAATTTGTTTCGACCGATCGTCAAGAGAAAATGTGTTTTATTTAAAAAAAAAAAAAGCCAGTCTTTTTTGCAATGGCGTTTGAGCTTCTTGCGACTCACCCATTCAATTAATAGCCTAAAGTACATAAATAAAATACATGGTGTCCGCTAAACTGGAAAGTCAGGGAACAAAATTTGGTCAGGGAATTCGGGAAGCGGTCAGGGAATTTTTTCCATATCAATTTTTAAAAATTCACAACTCCCTTTTCACTTTCTCTCATAAGAAACTTTTTTCTGATCGAACATTTCGTTTTGATTACATCTCTGTTTAAAATTATTCATTTCTTATCTTTTGCCATACCTATGAATATGTCAAAAGAATGAGTGAAACGCAACTAACTGCACTTTGTGTTATTTCGTACAATAATGGCCGCGATCGGAAGCCTATGTAGAGCTATCCAGATAGGTTCGTGTTGTTGGAGTCCCTGTTAAGGCTCTCCCAAACCAATGCGAAACATTCGGTGTGGCGAAGAAACATTCGCAGTTGGTGTGGCGTGTGGGCACTCTTATTTATCATCCTGTAAATCAATTTTGAAAGGCGAATGTTTCTCCGCCGCCTTGTTTCTTCGCTGCACCAAATGTGTCGCATTGGTTTGGGAGAGCCTTTAAAGCACAATGGGCAAATATGTATGGAGCTTGGGCCCAGCACCAATAAGAACGTCCTTCATATCGTATATAGGTACATGTTTATGCATTCATTATCCGTTAACCGTTTGTCCAAATTCGCTGTGTGTTATCTAATTTTGAATAAAATGATTTTTAGGGTCACAATTATTTTTTTCCATAGTTTTTTTTTTTTTAAATATTTTGTGTATTTTTCGCTCGATTTAAGTCATTTTTTGGAATAAAGTTATTTGAACCGATGACACACTCCCTGAAATTTTTCAGATTTTTAAAATTATGTTTACGGCAAGCATCAATTTTATGCAACAAGCATTTTTTGGAGTATTTAATTTGTAAAAAATACAAATATTGTCTTTTAAATAATAGTTTTTATGTCAAAATCATCCCTTGAAAACAACAAACAAACATCAATTTGTATCTCATTTAACGTAATAAAAATGGGTATTATTTTCAAAGTTTTAAATTGCATTTCGTAAAAATTGGACAAAATAACCCACAAAACCACCCACAAACCACCCTTATATATACTATTAGGGGTTCAATTTTTTTTTAACTTATTCCTTGTTTAGTAACGAAGAAAATGGTTGTACATTTTTTACGAAATGATCCCTAAATAGATCAAAAAAAAAAATATTAACAAAAAATAGAAAAATAGAATATTTTCATTTTTATGGTAGGTACTAAAATATTTTTATCTCAGTCAGTTTTTTACCGATTTAAAGTGTCTGTGGTTTTTCAAAGAAGAATGTTAGGCCTTTTTTTATTTTTTATTATAAATTTTTTGCTCAAGCTACAAAATCAAGTACAAGTTTAACAGTTTATCTAAAATAACGATAATGAAAACGAAGATTTAATGCAAACATGGTTTTTTTGTTTACTCGTTCAAAAACGACGACCTGGATTTGATTTTGGACTATTAAGTGATTTTTTTGGAAAACGGACCTGGATTTGTGATTTTTGTATATGATAAAAAAGAGAATAACTTAAAAGAAACTTAAAATAGGTAATAAAATGACTTAGTTGAAAATCTTTTATTAGGTACCAAACAAACAAAATATTAAATTTTTTGTTTATAATTTTTTTTTAATATTTTGTGCCCGTCAGCCCGTTATAAATGTAATACCAATTTTTTCGTTACTAAATAAGGAATAAGCTAAACATATTTCAACCCCTTATAATAATATACATATATGTAATGGTGGTTTCGAGTGTCGTTTTGTAAGTTGTTTTGTCTTACTTTTACGAATTACAAAAGATTGAAAACAAAACCTATTTTTATTCTGATAAATTAGGTAAAAATTGATTTTTTCCAGAGAATGTTTTGACACCAAAAATATTATTTTAAAATTAATATTTGTTTTTTTTTTTTACAAATTAAATGCTCCAAAAAATGCGTTTTGCATAAAATAGATGCCTAAACCCCTAAACATAACTTTAAAAATTCAGGTATTCTATCATGGGTTCAAAGAACTTAATTCCAAAAAAGACTTAAATCGAGCGAAAAATAGACAAAATATTAAAGAAAAACTAAGGAAAAAAGGAATGTTACACTAAAACTAATTTTAATCAAAATTAAATAACTTTTGTCACACAGCAAATTTAGACAAACGTTTAACGGATAAGCGGCATAATCAAATACCTATATATGATATGAATGCCGTTCTTATTGGTGCTGGGCCCAGTTTGTCCTTTGACTGTGAGATTCAACCAACGCGTTCAAGTTTATATTTCAAGTACGAATATTTCTTTTTACTTATTTCTTAATACTGTTTCTGCATACTTGAATTAATACACTTTGATTTATTTAAAATAAAAAACTATTAAATTTTAACATCGCAAAGATACTAACTACATTGCATAGGTATAGTCGTCCCTTTTGTTAAGCAAAACAATTTTTGTTTAGATTCGTGCAGTTATTATTTTTCACTTTAAATGCAATTCGTTATGTTAACGGTTTTATTAACGCCATTCAAATACTTACATTTTCTACCACTTTGTGAGATATTTGTGCAATATTAAACGTACCTACTCATACAAAAATTTGTTTTGATTTTTGGTCAGTGAAAATTTTGAAATTGGTCAGGGAAATTTATTTTGAAAAAAAGTGGACACCATGAAATACAATTTTTAATGCCTTCGAATTTGAATTGGATGTGTCAAAAGATTCATAAGAAATATTTAACGTGGCAATCTTTATTATTAAATTATTGTGTCGCTTCGAAATTTTGAAAAAAAAAGTAAATTCAGTTATTAGAATTAGTATTTAGTAGTTGCAAAAATGTTAAATATTCTGATTAGTACAAGTACAGCCAAACTTAACAAAAAAAAAAGAGGGTAAACAAATTTGTAATAGGCCTACCATAAAATTCGTGTGCGGAGAAAAGAGAAAGAACACAAACCAACTTGTGTGAGGCTAGTAAAATGCATTTCATAAAGACAAAACCCTAAATTGGATGGGCATGATCAGGTAACCCCGGTGGCGCAACGCGTAGTGCATAGGCCTCAGAGGTGGCTGGTCTTGGTTGAATTCCAGTTGACGGCATTAATTTATAAAAATTAAATATTGACCATAAAATCTAGCACCACTAATAGAATCTGATGATTGGTGTGGCAGCCAGAAAATTGCAATAATTCAACCCAAATGCAATGGTGGTAGCCCACTCAGGTGGGTTATTGTTTGTTAATTCATAAACTTTCATAAAATTACATAATTTGTCCTTCTTTAAAAAAAATATTTGCGTTTTCCTCTTTCCGTCGGCCCTGCTCTTATTTAAACCGTTTAAAACTAAAATGAAATAAAATAAATCGGTTAAGACATAAATGTTCAAAATTATGGTGGAGGCACTTGGAAATGAAGTACGCCAAATTGTTTTTGTATTCTTAAGTCTTAAAACATTCAGTCCAGCCTGTTACAAATTTGTGTGACGTAAAAACTTATGTATATTAGTAAAGAATTACGCCCAGTATTTTCTCGAAATATGTATTCAAATATTTAAAACCTTAAAGCAATGTAATTTGCCGCTATTGAAGATTATGTAACATTGTTCAAACGAGATTAGGATCCTCAGTTCACTACTATGAATTGATTTGATTTTCCTTCGTGGAATATAGTATCACTAGCATAATTTTGATAAGTTTATTTTTCACTGATAGAGGAGACATTTGAATAATTAACGTTATCATCAAAATCTTTCTACCTATGTATTACCATTATAATTTTTCTTCATAATATTATTGACACTGATACTGTGTAGACATGGACACCATTAAATTCATTTACTTCTAAGCAAAGGAAAAAAAAACATGTCTAGTTATGTGCAGCAGTGTCACATCTAATTATTAAATTTATTTAATTACTAGATCAAAAAATTCCAGATCGTCCTCAAGATACGGACCACCATTACGCACCGAGTACCGCCTAATTGTAGAGAACCTTTCAAGCCGAGTCAGCTGGCAGGTATGTACTTATTTTAAATGGTTTTATTTATATTTCTACAAGTTAGTTCTTAGTTATAAAAGTTGTTTTATTGAATTTTTAAAACTAATTTTAAAATGAAAAAAGAAAAAAAACTCGTTCAGGAAGCTATAATTATCTTATTTTTTCAAAAGCTATAATAAAAGCATAAGTCAGTGCATTCATGTGCTCCAATTCCAACACAAAATGATAGGCGAACCATCAAATTCAAATAGCCAATCTTTATCCATGACCACCTGCCATTGGATCTTAATTGAGGACTAGTATTAGGGGCTTAACACAATTACACCACCATAGATATGCAGACGAATTGGACATGAATGCACATGCAAAAAAATATAAGATAATTTAGCTTGAAGTAGATGATAACACACACAACAAAGAACATAATTATTTAAGTTTTAAAATGCATGAGTCCTTTCAGCATAGGTGAAAAAAAATCCAGCTTTATTTTTTCACTTCTTATTTAACTCCCCATATACAAATGACTTCAATTATTAGTTTAACAAATTTTAGTTTTTATTCTTTTTTTATTTTTTTTTTTTGTTTGTATTAATAAGGCTCTATTTAATAGAAAATTATATTTTTTAAAACTTCTTTGTATATATTATAATTTTATATATTTATGCATAACATAATGATTTCGTAAAAAATAATTTAAAGTGTCGCATTAAATTATTTTTTCGAAGAATTGCAACCAACAATTGAAATTGGGTCGTGATGAGCAATTCAAGGCAGGCAAACTGATGATGGCTAACCAAATTATGTGTGTGTCCTCCTTCTAAGAGAAAGCGAAAGTGGTCTGGGTGCCTATTATGAGCAAACAACGCATATAAAAAGTTTCCCTCCCAGATGACTTCTTAGAGACAGACGTCGCGGGGTACCCGTTCTAGCTAAAGAAATCAACCTCTCCTCAACCGTATCTGCAGCAGGGCGCCTGCCAGTTGAAAAACTTACTAAACGTCCCGGTGAGGTGCTTGAAACGAGCGAGAGTCAATCCAAATTCCAAAAAAGCATGCGTGTGCTTAAGATGATGTTTCATTATGCGACCTATTTACTTATACTTGTCATGTGATGCCTCAAACCATACGACAGCAATAGGGTTGATATTAGAAGTGAATTTCCATTTTAGGTGAAATACATAAGTCTCACTTAGAGGGTCGACGAAGAGACTGCCTTTTCTTTCCCAAACAAAGCAAATCCAAATCCAAAAAAGCGAAGTGCTTCAAGATGAATATGAGCCAAGTTTCGATGTGCCTGGTGAATGGTTACCGACGTGTGATAGATGTGCATCCGCCTCCCAAACAAAAAATAACCAAAGAGCGATAATTCTATATGTGCGCTGCTGCGGAACCCCCATGGCAGCGATGATGCACTGAGGCAACTCCATAGCGTATTAACCACAATCTCGACAACAAGATTGATGACCGGTTCGATTCGAAGCTTTTCTGTTTTCATTGTGGTGGGTCCAAACAATGTTTAGCGCAACTACTGTATTGCGAGCTCTCGATAGAAGTCCGTATGCAGCCCTTCCAATTAGACGTGTTAGAGCCGCCATATAAAAACATCTTAAAGACGGGTCATGATGATTACAATCCTCCCAAGGTTTGAGCTATAGCTACTCTCTCCGGGTCATTTGCAAAATTCATTATTTGGTATTTAAACAAAAAAAAAAAAAAAAAACGAAAGGAAAGGAAAGGAAAGCGTTAAAAAAAAAATTAGTTTTATAACATCATAGATGTTTCTTAATGTTAAATTGTTAAAATATGTTTTAAGTAAAGTTTGGTTTTTAAAGGATAACCACGGTAATCCCTTTGTTAAAGAGATGCGTGTTCCAACAAATAATGTGCAATGCTAATGCGCCCCCAGAGGACAGCCTGTGTGAAACAACCAAAACTTCGTTTTTCTTGATGTGTGGCCGATGATGCTTCTATTCTATATGTGATGTGCGTCCGCCTAACCTGATGTGGTCATCTAAACTTCTAAAGACTGACTTGACGATGCAGACCATTTAAACTGACACGAACTCCATTAAGACGAGACGATTTTTTTTGTGTATGTATATTCTTTTTCAGTCTGAAGCTAATGCTTGTGATACACTCTCGCTGGACTCGGTACTCTAACTAGTAAAAAATATAAAACATGCCACCACAAAAAAAAAACCTTTAAACTTCTGCACTCATCACACCCATGGTTTGATCCACGCAAACATATTAAAGAAACTCAGAGACGATGTTGTTTCTGTCATACAACTTATTTGCATAGCCCTACCAGACGTAAGATCCGATCTATCTAAAAGCAATACTTGTCCATGGTTGACGATGAAAAGTTCAAAAGCTTCTTGAATTCTTCCTTGGCAGAAACAAGCTAACGTGAAAAAATAGAATCAGAATCACCACAGTGCTTGTAGTGCGTGTGTAACAAATGGGTTAAGCTTTAATAGATCGATAAAGAAGTATAATTTGTGTCATCCTTTCTATGTAAGAACAAAAGAACTTTATTTTAAAACAAAATCTAAAACATCGTTATATTAAATGTATTTATATTTATATACTATAATTAATATTAAACTTGCACGAAAGAACTGTAATAATTTTTATGTTTCAAGATCGATAATTGTTTTAACTTCAAAATAAACTCAAAAGAACACTATCCAAGCGGATTTAGGGATGGAAATGCTTTAAAATCCAATCAACCAGTCCTAGGCTAGGGTTTTTTGTCAATTGAGGGGTGGTTATATCTTCTTGCTTGCTTTCCAATTAATATGATCGATCGATCTTTCTAATGGATTCTATCGCCGCACATACACGCACTTAAAGATGATACAAAAGCAGCGCGGCTCCTGCTTCGACCACCAGAAGATGCAATTTCTCTATTGAGTTTGATTGAAGTTATTAAGCAGGTTATTCGATTGGAGAAACAGTTCTTTTGTGCTCCTCTGTACTGGTTAATCGATTTTTATTGTAAGCAATTAAACAATTATTTTAACTAATTTTCTTCTCTTCGTGTAAAGGATCTGAAAGACTATATGCGTCAGGCAGGTGAAGTTACTTATGCAGATGCCCACAAGCAGAGGCGCAACGAAGGGTAATTATAATTTTTTTTTTTTTTTTTAACTGTTTTTTTTAATAAATTTGGTTTATAGTGTTGTAGAATTTGCCTCGTTGTCTGACATGAAGACAGCAATTGAAAAGCTTGATGATACCGATTTGAATGGTCGTCGTGTTCGTTTAGTTGAAGATCGTCGTGGAGGACGCAGCGGTGGACGTGGAAGGTCTCGTTCTTCAAGCTCTCGTTCTAGGTCTCGCTCACGTAGACGTTCTCGCTCAAGGTCTCGTCGTTCGTCACGATCTCGTTCAAAGTCTCATAGCCGCTCCAAGTCTCGTGGAGCTCGTTCCAAGTCAAAGTCAGTTGTGAAATCACGATCAAGATCCCGTTCTAAGTAAGTTCCCCCCTCTAACAATCATATCTGAGAATTATATTTTTATATTTGTTTATTATTTTTATAAATAGCAAATCAAGAGACGTTTCTAAATCAAAGTCAAAGTCTCGCTCCCGTTCCCGTTCATTGAAGCGTGCATCATCTAGATCACGATCCCGTTCACACTCCAAACGTGAATCACGCTCCAGGTCACGCTCCAAGTCCAGGAGAGATTCACACTCGAGGTAATATTTGATTTGTTGTTTTTTTTTTTAAGTTAAAGTTTTGAAGCAATCAGCATCATCTAAATTTTTTGATTTGCCCCTTGATTTTAATTTTTGTTAGAAGCCTATGTCAAAAAGATCAGACTATTTAATTGTCGGTCACCGGTATATTAAAATAAATAAATTGTGTGGCGCAACAGCTGGTGAAGAACCAGGACCTTGTGACTAACAACTCGCAACCATTCCTGTGTGCGCGTGTCGACAGAAAATGGAAGGGACCTACAATTTTATACCGAATCTGAACAGCTAGATGAGAAGCACTTATTCATGATAATTGATTCTCTTGGGGGGATTTGTCAATTCCTGGCCCTGAAAAAAACTTTTTATTTTAGGTGGACGAGGCTGGGAAGTGAAGCTAGACCTCTAGCGTGACAACCCAACGCACTAACCATTCCGCTACGGGCTACTACTATGGTCACCTGTAGATATCCTTAATCAAATTAGAATTAAATTGTATTGATTAATGGCCACTGAATACAAAAGCAACAGTCTGCTACTCCGGTTTGATCGATTAGGTCCTTATTTTTAATGTTTTAAAAATGTAAGACCTAAGCTTTTGACCAGAAGTGACGTTGTTTGTTTGACGTGATGAGGTCGAAAAATTTGTTGACATCTTTCGGTATTTGAATATATGACAATCCCTAGTGCTGGTCATTCCGAGCTTTATTTTGTCAGTGTATCTGGTGCTAAGTAGACCGCGTGGCTTAGGGTTTTTAGCAGCTGCGGAGCCGGTCAACTCGGCTAAGTAGTCAGTCCGAATAACTAATCAAATCGCTTGAGTGTGTTACAAATAACATCCTGAAGGAATTGTAGTTTTATTTGCAGTGGGAACAAAACTAACGGACCTGGTGCCTCATCACGTAAAACAAAAACGATCGAACGATATCGTTTTAAAGATAGCTCTCATTATTTTTCTCTGCTGAAGTGACAGATAGAAATATTGAAAACGATATCGTCCTTTCGTTTTACGTGATGAGACCCTGTTAACATTTCATTTGATCGCATGATGTATTTATTATAATTTTTATATATATATATTATTATATATATATATTCTTCGGTTATTTTGACTGCAAAATGTTTATCCAGTAGCTTCACATAAACACTATAGTAGCATTTATAAAAAGAACATTCAAAAACAATTTCCCTTGCACTTTTTTGTTTTATATGATTATTTTAAGCTTAGTTAAGAAACTTTAAACATTTGCACCATCATAACATAACAATTCTTATTTTTATTACAAAGCCGCATGACTTTGGATGCACATTACAAAGGCATTTAAAAAGAGGTGATGCTGATTTACATATTATATATTTCATTGTGTACTGATCAATAAAAAGATTTTTTTTTTAAATTCAATTAAATTAATATATATATTTCTATTTCAGGGATCGTTCTGGATCGGAAAACAACAAATCACGCTCCCGGTCCATATCCCCAAAGAACGGTAAAATGTCACCCGATAGAAATAACGAGAGCATGGAAGACTAAACGGCTTAGATTTATCATAATTTTTAACGTAACAGTTTTTTTTTTTTTGTTGCTTCAGTTTCTCACGAGAAAAGAAAAAAACAACAAATCTTAGGGATAATAGATGTAACTATTATTGGCACCTAAGTTTCTTAACTTTAAATTGACATTTTTCACAGTTACATAATTGTTTTGATTTCAAGATTTACACTTTCTTCTATAAAAAGATTGTCACATTTTAATTGTGTAGTGTAATCTGGAAGTTTTTGCAAATTTCATAAGACAATTTATTAAGGACTTAATATTACAAACAAATACATAAACATAATTTACATTTAATAGATTAATTGTTATCTAATAAATGTATTTTATTTTTGGATTTTGATAATTGCATAATATATTCGTGGAATTTTATTTATATTTAAAATATGGTGTAAAGAAAAAAATAATAAAACCAAAAAAAAAAATCAAAAGCTATAAAATAATAAAACATTTGCTCCTTATAGAAAGAAGTAATGGCCCGGGCTCATAAATCGAAATCAACTAAAGTGGCTTACATTTAAAAGTTGATTGATGATGAATAACAGAAAGGAAGTTACAACAACAAAATAACAAAGTAAAGTCCAGCGTTCTAAAAAATCAATAGCGGTATCTAGAAATTACTTTTTTTATTTTAAACTTCTATTTGTATCTGACAGTATATACATATGTTTAAGGTTCAATAAATATAAATAAAATAACGATGAATTAAAAATAAACTTCAATCTTTTGTCTATGATAATGTACTTCTTTTGATGATCGTTTTTGGAAAAATCAACAACCGCAAAAAATCCAAGATTGATATGAATATTTTTGGAGAAGTGCGGTCAGTGATAAATAACATTATAATGAATAGGGAAAGGATTTTGCTAACTTTGCCTATTGTTTTACGTGATCGTAAGAAAGACTTTATACAAACACGGTTCATGTCCTCCTGATTCAAAATATATGTTCATATTTTATTTTGCCCTTTTTACCCGTTATGTCTTTTGTGTCAATTTTGACTTGCTTGCTTTTTTTATCAAAGATAAACGAAAATATCTTCAAAAAAATTCTATAATTACAAACTGCATTTAGTTTTCCATTTCCAGTTGAGATTATTTCACTTACAAAAACATGATCCTAACACAATCTAAAGCTCACAGAAAACAAATTTGCTTGCCCTCAACATACAAGAAAAAGAGAGAAGGTTGTGTAGACTGTAGATAGAGGTCGAATTCATAAATGTAAAATTCGGTAACACTGCAAAGTTTACTTATCATTTCTGAAGACAAATATTGTCCGTTAGAAGATTTTTCTGCTTTTTTATAATTATTGTTGTTTACTTTTACCAATAACATCAACTTTTTTGAAAAATATACAAAAATCGTCCCATTTATCAAAAAATTATACAGTATTTTTACATTTGTGAATTTGGGGAGAGTTACTATGATCTTTTCTCAATAAAATTTCTTGTCTTTTTTTTGTTTGCTCATAAAAACTAGATCTTTGCATTTCTCTATGAATGATCGTGCATTTCCTTGCAATGCAAATATCAATGAAAATTTGGAAAACTCGAAAGGGCCAATAATTGCAAATAAAGTGTTGAAAAAATTCACTGCTGTTTTTAATCAGTACTATTGTGAGTTTCGCGTGAAAGAAAATTGGCACGGAAAAATTACATTTAACTCCTCCCTTATTGTGAGTTTCGGGCGAAAAAATGTTCACTGTTCGTACAAATTCCGTTATTGGCACTATTGACAGCATTTTTTTTGTGTGAAATATGTCATGTCATTTATAGCAAGAATTTCATTTAATTTCTGTTGGCGAACGAGCCCACACTTGTTGTAAAATGGAGGGTGAAACTCGCAATAGCTTTTAAAAATCCGGGCGAACAAAACATTTTCGGGCGAAATTTTTTCCAGGTGAAACTCACAATAGGGCTGAGTATAAATCGTCATGTTTATATTCTCTTTATTTAATAAATGCCTTTTTTTTGCCTTTTTAAGAATCTTTTAGCCTTTTAAGATTTATTTTAGGTCAGTAAAATCCTTTCCTGATAATGAATAACCAAAAAAAAACATCGATTTGCATGTAGGGATAAGTAAAGGATATTACTGCAGGGGTTGAATCTGCTAAGCTTTGATTTGATTATCAATTATGGTTGATATCGTTTTTAAGATAATTGGATAAATTCTATAGATAGGCGATAGAGAAATCAATCTTCAAAACTACAATTAAAAATTTGATAATAAACTTTCAGCTGCCGATTGCACCCCAGGGCTGACAACCTCACTTGCAGCATGTAGTTTCTTTGATGGGGGTAGGAAAAGAACATCCCAATCGTCAGAAGGCTGTTTTGCAAGACATAAACTGGATTGGAAAATTGGCTGGCTGAAATTGATACGGAGTGGGTGAATTACAAGAACTCAAAATATCAAGAGGCGGCTTACTGAACAATGGGGTGTCAGAATCAGAAGCTGCTAAAGATCTAAACAAAATTGTTAAAATTTACAACAGAGAATTCTCGAACATTAAAAGGACTATAATTTTACGGGTGGTTGTATCGTGTTGATTTTGATTGGAGTGGAGTTCAGCATGGAAAACTACTCAAGTCATTTGCCATATGCTTAGATTAAGTCCAGTTAAGTCATCTCCTGGAGTGCCAGTTTCAGGAAATAAATTATTATTATTATAATTTAAAGCTTTATTCGCCAAATTTTAAAGTTTTGCACATATAGTTCCTTAAAAATAATTAAAAAGTAGATAATACATTAATTAATACATGCATTAAATGATATTTAATTTTTAATATACATATATGATTTTCTTTTTGAACCAATTTTTATTTCAAATCCGTTTTATCCGCAATAAGCCTTCCCCATTTTTATCCATATAGCTCTGTTTTTGGCATCATTATACCAATTGTTGTTGAAAAGGTTCAGATCTACAACCCATCTCTTTTTTGGGCGCCCTCTTGGTCTGCTCTCGTCAAATAAAGTCCATTTATTCACGATTTTTGTCCATCTTCGGTCTGCTGTTCTAGAAATATGTCCTGTCCAGCCATTGTATATGAAAACTATAGTAATATCATGAGAAGCGCCGACTACTGACTGAGTCACGTAGTGTCGAAATCCACCAACTTCTCTCAACACTTTTTGTTGAGGAAACAAATTTGAAAGTTGAGATCTAACTCCCTTACTCCCTTACAATATAACAAAACTTACTCTTTCTAAAAATTAATGTCTACGCTGTCAAAATCATAGAACATGTTGCAAACACTTGCGCCACCAGCCGTACAAATCCAGCGAAAATAAAAACGACTCCGTGATAATACTATAGTTTTCATATACAATGGTCCAGCTCCATTTTCGTCCGCTTTATTACGTCAACTATGTTTGTTCTTCTTATTTCTTCGTTGATTATTCTTTGTATTTGTCGTATGTTCGAAAGATTTCTTTCCATTTTTGTTTGGCAGATTCTCAGTTTTTCTTGATGATTTTGGGTTAGTCATAGGGTTTGCAGCCCGTACGTCAATAGGTAAAATTGTCGAGTCGATTACGTATTTTCTTGTGTCACTGCTTAGGTTCGATTTTAATATTTCGTTCAAACTCTAGAACTGTTTCCATCCATTATTTATTCGTTTATTTATTTCCTTGTCTTCTTGTTTTTCAAACGATTTTATCTGTCCCAAGTATACGTAGTCCTTAAACATAGTCTATTTTGTCATTTTCCAGAAATATATATCTTTTATGTGATTGGTCATTACTTTTGTTTTTGTCAAGTTTAAACATAGTCCATCTTTTTCGCAGGTAACTGAGAGTTGATTCAACATTGACTGTATATGTGTAGCTGAATTCGACACAAGAACAACGTCATCTGTGAAAGTGGAGAATAATGGCGGCGACATAGGATCACCCTGTCTTACTCCTATTTTTATATGGAATTCCCTCCAAGTTTGTCGGTTTTTATATAGAAGTTTTTTTCTCACCCGTCTTTTATGTTTTAGGGGTAGCTGAATCCGAATTTCAACTTTGCTACTTCTACTCCCTATTTCCTTATTGACACGATTAATAATAATAATAATTTTAACTATATGCCTGTAAGACATCAGGTCTTTTAAATGCAATGCACGGCACTAGTTAGAAGGAAAGGAAAGTTTTTTGTTGGCACATTTTTTTTCGTGTGAAATATGTCATGTCATTTACAGCAAGATTCCTACGGAAGTAATCGCTTCACAGCGAAAATCGCAAAAAACCTCAAAGTTTTCTACCTTTTTTTAGTCTTTTGCCAAATAGTCAACAAAATTTACACTTTTTGGATAAAATTATCTTCTACACTTTATAGTACATACAATTTCCTTCAAAAAGTTTTTGTTGAAGAATGAACGGTTTGGCCGCTAGAGTACAGTGAAAAAGACCAAAATTTCGTACTTTTTAGAAAACAGCTGACTCAAAAACTATGCCTATAATTGTAGAAAACCTAAGTTCTGCTTAAACAATATTAAATTCTCTACAAATTTGTCACATTTGGCGTTTTTCTTTTTTAACTCTGAGCAGATCACGAAACTGTCAAACAAAAATTCTATGTTTTTTTTTAGCTCAGACATATCAGAGCTCAAAAAGTGCGTTTCTTTTTTCCATCTGAGCTAGCTCAGAGCTTAATCGATTAGCTCAGAATAAAATGACCGAGCAAATCGAGCGAAACGCTGAGCGAAGCCAACTTCACTTTTTTTCAGTGATTTGACAGACGAAAGAAATACAAAAAATTAAAAATGGATTCCCAGGACAGTCGCCCGTCTAAATCAGGTAAACAAAAATGTATTTTAGTAACGCACCTATGCTCAAATGTGTTTCATAAATAAGTCTGAGGGCTCTGATCATAATCTGCTCAGAGCTCTGCTCTGATCGCTCAGCCTCTGCTCAGAGGCATTCTACACATTTGTTTCATTGTTCAATGAACAATTATGGAGGTTGCATTGAATTTGGGAGCCCCCGGACACCGGGGTCCCGGGGCGGACCGCATACGGGGCGGACCGCATAAGTTTACTTTCTAAACAAATGCTTAATTCTATGGAAAATTAAATAAGGGATGAAAATATTTATTCCAATTAAATGTACTCATTTAAACAACATAAATTGATTTTAATTTTATGAATTGTATATTCTAATAAAATGATATGCGTTAAGAGAAACTTCCATCTACGGCCTACATGGTAGCCGAAAACTTGAAGATATTTTTTTGAAAATTTCTTGCGAAGGAACTAAACATGATAATTAGAAACGGTTTTTTGCTTTTTGTTCATACATCCTTCGATTTTAAAAATCTATATTCGAAAACAAAAAAATATTAAGAAACGCGGTGTTAGACCGTGTATTTCAATTTGTTTTGTCATCACTACGAAATATGTATTAAAAATATTGAGTAAGTTTTTGTTTTGAACTATTACTACGTTAATGTGCTACAAAGACTGGTAATAAACTTTTTCAAAAAATTGTTTTGTTTAAGTTTTGTAAACAAAACTTTTGAAAAAAAAAATTTTACAAAAATTGTCATTTTGAGAGGTTTCCAAAATATTTATGGAAATTCAAATAGTACTTACAGAAACCAACATTAGTTTCATTTTTTCAAAAAAATGGGCTAAGGCTAAAGCCGTTTTTCCCCTGGAGCCTTCAATTATAAACTCAGCAGAGTACTCGTAATAGTTTGAGCTTGATAAAAGCTTCCACCTACCCTGCAAAATACAAAATGCGACAACGCATTGATTTGACATGCGACAGATAGTTTCGTGCTATAGATATCTTGCACAAGTTATGAGAGCTTTGGTGCGTTCATTTATTAACCATAGTTAACTATGGTTAACTATAGTTAACAATGGTCGTTCCTTTATTACAAAATAGTTACGATTTGTAACTATATGACGTCATCACATCGTTCCTAAATTCAGTTTATTAGTGTCAAATAGTTACAATTCGTAACTATTTCCAACTCATCTCCATGATATGAGTTGAAAGTGTTGATCTGTCAAGTCACCTAATGTCAGAAGGTTTGTTTACAAAAAAAATTAAAGAATCAAAACAAACCTTTTTGTGAAGTGAAATAGACTGAAAAAAAATAAAATTAAAAAATTAAAATGGAATTTACTGCAATTGTGAACCAAAAAGGAGAGTATAGTCTTAAAGACAATATGATTCTGTGTGTAACTGCTTCAAATGGTAATATTACCAACAAAATTGTGTATGTTTATTAGTGATTAATTTGTTTTTTTTTTCAGAACAAATATTTGTTGTTTTAACTCCGGAGGTATGTTGCAGTTTAAATATTCCGGAGAATTTTGCTGCCAGCTGCAGTAACAGCCTCAACGTCAGCACTCCAGCTGCCTGCTTGGTTATTCATTTTGATAATAAATTATAAAAAAAAATTTCCAGTGTTCGCTTGACAGATCAACAATATCTAACAACAAATCGTTCCTAAATGAAATGTAACAATTTCCAACTAAATCTAACAATGACACTTCAACAATTTTTTTTGAAATAACAACCATAGTTAACTATGGTTAATAAAGGAACGCACCACTTGTATGGTCTGGTGCTTGTTTTTCGTTTACTCTTGTCCTGGAAACGTAAATTCAAGCAACAAGTACAAAAAATTTCTTTCTTAATAATATTTTGTATTTATTACATTTTTCTTACAATTCACTGAAAATCGAAAAAAAATTCCGCAAACAATTTCTTTCGGAGGATTTCGGAACAATATTTTAAATTTTTCATCCAAAAACGCATTACATCGTATGTCAACGCAAAACACCGGGCTGCATCCAATAATGTCGGAAAAATGTTCCGAACAGCTGTTCGGAAAAATACCTCGAAGCAAAAAGCCTCCGATTCGGAGGAAATCGGAGAATATTTCGTTCTGACGGATACCTCGCTAAGGCCGATTAGCAATTAACATTGTTCTTAAAAAAATATGAGCTTTTTAGTTTTTTATTCCCCTCGGTACACTTTTGGACAATGCACAAGGGGCACTTTTGGACATTTCCTAATGTGCCCGTTTTTATATCACTTTGAACAATCTATTTCGGTAATTTGTGTAAAATTATAGTTTTTCGTTTTATTTGTTTAAATTAATCTCTGCAACATTTGTCAAAAATTATAAGAAAAAGCAGGAAACTGCTCATAATGAAGCCGATTTGCTCAATGCAATGGAACTTTTGTTTTGGATAAAACGATGACACTAAGGTTTAAATTTAGGAGATTTTTGTTTAGTCAAATAGATAGACAGATATATGTTTATTGAACAAAATAATATTTACAATTTGACTTATAACTAGTTAGATACAATGATATACATTTATTGGCACATAGGGGGCCTAATCTTATACTTTGTCTTTAATTTAAAGGATTATAAAATATAAAATACATGTCAAAAAATTAAATCTAAAAATCGGCTGACTTTATTGTCCTCAGGGTGTTTCGTCCCGGTTGTCAAGTTGAGTTTTGGTGGGGGGATGGGTTGGCATTTAGCCGCGGTGATATGTTGACACTGTGTCAGCGTAGAACGAAACTGCTGGCTCGTTGCACGTGATGATGTTGTCAACCAGGATTTCCATCGTACTGAGGTATCTCAGCTCGGGGTGTCGCTGCTGAGTGGCCATCCTTCTCATCAGTTGATTTGGGTGACTGTTAGTGAGTCCTACAAGTTTCTTTGCTTGAAGCAGTAGGTACCTGTCCAGAGGGATGATGCTCGCCTCTGTGTAAAGACGCTCGTTGCTGTGATGTCTCAGTCGCTGCCGATCAAAATGTACAAATGCCAAAATGTCCGGTACAAATCCTTAGAAACTTTCTTTCGAACATTTGAAGTTCCTTCATGGCCGTCTGCGAGATGGAGAACCATACTGGGAAGGAAAAGCTGATTACAGGCCGCAGGAGTTGCATGTACATAAGTATCTTCGTCTTCTCGCTTAGTCCGTTTCTGCGTTTCATCAATGGGTGGAGTCGGTGGAAGTCCCAGTTGGCTTTTTTGAGGACGTTTCGTGAGTGAGGGTTGAACCTTAACAACAAGTTGAAGTGGATGCCTAGGTAATTCACGTTCTTTTTGGCTGCTATTGTAGATCCGTCCGAAAGTTTCAGAACAAGACTTCTGCACTTGGCTGCGCTGCAACTACCTCTACTGGGTCTCCTGAAACACACAAGCTCCGATTTAGAGGTGCCGGATGCCCCATTTCTTGTAGAAGGCGTAGAATCTATTGATGCGGTGCTCAACTTTTCGTAACGCTACCAGAGGAGACATCGAGGCGGCATACGTAAGGGAGTCATCAGCATACAGGAGATTTTCGCATCCAGATGGCAATGGTTGGTCAGATGTCATCAGGCTGTAGAGGAAGGGGCCTAGCTTCGAACCTTGGGCAACTCCGGCTTTGATGTTCTTCACTTGTGATTTGCAGTTGTCCATTTGTACGTAGAATTTTCTGGAAGAAAGAAAAAAGAATTTTTATTAGTGACGGGGGTAAATGTAATACGAGAAGCTTATGGATAAGGGCTTCAATCCATACGCTGTCGAATGCTTTCTCGACATCCAGAAAGCATCCAATGGTGACACGATGGTTGTTGAGCGCTATGGTGATGTCATTGTGGAACTTCAGGAGCGGATGCGAAGTGGAGTGCTTTTCCCTAAAGCCAAACTGCATGTCCGGGATGATGGTGTTTTCGCTGCAAAACCTCTTTAGTCTAGGAAGTAATACTTCTTCCAGTATTTTACTTATGTTGTTCAGAAGCGAGATTGGCCTGTAATTGGACACACGATTGTTAGAGCCTTTCTTCGGGATGGCCACTATCTTAGCTGTTTTCCACCTTTGGGGGAAGTAGCAGTTATTGATGCAGTTGTTCATGATGATAATTAGAAGGATCATCACTGCATGTGGTAGCCTCTTCAGGATTTAGTTTGAGACTCCGTCTGGTCCGGCTGACTTTTTTGGCTTTGAATTCGCGATTATGCCTGCTACCTCCTCCATATTGCAGAGATGTGTGCTATCGGTTGGGTCACTTCCTGGGTTGGAGTCACTAAAAACGACGCTTTCCGGATTTGGCCGCAGGGTTTGCTGAATGGATGCTTCGACTTCGTTCAGAAACGCTGGATCATCAGGTTGATTTGGTGTGAAGTTTTTCTCGAAATATTTGGCGAACATTTCCACTTTGTCCTGTGTTGGTGATACTTCAGTATTGTTGTGAATTAGGATTTCCGGAATTGGGGCCTGTTTTCCAACGATTTTATTAATGTTCTTGAAAGCTTCTGATCCTGGCTTGATTGCTTGTAGCCTCTTCTGGAACTGGATGTTGTTATGATGCTGCACAGAGTTTCGGAACATGACGTTGACACATTGCAACTCGCTCCAAACCGTCCGGTAGTTGCTGTTGGTGGTGTTCAGCTCTCACGGATGAATCCTTTGGAGCCGCTTCTGTATGTACACGGGAAGATGTTGGTACCTATCCCTTGACGTCATAGGCCGCTTTTGGTGTTTAGTCAAATGTGTTGCTTCTTTCTGTGCTGTGACGGTGTTCACATAACACATTCCCACTTCAAGGTTAGAAAAAGAGGAAAGGCAGAATATCTTTAAATTTTTTAAAAATGTGTTGATTTTTTTCGTATTCAATTTCGATTTTTAGTTTTTGTTTTGCTTGTTTATTGTTTATTTACTTAATTTTGCGAAAACATTTTTCATAGAAATCAGTAAAAATATTCTGATTCTCAATTCGACAGATAAAATCCAAACGAATGCAAAACCGAATTTGAACAAGGAAAACAATAACAACAAACCGAAATTGTATATTAAATTAGACCGAAAATCAGAACAGAGGCATGAAATTCAAACATTAAACATGGAATTACATATAAAACTCAATTCTATATTTTATTTATTTTTGATTTGATGTTGTTTTGAAATTTTTTTTGTTAAATAAATCACCCCTATTACGATTGTCGTTTCACTTAAACGACAGTAAAACGACAAGGTTCTAGAGGCGACAGTTGGCGTTTTAATAAACCCAAATCTTCGATATTCTCTCGAATCTCCAACCATCTCATCATTGTGACGAAATTAGTTTTAATAAAATATCAGTTGCCGCCTCCAGGGACGTGTCGTTTTACTGTCGTTTTAGTGACACGACAAACGTAATAAGGGTGAAAATGTACATAAAAACTACTTAAAAGCGTTTTAATGAGACATGTCCAAAACTGCCGCATGGTTGTCCAAAAGTGCCTCCCTGAGGGTCAGATTGGGGCACTTTTAAAGAGTTTATAAAAATGAAAAAAAAAAATAAATAAATTATAATTATATGTATATATACACTTGGATATCACATTGAAAGTTTAACAAGCAACAATTATTTTCAAGATTCGAAAGGATAATCCGCTTTTTAAGAGATCAAGAGCGATTTTTGTAAAATGTCCTAAGGTGCCCCCTCTCCCCTACTGTTGTTCTTGGCTGTAGAAGCATTCTTTTTTATTTTTTTTTTTATGTGTATTTATTCGATATTGTTGCTTTCATTCATAAAATTAAACATTTCCATGAACTAAATATCTGTCTCTTTTTTGATTTAGTCGTGATGCTGATAATGGGATGTTGAATTCCGAAATGTATTCAAGGTACTCCTTAATAAGGTCTTTTATTATTCGTTCCGTATGTAAGTAAATTGTGTTTATAAATTAAAAAATATGTGAAATCAATGTGTTCGGCCTTATATTTAATTTAAGTGTTGAACATATTCAGTTCTATTGTGAGTTCCGCGTGAAAGAAAATTCGCCCGGAAAAATTACATTTCACTCTTCCCTTATTGTGAGTTTCGGGCGAAAAGATTTCCATTTAATTTTTGGTGACGAACGAGGCCACACTTGTTGTAAATTGGAGTGTGAAACTCACAATAGCTTTTAACAATCTGGGGGAACAAAACATTTTCGGGCGAAATGTTTTGCGGGAGAAACTCCGATTGATTTTGTTTTTATTTTATAGTATTGAAAAAAGTTAGATTTTAATTTCTGTCATAGGTTATTTTATTTTTAAGTTTGATATCTTAGACGAACAAAAAAGCTTCATTACTTTGTTTCAGAAAAAAAAGCGTCGGAGGAGTCAGTCCAAAGACGTCATTGAATTATCTTCCTGAACGTCTCAGAATTTTAATTTTCAATACAACAAAGAAAGGAATGAAATTTAAACAAGCATATAAAACGTTATTCCATCTTTTTATGTTCGGGTATACATTGACAATCATATTTTTCATTTAAAAATTATTTACTCTGTCGAATGTTTTACTACTAAAAATTAAACCGTTAAAAGCAAGTGTTTCTTCAAATTGTTATTATTTATTTATTAAAATTATTAATAATTATGGTAAATACATACAAATAAATTTCCATGTTCTTCTGTATTCAATATCGCACGCAAATCTCAAGGCTGACCTTGAGAGTTTTAGTTATTTATTATTGTTTTGCTTAAGACAAATCAATATTTTATTTTAATTTCGTTTATTGTTTTAATTATTTTGTGTAAACTACTTTAATAGCTTTTTTATACAAAACAATAGTATCGTTATATATAATTTATAAGGATCCATTTGCCAAAATAAAATCACCAATTTAATGCAAATTTAACTCAATTTAGTGTTTAATTTTAGATAGAAAAAATCGTCAACAAAAACATAAAAAAAAAATATAAACGATAATATGTAATTTTAAATTTAAAAAAAGGAAAATATGTAATTTTAAATCAATTTGAAACTACTTAAGAATTTAATAATAGTTTCCATAGCCGCTCCATTGACCATATCCACTATAACCTGACCCGTATTGCCAGTGATTGTAATAGCCATCATACTGCTGTTGCGGGTATGCTTGACCACCTTGGCCATAATAACTAGAGGTTGTACCTGATCCATAATTATAGTTCGCACTATTGGTGTTATTGTACGAGGTTGGTGCTTGAGCTTGATTTGAGAGGGCACCAGTTTCTTTACTACTAGAAGAAGAAGACTTCTTGTTTGGACTATTTTCACTGAAGTAAAAAAATAAGATTTATTTTAAGTTTAAATAAAGGAAAAAAGATAAAATTTTAGTGCAGCATACCTCTTTTTCTTAGCTTCGTTAACTTTATTGAGAGCAACCTGTAGAGCTCTTTGTGCTTCGAGAAGACCGCTTGCCTTGCTACCAAAGTCCTCCAAAAACTCCACTTTCCTCTGAGCGAACAGCACCCTTTGCTCCAACTCGACATTCTCTCGGGCCATAAATTTGTCCATAATTGAAACGACTTCTTTTTCATCAACAGTCGTTCTTTGCAGTGCAACATCGATCATCTGAAGGGCTACCCTTGTATTAGCCGGATCCTTTTCTAATGCTTGTTCTAACACTTTAATGGCGCCATCTAATTCTCCGCAAATCTTATTGCAAAATCTGGCATATTTAATTGCTAAGCTACCAGCAATGTTCTTATTTTTAGCTGTTTCAATATAGTGCTCGTAGAGTTGCTTGCATTTCTCAAAGTCACCACGACGTCTTTCGACATTTATTCGCCGATATGCTATCTGTAATAGATTCGGACAAATTTTCTCCAAATCAATCAGGATTTGTGCTGCTTTTTCAAATTCGTCGTGGCACTCTTCGAAAGCCGACCACATTAGATGCAAACTTGGCTTGTCCGGATGGTGAATGGTACAAGCGCGATGGTAGGCGTCTCTTGTAATCGGTATCAATTCGGGATCACTTTGTGCCTCCAGATAGCGGATAAGTTTGAGCCAAAACTCATCGTAGAGTGCGCAGGCGATGAGGCAACGTTCAAATAGAATCAATATTCTTTTTTGGTCACCTTTTTCAATTTCAAAATCAAGATAGTCCTTCCAGTTCTTCAACTGGCATCGCTCAAGTGGTTTCACATGGAAATAGGGTCGTTTGATGCCTTCCTCAAATGTCCAACGAGCCGTCACAGCTGATACTGTAGACTTGTGGAGTTTTCTTCGAATCGATATGATCTTATCTTTGATAGCGGCCATTTCTTCGGCTGTGCGAACATGATCGTCAGCTTCATCGACTGAATCTTCGGATTCTTTAATAGCAGCATTATCTTCTGGCCCTGCGCCAGGTATTTCATTATCAATGTGTTGTTGCTTACTGTTTTCTTTTGAAGCTTTTAAAGCTTCGCGTACTTCATCGCGTAGTTTCTTGAACTCTTCTATAGTTACTGTTGCAGTTGCAGGATGGTTATTGATTAGGTCTTGGAAACTAGCAAAGAAATTTGATTAATACAAAATACTGTCATCTTAGTCTATTGTACTTACTTTCCAAAATGTCCATTGTAACCTTGTGTTGGAATGCCTAGGAGTCGATCATAAATTTTTGTCACATTTTGAAAGCGTTTTCCGTCTGTTTCCCATTTAATGTATGCATCCCAAAGTTTGTCCGATCGGAATTCTAGCCCGCATGCATTTATTGCTCGTTCAAATTGCGATCGGATGAATTCGGAGTTATCACCTTGAGTGGCTTTCACATGGGTCAAATAATGAATCCAGAGATCGACGGATAGTGGTATCGCTTTAAGGCCACGTTCAAACACCTATTTTGCGATCAGAATACGTTTGTTTTTGTTTGTTTCATGTGGAGAAAGATATAGGCAACAAAAAAAAAAGAACAAAGAAGAAAAGAAATAGGAAAATTGTGCCAAGTTTAGTTTTACCAAATGAAATTCAAAGCATACTTAGCTTTTGTGGAGTTGCTTTTATTTATTTTAGGTGGTGGGAGAATGTGATAAAATTGAGAAGAAGAATTACGAAGATGTATTTTTTTTTTGTATTCTTAATGGACACAAGGACAAAAACTACAAATATAATGTTGTTGCTCGTCAACGGATTGTGTTGCAAGACAAAACAACATACAAATTGAATTCAATCATTTTCTGAGAAGTTCTAAAAAAAAAAACAAACTCAAATTCAAAGAAAATGCGAAAAAAATGAGTATCCGGTCGGCCACCAGTGCACAATTACATTCATATTGGCATTTGAATGTTTGCATTTTGTGCTTTACATCTGACTACATCAGTAGGGTAACGAATTATATTTGCTATGCTGTATTTGATTCCCAAAATCGTCTATCGTCTAGGTAAAACAGCGACATTAAATGTAAAGTGCAGTTGCCTCTCTTGGAAAGTAAAGATTGTTGAGTTGCATGGTACTTACAGGCACTTTAGCTGCTTAATTTAAAATAATTTCAATTTTAAAGAACTAATAAATTAAGAGTGAAAAGTTTTAGACTTTTTCATGTTTGTGTTAAGCTGCGTTGAAGTTTAACGTTATTTTAAAACTAACAGTTATGAGAAATTCTCATATTTCCCAACTGGAAAACAACTAAATTGTACAATTTGAAGAGATGTCTTCTGTAAGACACGTTTTTTGTCTTCGATTTTTTTTTTTATTTTCAATTTAAAAATATTAAATTCAATAATAAATGTATCGTTCATTAATATGTGTGAGGGAAAAGAACTTAAAACCATTAAAAAGATCCTTTCCCTAATCATATTATAGTATGAAGCTATGAAGTCTAATTTGCATAGTATAAACAAAAGGATAAGGCGTACTGGTGGGGGAGAGTCCCCGGTCCCCAAATATCGTCAAGACATCTGCATCTTCGATTTTCTTATTTAAGCAATAGGCCTTTCCTAGAAAGGGTGTCTATTTCTATCTGAACTTAATACAAATTGCGTCTTGACAAGGCCCTCACTGTCAACTGAAGAGTCTAAGTGAGAACGCCGGAACGAAACGCCAATTTGTAAGGACTAAAGGCCGTAAAAAGGTATTTTGAATCAATATTTCTATTTATCTCTATTTTGGCCGGCTCCGATATTAAATATTGCCGAAAGAGAAAATTTTTTTTTTTACAGGTTTTCTATTTCAATATCAACATAACCAAGGTATTCCTATTCTTACTTCAAGAAAAATACAAACCAGGCATTGTTATGTGCTTGCATAGTTTTTATATAAAGAACACGGTGTATTTAGTAAAAAAGGAAAAAATATATAGCAAAGATTGAACTAAATTTTGAAGAAGACTTATAACTTTCAGAAATCGTTGAAAAAAATTACGTCCCCTCTATTCAAACGGGAATATCTCGAAAATCTAACGTTATGCAACAATTCTGATTTAAAACCTTCAACGAAGTATAGGCTGGTTAAAAGGAGAAAAATTGTGCCGACTAGTGTTATAAATTGTTGTTAAATTTTTAAAAATTGATTGTTCATTCAGGTATAATAAAAAGTCATCAATTGTTTGATTGTGCTTAGTAAAACGTATAAGTATAAATTTTACTTTGGATATTATTTGTTTATACACGATTTTAAATATAAAATCGATCACTTTAAATTATTTTTTCATCAACATGCATTGATATAATTAATGTATACAATTTTTTTTAACTTCCCATGGGAAGTTATTGTAATTGGTGCGATTTGTCGAATTGAAAATTTTGACATATCTCCACATTTTGAGGTCTCTTGAATCAGAATCCGTCGTTTTTAGCAATATGTCTGTATGTGTGTATGTACGAACGTTCGGGGTACTTTTTTCGTCCACCAAATCTCGAGAACGCATAAAGATATCGACCTCGGATAAATTTTATTTTACAGATAATATTGCCATAACGTGCTGAAAAGGTTTTCTAACAAATTCAATAAACCGTTTTTTTTTTACTACAGCAATTTAAAAAGGAGCTGTAAAGTGTCATTTATCTCGAATATCTCGAGAATGATTCACTTCAGACTAACTTTATTTTACACATAATTACACAATACCAAATTGGTAAATATTAAACAAAAAATCAACAGCATTTTTTTTATTAACCTAAGAAAAACAGTTGAAAAATAATTTTCGTCTCAAATACTTCATGAACAAAAAAGATTCCGAACCCAGTCTATTTTTTTTTTAAATTCAATAGACAGTTTTTTTTAGAACAAAAAAACTGGAAAACAAACTATTCAAAATTCTAAACAAATGTTTTTCATCTCAAATATTTAAAAAACAATCATATTGATTACAAATTTTTACAAAAAGATATATAGCTATACCATCTAAATGTTGTGTAATTTTGAGATTTTTAAAACCACCCCTTAAAAAGCTAATAATCAAAACTTTTCAAAAATGTTTTAATTCGAAAAATTCTTCACTGAAAATCGCTTCAAAATCGAAATTTCGCGTATGACACTTAATTTGCCTTTTTATGTTCTTTGAAACTATGTCTTTTTTTTTTAAAGTACACTCCCATGATTTTTAGTTTATTTTTAGCCAATAATCTGTTTTGAAATAATTGGCTTAAATAATTAATACCACGAAGAGTTAGGAAAAAAAGTTTAATGAGTAAGATTCTTAGAATTTTGTAATCTATTTACAAAAAAATTACTATTAAAACTATATGTAGCTAAAGTACAAAATATAGGTAATGTCACATTTTGCCCTGTTCTCTATATATATACCTACCTAAATAATATAGACTCTACCACCCACCACTTAGGTAAATATGTACATATGCAATGGTTTTCAAGTGCACCAATGGGAAGTTACTAGTGTGGGTCGACCCCAGACTCATTTTTTTTATCAAAATTCTGAAAAACGAAGAGATAAGAATCGCTACTTTAATTTAGTAATATTATACATAAAACGTTTCTAACTTCAAACAAAAAGGCCACTTTGGCGGTTTTGCCCCACAGAAATGTATAAATGTTACATCACAAATATGTACATTGGAGAAAGAAGTTAAAATTGAAGTTTAGTGGCGGAACAGCTGTGAGTCTTATGAATAATGATTTTTCTCCATTGAACGTCCGGAATCAAAAAGAACTCTTCTGAAACAATTCCATGGGCACACAAAATACGCTTCTGACGATTCTGAGAAGAGAAATTCGATTCTAAAATTGTTGTCAGAATACATTCAAACGCAAACGTCACAACAAACTGAAATGTACTTCTTTTTTTATTAACTTTCCATTTTAATTAATTTTACATTGTTCAATAAACAAATCAGGAACAAATCAAATACAAAAAAATTATTTTCAGGTTCGGAGTACACTCTTGTTTTACATTTCACTTTTTGTGTGGCAGCAAATAATTTCTATTTGACGATTCACTAATACATATACCAAACCTAGGAATTGAGTAGAAGCAACTTGGACTGTTGCAATGGATTTTAGAATGAGTGAAACCAATGGAAAACGGCAATACATATCCCAAAATTATTCCCGTGTGCGTGTTTGCGCAGGAATGGAGATCCTGATAATATTATTCCATGTTCAAACTGCTAAGATGAGAAACACTTCTCATGAAGTTTCTACCAGTTCCTCACAAGAGGCAGTAGCTATGCAAAATATTTTTCTTTTTAAATGAAACAGGATGGGGATCGATACCCATAACACTTACGTTACTGTCCAACGAGCACCCACTCAGGCTCAGGCTCATTTAATCATGCAGACTCACCTAAATCGTAGATGTGATGAACTTAGTTCATTCTCCCTTGTATCAACATATTTATGGTCATCATGCAAGAAAACGGATACCATATTATCTTTAAACAAACCTAGTCCTCAACAAACGTTTAAAATATGTATATTGAACAAAATTATTAAAAAGATCAATTTCCTTTATTGACTACAAAAATTAAAAATTTTACAATAAAAACACGAAATTTAATTTTTCAAAGCGTAACGTATTTTTATTTGCAAAATTTAAAAAATCGAATGCATTTCGAACTGACATGCAGCTCATCATCAGCGAAACCTTTATTAACACTAAAACAAAATAACAAGAAAAAACAAAAAAACCCAATAAATGGGTATGTAAACAAAAAAAACACAAACAATTCAATAAAAAGTTAACGTTAAAATTATTGTGGTTTAAGTTAATGAGAATAAGGGAGACAGAATGTTCCCATTATCACTATTCATTACATTCTTAGCTTTGTAAATTAATAAAGACTCAAATGCATCAAGCTTTCTTTCATTTTGCACGCTCTTTAACAACCGGACGCTCTCTTCAAAGGGGCCGATGTGGTGTGGTGGTTCGTTGTTATCGCACGACGCGAAGATATGAGCAGCAACTGATGATCGATTCATTTGTTTATGTTTTAAGCAGCTGATGTGTTCTTTGAATCTTGTTTTTATACTCCTCTTCGTCTGGCCTATATATTTTTTGTTGCAGTCTCTACGGCTGATTTCATATATGCCGCTTTTCTCACTTGTTGGTGTGACATCTTTGGTTGAACCGAGAACGTTTTTCAGCTTGCCGTTGTTGTTGTAAGCGATGTGAATGTTTTCTTTCTCCAGGGTCTTCCGCAGTTGATTTGTGATTGCTGGTATGTATGAAAATGATGTACGAAATTTGTTGGCGGAGTAATTTTGGCTAAAAAGTGTGTTTTTACGTAATCGGTTTGACTGTTTTTTCACAATATTTTCCACAACCGTCTTGTCAAAACCATTAACATCAGCCAAATGAACAATGAAATCAAATTCTTTTTTGAAACTACCAACTCAAAGGGGGAGCTTACACAATCTGTGTGCCATTGAATAAAAAGCGGCTATTTTATGTTGGTACGAGCAAAAAGAGTCTTTCGTTATGTAGCGATCAGTTGAGGTATTTTTCCGGAATACGTCAAACTCTATTTTCTTGTTGTGTTTTTTACATAAAACGTCTAAAAACGGGATGGAATTTTTGTCGTCCTCTTCCTCATAAGTAAACTTGATGGTGTCATATCTGTTGTTTAGTATATTTAGAGTTGTTAGTTATATTTAGACGGTTGTGGAAAATATTGTCAAAAACAGTCAAACCGATTACGTAAAAATGAAATATCCACACTTTTTAGCCAAAATTACTCCGCCAACAAATTTCGTACATCATTTTCATACATACCAGCAATCACAAATCAACTGCGGAAGACCTTGGAGAAAGAAAACATTCACATCGCTTACAACAACAACGGCAAGCTGAAAAACGTTCTCGGTTCAACCAAAGATGTCACACCAACAAGTGAGAAAAGCGGCATATATGTAATCAGCTGTAGAGACTGCAACAAAAAATATATAGGCCAGACGAAGCGGAGTATAAAAACAAGATTCAAAGAACACATCAGCTGCATAAAACATAAACAAATGAATCGATCATCAGTTGCTGCTCATATCTTTGCGTCGTGCGATAACAACGAACCACCACACCACATCGGCCCCTTTAAAGGAGAGAGCGTCCGATTGTTAAAGAGCGTGCAAAATGAAAGAAAGCTTGATGCATTTGAGTCTCTATTAATTTACAAAGCTAAGAATGTAATGAATAGTGATAATGGGAACATTCTGTCTCCCTTATTCTCATTAACTTAAACCCCAATAATTTTAACGTTAACTATTTTATTGAATTGTTTGTGTTTTTTTTGTTTACATACCCATTTATTGGTTTTTTTTTTGTTTTTTCTTGTTATTTTGTTTTAGTGTTAATCGAGGTTTCGCTGATGATGAGCTGCATGTCAGTTCGAAATGCATTCGATTTTTTTAAATTTTGCAATTAAAAATACGTTACGCTTTGAAAAATTAAATTTCGTGTTTTTATTGTAAAATTTTTAATTTTTGTAGTCAATAAAGGAAATTGATCTTTTTAATAATTTTGTAAATTTCGACTACAACATCGGTTCGCTACTTTTAAATATTAAATTTTAAAAAAGAGCTTTAAAGGAGAATGGGCATTTTAGTATACCTATTGCCCACGAATGAGATAAATATCGTTGGGAAGCTTAGCCCTAGTACATTATTTTTTTTGTATGTACACAGAGCTGTAAACCATGGGCTTCAGGCAATATATGGTAACAAAGATTGCAATTAGAGTAAAAATTAAAAAAAAAGTTTTCCATTGAAATGACAGTATTGGTCACTTTCTATGAACTGAATAGACCCCTAAATAAGGGAACTTTTATACGAATGGCCAATAATAGCGAAAAACATAATGGTTAAAGAAAAATTCACTTAACAGTGAAAATTCTGCTTTTTTTATTCGATTTAGCGAATTAAATGAATGGGAATAATTGTGCGTCTAGTGCCCACAAATGAGTTATACAACGATGGAAAGCTTAGTTCAAGAGCATCATTTTTTAAAAGGGACACAGAACAGTAAACCATGGGGTTTAGTCAGTATATTTCAAAATAAAAAAAAACAATTCGTCATTGTTTATTCGAATTTGCAAAGTGTTTTTGTAATTTGTTGGTCGCTTATTTTAGCCACCTCCCATTGTTTAGGTAAAAAAAAAGAAAAGAAATACTCGTACGTTGGTACGCTCCATAGTACCTAATTATTTTCATAGCTCTCATTTCTGGGCACTAGGTAGACCAGATCCAAAATATTTTTGCCCATTGTCCTTTGTTTTTATGTTCTCTTGTCTGTCAAAACAAGTATCGAATTTTATCTTCTTTCATAATAATTGTGTCCCTATCTTAAACCAATTAACTAGCCATTTATAGCCTCCTATGAGAATAAACTTCTATTTTGCATTCTCATATAATAGAATTCAACTTGTATCGTCCCATGTAATATCTTGCAACACACGCGCCGGATTTGGCCTCCTAAACCTGTTGTAGTAAGAAACCATTTATTTTTAACAAATAGTATTTGATATTAGGTGACAAATAGATTATAAATAATATTTCATTTTTAATACCATTTCGTACTTACGCCTGGGTAAATATATATATATATTTCTAAACTCACACTATAGGAATCATAATACCACGAGAAAAACAAATACAATGCAATACATCATAAGTAATATTTACTAAAATTTCAAACTATATAAACATCACTTTCAACCAAGAACTAGACAATTTCTTTTTTTTTTAATAAAAAAAGCATGAATGATGGTTGTTAAAAAAAAAAGAACTGAGAACTTTTAACGAAACTGATTTGAACGTTTGTGTGTTTGTAGAAACGATTATAATGTATATATATGAGACAAAAAATGGAAAGTAGTATTTCTTTATTGAACTAATTTTATGTAGCATAGAATTTCTTTTGGTAAATAACAATACGTTTTTTATATTTCATGTCGTAGCCCATCATCAATGGCGCATTTGAGTCAAATTGGCTGTTTGTTTTATAAATGAGCACAGTTTTTTTTTATATAAGATCATTTTCATCCTGCATTATCGAATATAAAATCAGTCTCAATCCCAACATTGATGATGTGCTGCTTGCTATACAACAAAATAATAAATTTCACATATTTCAAAATAACAGTATTCAGGAAATGTTTAAGGACAACAACAAGTATGTAGTCGTCGAGGAGGAACAGAGGAAGCTCGACTGCACAAATACAACAGCAACAAGTGCCCATGAACGTAGGCTGTTGGAAATTATAGATTATTGTAGTATCTGATTGCAATTCATTAGCGTATTAGGATTAGGAATTCTTTAAATTTTCTTTGTTATAAAAAAGAATTATTCGCGAAAGCTAACTTGATTAGCTATAAAATAAAATAATGAGGATTTCATTGAAGTTGAAGTGGTTTCATTAATTTTTGTTTCTAATCTCGTACAAATAACATTAGAACATAGAAAACAACGCGTCCTGAACAGAATTCAAGAATCTCATTTTAAAGTTCATTTTTACTCACCTCGTTACAATTGGCTTTGACTCCTTTGCGTTTTTCATAGTCAGCATACTTGCGCCAGTAGCCATAGCAATAAGGATAATGCGATAGAAAAGCATCGTAAGCTTCTCGGGCAGCTTCTATATCAGTCTGAAAATAGGATTTGTAATTGAAGAATAATTATCTTGAAATACAAATTGTCGAACTTAGCGTTAGCCTAATCATATATTTTTCCAGACATACATATAACTCTACAGGTACAAACATACTTCTAGTTTTTAATTGCTATTTCAGCTGAATAAATTGAAATAAATAAGGCTGCGATAGTGAAATGAAATGAGAAAGCGCTGTCTAATTTTCACTACTGATCCAAAATTTGTTCGCTGTTCGGAAGAATACCTTGATGAGTTTTTCGTTGCGACGGATACCTGAATAGGGGGATGACATTAGAATACATATAATAGCGGTAAAGCAAAGCACCCACACTGGCTCGATGTGACAGTGTCTCCCCGTTAATGTCATAAACAAACGAAAAGTTACTTTCCGAACACTCAAATTTTATGAATCATCTTTTTCTTCTTTTTATTCATACTTCACCAAATGTCAGTTTAACTTAAGTGAGGCGCGCCCAAAGGCACTCTTCGAATTTGAAAGCAACCGTTAAACTAAACGGAATTAAATAAAGACATAGTCGACCAAAACGGAGTTTAATAATGGTGTTTTTGTTTTTGATGCGTCATAAGCCTTTCTGTGACCAAAGTTTAATCCATGTTAAATGAGTAGACAAACTGGTCGCTAGCTCAAGTCATGAGTATTATTTCATAATATAAGGTACTCTGCACACCAAAGGCTTATGACTCGCTCATGTGAAAATTTTGTACAACTTGTTTTCGAATTTTTTTGCCCGCAAAAGTTAAACAAAACAATAATATTATGAATGTCCAAAACTACATGGAAGAGTTGAACTACATAATGCCGCCAAACTAATAACAAGAATGGTCGAAAAAGCAAATTAAAATAATTAAATGAATAAGCTTAACAAAACTAAAAAACACTTAAAGAGAAGAAAAGTGGCGATTAAAAATTAACTTTTCACCTTCAATAACAAATAAGGTCACCAAAGTCTTGGAGTAACAAAATATACAATTAGTTTGTTCATCCGACGGAAAACTCAAATCGAAACGAAAGACAGAACAGAAAATAATAAAAAGCAAGGTTTTTACAAAATTGCATGCAATGACAAGGTTAAAGACCTAATAAATCTGCGGTGGTCCACACAATCTATAGGTAATCAAACATTTAAGCGACGAAAGATTTTTGGACGTATATGAAAGATTGTACACGCACAGAAACAACAACATTTTGATGAATACCATGGATACACTGATCAAGTCATCTTCAACATCATGAGAAGAAAGAATTAAGCTAAATATTCTTAAGTTTAAAAATAGCAGAGTTCTGCTAAATAAATTAAACTAAATGTGTGTTTGAGTTAGTTAATTGTTCTTCTTTCTCACCCTTTTTAGTAATCATTTAACAGATTTTAAAATAATTATGTTGGATATTTTGTCAATAAAAAGACGTGCGGAGGATGGCATGTAAGATGCCGAAATGCATCCAAAATTGACGTTTCTTTTTATTATTTATTATTTTTATTTTTTTTTTCGATAATTTTAATGAAATAATAAGACGCGCGCAAAAATAAAGTGAAGTCAATAGGGCTTTTGACTAAATTTTTAAATTATGTACTTCTAAAAAAAACTGGTGGCCAAATCAGCGATAATGAAAATTGAGGTATGAATGAACAAAACAGCAAAAGTTTTTTATGTCGATTTCCATTGGACGTTAATAACAAATTTACATCTTTTATTAATAAGGGTACTCATGCAATAAGATAAATTTCCGCCTTGCAAGAAGATATAACTTTCTGCAAGACGTTTCCATGAACGACCTCTTAAAATTTTGTGAAAATCGATCGGTTGTTTGCTAAATATTTCTAACAAAAAAGTTCATTTAAATACTCATGCAATTTTGTTTTAATTATATATGTACGTATTTCAGATTTAAATATACAGAGAATAAGACAAACAAGAAAATAGAAAAAAGTTAAATTACATATTTAACGTCACATACGGGTTCCAAGTTTTTTGCTTTCAGCTTTTAAATAAGTGAGACAAAATTATGTGTTCTGCAAAATATTTTTCCAATACGAATTTTGACAATTAATTTCTGAGGTTTATACGGGATTTCCGCCCTTTATATGTTTTATGGTCGGAAACAGCTTTTTATGAAATAATAATACTTGAATTAGGATTCTTTAAATTGGTATAATAGGAACACCAAACTTCGGTTCTAAAAAGTCTTACTACATGACGTAGGAAGCAAATAGTCCTCAAAAAAAATAAAAACTTGCGAGGCTAGACCCCGAAAAAAAATCTCAATTGTCTGTTTATTCAATCTGAATATTCAATTAGAACGGCGTTAATAAAGTTTTTATACTGCAATTCTGTTGTATTCTAAGTTTATAATTGTATCAATATAGAATCGAACAAAATAAAGGATTTTAACTATATATCTACTGCAATTATGTTGTTTATTTTGTGTTCATAAAAGTTTTGAAGTTACGTTACTGTAGAACTACCGAAAATATTTTACAAATATGAACTCAGTCTCACAGTACACGTTCTAAGGTATTATCAGGCGCAGCTTGTAAATTTCAATATGGCTCCCCCTTGTGTACAGTAAACAAAAACAAATTTCTCAATTATTTTACTATTGATTTTGACAACATGCGTAGAACTGAACAAAAATGAAAACGCTAGTGATATTACCTGTAATACATGTATCTTGCTCAGTCTTACTTATGTCGTTTTGGATTGGATTTCGGAACAGTAATACTCCTTTTTGATTCCAATCGAATTATTTTCTATTGGTCCGAAAATAATTTGTGAAATATTTATGTGTGCGTGGGTAAATTGTCTGATATTTATGTATATTTTGCACGTTCAGCCGAGTAAAACTTATTTGACAAATAATTCGATGAAATTGTTTATATGTATGTATGTGTGTGTTCCGGGTCTACTTCGTTATTAATTCCAGAACAGAAGAATCCTCCCAAAACATTACTCGGAGCAGCCAATCCAATAATTTTGAAGTAAGCGGAGTCAAAAAGGAGTAACTCCGAACCTCCAACCGAAAACGACTCAATTTTGAAAGGAAGAATAACAAAGGCTTTTATGTAATTTGTTGGTTGGGTATAGGCAGCTGTCGAACTCCAAGAAGCTTAAATATACATTTCATTCTTGTCTTATTAAGACAACGGAAAAGGCTTATAGTTAAATCAAAAGTGATTTCCAACTACATATTAACTCATTACTAAAATGTATCGAAGGATATTATTGTTTGTTCGTATTCATTTTTAGTTGGGAGAGCAATGCAATAATTAGGTTGCAAATAAAATCTTACACGAAGTGCAACAACAATAACACATGATCAACTAATTTACCCATTTTCTGCAGTCAAATATGACTTGCAAGGAATGCTTTGGAACATACAAAAAAAGAGCTTTATTATGAAAGCTATAACTGATAACTAGTTATAGCTTTCAATGACATCAATCATTTAAACACAAATCACTTTAAAGGTGGTATATTTTTTAAACAAAACGGCAATCATACAAAACCCAACATTTAGATTAGAGATGATCATTGAAAGAAATACTGACGCGAAAAGAACAGGGAGAGAAAACAATACAACAGTATGTCAACTGTTCATTGAAAACAATTTTCAAATAAAAAAGTTTTTTTCAAATAAAAATGAACATATTAAGACTCAGCACCACACAAAGAAGCCTGATGATCGAATTGGCACTCGTGAAATAGCTATAACTTCAGCCAAATAACTTGGTGGTAGAACACTTTAGTTGTTGTTTCATTCAAAATTTTCAACAATTTTCATTAATGAAAAAATAAGTGGTTTTATAAGAAAGTGGTTAAGTAAATAAATTATTTGTTTGACAACAAAAATTATAGCCGTGTTTTTTGAAAAAGAGTGTATAGCCACTCAGCAAATTTTTAACACTGAAAACGCAAACAAAATTCTTTATAATAATTTGTTTTGATATTGTTTTGCGTATAAAATGTTTGCTGAGTTGCTATACACTCTCTCAAAAAATACGGCTTATATCGCCTAAGCCAATTTGTTGCGTATCGTTTTGTTGGAGAGCTTTTGCTTCTGTCAAGAAATGCCCCCAAGAAAATAAGAGTGACAATAGTGTTATACAACCTTCTCTTTACTTCTTATGCATGTAAATGTCATCCTATGTAACAGCTCTCTCTCTCGATTATGAGAAATCTTTAACCCGACAGAGAAGAACTTAGTTTTGGATCATGAAACATGAACCCGAAAAAATGCAGGATGTCGTATTATTGTTTTGATGCTTGTTGTATTTTTGGTGATTTTATAGTATATTACTGATTAACAAAATAAGGCGTAGTAAAAAATCATACAAAAAGGGATGCCGTAAGTGATTGCGCATTATTTCCGCAGTAATGCGTTTGTGAATTTGCAGCAGTATTATTTATTAATTCTGTGCACAATATTATTCATATCATAACGTTTTCGACTCACCTCTTGGTCGACATACTGCAAGAGATATGTCCAACCTGTAAAATCAGCTGCATCATCTTTCACAACTTTCCAATATTTTTCAAGATCTGGTAGTTTTTTCTTCTCCTTTTCTTTTTTCTTCTCCTTTTCATTTACTTCTTCAGCTAAGTTTTTTTTTTTCAAATTAAAACAATTTTCTTTAAAATAACAAATGAACATACCTTCTCCATCGACTTTAACCTTCTTCTCAACTGGTCCATCATTACTTTCACTGGTTGGACTTCCTGGATTATATTCCTCTCCGGTTTTATCTTCGTTTGCCTTTCTTTTATTTGCTGGCGTTTCCGACTTCTTTGTAGTACTACTGCCATTCGCTGGTAGTTCATCTTCCGACACAACCTCCGTATCGGCTGGTAATTCAGCTCTCTGCGGCGCTGGGAGCTCTTCATCGGATACCTCTTCAGCATCATTGACCTCTGGTTTTGTAGGCATAGGAAGCTCATCTTCTGATACCATTTCAGTATTAACCAAAGTAGCATCACTGCTATTGTTCTGCGTGTCTTCGGCTATTGCTGGTTCTGATATACTATCTTCATCATCGTCCTGGACTGGTGAAACGATTTTCTCAACAAAATTTTTACCTTCTTCTTCTTCTTCACCTACTGATGGTAGACTATTGGCATTGTCTCCAGCTAAGCTGGCCAATAGAGAACTCTCAACACACTCATTTGTGTTGGTTTCTTCCGATTCCCCTGCAAGAGCTTCATTTTGTCCATTCTCAGAGTTCTCATTCTGACCGGCGCTACCAAATGGAAACGATGAGCTTTTTTCATCGTCAACGTTGTTAGCATTGAGTTCAACGACTACAGCTGCGTCATTGGCATCTTCACCATCTTGGGCTGTGTCATTTTCCGTATCCATTTCGGTTTCCGAAACGGCTTCAGTTAGAAGTTCTTCATCAATATTGTCTGTAATGTCTGTAATGTCCGCCATTATTTCTTGGTCTACTATATCGTCTTGATGTTGAATTGGACTGCTATGAACCACTTCCTCGGTAGCAACTTCTTCAACTAATTCTGTGAGAACTTCTTCTTCCATGAGCTCATCTTCTGGTACTTCTTCAATCAAATCGTTGTGTACCATTTCTTCCTCAACTATTTCTTCTTCAATTATTTCCGTTATTACTTCTTCATCACTGTCAATTATGTGAACAAAGTCAGAATTACCATCGTCTTCGGCCGATTTGATGGGCTCAGATCGCGAGGACTCATCACCTATAACGCCCTGTGCAGCCTCGGCGAGCATTTCTTTAATTATATCAGACTGTTCCGAGTAAGAACTTGCTTCCTCTTCTTCAATGATTTCGGGTTCTGGCGCAATAACCTACAGAGAACAAAACTCTAAGTAAACTGATTCCCGCTAGCATTTAAAATTAGTTAAATTTTGGTAAGCTATTCAGTTGGCCCTTGCAAGTAATCAGGTTTCCAAATGGAAATCATGGCAGATGGAACAACGCCACACCTGCCGACATATTGCAATTGTTTTCATCATTATAAAAGTCTGGACATAATGCGTCCGTAACTTTTAAGGTTATGTGAATAATATAAAATTTAAAACCAATGGTTACCTACGCTTTGGAAAAAGAAAAAACACTTACTTGCTCTTGCGTGTGCTTCTTTGTAGAACGCTTCCTGGGAGTTGGCTTGGTAGCTTGTGAAATAGGGCTGGGAGCAGCAACCTTTCTTCCTGACCTCGTGCGACGACCTGTTTAGGGTTTAATTCGATTAAGATTATTTGACTATCAAATATAAAATTTAGTCTCTAATAAAAAAAATCTAAAAGCCGATAAATGGCGGGTCCGAAACAAAACGTAAGTTTCTTGTTGAATTCGTATTGTTTCGTCCGCAATTCTTATTTAAACAATAGGGATTAAGTACTAACCTGATCCAAAACTGTGTTTTTCGATTTTTACTATTAGTTTTTTACGAATAAACTTACCACTTTCATGCGTAACGTTTTCATCCTCTTTCACTGACGCCATTTTTTAATAAACTTTTTTATAAATAAAAATGTAGTAGATGAGTTTAATTGTGTTCAGCAAGAAATGGAATTCTTTTGTCAAAAAAAAAACCCACAGGGCGCAGCAAATAATTTTACGCGATGTTATGCCAAGTTCACACAAACCTCGATTGCGGTATGCGATTTGCTGATCTATATACGATTTTTTTCGATTGTCGGTGGTCGATCTCTGCATTTCATATTAGCATAGTTCCAGGAGAAGTTTCTCAAGCCTGTTTAGATTGTGACTGCTTACTACCTAGTGACCTCATTAGAGCCGAAATGAGGTAATTTCAAAATTTGGCAAAAAAGTGTTTTCATTATCAAATTAGCTAATTTCATTTGACTTCTCATTTCATTTTGAATTTGGAATGGCAGTTATCCGTTTATTTTTGTTGTTTTCTCTTTCTGTTTTATGTTGTTGAGTATAGTGTATTGATATTTTCATGCAAAAGCTTTTAAGAGCTTTTGAAACTGATTCCCGCTGGATGCATTCACCGAATTTCCAACCTAATTTCGTGCAAATGAGGTTGAAATTACCTCATTTCGAAATGTGATTTTGTATGGGAAATTAGGTAATTTCGGATCTCATTTGGAAATTTGCAACGAAATTACCTCATTTGGCCCAGTGAAAACGCCATATTAGACCGCACACAACTGCAGTGGAACTACACTTCACGACGCGGCAAAACATTATTTGTATGAAATTGCATGAGCTATATCGCACTAAGAGGCAACTGAACTTCATACAATTTCATACAAATTATTTTGAATCGCAGTTCCGCTGTAGTGCAGTTACGCCTAGTGCGGTCTAACCTTAAAGGTTAAATCAGTGAAACGAAGGACGAAGTGAAGAAAAATTGTAGTTAGAAATAATTTTCCATATACAAAATGTTTGAAAATTGGAATTGTGCATTATTCCCATATATCCCATGAGAGTTTCAGAGATACACATGAACTAAAAGAGTGTAGACACGCAGTGGCTGTTCACTACGTACTGAAAATTCACAGCAGTGCCTTTTGGTGTGGGATCAAAATAGCGTTAGGTAAAACCGTACCCGATTTTGGCGGAATTACACTTCACGACGACGTGGTAAAACATTATTTGTATGAAATTATATGAGCTATATTCCATATATTGCACTAACTTGCAACTGAACTTCATACAATTTCATACGAATACGTGTGAATAGTTCCACTGAAGTGTCGGTTTAATTGAATACGGTCTAAAATTTATTTAGGTAAGTGTGCACTGCACAAATTGGTATTTTGTATCCTTTATTACGCACTTTACCCAGCAAACGTAGAACTACATAAATTACCGGTGAAATATGTACGTAGTAAAAGTACTTCTTTTCCACTGAAAAAAGATAGGGGCTCGGGAAAAAACTTAGTTTATACCTCTTAAGGTTAGACCGCACACAACTGCAGCGAAACTACACTTCACGCCGCGGCAAAACATTGTTTGTATGAAATTGTATGAGCTATATCGCACTAAGCGGCAACTGAACTTCATAAAATTTCATACAAAATATTGTGAATCGCAGTTCCGCTGCAGTGCAGTTTCCCCTAGTGCGGTCTAACCTTTATACATGAGAATACATGACAAAGGTACTTCAAATGCATATCAGCGAAGCACTACTGGAAGTACTTCTAATGCTTATTCGACAGTAGTTTCTTAAACCATAGCGAAAGCACTGAAACTTGTCCTTTAAAAGTACTTCTTATGCGTATACATTTCACCGGTTATATCCGTAATACTACATAGGTGCTGAGTTCTCGCATCTAGAAGTACGGATATAACGGGTGAAACTTGTACGTAAAAGAAGTAGTTTGTTTCTTCTGAAACTGGGATGAAATAATTTATATGATAAATTGAATTTTACGAATAGTCTTGGTCACCAGTTTATTGCTAGTTTTATCAAAATTAATAAAAAAAATGTTCAGACTTTAGAGCCGTTCCAATAATTGAACAATTTGCTGCAATCGTAAAATACACGACGGTGATGAATCTGAAATGCAGTAATAACAAAGTATAAAACATTAATAAAAACATATGTATTTTCTATTTAAATTTAATGACAATAATTAAATATAATTTCTTTGTTTCTTATAATAATCAACAACCAAAAAACAACTCGCGCTCGCCGATAAAATAAATGTTTTTGTTTGTCATGTTGTGCACATTCGAAATGAGACAAAACTTTGTGCATCGCACTCTTTCTTCCCTTTTTCGATAGAAGAGTTTTATTTTTTTTAGGAGAAACAAAAGTACTTTTTTGAGGGGAGGGTTTTTGGTAAATAAAGAAACACATACATTTATAGAATGCGTTTTGTTTGTGGTTGTGTTTCAAGGCAAACTACTGAGTTTTGGTTTGCAGGGTAGTATACCACTCCTGAGCCTGTCACTATTGGCGTTTTTCTTTTTTAACTCTGAGCAGATCACGAAACTGTCAAACAAAAATTCTATGTTTTTTTTTTAGCTCAGACATATCAGAGCTCAAAAAGTGCGTTTCTTTTTTCCATCTGAGCTAGCTCAGAGCTTAATCGATTAGCTCAGAATCAAATGACCGAGCAAATCGAGCGAAACGCTGAGCGAAGCCAATTTCACTTTTTTTCAGACGAAAAAAATACAAAAAATTAAAAATGGATTCCCAGGACAGTCGCCCGTCTAAATCAGGTAAACAAATATGTATTTTAGTAACACACCTATGAAATGACAGTTCAGTGCTCAAATGTGTTTCATAAATAAGTCTGAGGGCTCTGATCATAATCTGCTCAGAGCTCTGCTCTGATCGCTCAGCCTCTGCTCAGAGGTTTATTTAGAGCCTAAAAAGAAAAACGCCATATATTTAAGAAAAAAAATCGATTGTTTTGATCTTTTCAGCACAAAAATATACGTAATTCCGGCTTAAAATTCTAAATGCCAAAGGAAAAACGACATTTAACTTTGATTTTTAAAAGTGAAAATACATATTTTATTTTATAAATTATGAAGGTATAGGTATGTTTCAAGTCTACAGGTTCTCCTACACCAACGCAAAAAATTCGCTGTTAATAGCGATTTTATCGTTGGTCGTCGGGTTCTTATAAGAAATCACTTTGCTTCAGTGTGAGTGATTTTTGTCATCGTGCTTAATGTTTCGCGAAATATTACCTGATGGCAGTTTTTTGTTGTTGTTCAGCATTGTGTATCCTTCATTTTTTCTATCGTTGACGCTCTTTCGCTCGGCTTTCGCGGTGGTTTAATAAAATTGGGAACAAAAAAACACTACGAAAACATTACTGGGAACATCCAATGGAAATCTTCCTAGAGTGACAGGAGTGAAAAAGCAGTAAATCAGAACCTCCAATCGAAAACTACATAAGAAATTTTGTTTTCGAGCTTGCAACACACGTCGATAGGTAGTGTTAATTCGGCCTTATACAATTAAAAACATCGCACAAAATGAAGACTGGCATCACTTTCCTTTTTTTTTTTTTGTACTTTTTTTTTATAGCCACCCTGTACACTCAAATATTTAATTGTCAAAAACGATTTTTTTACACAAATTTTGAAGAAAGCACGGCCTCCATTCTTCGCGATGGAGCGTTTTGCAATAAAAATTGATAAAAGTCTTCGGGCAAATCTTTATAAAATTTGTCGTCTTTGCGGCATCGATAATCCGGATAAAGTTAAAGTTCGCGACGATGCTAATACCGTCAATTTAGAAGATGGGGAACCCGAATTATGGAAGAAAGTTTTCGACTGCATTGGTCTTATGGTGTGTGTTTTTGTTTTATAATTTATTTTTTTTTGTTCTTATAGCCGAAAAAAATATTTGTTTATATCAATCTATATATATATATGTTCCATACTTTTACTTTCAACCGTGTTTAATGCAATATTGTTTACTTACATTTAAATTTATTATGATTTTCCAAGATAACCAAGGATGACAAAATGCCACAATTTATGTGTACTCTATGCGTTGACAAGATCAATGATTTTTTCGAGTTTCGCGAAATGTGTTATGCTACCGATGGACAAACTCGGAAGCTTCTCGGAATCAAAGGAGAGCCCAAACTTAAGGTAAGTTTAAATTCTCCAACAAAAAAGTCATATAGCTATATTCTTTTTAAATGCGATTGTGAAGAAGTGTACATACATAATGCTCTAAGAAAATTAACAGGAATAAGATGTACCTACATTTGTAGACACAAGATGTATCTAGGTATATACATACATGAGTGTATATAGCTTCTGCCACCTCTGACTCCTACAATCGAATACCTAGTTCCACGAATGGTAACAAATTAATCCAAACTACCAAAACACTTTGTATTCATGATGCGGCCAAATATAACAATAATCTTTCGCAACTGAAAGTAATAAGGGTGTTTGCAATTTCCCACATATAAAGCTTTTATTTTAGAGATGTTCGCTGAAAGCTGAATTAAGATGTGTTACAGTACAAATATCTTAAATTTTACAAGAAAGAATTGAGACATTGGGGTTTTCCTTCATAGCAAACTGTTGCGAAGGTATGCACCTATGTACTTTCGAGTGTGTTTGAAAATAAAATTTGCCTTGAATAGTTTATTTAGAGCTTTTGTATCAGTAAGCCAACGACTAAAGAAATGCGTCTTAGAAATAAGAACCTTTGAAGTGGACGTCAGCATGTACTTGATAAACCCAGCCTGGGCGTAATAATACCTATTCAATAGTTAAATAAATAAGTGGGGCTATAGACATAGCTTTAAAAAGGCCTTTTAAGCAACCAGCTTTTTGATCATTTCTAAGGAAAGACGCTTAGTTTGCGGCGATAAACATTTCTATTAACTTAACTCATTTTATATCAGAATTATAACTGTTTTAGATAGGGTAAGGGCGATTGCGTTTTTTGTACCAATATTTTTAGGTTTCAATAAAGGGCACAATAAAAAGAAACCTTATTATTGTCTTCCTTAAGTGAAAGCTGCCTTAGCCAACATATTTGCATTTAAAAAAAAAAATTGCTTCAACAGAACTTAGATTTTCTTATTAGATTACAGAGCCAGTTTTTAGGAGCCAGTTATAAAAACGTGGTTGAGGATTTGAATGGCCGATCAAATATTTGTATCGGTGGATTAAATGAAGTTCAACCATGGTTAAGGTTTCAAGTATGTGAAATAGCCAATCCCATACTTGAAACACAATTAATCACAGTTAATCCGTCGACATTGGAGATCTAAAAATATTTCATCAAAAAGCTGAATCACGTTTGTAAATATGTGTACTTTAGATATAGCGCAGTCAGTAATTACAAAAAAAGTGCTAAGTTCGCAAAGTGCGATGTAGTTCTGCATTTTTGATATATTGTTGGGACATGTTTGAGTAGTCTATAGCCAGGTTTGCAACTTCGAAAAACCAGTGCTCGCTGCAGAAAAAATGCAACAGTGAAAAAAACGGCAAAATCACCCCATTTTTTCCGATATTTTCCTTTATAACTTTGGAAATATGCAACTTAGGAAAAAAACATCCACAATAAACTTGTTTGTTATAAAATTTTCTACAAGACCACCTTAGATTTATATTCATGGATGATATATTTGTGTTGCTATTTAACCATGAATTAAAAACAAAAATCTGAAAAACCAAGTAATTTTAAAGCACTCAAAAATTAGGTCAAAAATTGTCCAATTCTGCTTAAATTTGGGAATCAAATAGTCTAGAGTATTCCAAGACGAAATTCGAAAATTCGATTCAAATCGGTGAAATAGTTTTGGCAAGAAACATGATGTTAACTAAGTGCAACAAGCAATATTTGCATCATTGCTGAGGTCAAAGTAGAACACTTAAGTTGATACTGATTTTTGTACACCTACTTGGAACCCTTAACTATGATAAAATATAGTTATAATATTTATATCTTTTTTAAGCAACTTTGGTAGTGAATTCAAAAGTATTGAAAATGTTCACGAAATAACATATGTATATGCCAAGTGAATAATTTTCGTAACTTTTAAAATCGCTACCAAAGTTGCTTAGAAAAAGATATAAATATCATAACTATATTTTATCATAGTTAAGGGTTCCAAGTTCGTGAACAAAAATCAATGCCAACTTAAGTGTCCCACTTTGACCACAGCAATGATGCAAACATTGCTTGTTGCACTTAGTTAACATCATGTTTCTTGCCAAAACTATTTGACCGATTTGGATCGAATTTCGTCTTGGAATACTCTAGACTATTTGATACCCAATTTTTAGCAGAATTGGGCAATTTTTGACCTATTTTTTGAGTGCTTTAAAATTACTTAGTTTTTCAGATTTTTGTTTTTAATTCATGGTTAAATAGCAACAAAAATATAACTTCCATGAATATAAATCTAATGTGGTCTTGTAGGAAATTTTATAACAAAAGTTTATAGTGGATGGTTTTTTCCTAAGTTGCATATTTCCAAAGTTATAAAGCAAAATGTTGAAAAAAATGGGGTGATTTAAGCGTTTTTTTCACTGTTGCATTTTTCCTGCAGCGAGCACTGGTTTTTCGAAGTTGCAAACTTAGCTAAAGACTACTCTAATATGCCCCAACAACATATCAAAAATGCAGAACTACATCGCGCTTTGCGAATTTATTGTCGAATTTGACTGGGCTATTAGCTTTTAAAGCCATTCACTTTACAGTTTTAAAACTTAAGATTTTTACTAAATGGAATTTTATAAGAATTTTACATTTTCTAAAATGTTTTCTTTATACAGGGTGCCCCATTATCAATGGTCCAAACTAAAACTGGTTAAAGGCCAGATCATAACCTATCAGAATTTGGTAATTTGTCCATAGCGAATCGTAACGGTTTTCGAGTCACGGCTATTCTTTGAACTAGTTTTTTGATTTTGGTTATAAAAGTTGTACTAATTTTACTAAATAAAATAATTGCCATTGTCATCAGCATTTGCCTAAAAATCAATAGATAATCTTGAATTTTGACCAAACTTAATCTTTGACCTCAATCCTCTGAATAGCCCCCGGAACAAAATTCTTCTTACTCAATACTGGCTTTATCTAGTGATTAATTGTGATTGGAAGTGATTAAAAATAATCTTTCCGTCGGATTTTGTTGGTCACTGTAGTTTTAGCAATGAAACAAATTAGTTACATTAGAATTTCCCGACGTTCCGGCAGGGGTTGCTGACTTCTTCAGGGGAACTTTATTTTTGGACAACAAGAAAAAATACAATTGTTTACATTATAATAACAACAATTGAAACAATACAAAATACACTCACTTTAATAAACCGTGTTTATTTAAACTGACATTTAAAATTGTAAATAATTGTTATATTATTTTTTTTTTTTTTTGTTTAATAAAGAAAAAAAAACACTTCAAACGTAGTTTAGTCTATTTTAAACAAAGAGTAAATAAAATAAAATAATTTTGGGTTTTGAAGAGACAAGAGAACAATAGATGGCAGAGATATTTTGGGTTTCTTGTTTTCTGTTCATGTTGTGGTTGATGATATGTAATGCTTCTAGGTTGTATCGTTTCTAAACATGTTTCTCTGTCTAGGAATTTAACACTTTCAAAATCTGGAGATTGACCGTTTTCGATTCTGTGGCTCGCCAGGGCTGTCTTTCCAGTATTGTTTGATTTGATATCCGATTTATGATTAGAAATTCGCTGTTTAAGATATTGTTTTGTATTTCCGATGTAACACTGGTTGCATGGTTCGTTAGGTTTACCCTTACAATTTATTTTGTAAATGACATCAGTAACTTAATCCTTATCCGGTTTTGTTTTGAGCTTTGTGAAAAGGTGAATCAGAGTTTTATTTGATTTGAAGGCCAGGTGAACATCTGTTAGTTTTTGGCTTATCACTTCTTTAAAATTCTCAGTCAGTATTGGGATGTAAACTATACTTTTGTAGTAATCTTTATTCGGGTCTTTAGTGTCTTTGCTTGGAATTTTGCAATTGTGTTTCAAAAGTAGAACACGAATTATAGAATTTGGAAAACCATTGTCACTCAGGATTTCCTTGATTTTTTTATTGGTAGAGTGAACTTGTTCGTCGTTGAGTGCGAAAACTTTACTGACGAGTTTGGAAGCAGTGTTCATAACTATGTGTTTCGCTTGGTTAGAACGAAAGTTGACTAATATTCCCGTTGCAGTGTGTTTTTGGGACCAGTCAAACAATAGACGGTTGTTTTCACGATGGATTTGTACGTCCAAAAATGCTATTGAACTGTGATGTGCCATATCGGGTGGAATACGTTAAAGATCAGCAGCACTTTTTCAATATTTCGTTTGTCCATCACGGCAAAAATGTCATCTACATACTTAGCAACAAACGTAGGCCTCTCTTCCATTCCACTAAAACATTCATCTAGTACGTGATCAAGTGCTAAATCTGCAATCGTTGGTGAAAATATTATCTTTGGATTGTAGATAGTTATTGTAGATATATTTTCCTTAAAGAAGAAATCAAGGATTTCAAGAAATTTGTTTAGATTAATTATAGTGTTTTCACTAATTATTTCCCATTTCTTTTTAACAATGGTGATGGCTAGTTGTATGGGATTGTTTGTAAAAAGTGACACTGCATCATACGAAACGAAAACATCATTGTCTTTTAATTTAATTTTTGTATCTTTCTCAACAAACTCAAATTAATTAATTACCGAGTAGATTGATTTTGCCGTTGCGCACTGTGAAATTCTGCCAATAAACCTCGAAAGCTCATAACATGTTAGTTTCATTGATGACGTAATGGGACGCAGAGGGATGTTTGCCTTATGAATTTTTGGCGTCCGTATATGGATGGAAGCGCGAATTGGAATGAAATCGATTATAATTTATTCTTACAACTTCTCGAGATGTCTTGAGATTTTCGTTTTTCAACAGTCGAAAAAAAGATCACATTTACCAAAAACGTCGCAAATTTGATTAAGTTTGAAATAAGACGCATTTTAGATATAAAAGTCGCACTTGAAAAAAAGTCGCATGCCTGCCTACCTATATTAACGTTTTTCTTTAAGAAAAACGTTTATGGTTTTTCTTGAACTTTTTTTTCATGATGTTTTCTAAAACAAGAATCTGAACAGATAAATACTAGTTTAAATTAAATGTGTAATTACTAAGATTTTTCATAATTAAAAAAAAATTAAGTACGCACAAATATTTCGGTATAATCTTTTTTCAAATGTCTTTGAATTTTTGTACACTCACTACCGGCATTACTCCCACCACGGATATTTTTTTTTATTTCGTTTGTTCTAAAGACACATTTTGGAATGGTCAAATACCCAAAAGTAATAAAACATAAAACTATTATGAATGTTTGAATGTTCAACAACCACTTGAGTGGGCTACCACCATTGTATTTGGCTGGAATTATTGCAATTGTATGGCTGCCACATAAATCATCAGATTCCTTTCAGTGGTGCTTAGTCTTTGTGTTCAATTTTAATTTATAAATTAGTGCCGTCAATTGGAATCGAACCTAGACCAGCTACCTTTGAGGCCTATGCACTACGCATTGCGCCACCGAGGTCACCTGATCATCCACATCCAATTTAAGGTTTTGTCTTTATAAATTGCATAAATTGCAAACTATTAGGCTATTCAAACACAATCACACCCACCCCTTCTAATTTTAATAGATTTTCAATTAAAATTGAATTTAAATGCTAAAGTTGAACAAAGATAAAATTTAAAGTTCTATGGTCGCGTTCAGAAAACTGTTTTTTTTTTTTTTTAATTTTAACTATATGCCTGTAAAGCGCTCAATACAAGATACAATTATTGTACCGATTATCGTACAAAAGTCGAAGCGCATGCAACGTACCTAAACAAAATTTAAAAAAACGTGTCGGCGGGACCCACTTTTTTCGCGTTCTCTATCATCGTAATGTTAGGGAAAATTATTCAGCCCTATTACAAATTCCATCGTAATCGGAAACTTGTTACGAATCCCTAAAAAACGGATCACAGAATCCATCTTAGTGGAAAATCCCATACAAATTGCCTACGAACGGATTTGCTGATAGTTTTTTCGAAATTCGTAAAAAGATTCCGATTACGATGGAATTTGTGATAGGGCTGATTATCTCGAGTTCGATTTTTTTTACGTATCCATAACCTGCCATATAGTACCTACATACATAAATATATGTATGTTGCAAGTAAAAAATGTTTTTGTATGTGCATACATACATACATACATACATATGTTTGACTGTATATGTATGAAAATTTTGTGTTTGTATGAAATAGAAGTTTATTTGTTACCGCGTCTCTCAATCAAAATCGGCTTCTATTTCTTTATTTTTCACGGCCGACAGATATACGTTTTGTTGCGATTATCACAATGCTAAGATAATTGCGAACAAAATTTACACACATTTTTGGAAAAATTTGATTTCACTGCTGAGAGCAAAAAGTACTTAAAACACACTTACACTTATTTCAAGAGGACCATATTTGCATGCATAAATGGGACTTGAATATAGTAGTGATTCAGCATATTTACTTTCAGAAACTCGGGATAAGTTATTTTATCAATGTTGAGTTTTGTACAGTTTTACGGCAAAAACTTTAGGTAATAAAATGGTAAATCTCATAACCATTTTATTGTCCCCAAATTCAAGGTTCGTAATATCTAACCATTTGTTTTTATCTACCAGATTAGACGAGAAGCAATTATTCATGACAAGTAATACTCTTGGAGCATTTGGCACTTTCTTGTAATAGGCGGTAGCCATGAAAAAAGTTTTTAGTTTTTAGGTGGACGAGGCATTTAGAAATTTATATTTTCATAATTTAAGCAGGACAAAATTTGGTTAGCTTAAAAAAAAAAAGGTAAAATGTAAAAATCGTTTTTTCAGAATCCGACACAAGACTTATGTCTGTGGGTACGAAATTCTGTATCCGAAAGTCATCACCAAAAAGTTGGGGTACTGACAACTTCTGTCCGTGCTGTAAGTCAGTCGATTTGCTATCTAAATTTAGCACAATACGTAGCTACGTATTTCGCGTTTTCAAATAGAAACAGATGGTATCTGTAAAATAAAACATTACAAATAAAATCAAGCGTAATTTATTGTTTCAGTACTTTTTATTGCTCCCTTTCCCCTCACCTAGCTCTAATTATAGCTTCTGAAGGATTTTTTACGGACCTAATGAGTTTCTTCACTGTCTCTTGCGGTATTCCTTTTCATTTGTCTACCGGTACAACTTGGAGTTCATTTAATTGTTTCAGGAGCTGGATTCCAAATATCGGATAGAATTTAAGTCTGGACTTAGATCGGGCCAGTCCATCGTGGCAATATCGATATTTGTAAAGACTTTGACCGCTCCGCCCGCAGTGTAGCAACGAGCGTTATAATTAATTAGTACGAAATCTTTGCCAATAAATCTAGCGACGGGATCCATTTGAATATCATAGGCGAATCGATCCACAGTTACACTTTCTTCTCGACTACCCCAGGCACAACAACTGGCTTACTTTTCCCTTGAATTGAAATAACTGCTTATACGATTAAAAATATATCCTAATAAGCCATGATTTCGGCAAAGAAGCATTGAACAAATCGCTCTCCAGACAATTGGAGAATTCATCCGACAACCTTAATCATCCATTGCTCAACTTTCTAATCTTAGTGCGTAGAGGTCAGGGGCCCAACTATGTAGTTCGATTCTATAATAAAAATTATCGAATTCGCAAAATCGGAACTCTGTAATTCTTTTAGAACGTATTAATACACGATAATCGAACACCCAAGTAGTGCCAACTGGTACTTTCGCAAAATCGGGGAACTACCTAACTCGAAAATGAATGTCAAAACAATTCGAAATCGCAAATAATCGTTCGACATCAAATGTGTTTGCGAGCAAATGAAAGAAAGTATTTCGATTCTAAAATTGTAAGTTAATATTTATTACAAATTGATATAGGTATTTATTGCTACATATTTCATTAACCAAATTTTCATTGTATCTTGTATGTTCTTTGAAAAGGGCAACATACAAAATTGTCTAATACGAAGAACGAATGCATTCCAATTTGAAATTCTGGTGCAGTATATGACGAAGCACCTAGATTTGTCTAAAGGCTACTTAAAAACCCAGAGCCCTTCATTACTTTGGACACACCTTGTTGTGCGAGACCCGCATTCCTGTCTCCCATCAATCTGATGTTGGTAACCTCCTGTTGCCAAGAATTTAAGCCTTCCGAGAGCTTGATGATATTCTGCACAGAGATTTGCCTTCGAAGAATTTTCTCTTCGCTTGAAATATTGTCTATCAAATACATAGATAAATAGATGAGTGCCTGTCATTTATGTGTTTTAATTTAATATTTGTTGAACATTTATTTTCACAAACCTTTTATCACTTACATATCTCTAATATGTTGGAAGATTCACAAATTCTCCTATGTTCAATTTGCTCTTCTTTTTCTCCGTTTTCTTTGGACCAATTCTAAATTGCCACACAATCCATGTTGATACCTTTTTGATTATTAAAAAAAATTATTTCAAAAACTTCAAATTGTTTTCTTTTTTTAGTTTATCTGACAACCTACAAGCGAGACTCGTTTGAAAGTAGGAAATTTTAGGAAAAAGAATTGGCATTACTTGCATTCGATTCAAATTTAATGCATAGTACTAGCTGAAAGTAGAATCGGAAACAGGTTTCGAGTAGAATTGAAAGTAGAATTGAAATACATAGTTGGCCCCCAGTTATTTGCAGATAATTTCGGTGCAATGGCAGGACCTCCCGGGGTAAGGTGTGCTTCGCAATTCGTCCTCTAAGATAAGGAGTCCTCATTAATCGAAATTACGTTACAGTTCAGTTTTAACAGCAAACCGATAACTTTCCCCCGTAATGATTATGGTTGTACTATAGTTCTCAGTCACCTATGCTAATATTTTATTAATTAAAACAAAATTGTATTGTCTTTGTACCTCAGGTCCCAGCATCTGCTCCATCATCTTCGGTAGATTTAAAAACCGAAGATATTAAAGAACCAATTCCAGAAGTGACCCCTCAGCGAACCAGCCGAAAACGTCGCAATGCTGATTTAGATGTCTGCAAAGATATAAAAATTGACATTGTCGATGATATTAAACCATCAACAACTAATATTACAACCAGCGCCACAAAAAAGAAACGCATCAAACTAAGTATCACCACAGAAACAGAGACAAAAATCGAACCAGGCACAAAAGCTGGTCCAACTTCAAAGATAACGCCAATTAATGCAAAAAAAGAACCCAGTGCAAAAGTAACACCAAAAGCAGAACCTACTGTCAAAATTGCATTATCTAAGAAACGCCTCAAAGCTGAACCAATAGTGAAAGAGAATAAAAAAGAAATTAAAACAGCAAAAATAACAAAGTTAATGAAAAAGAAACTCAAAGTAGAAATAGCACCAGTGGTGGTGCAAGAACCACAACTACCATCAAAGAAAAAGAAACTTGAGGTAATTAAACTGAAAAAGCTTCCACAACTTGTTGTCAAAGCAGAAAAACTCAAAAAAGGCTTGTTGGATACAAAAATGTGAGTCAAAGTTCAAGTAAAAAAATTGTTAATCCAAAAAAAAAATCTTTGTTTCCTTCTCTTAATCAAATTTATTTAATTTAGAAAAGAGGAGACACCAGTCGCAGCTACAATTCCAACCCCCGCACCAGCTGCATCGTCAAAAACTAAATCGAAATGTAAGGAAAAATGTACGATTTGTAGCGAGGGATTCGTAAACAAAGCCCATCTTGATAAGCATGTCAAAACAACTCACATCCCAACCGTTCACCGATATCATTGTGTCCAATGCAACGAAACTCTTAAAAAAAATATGGAAATAAAGAATCACAATTTGTGGCATAAGCTCTCAAAGACCCCATTTCAATGTGGAAACTGTTCCGAAAACTCCTGCAGCATATATACCTACTCAAAGTAAGTAAACTCCTTAAGTTCAGTTAAGAATGTTTATTGATTTCTTTCTGCTTATTTTCAGACATATTCGAGATTGCAATCAAGTTGCCTATCTCGATTCACACATTCCCGACTGGCATTGTCCTGATTGTAGTGACAACTATGAAACCACTTATCTCTTTAATATTCATTCTTGCGTTTCCAAGAAATTAGTCTGTCCGGGATGTGAAAAATCTCTCAAATGGAAGGAGGACTACTTTAAACACATTCCTACATGCACTGAAGCCTTCCATCGAATTCCCCCCTATATGACATCAATTATTCAAGTTAAAAACGAGGCTGAACTTCCCACATCTCCGGTGCCGCCGCTTACCACACTTGCATTGCCTACAACATCAATAACAAGCGTTACAGTTCAATCGACACCATCTACGCGGATTACACCACCGCAGATGGATTCAAATCAGTGCGTAGTTATTCCAGGCAATATTTCACTACATGAAGAAGCGGGCCCATCATCACCATCCAAAAGCAGTCGCAAAGGCAAACGCATCACAAAGAAAGATCTAAAGCGATTCGACAAACTTTTGAAAAGCACAATGACAACTTTGGTAAGTATCAAGCATGAACCGCCCCAAGGAGAGGATGGTGCCGTTGCTGATGGCGGTCAACCTTCGTCGTCAGAAGTGAGAGAACAAACTGAACCACCGCCGCCGCCTGATTCGCCACCTGGGTCACCACTGCCTTGTGGTGGCGACGATTTCCATCACAACGGCGATGACAGTGACAGTGCTGACGATCAAATCCCCACTAAACCAGTCGGAACAATCAAACAGGAAATAATAGACGAAGGCTATAGAGATTTGTATAATAATATTGAGGTCAATATCAAACATGAAATCGAGGTGAATAAAAATACCGCAGAAGTATCACCCCAGAAAAATACAACTGAAGCACTGACTGTCGCCGAAGAGTCAGCGCTTACCCCTAAACCAATTCTTAAGCTCAAAATAACTAAAGAGCACGGTACACTGAATTCGATTCTTATGGATTCGCCAAAAAGTGAGAAAAAGAAGAAGAAGAAAAAGCGAAAGGAAGATCGAAGTAAGTCGCCTGAAAAGGAGGAACATAATGTTGCCGAAGATAATCTGGTGGTGCCGAAGGCTGCGGATGTTATCCCTCAGAATGAAGTTCCAGTTAAGAAAGATGTTGCAGTTGAGATCAACGTTACAGTAAATCAAAATTCTGCACTCGCACTAACCAATAAGGCTGTTGTTTCAGAAAGCGAAGAAGAACCACCAATGCCATTGCCGGAAATAATTCACATTAAAAAAGAAATAGACGTACCCGAAATAGATGAAGCCGATGAAGAGGCATCTAGTCAAAATACTCCAAGTATTGTTGCAGCTTCGAGTGGTTCCTTGCAGATTTCATGTGTTTCGGAGGGTGTAATATTCCATAGGCCCGAAGAAAACGAAGAAGAAATGCCCCAAGAAACGCCATATTCTGTTATGGAAAAGGCACACTTAACATCTGATGAATCTGATAATTGGGCGGAACCAATTCCTTCCCTGGGGTTATCTGTTTCATCAAATGAGTTTACTTCGCCTTCTGTTGATGTAGCTTCCTCTATGCAATATGCTATCACTCAAGAAACAGAAGAAGAAATAGATATTAAACCCCGTTTGGAAGACCTTATACCGATGCTACAAATAACCAGTGTGACTTCGGGAGCAGAAGTTATCGACAAACCGATTAAGAAACCTGTTAAGAGAAAGCGGCGTCCAACTACCATTAAGCCTGACCCAATTCCGAAAATTGTTTCGGTATCCAGTGGTAGTGAAGTTGCTTCTTACCATCCGGAATCAGTTGTCCCTTCAGTAGACGCCGAAGATTCCAGTGAAAAGATGGCTGAAAATAATGAGAATGTCTTTGATTTTAGTCAAGTTAAGATAAAAGAAGAAATTTTCGATCCTGGCTATGATGAAGAGAGCAGTGTTTCACCTCTAGAAGAAGAAGTAGAAGAAGATGCTGACGAGGATGAAGAAATAGCTGAAGAAGAAGAAGCTGAGGAAGAACAGGAAGAAGAAGATGTGCAAATAGAACCAGTAATATCGCAGAAGCAAGCTGAAGAGAATGCATATATTGCCAATATCGATTTTAATAATTTGACTATTAAACAAGAAAAAGAGTACATCGATGATGGTTTGCAGAATCCCGCTACTTATGGAGAAAATGAAGAGGATGATGAAGAAGAAGAAGACGACGAAGAAGAAGACGACGAAGAAGAAGATGAATCTAGTAATAACGACTCAGAAGAGGATAGCAGTGATGATGGTTCCGATAAAAGTGACTCTGAATCTGAACGTGAATATCGTGACCTTCCGTCAGAAGATGATGGAATTGATAAAAATGATGAGCAGCTACCAGCTGCTCGAAAAATTAACACAATAATGGCCGCTAAGGATAAGGAAACACCAACTTTACAGACACCATTGGGTTTACAAATTCTCACAGTTCACAGTGAGTTTAGTTGTCCCCAATCAAGTAAAAAGACTGAATTAGAAGAAATAAATTCTGATGACAAATTGAGTTTGATTTCAACCACCGAAAATAAAACTGAGGATGATGAGAATCAATCACAAACAAGCACTCGCATTAACGAAGAAGTAAATAAAACTTGCAACTGCATTGAAGAGGAAGCAATTCCAATGGAAGTAGATGCAGAATTTCCAATGCCAGTGCATGAAACAACATCAAATGATGAAAAATCTGTCGAAGTTCTTGAACAGAATGAGCCAATACATGAAAATGTAGATAGGGATGGAAAACCTGCGGAAGTTGTTGTTGAGAATGAACCAATAATTGAAACTACAAACATTGAGGGGAAATCTGTTGAAATGAGATTTAGTGAAATTAATAACCCAGTGCTTGAAACATCGATTGTTAATGAGATATCTGGGCAACATATTCAAAGTGGAAATGTCACTCTAGAAGAATCTTCTGAAAAAAATGATTTTGTGATGACCTGCATTGATAGTGCAGAACAAGCATCAATTTCTCAGCTGAACAACTTAGATGATATAAACAAATCAAGTGATACAAAATTAATGCATGGCTCAGAAGCTTATCCACAATCTCAAGAATCAGCTGAGAATTTCATCGAAACTCCAATAATCTGTTTTGAGACAAATTTGAAAAACACTGACTTACCCCAAATCTGTGATGATTTAGAAAGTAAAGCAAATGAACAAATAGCATATAATCCAAACAGTTACAAGGAAGGGCAACTTGCTCCTCATGATTTACCCACATCTGCGCCTTCTCAAGAAGTTATTTTAGAAAGTAGTAGTTTAGGAATTACCATGGAACCAGATCTAGACAAAGGTTTATATTCCGGGGTTTCAAATGTTAACTTTGCGAGTGGAATATTACCCACAGGAGACATGATTGGCTCCAATATAGAAATGCAAAGTGTCATTGAAACAACTCCAGCAAAAAGTGAATCAGAGCAACATGATATTGAAATGATGTCAATAGATCAATGTTATAACACCGCTCTTCGGTCAATTGATCAATCTTCTGGGCATATGGATGGACTCTGTGTAGGGGCTTTTGGCGAAGCAGCTGAACAAAATGACAGTGTTCAACAAGACACTACATTGACAGAAATAATGCCTGTTGTATCAAATGATAGTGAAACGTTGCCTACTGACGTTTCAGGAGTTAGATTAACTAATCAATGCCCATCACAAGACATTTCTCTAGCGAGATTAGCTGAAACACGCGAAACTTGCCAAACGCTAGTTGAAGAAACCCCCTGTGAACTACCACCAGCCGATGATGTACAACAGAACTCATCAGAAATGTCCACATCAGTACAAAGTGTAATAGGTTCTCATCCACCCAACACTCTTAATAGCCGTTTAAGTTACTCTGTGGATGATCATATTAGTTATAAAGAGGAAACTCCACCAACTGAGCTTCCAAATTTCCACGACAACACTCTGCCAACAAGTTCGAGTTTAACAGTAAACCACACGCCAAATGCATTTGAAAATCACAACATTCTAATGGATTTGGGCAATGCTGTTGGAAATTCAACTACAAACATGGATCAATCATACAACCATGACAGACATGAATTTAATCCAAATTCACAGGTTCCAAATGAAACTGTGTTTAACATTCCCCCATCCCGAATGGATTTGCAACAATTTAACAATCCAGGATCAAGCTATGCGACGTTCAATTATAGCAATCATCTTACAAATTTCACTGACTATCAAGATCTAAATCCACCAACTGCTGGACAGTTACAGACTTCACTTGTCCAAGAGTCGGTTGTGAATCAGTCAAGTGAACTTTCTTCAAATTCCTTAACTAACCTTTCAGTGCTAAGCGAAGAGGTTCAGAATCTCCTTAACGAAGATACAGTTGCAATCACCAATTTTGAATTCAATGATAATGTATTAAGAGCACGATCGTCTGCTCCCGCTCCCAGCAACCCCGTTCCCATATTCAATGAATTCGAGAACTTAAATGAAATTGCCGAAAATAACAACAATGCAAATATTGAAAGAGAATTACAAGATGAGTTGGGTAATGTTTTGGCTGATGCTATTGCCGATAGATCAAATGATGACAATGTTGACGATAATAACGCTATGAATGAAAATCGTGCTAATTTTGATATCACATAAAAAATAACATAAATAAGTTTAGTGCCAGGCAGAAATCCTTTAGTTTTAATTATGTATGTAGTGCATATACGAGTATAAAAAATCTCATGGTAGTTGCTATATTAGTTTTTTATTATTTTATTTTTGTAGAAGTGTATTGCTTTCGTTTTGATTGTTTGTTTTTGTATTAAATGTTTATGCATAGCATAACCATTAATATATTTCACAAAAAAAAAAATATTAAAAATGATAGATACATTAATCCATTCAATATTATAAAAGCATTTAGTGTTCTAAGATATAAAAGTATTCAATTTTGTATTTTGCATCATTTCTTCTTAAACAAAAAAAGTTGAAAATAAATACATATTCAAATTATTATATTATAATTATATATTACATTAAGCATTTATTGAATATTTTGATTGTAGTAACATTTAAGATTCTAATACGGAACATATTAGGAAACATAAGATAAATAAAGATAAATACAAATATTTGTTGTTTTCACATTGATTTATTTGTTTAAATATTATTTTGCTTCTCTATTAAAAGCATCAACCTTTCCTACGATAGACCTCTTAATAGAGTGAAGGGGGTGTAATGAATGTGTACTTAGATATATTATCACAAAATAGCCCTTTAAGGGTGGCCAAAAAAGTACCTAATTTCAAGGAAAACATTTTATTCAAATCATTAAAAAAAGTATGTGAACGATTTTTTTAAGAGGTGGAGAGGGGAGGGAGTTTGTCAAGCTGAAAAATTTGTTGTAATACAATCTAATCATATGACACATGTTTTTAGGGTGCTTTTCAACGCTGATTCTAAAGAGCCCAAAACCGAAATGATACATTTATCCTGTGGAAAGTTAATGTCATTTTTATGAAATGATAACTTTTTTTTAAAGTACAACAAGTAATATATTACCCAAAACCATTTTAAAATAATGGGATATTAATGAAATTCAGTATAAATGTTTCATTTTGCATGCTTACCAAGAACCAAAAGAGTCCCAAAAAATATCTGTGGTTAAAGGGTGTTTTTTTGACGGAGAGATGCAACTGAGTGATTATTACCATATCATCCATCAACAAATTCTGACACTTATGAAATTTGCTAAAAATATTAAATTTCTATTGGCACCCAAGGATCAAAAGAGTCCGTACAAATATCTAAGGTCTAAGTGTGTTTTTTGGGGGTGTAATGTTAGACCTGCTTAACAGAAAAAACAGTAATTTCTGTTTCCAAATTAATCTCGCTTTTTTAGGTTGCTTGTATCATATTGGTTTTTCTTTTATTAGATTCGGCGTTAAAAAATACCTTTAAATCATATATCATATGTCGTATGTACCATCTCGGTTACACGAAAATACAATTTTTCGTAAGACCTAACATTTTGCTCCGTATAGGGCAGGTCAAACATAAACTCTCTAAAATAACTCTTTGGATCAAGTTATTTTCATGGACTCCTTTGATACTTGGAAACCATGACATATTTAATATTTTTAGCAAATGTCTCCAGTGTCAAAACTTATTCATAGATGTTATAGTAATAATGACGCACTAACATCTCGCCCTAAAAAAACACCCTTTTACCACAGATATTTTGAAAAGCACCCTAAAAACATGTGTCATATGATTAGATTGTAATACAACAAATTGTTCAGCTTGACAAACTAACGCTTCCTTCTGTTAGTATATATAACTTGTTGTATTATATACTTTTGCTATAAAAACACTTTTGTAATATTATTCATATAATTATTTTTAATATCGAACATAATTAAAGTTCGATAGTTTTCAATTAATTTATTATTCTTCCTGCTACTCTTGTTTAATAAACATCTTGTTAGTTTGTTTAAATTATAATTGTTTTTTATTTAATCGGTATTGGACTTCCTGGATTAGCAGATTCTCACAGGTTATGGGCCCAGAATCCCTACATTTATAACAAAGGAAATTAATTCAAACATTAAAAAAAAAAAAAAAAATATTTTCGAGATGGAAGGTTCCAGAGCAATTTTCAAGAAGCTGAATAACAACAACTACCAGACATGGAAATACAGAATGGAACTATTGCTTATCAAAGAAGATCTTTGGGAAGTTATCAGCAATACAGCACCTACTCCTATTGTTGCAAGTTGGACGTTGAAAGATGGGAAGGCTCGTGCTACAATTGGACTCTCTGTGGAAGATTCTCAGCTGATGCATATTCGGAAATTGAATACTGCTAGAGAATGCTGGGAGGCTCTAAGGAAAGCACACGAAAAGTCAACACTTTCAAATAAGGTAATGTTGTTAAAGAAATTATGTCGCATGCAGCTTAAGAACGGACAAACGATGGAAGATCACATTTGTGAAATGCTGGACATTGTGGATCGCCAGGTTGGATTAGGTGAGCAATTAGCAGATCATCTTGTGGTTGCGTTTCTCTTAGGAAGTTTGCCAGACGATTATGATTCATTGGTTACTGCTCTTGAGGTCAAAAAAGACGAAGATTTAACACTGGAATTGGTCAAAGATAAGTTGATTCAAGAATACAGAAGAAGAAATGAAGAAGTGTCGAATGAATTATCAGATGATGCTGCATTGAAGACACAAAACTTCAAGATCAAGTGCTATTCTTGTGGAAGAATCGGCCATTTTAAGAAGGATTGCCCAAATAAGATGCAAGAACGGAGAAAATTCAATTTTAAAGCCAAGAAGACTGTCGAAACTTTAAAATCTGATACCGGTGAGTGCAGTCCAAATTATTTTGATTTATGTTTTAGTTCTGGTTTGAATAAAATGGATTCTGCATGGTATATTGACTCGGCAGCTACATGTCATATGTGCAATGATGACAAATTTTTTAAAAAATTAGATAGAAAGAATGGTGATTGCATTTATTTAGCAAATGGGAACAAAATTGATGCAAAGGGTTCTGGTGATGGTGTATTGCAATGTCAAAATAAGTCAATAGCTGTCAAAAATATTCTCTTTGTTCCAGAGCTAGATGGAAATTTGCTTTCAGTCAGAAAACTTGCACAAAGTGGTTGGCAAGTTGTATTTAAAGATGAGATTTGTAAATTGATATTTCAAGGTAGTATTTATGCAACGGCTAGTTTACATAAGAACCTTTATAAACTTAATGAAGACAATCACGTTAAAAAGGTTATCAAAATTGAAAAAGCATGTATTCACTCTTTTCATCGTCGATTTGGTCATCGTGACTTAAGTTCTATAAAGCAAGCTATAAATAATAACCTCATAACTGGAGTAGAACTTATTAAATGCACTTGCTTTGATCATTGTGATTCCTGCTTGAGAGGTAAAATGATAAGACCGGAGTTTCCAAAGCAAGCCTGAAACAGATCCGATAAGGTCTTGGATCTTGTTCACGCTGACTTGTGTGGACCTATGAGGGAAACGACTCCAAGTGAAAACAAATATTTTTTAACAATGATTGACGACTACAGTAGGTATTGTACTGTTTATTTTCTGAAGGAAAAGAGTCAAGCTATGGACAAAATAGTAGAATTTGTAAACCAATCAGAAAACTATTTTGAAAAACCAATGAAAATAATTAGAACTGATCGAGGTGGAGAATTTACTAGTAAGAGACTGGAATCCTATTTGAAAAGTAAAGGTATCCAGCAGCAGTTTACAGCCCCTTATAGCCCCCAACAGAATGGTGTTGCTGAGCGCAAAAACCGAAGCTTAATGGAAATGACGCGATGTTTGCTTATACAATCCGGGTTGGACAGAAAATATTGGGCAGAAGCTTTGAATACTGCTAATTATTTACAAAACAGATTACCATCGAAAGCTATAGTTAAAACACCTTTTGAATTGTATTTTCGAAGACAACCTGCAATGACTCATATAAGAACTTTCGGATGTTTGGCGTATCATTACGTCAACAAGAAACTTCGACATAAGCTGGAAGATGTATCAAAGAAATATGTATTGGTAGGATTCTGTGATGAGTCGAAAGCATACAGATTGTTGGATACAAAAACAGACAAAATAATCAAGTCCAGAGATGTCAAGTTTAATGAAGTTATGAATTCCAATTTCAAAATATTCCCGGATATGACAGAATATGATAATGATATTCTTCACATCAATCTTTTAACCAGCAAAGACCAAGGAAATGACAACTTAACAAGTAATACAACTGGAAATGAAGAAAACTTTGAAGACGTTAACAACAGTTTAAACATTGAAGAAAGTGGTTCGGACACTGGAGATATGAACATAACAGAGGCTGAAGAATTTGAAGATGCTGAAGATTCTGAAGATAATGTAAGGGCATCAACAAGAATAAACAAAGGCTTACCTCCAAAGAGATATGGCTACAAGACAGTTTGCCCAGATGAACCTACAACTTATAAGGAAGCATTAGAAAGCTCTGACAGTGTGCAATGGGTATCTGCCATGGAAGAAGAACTACAGGCTATGCATGCAAACAATGCTTGGGAACTTGTCGAATTACCAAAGGGAAGGAAGGCGATAAGTTGTAAATGGATTTTCAAAATCAAAACATTAGCTGATGGATCGAAAAGGTACAAAGCAAGGCTTGTTGCAAAGGGCTTCTCGCAGAAATATGGTCAGGACTACGATCAGGTGTTTGCCCCAGTGGTGAAGCAGACGACTCTACGAACCCTTTTGGCAATTGCATCAATGAATGACATGATGGTTCAACACATTGACGTGAAAACTGCATTCTTGAACGGTGACCTGGAAAATGAAATTTATTTGAAACAACCTACAGGATTTGTACAAAACGGAAAAGAAAATTTGGTATGTAAATTGAACAGAAGTATATACGGTCTCAAACAATCAGCGAGATGTTGGAATCAAAAGATTAATATGCTTCTAATTAATTTTGGATTCAGAAGGGGTAAAGCTGATAATTGTTTGTATGTTAAAGGCAAGGGCAACACAATTATCTATATACTGGTTTATGTTGATGATATCCTGGTTATTTCAAAAGAAGAGAATTTGGTTTTAGAAACGATTGCAGAAATTAGAAAACATTTTGAAATTACTGACATGGGAAATTTGAAGTTGTATCTTGGAATTCAAATTGAAAAGAAAAATGGAATGTATTATATGCACCAAGAAAAATACATTAAGAAACTGCTTGAAACATTCAGCATGTCAAATGCAAAAACATCCAAAATACCATTGGATACGGGATATTTCAAGATTTCAACAACAGATGACAAACCGTTAGACGACAATGAAATTTATCGAGAAGCCATTGGTTCACTTTTATATCTATCGGGAAATACAAGGCCAGACATAGCAGCAGCTGTTTCAATTCTAAGTAGAAAAGTATCCTGTCCTACTCAGCGTGATTGGAACGAAGTTAAACGAGTTTTAAGGTACTTGAAAGGAAGTCAGCAGCTACAGCTTTGTGTTGGATGTAGAAAAGAAGAAAAGAAACTCGTCGGATATGCCGATGCAGATTGGGCTACAGACGTAAAAGGACGAAAATCCACAAGTGGATATATATTCAAATTGGGACAGGCTACTATCAGTTATGCAAGCAAGAAGCAAGGGCTTATTGCACTATCATCATGTGAAGCACAACTTGTCGCTTTAGCAGAAGCAACTCAAGAACTTATTTGGCTGAGAACATTATTTCAAGACCTGCAAATTGATATAGAAAATATAACAATGTTTGAGGACAATCAAAGTTGCTTAAAACTACTGGATTCAGAGAAAATAAACCCTCGAACAAAGCATATAGATGTCAAGTACTACTTTCTGCGTGACGTTAAAGAATCGAAAGAAGTGCAATACATTTACTGTCCAACGGAAGAAATGATTGCAGACATTCTCACGAAGCCATTGCAAAATATCAAACTATCAAGGCTCAGAAGTTTGACTGGTCTTAAACAAAATGATTAAGGAATTATTTAAGAAGTGTTTATTAAGAAGGGGTGTTAGTATATATAACTTGTTGTATTATATACTTTTGCTATAAAAACACTTTTGTAATATTATTCATATAATTATTTTTAATATCGAACATAATTAAAGTTCGATAGTTTTCAATTAATTTATTATTCTTCCTGCTACTCTTGTTTAATAAACATCTTGTTAGTTTGTTTAAATTATAATTGTTTTTTATTTAATCGGTATTGGACTTCCTGGATTAGCAGATTCTCACACCTTCCCCTCTCCAACTCTTAAAATGCGCCTTTACAAAAAGCCAATGTGGGGATTTCGGGGGACTTTGGATATGTTAGTTGAGGATAAAATTCTGCGTCGATACCAGAAATAAAATTGCATGAATTAATTTGTCCCAGGTCCGATCCTATCTTTCTTAGACTGATAAGGGGTTGCCGAGATATGAGACTGCAAAAATTGCAAAAACCGTAGCTGACTGACAGATCATCAAAATTAATGAGCACTTCCCGACATTGTAAAATCTAGTTATTTCGCACAACGGTAGGCCCTGTGGTGTATACAAAGGAAAAAATCGAAAATTTAAGATTTTCCATTCAGGGGGCGTGGTACCCGCCCATTTTCATAGAATTGATATAAATTGCTTTGAACACTTCTGATTATGGTGGAATAATGAAATTTAGTAAAATTTGATATTTTACATTCAGGGGCGTGGCACCCGCCCATTTGAATAGAATTGATATCAATATGAGGAGCACTTCTGATTGTCGTATAGTGATGAAATTTGGTAGACCGATAGGACTTGACATGCAAGCAAAGGGGAAATTAAAACTTTGAGATTTTACATTCAGTGGGAGTGACAACCACCCCTTTTCACAGAACTAATTTTAAATATATTGAGAGCACTTTCGATTTGTGCAGGATTATGAAATTTGATAAAGTGGTTAGTTTTGGGCGTGGGTATACAAAGAAAAAGTTGAAATCATGATTTTTTTCATGCAGAGGCGTTTCATCCACCCACTTTGCCTGATAAAAAGAATCTTTGCAAAAAGTAGTGAAATCACAACAAAAACATAAATGTTAAAAAAGGAGCCAAGTTCTTCTATATACAAAAACCTTTGCGTAATAAGTCAGCCGTAAAAAGTAGTGAGATCTAAAAGTACGCCAAGTTCTAAGTTTATTAATGTTAAATATCAAATATTTTAAGTAGAGTTATATGGAAGAACCTCAACATTATCTGAGAAATCTGTTATTATTACTGACTTAAATTGAGTTAATTTACTTGGCAAGTTTTTTTTCATTACCTAATTTATCAATTTTAAAATGAAAACTTGACTAGTAAACTAACTCAATTTAAGTCAGTAATCATTATATAACACATTTCTCTGATAATTTTGAACGGACAACTCCCTAAACGGACAAAAATTTTGTCACCGTCGCTGTCCGCCTAAGAGAGGTTTCACTGTACCTCATTTGTTGCTATACATGCTGTATTAGAGCCACAATCAATTTTTTAAATGAAAATGGAAATCGAAACGAATCAACCCAAATTATGAGGTCTTTTTATTGCCAACAATTGGGGCTACATTCATGTACATACATAAATTATTGGGGAGGAGCAAAACATTTCATACTGACAGTGACTCATCAATTTTATTTTAGATAATGTTTATGCAAAAGTTGATGAAAAAGTGAACAATAAAAAACAAAATTATACAATATACTAGTGAAAACCTCTTCTACAGCTATGTAAGTGGTTTTATACCCATAACTTCAACAGAAAAAGCGCTAGGGAGATTTGAATCACATTTTTCCCAATAAAATCGATTTTCAAAAAATGTGAAAAAAGGTCGACTTAAACACTTATTTTGGCAACCTCTCTGATGCCTCACAAGTCACAATAACCTCATAACTCGTGGTGAACTCTTCTCATAAAAATTCAAAAATTATGATCTGCTCCTTGGAAGATCACAACTCGCGTTGTTCTTGCCAAGTTTCTTATGAGTGTTTCTACAGAATACGAAATTGTGACCGCCTTATAAGACACCTCACAAAAAAAAACCACACAAAATTGTGATCTGTGAGCCTCACAACGGCAAAACAGGGATGTTAGCCAGAACTGTTAGCTTAGAACTTTAGGTTATAAAAGTCCGATCTTTTTGAATAAGGTAAATGGTTCATGCAGAAATGATGACCTTAATTAGTTGGAAAGAAATTTTGATTCGGAGGAAATCGGAGAATCTTCCATTCCGACGGATAGCTCGCTAGCGCCGTTATATTTCACAAAATTCTCGGCGGATCTTCAAAATTAAGGTATTGTGGTGAATATGCCCAGTTATGTAAGCAACGACACATTAGTAAAACTTGGCGCGCCATCTATGAATGAAATAAATAATTAAATCCATCACGGTTGGTGTCCAGCCTCATTCGTACTGGAATAATTGACGAAACCATTTTTGGAAAGCACCATCTAGCAGACCCTAGAAAATTCTAGAACCCGTTATTTTCGGATATAAATACAGGGCCACCAGTCCGAAAGCGGCAGTTTTGATTTTGAAAGTGAATGAATAAATGTCAGTGTGAATAAAGAGTTGCATACTTGTGCTTGGTTATAATAAAAGTATTAAGCGTTCAATACACGATACAACCCATCCTAACGATTTGAATTGTACGGATATCGGTAGCGATATCGCACGTGAGCACACACACCATACGATTAACTCGCGATTTCATCAACTGTCAAAAAAGTTGTTGCTATATTCGGGAATGTAAACATTCCAAAAGCAAGACATATCTAGCTGTGAATTTCAATAAATTCCAACCAGAGTTCTTTGTCTGCTATTGAAACCATTTTTCTCATTCATATTTGTTTACCTACCAGCAGCGAACACAGAAGCTTCGGCTTCAACGGTACGATCCCCATCAAAGCAGTCGCACGCTACCTCTTGTTTTCGCTCGATAGCATTCGACCATGCGATTTCGGTACAGCGGATACTTCAGTTAACACACACGATACAATCGTCGCATGCGATTCAACTTTTGTACGATAATCGGTACAATAATTGTATCGTGTATTGAACGCTTTAGAAATAAAAGTATTTGAAATAAAAGCGTTTTATTTTGTGAAGTAATTGTTGTTTCAGTTAGTAAAATATTACATTGGTGTCAGAGAAAGTGGGATAAAACTTATTTAATCTGTGAATTCAGATAATTATTGGTGTTGAAAAATTGATAAAGTGTGGGGATTAGTGAACAAATAAGAAAGGTGTTTGTGGAAAGTGACACACAAAAAAAAATATAAGAACAAAATAAAAAAAAAAAAATGGGTAAAATTGTGAATGCATTGAATTGTGTTGAACTTAAAGCAGAACTAAACAGATGAGGTCTTCCTACTGCTGGAACGAAAAATGACCTCATTATCCGTCTGCAGGAAGATTTAAGGCAACACGATGAAAATCCAGACACGTTTCTATTTGAGATTGAGATGCAAGAAGAGCAAGAAAGTATAACCTTAGACATGACCAATATGATGGCTCAGCTGCTCGCCCAGTTTTAAGACCAACAAAAGGAGCAAAAGAATCTCTTAAAAGAGCAACGCAGTGAACGAATTGAGCAGAAGAATGAACAAAAGAATCTGCTTGTACGATTAGAAGAACAGCGAAATGAACAAAAGAATCTTCTTGAAGAACAACGAAAGTAAGCTAAATTCATGGCTTTGATGAACGTGTTGAAAACGTCGTAAAACAGTTCGAGAAATTTGAAGACAAAATTCAGAACTTGCCAATGAATTAGATAAGGTTAGGAAAATGAAGGTAAGAGAGGGCAGTTGCGATTTTCCTAAGAAGAAAGAAATGCATCCACCAACCTTTGATGGACAAACTTCTTGGTCAATCCACAAGAAGCAGTTTGAGGCAGCCACAACAACAAATGGCTGGTATGACGAAGACAAGTTTATTGCCCTGACGCTTGCTCTTACAGGTTCTGCTGCTGAACTTTTGCAAACCATACCAGCAGACCAGAATGGCAACTTCAGTGCTCTTGTTCAGGTCATTAACAATCGCTTCGGCGATAGCCATATGCAAGAAGTCTTCCGCGTATAGCTCAATACCAGAGTCCAGAAAAGAGGTGAAAGTCTGCAACAAATCCAAGCAGACATTGAACGGTTGGCACACCTAGCATACCCGACTGCAGGAGATGAAATTACAAACCAGCTAGCAACAGAGGCTTTTGTACGTGCAGTTTCCGACATCAACCTCCAGCGAGCAATTCGAACTGCTGGAAAACGCACACTTTCTGAAGCATTAGCGTTCGCTCTGACTATGGAAGCATCAGAACAGGCTTCCTTAGGAGTTCATCGGGTAAGAGAACTTGAAGTTGAGGAATGTTCTTGCCAGAGAGCTGAATTCCATAGAAGTCAGCGAGAAGGACCTGCTCGATGCTGGAATTGCATCAAAACCGGACATCTCCAGCGCCAGTGCAGATTGCCACCAAGAAGAGTCGCCTGTCAACATTGTGGAAACAGGAATAATACCCGCGAACAGGTATGCAATAACATCACCGCTCCTGCTCGCCCTGGTATCGATGGGCCCAGAACCACAATCCAAGTCTCGCAGACTAAACGAAACAATAAGAGTCTGACAGTGGACGCAACATTAAATGGCAAGAAACACGTGTGGCTACAATTGACACCGGTGCCACAGCCTCCATTGTGCGGAGAAACTTGGTCAAGATGACGTGGCTACATAACACCAATAGCTACCGTCTTAAAACTGCGACAGGTGAGGCAGCAAGAGTATATGGGGAAGTTCGTCTTAAAATCCGTTTGGCAGAATTAGAGTTTTCGCATCTATTTTTGGTAGCAGATATGTGGTGAGTGCATAATTGGAATCGACTTTATGAAAGAGCACGGAGTGATTCTGGATATCGGTAAGCAAGTGTTGAAGTACCAAAATATAGAGATTTCTATGGTTTATGGCAACGAAAACTCATCAACTCTAAGAACTGTCATCAAATAAGACATATGCTTGCCTGCCTCTTCAGAAGTGTTTTCTTGGACGAAAATAGAGGGCGATCTAGGTAGCGATCTATACCTTATAGTGGAACCAGAGTCTGAGCAATCTTCCCAAAACATCATCTTAAGGAAGACTCTTGTGGAACCAAAGAACAACATGGTACTTGTACGGATTCTGAACATCAAACCGTACGAGGTCAAGCTCAAGAAAGGAGAAGTAATTGGAAAATGCGAATCTGTGACCGCAATAACTAAAATCACAGAAATTAACGCAGAAGAACCAATGGACCCCGGAAAATTCAGCTTCATGAAAACCAAAATTCTCAAGCCATCCAATCTAAGTCAACATCAGCTTAGTGTTGCTGGACACCTTCTTCATGAGTACGCTGATATATTTTCTTCACCGAGTGGGCAGTATGGTCGAACACAACTGGTACAGCATTTAATCGACACAGGTGATGCGAGACCGATTCGACAACCAGCAAGACGTCTCCCATTAGCCAAACAAGCCGAAGTTCAAGAAATGATGTCGACAATGAAGAAAGATGGTCTAATCGAAAATTCCAAAAGCCCTTGGGGGTCACTCTCTGCTCTCTGCCCAACTAACAATTTAACTTGTATAATGTCCAATTTTTAGAATTGGATAGGCTATTGCTGACATAGAATAATTTTAAGGCTAAATAATGCAAGTCAAGCATTTAACGATTTATTTATTTCAAAATAGCTTGTTTAGTACCTTTAAGTTTGTTTCTACGGAGACTTTTTTAAGGCCTGCCGAAATTGGTTGCCTTAGCTAGAAAAATAATAGCTTTTATAGAACATTCAGATGAAAGTCATTACAGACAACTCCTTTACGGCTTGTTTAAGAAAGTAATCGCGCATCATGAAAATGTCAGATAGATGTTTAAATAGTTTGATTTTAGTCAGTGTTGTTATATCGTTTTGAAGAACGGAATTTTCATAAATTTATAAAGCATATTATAAATGTTTGAACATACGCTTACCTTAATTTGTTAGCATGAAACAAATAAAAACTATAAGATCTAAAAACGAGATTCATTTTTGAAATCGGTGTATAACAAGACTGATGACGGTAATCAAACATTTTGCACGAGTGGGACTTGCACTTTATTGACTTACGTAAGAGAACATTATAGCTTTCGCATTTTGTTAATAGCAAACTTAAGGAAATCAAAAATTAGTTTAATATAGAGCGGGAATTTTTCTTTAGTTGTGACCTCTATATTGGACTTCCATAATGAAATTATTGCTTTTGAATTTTGTTAATAGCAAACTTATACAAATCAAGAATTTATATTTGTGACAGATATTGCCATCCCATTGAAATGTATAGCTTTTGCATTTTGTTAATAGCTTGCTTACAGAAATCAAAAATGAAAGCTAAGAAAAAAGAGGAATTTTGTTTTTTTTTTTTACATTTATTGCCTCCCCTAATTATATATTTTGTATTTCGTTAATAGGAAAACAAACTTAGGTATATCGGAAAATGAAATATTATACATATCTAATTGTCCCCTTAGGTGAGACTTTGATAGAATTAAGCAACTTAATTACACTACTGCATCGCACATATCTACTTGCTTGAAAAAAAAACTATATAAGAACTATGGAACGATAAAAAAGGTCATGCATACCTTATGTTAATGTGAGTTTAAAATATAATACTTAACTTATGGTATATAATTTTCAAATACTTAAAGAGTTTCATGATTGATACTTTAAATTCAATCTTCTAAAACCCTGTTATGGGTACCAATGTTTAATGAAAATTTAGTTTGAATTTTTTGGACTTGAGGTATCAACTCATTCAAATTTTTACACGCGTATGGTATGGTATATTGCCAATTGGGCTGGTGTGTTGCGTGGTGGCCTACTAATAGAGAGGAGCTGAGTTCGATCCCTGGATTCTGAAATTTAATGTGAGTAAAAGTTGAATTTTTTCAAATAAAATAATTTCTATACATTTCAGAATAAATAGAAAAGCGATTCTAACACCCTAAAGTCATGGGAAAATGGAAGGAAAAATAAAAACAATAATAATAGTAAAATTTAAAGCAACGATTTTTTTTAAACAACACACTGCTTTACTAGGCCTTTGTAAGGCCATACAATGTGAGTCATTTCATTTATGCGACCTGAAAGTGAATGTCTTATAAAAGTCTGACAACTTGTTTAGTGGAGCAATAACACTGTTTTGCTTTGTTTATTTTATCAATAAGACTTTCCATGGAAAACTATTTAATTATATAGAACTTCTGGTCAAAGGTCTTAAAGGAAATGAAATAGCTTGTATAATGTGCGCCAAACTGATTTGCATAAGGTCTTTATTAGTTACTATACAAACTAGAAAATAGCTTGTGTAGACACTTAAACAAGTTAAATTGTTCGTTTGGTAAGCACTTCCATAAGTACATCTATGGGCAGAAGTTCCTCCTTCGAACAGATCATGGTGCGCTTAATTGGCTTCTGAACTTCAAAAATCCAGAAGGTCAAGTAGCAAGATGGATCGAGAGACATACGACTACGAAATTCAACATCGAAGAGAAAAGCTGCACTCAAACGCAGATGCATTGTCCCGACGACCGTGTAAACAGGACTGTTAGCATTGCACGCGTCAAGAAGAAAAGGAAGCGGTTGCCATCCAACGAATAAGAGCCGATCCCATTTACGGTTGGAGCAATGAAGAACTAGGTTGCCCAACAAGAAGACTCGGATAAAGAACCCATTCTTGCATAGAAGGAACACGAAGAAAAACCAGAATGGGGTGACATCTGCGATAGAAGTCCAGCTCTCAAAGCATATTGGGCACAGTGGGACTCACTTCATGTGCAAGAAGGAGTACTAAGGCGCAAATGGGAATCTGCAAATGGCAAGTCTTATCTGATGCAGTTGATAGTGCCTAAGTCAAAGGTTAATGACGTTCTTCGAGAGATGCATGATGGAGCATCTGGAGGTCATTTGGAAGTCAATAAAATGCTGCAGAAGATACGACAATGGTTCTACTGGCTACATGCAAGAGATGATGTAGAAAAGTGGTGCCGAAAATGTGAAACTTGTGCTGCTACCAAGGGACTAGGTAGAAAGCTTCAAAGTAAAATGCAACAGTACAATGTGGGCACGCCTTTCGAAAGAATAGCCGTAGATGTCACAAGTCCGTTTCCGGAGACCAACAGCGGAAACCGATACATCCTTGTAGTTATGGATTACTTCAGCAAGTGGCCTGAGGTATTTGTCATCCCAAATCAAGAAGCTAAAACAGTTGTTGATCAGATTATCTTCAATTGGGTGAGCAGGTTCGGCGTACCTTTAGAACTGCATTCTGACCAAGGAAGGAACTTCGAATCTAACATCTTTCAGGAGGTTTAATCTTTCATTGGCATCAAGAAGACGAGGACAACACCGCTTCATCCACAATCTGATGGGATGGGAGAACGATTCAACAGGACTCTTAAAGAACATCTGCCCAAGGTTGTAGGTGACTACCAACGAGACTGGGACCGCCATATTCCATTGTACTTGATGGCCTATCGAAGTGCGGTTCATAGCTCAACAGGACATACACCATCGGAGATCCTGTTTGGCACAACAATACGGCTGCCCAGTGAAGTCAAATTTGGATGCCATACCATGGAACCGGAAAGGTGAGATGAATATGTGGATAACATCAAAGAAAGACTCATTGACATTCACCAACGGACAAGGAAAAACATAAAAACCGCTAGTGCTAGGATAAAAACACGGTACGACGCCCGTGCAACAACAATTAAATGGATTAAATCGGGACGATCAATCCTAAGAGGGGGGCAATGTGGTGAATATGCCCAGTTATGTAAACAACAACACATTAGTACAACTTGGTGCGCCATCTATGAATGAAATAAATAATTAAATCCATCCACGGTTGGTGTCCAGCTTCGTTCGTATTGGAATAATTGACGAAACCTTTTTGGAAAGCACCATCTAGCAGACCCCATAAAATTGTAGAACCCTTTATTTTTGGATATAAATACAGGGCCACCAGTTCGAAAGCGGCAGTTTGGATTTTGAAAGTGAATGAAAAAATTGATTCAATATAGCTTTTAACGGCCTTTAGTCCATAAAAATTGGCGTTTCATCCCGGCGTTCTCACTTGGACTCTTCAGTTGACAGTGAGGGCCTTGTCAAGACGCAATTCTTGATTAGAAATTCTAATTGGGTTAGATATAGTTCACATTCGATTTTCGCTGTAAAATTGATGTAAGCTGGACTGAACTTAATAAAAATTGCGTCTTGACAAGGCCCTCACTGTCAACTGAAGAGTCCAAGTGAGAACGCCAGGACGAAACGCCAATTTTTATGGACTAAAGGCCGTTAAAAGCTATATTGAATCAATAATTCAACAAGTCCAATTAAAGTTTTTAATTTTAATTTTTCTCAGATTTGTTGTTTATTTCCTGTTTTTGTAAGCATTGCGTTGTATTGGCTTATTGGAGAAATTCTCCTAAAAGTAGTAACTTATCGAATTAAACATCGAACTTGGCCATCTATGAGCGAAACAATAAAACGCTGTTAGCAGATACACTTTTTTATTCAGGACAATCATTTCAACACTCCCATATGCTCAACATATGCAACACAAATTTAATAAAACCATTGTATATTGACACCTGGTAAGTTGCTTTCCACGCCACCTGCATCTCAAGCGCTTAAGCTTCAAAAGGCGATAGAATTATTTTCGATTTGACGTTCAATGTATTTCCCATAAGAGAAAACGAAAAAAGCGCCTGATGTAAATTAGTTATACCAAATTATTTTATATCAACGGGTATCCATATTTTGATTGAAATAGAACCAAAAAATGTGTAAGCTTATAAATCAACTCGAAAATATATTAAAATAGATAGCTAAAATGCTTTGCTTTGTAAATGAAAAATGTAAACAAACCACCCTTACAACCAGAAACAACAACAAAAGTACTCGATTAGAAATAGAGAAAGGCAGAGGCGTAGTCACGATTATTAAAAAAATATGTTTGTTCGTAATTGAATAAAAATCTTCTTCTGAAAAAATTGTTAAAAAAAAATATTTTTCAATTGGCTATTTACACATTCGTTTCTTGGTTTACAAAAGAGGCAAGGTATGAATGAAGGTCAAGCTCGATCACTCTTAATTAGTTCTATTTTTAAGTAGAGTAAAAGTTTTTTTTTGCCTGAAATTACGTTAAAAAAGTATTCTTAGAAAGATACTTACGTGGTCGGATAAAACAAACGAACACAGGGAAATCAAATGATGCCCCTATAATTTATATTAACTTTATATTAACCTGCGCGTACCTAATTCAAAAAAAATAAAATGAAGATTTATATCACTTAAGTGCATTATAGGTGACTCCTTTTGATAATTTGGAAAACTTATTTTCGTTGACTTATTACATTTACTTAAGTGAGCGGTTTTGACTGTTATAATTCTATTTTTACGAAAGCAAAAGTGAACGAAATTAATCGAAAAATAGAAAACCGCAATTATTGGTGCAACACATAATTACCTGGTATTATCTTTTCTTCTTACGATCACTAAAGTGGACCTTTAACATTTCTACTTCATTCTTTACTTATAATAAAAAGGAAAATTAATGTTTTATTAAAATCCACAAGAAACTCTAGCCCCCTAAACTACTACCTACCTACGCACATGATATCGTTCTGACTGACGCCTTGCATCCATTTTGGAAAACAACAACAAAAAAGCACGTTTGTTTACATATTTCATCTGCAAAATAAAGCAAATTAGTAATAAGTTTCGATATATTTTACGTTTGATTTGCAAACTAGCATGTTTAGTTATTCTATTGCAATTATAATACAAACAACCGTTCATATAAAATTAATTTGTTAAATTAATTTTGCTACGAGCTGTTTTTGTTTTTCTCTTATGGGAAATGCATTGAATGTCAAATGGAAAAGAAATCTATCTCGTTTGTTTGTTTCACGCGCTGGCTGCTAGGTGCCGTGACTCCATGTGCCAATAAAATCTATTGACACCTGGTAAGTTGCTTTCCACGCCACCTGCATCTCAAGCGCTTAAGCTTCAAAAGGCGATAGAAATATTTTCGATTTGACGTTCAATGTATTTCCCATAAGCTAAAACGAAAATAGCGCCAGATGAAAATTAGTTTTACCAAATTATTTTATATCAACGGGTATCCATATTATGATTGAAATAGAATCAAAAAATGTGTAAGCTTGTAAATCAACCCGAAAATATATTAAAAGAGATAGCTAAAATGCTTTGCTTTGTAAATGAAAAATGTAAACAAACCACATTTACAACCAGAAACAACAACAAAAGTACTCGATTAGAAAAAGAGAAAGGCAGAGGCGTAGTCACGATTATTTAAAAAAATATGTTTGTTCGTAAAATTAAGTTATTTGAATAAAAATCTTGTGAAGCAATTGTTAAAAAAAATATTATTCAATTGTCTATTTACACATTTGTTTCTTGGCTTACAAAAGAGGCAAGGTATGAATGAAGGTCATGCTCGATCACTCTTAATTAGTTCTATTTTAAAGAAGAGTTTACTTGACTAAAACTAAATGGAGGATAAAAGTTTTTTTTGCCCGAAATTACTTTCCAAAATTATTCTTAGAAAGTTACGTGGTCGGATAAAACAAACGAATACAGGGAAATTAAATTATGCCCCTATAATTTATATTAACTTTATATTAATCTGCGCGTACCTAATACAAAAAGTGAACGAAACTAATCGAGAAATAGCAAACCGCAATTATTGGTGCAACACATAATTTCCTGGTATTATCTTTTTTTCTTATGATCACTCAAGTGGACCTTTGACATTTCTACTTCTTTCTTTACTTATAATAACAAGGAAAATTAATGTTTTATTTATATCCATAAGAAACTCTAGCCCCCTAAACTTCTACCTGACTACGCACATGATATCGTTCTGACTGATGCCTTGCATCCATTTTGGAAAACAACAACAAAAAAGCACGTTTGTTTACATATTTCATCTGAAAAATAAAGCACATTAGTAATTAGTTTCGATATATTTTACGTTTGATTTGCAAACAAGCATGTTTAATTATTCTATTGCAATTATAATACAAACAACCGTTCATATAAAATTAATTTGTTAAAATAATGTTTCTACGAGCTGTTTTTGTTTTTCTCTTATGGGAAATGCATTGAACGTCAAATGGAAAAGAAATCTATCTCGTTTGTTAGTTTCACGCGCTGGCTGCTAGGTGCCGTGACTCCATCTGCCAATAGTAATGTCATGGAGTCAAAATTAATTACGCTTGATTTGGGCGCTTGGTGCACTCGTGTCGCAACATTATGACATAATAATCGGCAACATTTGAAATATGCCAGACCTGTCAGATTGCTTTGCAACATGAGGCCGCAGGTTTCGTACATAAGCAAAGGCTGAATACTGCATTATATATGAATACCTAGAATGACAATTTGTAAGACATATATATAATGCTTTCCTTAAAGGTGAGTAAGGGAGGTAAATTCGTTCATGTGTTGGTACATGTGTGCAATGTATGTGAAGTTACAGTTTTTGAATGGTTTCAGGTGGTAATTTATCTTTTTATCCTGTGGTTAAAACGAAGTTGTTTACCTTCAGTTCAGTGCGTGTAAAAGTGTAAAATTATATAAAATCGTTGAAAACTATTTAAAAAAAACTGTTTAAAATTGTTTAAAAAAAAGTAGGTCCGTGACCTTTTCAATATCTTAAAACAATATAAAATTGTGAATTCTATTAACGTCGTTGTTGTGTTTTTGTTTTTATAAAGTGGTAAGAGTACTTCAATTGTTTATGAAATTGTAGTTTTTTCGTCAAAACGTCCATCAGTGTCTTATGTTATTCCCTAGAGAAAAAATTCTAATTTTTCGGCTCAACTTTTTTATAAGGGTGCACGAATTTTCGCACGCGGATAATTTTTTTCGGTAGATTTATGACTGAAAACCAACGATTTTAAACAAACTTTAAAGTGTATTGTTTAATTCAGGTTTGTATCATATTATTGCCTTGTAAATACCTTTAAAAATGTGGGTGGAAACTGTTGCGCCGCATCTTACATTCCTTGTCTGCTGTTTTGCGCTTTTTTTTGCAGAATATGTACCTATAACTTTCAACGATCGGTTGGAAAAGATGCTTATGTTGTTATGGGCCGAAGCACAGTATCCAAAAGCGCATCACGAGTCCTGAATATTTTTGTATTCCCTTATTTGATCCAACTCCCATTGTTTAGGACAAAAAACAAATCGTGTGTTGGTACACTCCATAGTATGTAGTACCTTATCATTTTCATAGGTCTCGTTTATGAAAACTAGGTAAACCAAGGGTGGAATCGGCTAAGGCCAAATTTGTTTGTTGAAAAGTTATCAATAAAATAAACTTATATTTTATTGCAGTCATTTTTGTAATTTTCTGCTGGTACAAACATTTTTCTTTTTTTTGTAAATAATGAAGTTAAAAATGATAAAAACATAAACATCAAATATTTATTTAAGGTACATGATGGATTTCCATGAACATAGGTATAATTAATTTACATCGCATAAAAACAATAATTGTGTTCATCAAATCCAAACTTTCATGAAGCTTTAATGATCACTTTACGCAGAACAAAGTAAAGTTTATAATCAATACTGATGATCAAAACAGCGACAGTCAACTATCGCCTTAGCCGATTCCACCCAAGGTCACATAATTTATATACATATTTGCCCACTCTCCTTTGTTCGCACCTTAAACAAAGTTGTACAAAACCCATAGACCAAGGGCCAGTTTTTCAGTACAGGGTTAGAGTTAAACTCGAGTTAATTCACCAAATTTGGCGTGTTTACTCTGAATTAACTCATAAAATTATTTTGATATTTTATCTTCCGTGTTTTTTAAGCCTTTTTGTATTCATCTTCCACTTAAAAACTCACTATTATGAAATTCGTATTATTAAGTAGTATTTGGTCCAGGGGCGTATACAGCTTTAGTTCTTGGGGGGGGTCATGCCAAAAAAAAATAACACGAACTAATATTTGTTAAAAGTCAAGTGCCTTATAACTTTTTTTTTTTTTTTCATAATTTACTGTGCGTAGCTATATAAAAGAAAAATGTAGCGTGATGTTGGTCGGTAGAGCGAAATTGTAGGGTTGTAACTTCCAAAAATTAAAACTCTAGACACCGGAGAATTTTAAATAAACTTATTTTATTAGGACAAAACAAAATAGGTAATACAAAATTCTTTACAACTTTAAAACTTCTTCTTAGTATTTTATAGATTATATATTTTTTTCTTTTCTATTATGGGGACAAAAGTCGGCAGTAACTGATGAAGGAAAAGACTTATAATCACCAAAAACCCAGAAAGAAAGGCAAGTAATAAAAAGCGGTATGAAGATACCTCTGAAATATTACCTGTCAGTTTCCTGGTCAAGTCGAAAAGTGATTTGGTACTGAATTTGATTCTCCTTTTATAATGAGAAAAATGAATAAATTATTTGAAAACTAGTAGGCTCTGAAATTTAGAAAAAAATATTTTAGGAAAAATAGAAATGCAAAGAGGATTTGATTATTTACAAAAGTATAGTCAAAGAAGATTTGAAGTCAAACTTTCATACAAAATAATAATATAATTCAAAGAATATGATTGTTGTTAGGTAAAATACAAGTATAGTGAAAGGCAGATTTCTGAAGTATTTAAAATAATAAATAAATAAATAATAATAATAACAAAATCGGGTGGCACAACGGCTCATGAAGAACCAGGGCCTAGTGACTAACAACTCGCAACCATTCCTGTGTGCGCCTTTTTTTTGAAAGGAATGGAAGGGACCTACAATTTTATACCGAATCCGAACGGCTAGACGAGAAGCGCTCATTCGTGACAAGTGATACTCTTGGAGGATTTGTCAATTCCTCGCAAGAGGCAGTAGCCCTGAAAAAAAACTTTTTAGTTTTTAGGTGGACGAGGCTGGGAAGCGATCCCAGACCTCCAGCGTGACAGTCAAACGCACTTACCATTACGCTACGGGCTACTACAATAATAATAACGGGTTGTTAAAAAAGGGGAAAATCTTAATTAACTGTACTTAAGGGTTTTCCAATAGGGACGGGTTGATTTTGACAACTCGTGGCGGCCATATTGTTTCTTTTACTTTCGGTCAAAATATCTTCTTTTAATCAGTTACTACAGACAAAATAATCATGGCGAGTTACAGCGTCGAGCAACACGTGCAAATGATGTTTTAGAGCAGTTAGAAGTTTATCCCAATTTTGGTCGAAAAATCATCTTTAGCGATGAAGACCATCTTTGGATGAATGGGTACGTGAATAAGCAAAATTGCCGGATTTGGGACGACACTAACCCACGCGAGATTCACGAGGTTCCAATGCATCCAAATAAAGTTAATGTTTTGTGTGGATTTTAGGCTGGATGCCTGGAGGCGTCATCGGTCCGTACTTATTCGAAAATGATGCTGGCCAGGCCATCACCGTCAACGGCGATCGCTATAGGTCGATGATCACCAACTTCTTGTGGCCTAAATTGGATGATATGGACACTGAAGATATTTGGTTTCAACAGGATGGCGCTACGTGCCACACAGCTTAAGACACAATCGATATTCTGCACGAGCGGTTTCATGGCATGGTTATCTCGCGCCGAGGCGACGTGAATTGGCCACCGAGATCGTGTGATTTGACCCCTTTGGACTTTTTCTTGTGGGGCTTTCTTAAGTCGCAGGTGTATGCGAATAAGCTGCAAACCACCTCGACCCTCAAAGACAACATAATCGATGCCATCGGTCAAATTCAGCCTGATTTGTGCGCCAAAGTCATCGAAAACTGGACCTTTCGAATCCGCGCCACCCAGCGAAGCCGCGGCGGCCATTTGAACGGTGTTATATTACTATAATAGGGCTCTCAAATAAAGATAAAACCTTATTTATATCTTGTTTTATCCAATTTTCAAATCGACCCGCCCTTAATGGGAAACCCTATAATACATTACCTTTGTTAAAAATAAGTTAAAATAATTTAAAATCGTTCATATCCTGGAAAAATATATCGTACCTTAACTCATTTTATTTCAAGACAGTTAAGAATCAAAAGTTGGCGTGAAATAGCAGACTACGAATGTAATACTTAATTTTCACTACGCAATATTAGGCAATTTCGTTGAAAATATATATTTCGAACTGCCAAAGCCAATTCAAAATGAAATGAGCTACCTATACAAAACAAATTAACAAATTTTTGGTTCCAAAGAAAATTAAAATAAACAACTGAGTCGGACGAACCTTTATTAGCTGGACCAGTGACCGCGCTCTTCATTTTTTATTTCGGAGGGCCTCGGCAACAGAATATAGCAATCTCTAGTTGTCTGACCAAAAAAAATCAGTTTAGCTAGCTGTCAAAATACTGAGGACAAAAATTTTTGGATTCGCTTGATCATTTGTTTTTAATTTTATTCAGACTTTATTTTAATCCTATCAAAGTTTTTATTTCTGCGAATTGAAGTTGCAGGAAAAATTAGTTAAATATCATAGGTACTGTGAACTAGAGAAGAGCAAAAAATCACGACCTGTGATTTCGGACCTGTGAGTCAAAAATCACAATCACTACCTGTGACCGATTCACAAATAAACTGTGATTGCCTTGAATGTGATTTTTGGTATACAACGACATCAAGACGAAACAGTGAAGACTAGAACTCGAAAAAAAATGTTCGTTACCAAAATCACTGCCACACAAAAATCACAAGATATTTCAATCTCAAATCACGACGAAAGTAAGTGAAGTATGAAACAGAATAAAAGGTAGAAGAAGAACGGATGGTGTGATTGTTCACTGGCTCACTGATTGTATAACGCTGCAATGCGATCTTACAAATAAAACTTTTTTACAGAAAAACATAAACTTTTTTACAAAAAAAAATAACTTTTTTACAAAAAAAAAATAACTTTTTTACATAAAAAAATTAACTTTTTTACAAAAAAAAATTAACTTTTTTACAAAAAAAATTAACTTTTTTGCAAAAAGAAAAATGAACTATTTTACAAAAAAAAAAACTTTTTTACAAAAAAAAATAACCTTTTTACCAAAAAAAAATTAACATTTTTACAAAAAAATGTCAACTTTTTTATAAAAAAGAATAAACTTTTTTACTAACAAAATTAACATTTCTACAAAAAAAAAATACAATTTTACAAAAAAAAAATCAATAATTAAGAACCAAAATAGCATGCACAGATAAGGACTGTGAATTCGAATTTCTTTCCTAGTCATGATTGTGATCTGACTGACTTTTTTTTTTGCCTATTGAGTCGCTCACATAACAAAACAATCGCGACTATAAAGAAATTAAATGTAAGATAAAATTTCACATTTCTTATTAAATGATTCTACATAGTTATTCCCATAAGGTGTGTTACAAAAATAAAGCGCGAGGGGGAATCTATTCCCTCCCGTTTAGGCAGGAGGGGCAATTTTCTTAAAAAAATTCTAAACACAGACAAACAATAATTAAAAAACAACGATTACTTTTACAACAACAAATATGCATAATAATACCTTTTTCTTAGCCCAAAAAAACCCCATTTAATTAAAGTTATTTTAGTGAATAGTTTTTGAAAAATTTGTTTTCAAACTTAAAGTTTTGAAAACGAAATGAAACACAATTTTTTTTTTCAAATTTGAAATTAAGTACTACCTATGTATTTTTGTTTTCAAAATTCAATGCTCGTTTAGTTCTTAGTCAAACACGTAGTCCCCTTTTCCTGGAGATTATTTTGAAGTTTTCCTTTAACTGCCTTGTACCTTTCACACAAATAAACAAAATTGCCAGAGATTTTGGTATGAAGTCTATGGAGATTTTTACTAAATTGTCAAACTCAAAACTGACAGCCAACATGTTGGAACTCTGACAGTGATTGCGTTCTTTTTCTTTCCAACGTTAACTATAGTAAACCTTCATCGTTTCTTTATTAAAAAAAAGATTAATAATGTTTAATATTTTATTTTATGATTCGATTCGAAAAAAAGTTAATAATGATTTAATTTGTAAAAAAAAAATTTATTTTTGAAGTGGTAGTGAATTATTTTAAGTAAATTTAACGCAATCAAAATTTTGTCTTGTTTATTATTTCTTATTTTTTGTCTGACTTTTCTGATATTTAATTGATTGAGATAGCACTGACAGTCCAGTAATGAACCTTGGCCTGATCCACAGAATGTGTTCTGATAATTAATTGAGAAAACACTGACAGTCCAGTAAAGAACCTTGGCCTGATCCACAGAATGTGTTCTGATATTTAATTGAGAAAGCACTGACAGTCCAGCAAAGGACTTTGACCTCATCCACAGAATATGTTCTGATAGTTAATTAGAAAAGAATGTGTTCTGATATTTAATTGAGAAAGCACTGACAGTCCAGTAAAGAACCTTGGCCTGATCCACAGAATGTGTTCTGATATTTCATTAAGAAAGCACTAACAGTCCAGTAATGAACCTTGGCCTGATCCACAGTATGGTTTTATAATTTTAATTGCAAATAGCACTCACAGTCCAGCAATGGACCTTGGCCTAATCCCCAGTAAGGCTTTCTTTTCTTTATTTTTTTTTTGCAGGATTAAATTTGTTTTTTGGTACCCTGAGTTTCTTATTTATTCTCTTTGTTTCAAAAATGATGAGACCGATCAGTACAAATTTACCAATTACTTCTTTGTGTTCTTGTGTACAGCAAGCCGATAAATTAATTTTGTTGTCCTCTATAATTTCTCCGATCCATGTTTTCACGATGTTTTTGTTAGCTTTTCGTTTCGGGAACTTGGCCTTGAAATCTGTTTCCACATTTCGAACAAATTCTTCGAAAATAATCGATGGTACAACTAATCTTCCGAACTCCGATGTCGTGGTAATCGTCTTATATGCTCTCAAGTTAATTAACAAAGTTTGTTCCCTTTCTTTGTCAACTTCATCAATCAAAAACTTGGAACAAACTTCGCAATTGAGTTTCCTTTTTAGCTTAGATGCTGCAAATCCAGCGTAATATGCCGCTGCTCCATCCTGTAGCTTCTGAGACCTTGCATCCTCTTCAACAGACTTTTCCTCGTCGTCTTCGCTGTTATATTCCAAGGCGTCTTCAAAAATTTTGTCATAAATGTCATTAACAGGCGGCTCACTTGTATCCATTTGCGTTTCCATATCCATATCCATATCAATGTCTCCTATCTCCAGAAGTGGTTCCGCTTCAGCATCTTTGTAACCAGAATGTTCAGCTGAACTTAAATTCTGGAAAATGATGAGCTTCAGGTTGCGAATTACTCTCCAAGCGGAAGGATCCCTTTCATAAGAACCTCTATTACATCTCAGCATTGAGAAGAGGTTTTCGGCAACATCCGTGTTGAAGTGTGCAAGGAGAACATAGCTTTGCTCTTCGCTTTTCATATGCTCCCACATCTGCAAAACTGCCCTTAGCGATTGTTGTAATCCTTTAAAACAAGGTGGTATTGTATGAGAGCTGGATGATTTCCATTTTGATATCCATTGTATCGCTGTTTTAATTTTTTCCAGAGTACATGTAGTATCCGAAAGGGCTTGTTTGTTTGGATTCCTAGAATAGAGTTGGCCCGTGTTGAAATTGTCAAACAGATCATTCATCTGCTTGACAAACCTGGATGTAGCATCAGCTATTTTCCTTTCTTTTTCCGTTTCAAAAATATTAGTTGTCCTCAACGCATACTGAATTCCTGAGTACACTTTTGCGCTGAATACCTGAGTGGCAAGATGTACTCTCAATTTATCGTGACAGTTGGGACGAACATGCGCTTCCGTAAGTTTGTATAAAACTTGGAAGATGCCATCCTTGTCCTCATCATAGATTTTCCGGATGACGTTAAAATCTACGGTATCTTCATCAATTTGTATTGTATGCTCCAGTAAAATATTCCTCACACTCTTAAAAAGATGTGCATAGTCATAGAGCAAAAATATTTTTTGGTCTCCAATTTCCACGAAAGGCTCCGTTTCCATAAAGTCTGGTGGTCCAAAGCACTTGTACGCTAAAACGTTGTTGGATCCCTGGTCACAGCTTGTTGCAACCACTGTCAGTCCACAATTGTTTACTTCAGTAATAATTGTGACTAACATCTCCGATAAGGTGTATCCGTTTAGAGAACCGATATAGTAAATAATAGACTGCTTCCAATTTTTATTCATTCCCCTAAGAGTGAATACCATCGCTTTAGAGGCTTCTGTTCCATTTCTTCCGTATTCACCAAAGTCTGTAACTCCATAAACGAGGTCGTCTTTGGTATTGTACTCTAATTCTTGTTTGATGCTCATTTCATCAAAAAGGAGTACGCACTTCTTTTCCATCGCTGTCATCCCTTTAGCCTTGGTGGTGAGCATGTTGTTCATTATTTGAGTGAATCCCGATTCCAGCCGGATCTCCGAATGCCAACGGTAAATTGAGGTTACCGCTGGAAGCTTAAAACCTATACTCAGCATGTATTTATAGCATGCTGGTGATTTATAATAAAATTTTAAAAATAAATCCTTCTCCTTGGATTTCCACGGTGCGTTTGGCTTATGGAAGAGTTGCACCAAAATAAACGTGCGCAACTCTTCTGAAAATCCCTCCATTTGGATATCTAACCCTTTTTGTAACTGGTAAATCCTACTTTTCCTTAGCCTAGTTGGTGTGTTGAAAATATACCTAGGAATTATTTTCGCCCGCTTAATTTTACGCCGCGATTTATATGAAAAACGTCCTGGAGAGGGAAACTGAGAGGGAGAAATTTTTGAAGATGCACTATGGCCAAGCGAATAGTCTTTGATATAATTTGCCGTAGAGTGTACAGCCAAATTATCCAAAAGTGAAGATGGTGTAGGTGGAATTGCAGCTGGAGGTGGAGGCGCAGAGGGCGCACAGGTCAGGGTGGCAGAAGTAACCGTAGAGGTAGGTTGCATCCGAGACCTCGAAGACTCCATTATTCTTAGACAGGAAGTGTCGTTGGAATTTTCACTGCATCCACAAGATATTGGAAGTGCAGTTTGTGCTAAAACTTTCTTCGTGCCGCAAACTTTAACATCTTTGGCATAGAAGTGTTGTTCACACATCTTCGAATTTTTTTTTAATTCGAAAATTTGTGAAAAACCTGCATGTTTAGCCCAAACTGCCCTTCTATGGTCGACGGGAACTATAAAAAAAGAATAAAAGCATGCCGCTGTTTGCCTCTCTTGGCACTCATTATAGCAGCACTTTGCCATTTTATATTATAAATACCCACAAAAATTAAAGCTCAGTAAGCAAGTTACCTTTAAAATAATTAAAAAAGAAGAATCTACAGAAAAGTCCTACAGATCCACCCGCTAAAATTAAAAACAAAAGAAAATAACTACCTAAAGTTAAAAATTCAAAATAAATGTATTCAACAAAAAAAAAATACCTACTGGAACACCCTGTTAAACAGTAAAAAATCTATAGGAAAGCCCCAAAATCCACTCGCTAAAATTAAAAACAAAACAAAATGACTAAATAAAGTAGAAATTTATGAAAACTGTTCCCAACAAATAAATACTACAAACTACAACCTAATTCACCCGCTTGAATAAAAAGAAAAAACAAAACAAGTTAAATATTTAAAATAAATTTACTAATAAATAAAAACTAATTGGAACACCCTGTAAAAAGAAAAACACTTTTGCACAGTCCTATAAATAAATCCCCCAAAATTAAATAGAAACCAAAATATATAATTCAATATGTAAAAATATATGTAAAATCATAAATTTAAAAAAGGTATAAATATTATATTGACACTATATTACCGCCAACAGGAACACAGTACCAGGAACACAATAACAGGAACACACAGAAAAGAAAATTTGATGGAACACAAAATAATTGTTAAATAGGTAGCTACAAAAATAAAAATATGTACACTAATAAAAGCACACAGAAATTAAATTAAAAGGTAGAAAAATACAAATATTTAATTCAATCACTAAAAATGTAATCTATCAACAAAAAATAGGTTGAAAGGGGCATAAAACACTTTATAAAAAAACACAAATTAAGCACAGTGAAAGGGGCATAAAACACTTTATAAAAAAACACAAATTAAGCACAGTGAAAGGGGCATAAAACACTTTATAAAAAAACACAAATTAAGCACAGTGAAAGGGGCATAAAACACTTTATACAAAAACACAAATTAAGCACAGATAATTATATTTTATATCCAGTTTGTTAAATTTTTATAATCGGGTATATTACGAATGGGGTTGCAAAATTTATTCGATTATTATCACCAAACCAGAGCACAATTTAAAAAAATCGACTTAGCCGACGGCAAATACAAATCAAATTGAAGATTCTTCGTATTCTGTGTTTAAATCAGATCAAAAAACCGCGAAGTCTTATATATCTTATACACCACACACATCCTAAGAAATACCGTTTTCCTCCTATTTTGCCTATTTTTTTTCCCCCTCGAACTCCCATACCTTTAATATATAATCTTCTCATTCTAGCATTTTTCATTTATACCACCTTCTATCAACATTCTTATGTTGATAAGGTTGGTATACAAAGTTTGTATATAACAACAAACGACAAAACTGAAAAATTCTAGAACTGTCAAATTATGTTGAGAGAAGCCGCTAGATTACGACACTACGTGACTCAGTAGTCGACCCAGCTCATGACATTACTATTGACACCTGGTAAGTTGCTTTCCACGCCACCTGCATCTCAAGCGCTTAAGCTTCAAAAGGCGATAGAATTATTTTCGATTTGACGTTCAATGTATTTCCCATAAGAGAAAACGAAAAAAGCGCCAGATGAAAATTAGTTTTACCAAATTATTTTATATCAACGGGTATCCATATTATGATTGAAATAGAATCAAAAAATGTGTAAGCTTATAAATTAACCCGAAAATATATTAAAATAGATAGCTAAAACGCTTTGCTTTGTAAATGAAAAATGTAAACAAACCACCTTTACAACCAGAAACAACAACAAAAGTACTCGATTAGAAAAAGAGAAAGGCAGAGGCGTAGTCACGATTATTAAAAAAATATGTTTGTTCGTAAAATAAAGGTATTTGAATAAAAATCTTCTTGTAAAGCAATTGTTAAAAAAATATTTTTCAATTGGCTATTTACACATTTGTTTTTTAGTTTACAAAAGAGGCAAGGTATGAATGAAGGTCAAGCTCGATCACCCTTAATTTATTTCTATTTTTAAGAAGAGTTTACTTTAAAAGAGTGCTAACCTTTTTTTTAAATGGAGGATAAAATTTTTTTTGCCAGAAATTACATTATTCTTAGAAAGAAACTTACGTGGTAGGATAAAACAAAAGAACACAGGGAAATCAAATGATGCCCCTATAATTTATATTAACTTTATATTAACCTGCGCGTACCTAAAAAAAAATAAAATGAAGATTTATATCACAAATTAATGTTTTATTTAAATCCATAAGAAACTCTAGCCCCCTAAACTTCTATCTGACTACGCACATGGTATCGTTCTGACTGGCGCCTTGCATCCATTTGGGAAAACAACAACAAAAAAGCACGTTTGTTTACATATTTCATCTGCTAAATAAAGCAAATTAGTAATAAGTTTCGATATATTTTACGTTTGATTTGCAAACTAGCATGTTTAATTATTCTATTGCAATTATAATAGAAACAACCGTTCATATAAAATTAATTTGTTAAAATAATGTTTCTACGAGCTGTTTTTGTTTTTCTCTTATGGGAAATGCATTGAACGTCAAATGAAAAAGAAATCTATCTCGTTTGTTAGTTTCACGTGCTGGCTGCTAGGTGCCGTGACTCCATGTGCCAATAGTAATGTCATGAGCTGGGTCGACTACTGAGTCACGTAGTGTCGTAATCTAGCGGCTTCTCTCAACATAATTTGACAGTTCTAGAATTTTTCAGTTTTGTCGTTTGTTGTTATATACAAACTTTGTATACCAACCTTATCAACATAAGAATGTTGATAGAAGGTGGTATAAATGAAAAATGATAGAATGAGAACATTATATATTAAAGGTATGGGAGTTCGAGGGGGAAAACAAATAGGCAAAATAGGAGGAAAACGGTATTTCTTAGGATGAGTGTGGTATATAAGATATATAAGACTTTTCGCGGTTTTTTGACCTGATTTAAACACAGAATACGAAGAATCTTCAATTTGATTTGTATTTGCCGTCGGCTAAGTCGATTTTTTTAAATTGTGCTCTGTTTTGGTGATAATAATCGAATAAATTTTGCAACCCCATTCGTAATATACCCGATTATAAAAATCTAACAAACTGGATATAAAATATAATTATCTGTGCTTAATTTGTGTTTTTTTATAAAGTGTTTTATGCCCCTTTTCCACCTATTTTTTGTTGATAGATTACATTTTTAGTGATTGAATTAAATATTTGTATTTTTCTACCTTTTAATTTAATTTCTGTGTGCTTTTATTAGTGTACATATTTTTATTTTTGTAGCTACCTATTTAACAATTATTTTGTGTTCCATCAAATTTTCTTTTCTGTGTGTTCCTGTTATTGTGTTCCTGGTACTGTGTTCCTGTTGGCGGTAATATAGTGTCAATATAATATTTATACCTTTTTTAAATTTATGATTTTACATATATTTTTACATATTGAATTATATATTTTGGTTTCTATTTAATTTTGGGGGATTTATTTATAGGACTGTGGAAAAGTGTTTTTCTTTTTACAGGGTGTTCCAATTAGTTTTTATTTATTAGTAAATTTATTTTAAATATTTAACTTGTTTTGTTTTTTCTTTTTATTCAAGCGGGTGAATTAGGTTGTAGTTTGTAGTATTTATTTGTTGGGAACAGTTTTCATAAATTTCTACTTTATTTAGTCATTTTGTTTTGTTTTTAATTTTAGCGAGTGGATTTTGGGGCTTTCCTATAGATTTTTTACTGTTTAACAGGGTGTTCCAGTAGGTATTTTTTTTTTTGTTGAATACATTTATTTTGAATTTTTAATTTTAGGTAGTTATTTTGTTTTGTTTTTAATTTTAGCGGGTGGATCTGTAGGACTTTTCTGTAGATTCTTCTTTTTTAATTATTTTAAAGGTAACTTGCTTACTGAGCTTTAATTTTTGTGGGTATTTATAATATAAAATGGCAAAGTGCTGCTATAATGAGTGCCAAGAGAGGCAAACAGCGGCATGCTTTTATTCTTTTTTTATAGTTCCCGTCGACCATAGAAGGGCAGTTTGGGCTAAACATGCAGGTTTTTCACAAATTTTCGAATTAAAAAAAAATTCGAAGATGTGTGAACAACACTTCTATGCCAAAGATGTTAAAGTTTGCGGCACGAAGAAAGTTTTAGCACAAACTGCACTTCCAATATCTTGTGGAATATGTGGATGCAGTGAAAATTCCAACGACACTTCCTGTCTAAGAATAATGGAGTCTTCGAGGTCTCGGATGCAACCTACCTCTACGGTTACTTCTGCCACCCTGACCTCTGCGCCCTCTGCGCCTCCACCTCCAGCTGCAATTCCACCTACACCATCTTCATTTTTGGATAATTTGGCTGTACACTCTACGGCAAATGTTCAAAAGGGTAGTTATGTGCATTCAAGAGGACACAAGCGTCCACAGGTTTTTCTCAAAATCCACCTCTGTCTACCAACTCCTACTCTCACCTCCACGTGGTGAACATCGGGTGTCTAGTACCTCAGCTGGAGACGGGGTTTAAATCCCCGTGGAAAGCTGTTGGGGACAGCCAACGAGAGAGGGGGGGAGGAGTGTTCCCACTAAGGCACTTCTCCTTTCATCGAGGCGGCAGCGGACGAATTCTCTAGATGGAATCAACGGTGGCGTCTACAGTTCCAGTTAGGTTGAACTACTTAGTGAACACCTTATATGGGCTACTACGACATATTCGTAGCTCAGGCCTATAAGGAGCGGTTTATCCGGCTCCCTACCCTTGGAGTTATACGAAGGGTCTGGTCCTCCGGGTCGGGGGTTGTGCGTCGGGGTAACTACCCTACCACGTAAAAAAAGTTGTTCCGAAACAACAACAAGCCTCGGATATGGATGATTTTAAAGTTGACGACCCCAGCAAACGAAACAAGGACAATGAATTTCGGATCTGCACGTGGAACGTCCTGTCCTTATACAGAACACGTGCAGCCGAACAATTAGTGGAGAACCTGGACAGGCTAAAGGCTGACGTAACAGCCATCCAGGAAGTGCGATGGGATGGAGAGGGCATACGGAGACTGAAAACGTGTGACATCTACTACGGCGGGTGCTTGAAGGAACAGGGTCAGCGGCTCTTGGGTTGTGGTTTTGTGATAAGGGGAAGACTTAGGCAAGAAGTCTTGGGCTTCCGAAGTGTAAGCGAGCGCCTGGTCACAATCCGCATCAAAGGCAAATTTAAGAACATTTCGCTGATTTGTGTTCACGCCCCCCATGAAAGGAGAGAAGACTCAACCAAAGAAGCATTCTACGATCTCTTGGAGACAACGTATGATATGTGCCCGAAGTACGACGTGAAGATCATTCTTGGTGACTTCAACGCAAGATTCGGAAAGGAGGGCATCTTTGGTTCGATAGTCGGAGGACACAGCCTACACGACGAAACTTCCGGCAACGGACACAGGCTGGCAGACTTTGCGGCGGGGCGAAATGTCATCATCTCAAGCACCTACTTCCCACACCTCAATATACACAAGGGGACTTGGCGGTCGCGTGATCAAGTAACCGTCAACCAAATCGACCACGTTGCGATAGACGCCAGACATGCTTCCAGTATCTTGGACGTCCGAACGTTCCGAGGGGCCAACATTGACTCGGATCACTACCTGGTGGTAGCTAGACTACGTATGCGGATATCCATGACGCGACAACGCAGAGCAGATGCTGTGAAAAGATTCGATGTCGAGAAGCTTAAATCGCAAGAGACTGCCAGAACTTTTGCAGACCACGTAACTCTTAATCTCTCAGGAGGTCCGCTACCAGCATCAAGTGCAGAGGACCAGTGGGAACACTGTCAACAAGCCATTAGAAGTGTCGCCTCTGATGTGCTGGGTTTCACTAGGCGAATACAACGAAACCCCTGGTTCGATGAGGAGTGCCGGCTAGCGCATGCAGCTAAGGACGAGGCCTACCAGGCAATGCTGCAGACTCGAACAAGAGCTGCTGAGAGAGTGGCCCGGGAGCTCTACGGGCTGAAACGAAAAGAGGAACGCCGACTTCTCAGGAGGAAAAAGAGAGAGCACGAGAAGCGGGCGGTAGAGTCTATTGAGGGTTGTAGCGGTAGGGGAGATGTTCGAAAATTTTATCAGAGGGTGAAGCGATCCACCCAAGGATTCAAGGCTAGAACGGAAGCCTGCCGAGATGAGAGTGGGAATATGGTAGTAGACACACAGTCAGTGCTGAGGATCTGGAAAGAACACTTCTCTAGACTGCTTAATGGCGAAGACAGCCAAGATGCCGCTAATAGGCAGAACGCTCCATTCAACTTGGACGATGATGGCCAAGAGTTCCGTCCACCCGACCTAACCGAAGTTCGGCTGGCGATATCCAAACTTAAGTCGTACAAGGCTGCAGGTGCGGATGGCTTACAAGCCGAACTATTTAAATCAGCGGGAGATGAATTGGCTAGGAGCATACACCAGCTCATCTGCAAAATTTGGTCTGAGGAAAGTATGCCCGATGAATGGAACCTCGGTATAGTGTGCCCCATCCATAAAAAGGGAGATGTTCTGAAATGTACCAACTACAGAGGAATTAGTCTCCTAAACGTCGCTTATAAAATCTTGTCGGCCATCCTGTGTGACCGCTTAAAACCTTTTGTCAACGATCTGATCGGCCCTTATCAGTGCGGTTTTAGGCCAGGCAAGTCAACCGTCGATCAAATGTTCACACTCCGACAGATTTTAGAAAAATCCCGGGAATTCCAGATCGATACACACCACCTTTTTATCGATTTTAAAGTCGCGTATGATAGCGTGAAAAGGGACGAATTATACAGAGCCATGTCGAGTCTCGGCATCCCTGCCAAACTCGTCCGCTTGTGCAGGATGACGATGGAGAAATCTCGCTGCTCCGTCAAAATTGGTAAGAACACCACCGATTCCTTTGATGTTGAGAAAGGATTGAGGCAAGGCGACGCGTTATCATGCAACCTATTCAACATCGTTCTTGAAGCCATTGTACGCAACGCACATGTCAACACCAGCGGTACAATCTATCAAAAGTCCGTTCAATTGCTTGCATATGCGGATGACATAGACATTGTCGGCAGAACGAAGCGAGCTGTGGCAGGGGCATTTGCGAGCATTGAATCGGAGGCGGCTAGAATGGGATTGGCGGTTAATGAGGACAAGACGAAGTATATGCTGTCATCGAGAGAGGAATCTCAACATCGTCGACTCGGGCAAAATATCACGATGGACAGATATAACTTCGAAGTTGTCAAGGACTTTGTCTACCTGGGCTCCACTATTACATCGCAGAATGACATCAGTGCAGAGATCAAGCGAAGAATTACTCTTGCCAACCGCTGTTTCTTCGGTCTAAGAAGGCATTTAAGTAGTAAGGCCCTCTCTCAGAGAACCAAGGAGACTTTATACAAAACCCTAATCATCCCGGTCCTGCTTTATGGGTCAGAAGCATGGACACTGAAAGATTCGGATAAAAATCTGCTAGGGTGCTTTGAGAGGAAGATTCTTCGTGTGATTTTCGGTCCGGTGTGTATCGAAGGAGTATGGAGGAGAAGATTCAACGACGAGCTATACGGGCTATACAGCGACGTTGACCTGGTCAAAAAGCTGAAAATACAGCGGCTTAGATGGCTGGGGCACGTGGAGCGTATGGACAGCAACGCACCTGCCCGACGAGTCTTCGAATCCAACCCCGATGGGGTACGCAGCAGAGGAAGAACCCGTAACAGGTGGCGCAATCAAGTGAATGACGACATCAAAGCACTCGGTGTGCGCAACTGGAAGCGGCTAGCTAGGGACAGAGCTGGCTGGAGGGGCTTGTTAGTTGAGGCCGAAGCCCATCCTGGGCTGTGAGCGCCATCAAAAGTAAAGTAAGTAAGTCTACGGCAAATTATATCAAAGACTATTCGCTTGGCCATAGTGCATCTTCAAAAATTTCTCCCTCTCAGTTTCCCTCTCCAGGACGTTTTTCATATAAAAATAATTCCTAGGTATATTTTCAACACACCAACTAGGCTAAGGAAAAGTAGGATTTACCAGTTACAAAAAGGGTTAGATATCCAAATGGAGGGATTTTCAGAAGAGTTGCGCACGTTTATTTTGGTGCAACTCTTCCATAAGCCAAACGCACCGTGGAAATCCAAGGAGAAGGATTTATTTTTAAAATTTTATTATAAATCACCAGCATGCTATAAATACATGCTGAGTATAGGTTTTAAGCTTCCAGCGGTAACCTCAATTTACCGTTGGCAATCGGAGATCCGGCTGGAATCGGGATTCACTCAAATAATGAAGAACATGCTCACCACCAAGGCTAAAGGGATGACAGCGATGGAAAAGAAGTGCGTACACCTTTTTGATGAAATGAGCATCAAACAAGAATTAGAGTACAATACCAAAGACGACCTCGTTTATGGAGTTACAGACTTTGGTGAATACGGAAGAAATGGAACAGAAGCCTCTAAAGCGATGGTATTCACTCTTAGGGGAATGAATAAAAATTGGAAGCAGTCTATTATTTACTATATCGGTTCTCCAAACGGATACACCTTATCGGAGATGTTAGTCACAATTATTACTGAAGTAAACAATTGTGGACTGACAGTGGTTGCAACAAGCTGTGACCAGGGATCCAACAACGTTTTAGCGTACAAGTGCTTTGGACCACCAGACTTTATGGAAACGGAGCCTTTCGTGGAAATTGGAGACCAAAAAATATTTTTGCTCTATGACTATTCACATCTTTTTAAGAGTGTGAGGAATATTTTACTGGAGCATACAATACAAATTGATGAAGATACCGTAGATTTTAACGTCATCCGGAAAATCTATGATGAGGACAAGGATGGCATCTTCCAAGTTTTGTACAAACTTACGGAAGCGCATGTTCGTCTCAACTGTCACGATAAATTGAGAGTACATCTTGCCACTCAGGTATTCAGCGCAAAAGTGTACTCAGGAATTCAGTATGCGTTGAGGACAACTAATATTTTTGAAACGGAAAAAGAAAGGAAAATAGCTGATGCTACATCCAGGTTTGTCAAGCAGATGAATGATCTGTTCGACAATTTCAACACGGGCCAACTCTATTCTAGGAATCCAAACAAACAAGCTCTTTCGGATACTACATGTACTCTGGAAAAAATTAAAACAGCGATACAATGGATATCAAAATGGAAATCATCCAGCTCTCATACAATACCACCTTGTTTTAAAGGATTACAACAATCGCTAAGGGCAGTTTTGCAGATGTGGGAGCATATGAAAAGCGAAGAGCAAAGTTTTGTTCTCCTTGCACACTTCAACACGGATGTTGCCGAAAACCTCTTCTCAATGCTGAGATGTAATAGAGGTTCTTATGAAAGGGATCCTTCCGCTTGGAGAGTAATTCGCAACCTGAAGCTCATCATTTTCCAGAATTTAAGTTCAGCTGAACATTCTGGTTACAAAGATGCTGAAGCGGAACCACTTCTGGAGATAGGAGACATTGATATGGATATGGATATGGATATGGATATGGAAACGCAAATGGATACAAGTGAGCCGCCTGTTAATGACATTTATGACAAAATTTTTGAAGACGCCTTGGAATATAACAGCGTAGACGACGAGGAAAAGTCTGTTGAAGAGGATGTAAGGTCTCAGAAGCTAAAGGATGGAGCAGCGGCATATTACGCTGGATTTGCAGCATCTAAGCTAAAAAGGAAACTCAATTGCGAAGTTTGTTCCAAGTTTTTGATTGATGAAGTTAACAAAGAAAGGGAACAAACTTTGTTAATTAACTTGAGAGCATATAAGACGATTACCACGACATCGGAGTTCGGAAGATTAGTTGTACCATCGATTATTTTCGAAGAATTTGTTCGAAATGTGGAAACAGATTTCAAGGCCAAGTTCCCGAAACGAAAAGCTAACAAAAACATCGTGAAAACATGGATCGGAGAAATTATAGAGGACAACAAAATTAATTTATCGGCTTGCTGTACACAAGAACACAAAGAAGTAATTGGTAAATTTGTACTGATCGGTCTCATCATTTTTGAAACAAAGAGAATAAATAAGAAACTCAGGGTACCAAAAAACAAATTTAATCCTGCAAAAAAAAAATAAAGAAAAGAAAGCCTTACTGGGGATTAGGCCAAGGTCCATTGCTGGACTGTGAGTGCTATTTGCAATTAAAATTATAAAACCATACTGTGGATCAGGCCAAGGTTCATTACTGGACTGTTAGTGCTTTCTTAATGAAATATCAGAACACATTCTGTGGATCAGGCCAAGGTTCTTTACTGGACTGTCAGTGCTTTCTCAATTAATTATCAGAGCACATTCTGTGGATCAGGCCAAGGTTCATTACTGGACTGTCAGTGCTTTCTCAATTAAATATCAGAACACATTCTTTTCTAATTAACTATCAGAACATATTCTGTGGATGAGGTCAAAGTCCTTTGCTGGACTGTCAGTGCTTTCTCAATTAAATATCAGAACACATTCTGTGGATCAGGCCAAGGTTCTTTACTGGACTGTCAGTGCTTTCTCAATTAATTATCACAACACATTCTGTGGATCAGGCCAAGGTTCATTACTGGACTGTCAGTGCTATCTCAATCAATTAAATATCAGAAAAGTCAATTTTAAATTATATATCAGAAATGCCCATAGAACATATTTTTGTATGCTTATATTATTTTTCTAAATTATAAATTTTTATCTTTCTTTATAGTAATAGGACAAGGAATATGCTGCGAGGGAATACATTTTTAAATATCTTTAGAAAAAAATTATCTTAGGTGCATGCAATTTGTATTTCATTTATATGCATGCAATTTATTATAAAACAAAAAAAAAACAAAAAAACAAAAAAACAAAAAAAAAAAAAAAAAAAAAAAAAAACAACAAAAAAAATATACCTGCATGCAGTTTATTCTTTATTCATATACAAAATTAATGCATGTAATTCCTACATTTAGTTAAAAAAAAAATACAAAAAAAAAAACAAAAAAAAAACATAAAAAAACACGAACAAAAATATACCTGCATGCAATTTATTCTTTATTCATATACAATATTAATGCATGTAATTCCTACATTTAGTTAAAAAAACAAAAAACAAAAAAAAAATATACAAAAAAAAAAAAAAAACAAAAAAAAACATAAAAAAAAACACGAAAAAAAACAAAAAATATCAATAAAAAATTATATCTGCATGCAATTTATTCTTTATCTCTTAAGAACTGCATGGGCATGTACAATACAAGTAGTTTGAAGTAAAAATAGAACGAGGACTAGGCCTACTGGGGAAACCTCATTAAAAAAAACGCATCTAGTATTCTACCCCATCGGGTGATGTGGAAAAGAATACATGCTATGGTATCAGGATAAGGTAAGCGAGATTGATAGTTGATAAATATTGAAATTTTCTATAAAACTGAATCAACTAGTCAATTTTTTTATAATTAACAAACGTCTGCATCGTTCTTATTGTTTGATATCGAATTTCAATACTAATCAGCTATCAATCAACTAGTTAGTTACAAGACAGCAAAGGCGCCCGTTAAATGTGTTTGAAATTAAAATAAATGCGAATGTACAAAATAGCCATGTTTTTTTACGGGTTCAGATAAAATTGTCGAAAAAAACGACATCCGAACTTAGCAAAGTCATCGAAAGAAAAAAATCCTGCACTAACATGAACCACAAATTCAACCAAATTCCGTATTACCTAATGTGCCAGACAAGTACCTACCGCACGATGTTTGGCTTTCATTCTATTGCTGTGCTATGATTTTCGGTCCGAAGAAATTCAATTTAGCACTATTTTAAAGCTTAATTTATTTTTGGAGAAAACATCTAATTTCAGCCAATGATGATGAAACACCCTGGCAGCAAATTTGTTGAGATCCATTACTCTGAATATTTCCTTGAAGCAAAAAATTGTACCGACATTCATTGTATATAAACAATGCTTATATACACACAAATCTTTAGCAAGAACGAACACAAATTATTAGTTGCATTGAAAGAAGTGATTTTTAATTATTTATTTATATATTACTACTGTTTATTTTCGCACAAAATTCAATAAGAACAATAATAATAATAATAATCTCAAAATAATACATAAAATTAAACGTCATTTCAGTTGTAGTCGATTATCTTCGCCCGATGCCAGTCCAAACAAAACAGATTTCTAAAATGCATGCCTTTTTCATTTGTGAATTTTCTTACCAATGTGGATGGAATAAGAGTTTCCCGAAGAAATCAAAGAAGAAAAGCGCTATAGGTAAATGTTAAAATTATTAGAAACTCGAAAATAACATACATTTATAAATACATACAAAATTGCTTTTCTTCAGATTCGTCACAAAAATGCCTAGTGATCATCATATGATTGAAGCTAGCTCACAGCACTATTATGTACCAAGATGCGAAGAGATTCGGACAGTTATCAAGGATATCTTCGACATACGGGAATCAAAGCTACGTACTTTTTTTGATATATTCATCAAGGGCGAAGGTGCATATGCCAAGTTGGATTACTTAACTTTGCTTGAGATTCAGTTGTTCGACCAATTTTTCGCAATGCATTGGATCCTCCTCCTTGGGTTTGAGTTCGAGTGTCAACACAAGTTTCATTTTAGTCAATAGAAGACAACTTAAAATATAAGAAAACAATATAAGTGTTAATTGATGTTTGGTATTAAAATGTATAATAAGTGTGTTAAAAAGAAATAATTTTAAAACTCTTTAGTTAAAATTATATGATACTCTTAGTCACAAAATTGGAATTTTTTTTTCACTGCCTCCCTTTTTTACTTACCATATAGGTAGGTACTACAGGACAAGTTTTGGATACGTACAAAATTCGAACTCGTTCAGCGACGCTGTTCTGAACAGTTTGGAACAGCAAGTACAACTCTTGTAATACCTACTTTTACCAAGCTTTAATTTCTAAACTACTTGGAACGGCATTCAGTCTTAATCGAATTCTCTATTCATTGAAAGATTTCAAAAAAAATCTTTACAAAACTAATTTCATTGTTATAAGATTTCATATGAAATGACGAAATTAGTCTTGTATAGATTTTTTTTTAAATAATTGTTGAAACTCAAAACAAGTTCTTAAACTACACAGAGTACTTAAATTAAGACTGAATGCCGTTTGAATCATCAAATTGCGTCAAGCAGTTTAGAAATCAGAAGCTGGTGTAAGTAGGACTTAAAAAAATTTCATGATTTTTTCTTGAAATTTTTGTAATACCTGCTTTTACCAAGCTTTAATTTCTAAACTAGTTGATGTAATTCGATGATTGGAACGGCATTCAGTCTTAACTGAAGTACTCAAGGTTTTCTGAAAATCTTTCTTTATTCATTTGAAGATTTCAAAAAAAATCCTTACAAAACTAATTTCATCGTTGTAAGATTTCATATGATAACCAATATATGAGTGATTAACCAATATAATGTGGTGTTATCATAATGTATTCCGGATATTATTTGTATTGATTTCTTGGACAAGAGCACCTACCTACTTTAAAAGCCTTATTCTGCTAAGCTTTCACGTGAATATTTGTATTCTGCTATCCGACGGAAAAAACAGATTATTCCAAAAAGCATATAAATTTCGATGCAAGATAAATTTTAAGAATTAGATTCTCCTAATAATCTTAAAAACAAATATTGGTGAAGCTTTGAACTCAAAAGATAAAAGACTTTTGAAAATAAAGAGTTATAAATTGATTGAAATATTCACGTGAATCAAAAATTCGATCGGATCGGATACCAGAATAGGGTTATAATACTGACGAGGCTAGTAATGTACCAACTTATTGCATCGAACACTCGCAACCCTGGCGTAAAATATCATCTTTTTGATGCAAATCTTTTGAGAATTTACGAATAGAGACATTGCAATGTTACTAATTAAACTTAACAACATATTTATCAAAAGACTTGATGAAAAGAACCAAAATTGTTGTAAAAGAACACAAATTGTTCTTTGTGCCATGTCTTTTGATAATTATGTTGTTACGTTTAAATATCAACATCGCAATGTCTCTATTCGTAAATTCTCAAAAGATTTGCATCAAAAAAGATGATATTTTACCATTAAGGAAACCACTTAAGCTTAACTTTTAATTTTTCAATGATGAACTACCTTACCAATGATCATTGAAAAAATTAAAAGTTACGTTATGGGCAAGATATGGGTCAAAATTATTTTTTTTTTAGGGAGAAATAATTTTGAAGACGTAAGCTGTATTCCTACATTAAAATATTCAGTGATTAAACTTTCGAAGGGTCTCAAAACAAGCACCCAACTTTTTCAATGACGGTTTTCAATGAGAGCTATAACTGGCACCGTAGTCACTGAAGCGATATTCTTTAAACTTTTGACTCAGGTTTTTAAGGGATTCATAAAGAGGAAATTGAATTTTGTAGGCTCCGAATAATACAATCCTTGTAAAAAAAAGTTATATTTTTGTGAATTCGATAAAATAATTTGTAAGGTCATTATTAAAATAAATATTTACGCTCATCCCTGATTCACTCACTCTGCAACGCTGCAATGCAATTTTACAGGAAAAAAAAATTACTTTTTTACAAAAAAAAATTAAATTAAAAAACATTAACTTTTTTACAAAAAAAAAAATTTAACTTTTTTATAAAAAAAAACATTAATTTAAAAAATATTAACTTTTCTAGAACAAAAAATTTTAATTTTTTTACAAAAAAAAAACTTAAAAAAATTACTTTTTTGCAATAAAACATTAAATTAAAAAAAAATAACTTTTTTAAAAAAAAATTAACTTTTTTACAAAAAAAAACCAATAACTTTTTTATAAAAAAAAACATTAATTTAAAAAAATATTAACTTTTCTACAAAAAAAAATTTTACTTTTTTAACATTAAAAAAAACACAATAAAAATAATTAAAAACAATTTTGGCAGTTTTTGTATACTTCACCATGGTCGTGTGGCTACCACAACAAGAAATACAGATAGCTGAAGAATATAAAGCACGACCAGCTCTCTGGGATAGAACTCACCCACACCACCGATCCAAAGAAACAAGATTGAATCTGCTAACCGAGGTTGCAAGTATTTGCCAAAAAAACATAAATGAAGTGGAACACAAATTCTTCCGTTTACGTATGCGGTACTTTAAGACGGTAAACGAGCTCAAAGGCGTGGAAGGCGGGGAATCCGACTGGTTTCTTTTCAAGCACTTGGATTTCCTTAGTAATAGCAAACCAAAGGCAAAAACGGTGATTAGGCCAAAGGCAGCAGGAACGGTGGGTAGGCCAAAGGCAGCAGGAGCGGTAGCCAAAAAAATGAATGCTAATGGTGGTCAGGAAGGCGAGTTGCAACTATTGTTAGATGAAGTCATCCCACAGTCACAATTCGTCCCCGTGCAACAACTCCTCCAGCAACATGAAACCGCCTACCCCGTGCAACAACCCGTCCAGCAAGATGAAACCGCCCAGCATGAAGACCAGATGCAGAGAGCCTATCTCGTGCAACAACCCGTCCAGCAAGATGAAACCGCCCAGCATGAAGACCAGATGCAGAGAGCCTACCTCGTGCAACAACCCGTCCAGCAACATCAAACTGCGCAGCATGGTTTTCAGTTGCAGAGAGCCCAGAGAGCCTACCCCATGCAACAACCCGTCCAGCAACATCAAACTGCGCAGCATGGTTATCAGATGCAGAAAGCCTACCCCGTGCAACAACCCGTCCAGCAACATCATCACATGCAGAGAGCCTACCCAGTGCAACAACACCAGCAACAAGAACAGACGCAGAGAGTTCAGGTAATTTTTTTACTTTAAACTCAAATTACATACTACAATATCTACATTCTTAAGGATTGGTCCATAGTCCCCTCTAGGCCGTCTAGTCAAAGACTTCCTGACGACTTTGACACGTTCGGCCAATACGTGGCCAACGAACTGCGGCTCATAAGAGATGCGGAAGCTTTACTTCTTACGAAGCATGAGATCCAAAACTCTATTTTCAAGGGACGTATGACCCAAATAAATATTGATAAACGGAATTAATTACATGCTTGCAATGTACGAGGACTAGGCCTACTGGGGAAACCTCTTTAAAAAAAACGCATCTAGTATTCTACCCCATCGGGTGATGTGGAAAAGAATACATGCTATGATATCAGGTAAGCGAGATTGATAGTTGATAAATATTGAAAATTTCCATTTAAAAACTCAATTCATTAAAAATTAGATAAAATTTGATATTTATCAACTATCAATTTATATAACAATCGCAGAGTAGTTAGATCTTGCAGGTTTTTCAAATTAAAAGTCATACAGGAGGTATCAGGTAAGCTTTTAGGGCAACTAATATAAACAGAGTTAATTTTGTAAGAAAGTTAATTTTTTTTGCTAAAAAGTAATTTTTTTTCTTGTAAAAAAAAGTTGTTTCTTTTTTTGTGAAAAAGTTATTTTTTTTTTTGTAAAAAAGTAAATTTTTTTTGTGAAAAAGTTAGTTATTTATTTTTTGGAAGAAAGTTTTTTTTAAACCAATTTTTTAAAATTAAAAATTTATTAAAAAGTAGCATTTCCTTGTTTTAATTATTTGAACATTTTTTTATTGTATGGCAGGTACCGTTATTTTTGGTCCAATATAACATTATTGGTGAGGGCAGTAAAGAACAAAATTGGCATTGATTAAAAATCATACCTACTTATCTACTCGGCACATGTTAATCCGCAAAAGTTTGAAAATAAAAGTGTGTAACTTATTTTCGTTTGATTGATTTTTCACGGTCTAAGAGTTAAAGTTTTTGAAAGCATTTATTTTTACTAGCATTTTTGTGACTAGGAGTGTATATATTATAATTACTATAATTTATGTTTTTTCCTCCAACAAGCTTAGTCCGCCACTGTATAGGAGGAAATACATGTGTGTTAAATGTTGCATTTTTTTGATGCGAAAATGTGTTCGATGCAATAAGTTGGTACATTACTAGCCTCGTCAGTATTATAACCCTATTCTGGTATCCGATCCGATCGAATTTTTGATTCACGTGAATATTTCAATCAATTTATAACTCTTTATTTTCAAAAGTTTTTTATCTTTTGAGTTCAAAGCTTCACCAATATTTGTTTTTAAGATTATTAGGAGAATCTAATTCTTAAAATTTATCTTGCATCGAAATTTATATGCTTTTTGGAATAATCTGTTTTTTCCGTCGGATAGCAGAATACAAATATTCACGTGAAAGCTTAGCAGAATAAGGCTTTTAAAGTAGGTAGGTGCTCTTGTCCAAGAAATCAATACAAATAATATCCGGAATACATTATGATAACACCACATTATATTGGTTAATCACTCATATATTGGTTATCATATGAAATCTTACAACGATGAAATTAGTTTTGTAAGGATTTTTTTTGAAATCTTCAAATGAATAAAGAAAGATTTTCAGAAAACCTTGAGTACTTCAGTTAAGACTGAATGCCGTTCCAATCATCGAATTACATCAACTAGTTTAGAAATTAAAGCTTGGTAAAAGCAGGTATTACAAAAATTTCAAGAAAAAATCATGAAATTTTTTTAAGTCCTACTTACACCAGCTTCTGATTTCTAAACTGCTTGACGCAATTTGATGATTCAAACGGCATTCAGTCTTAATTTAAGTACTCTGTGTAGTTTAAGAACTTGTTTTGAGTTTCAACAATTATTTAAAAAAAAATCTATACAAGACTAATTTCGTCATTTCATATGAAATCTTATAACAATGAAATTAGTTTTGTAAAGATTTTTTTTGAAATCTTTCAATGAATAGAGAATTCGATTAAGACTGAATGCCGTTCCAAGTAGTTTAGAAATTAAAGCTTGGTAAAAGTAGGTATTACAAGAGTTGTACTTGCTGTTCCAAACTGTTCAGAACAGCGTCGCTGAACGAGTTCGAATTTTGTACGTATCCAAAACTTGTCCTGTAGTACCTACCTATATGGTAAGTAAAAAAGGGAGGCAGTGAAAAAAAAATTCCAATTTTGTGACTAAGAGTATCATATAATTTTAACTAAAGAGTTTTAAAATTATTTCTTTTTAACACACTTATTATACATTTTAATACCAAACATCAATTAACACTTATATTGTTTTCTTATATTTTAAGTTGTCTTCTATTGACTAAAATGAAACTTGTGTTGACACTCGAACTCAAACCCAAGGAGGAGGATCCAATGCATTGCGAAAAATTGGTCGAACAACTGAATCTCAAGCAAAGTTAAGTAATCCAACTTGGCATATGCACCTTCGCCCTTGATGAATATATCAAAAAAAGTACGTAGCTTTGATTCCCGTATGTCGAAGATATCCTTGATAACTGTCCGAATCTCTTCGCATCTTGGTACATAATAGTGCTGTGAGCTAGCTTCAATCATATGATGATCACTAGGCATTTTTGTGACGAATCTGAAGAAAAGCAATTTTGTATGTATTTATAAATGTATGTTATTTTCGAGTTTCTAATAATTTTAACATTTACCTATAGCGCTTTTCTTCTTTGATTTCTTCGGGAAACTCTTATTCCATCCACATTGGTAAGAAAATTCACAAATGAAAAAGGCATGCATTTTAGAAATCTGTTTTGTTTGGACTGGCATCGGGCGAAGATAATCGACTACAACTGAAATGACGTTTAATTTTATGTATTATTTTGAGATTATTATTATTATTATTGTTCTTATTGAATTTTGTGCGAAAATAAACAGTAGTAATATATAAATAAATAATTAAAAATCACTTCTTTCAATGCAACTAATAATTTGTGTTCGTTCTTGCTAAAGATTTGTGTGTATATAAGCATTGTTTATATACAATGAATGTCGGTACAATTTTTTGCTTCAAGGAAATATTCAGAGTAATGGATCTCAACAAATTTGCTGCCAGGGTGTTTCATCATCATTGGCTGAAATTAGATGTTTTCTCCAAAAATAAATTAAGCTTTAAAATAGTGCTAAATTGAATTTCTTCGGACCGAAAATCATAGCACAGCAATAGAATGAAAGCCAAACATCGTGCGGTAGGTACTTGTCTGGCACATTAGGTAATACGGAATTTGGTTGAATTTGTGGTTCATGTTAGTGCAGGATTTTTTTCTTTCGATGACTTTGCTAAGTTCGGATGTCGTTTTTTTCGACAATTTTATCTGAACCCGTAAAAAAACATGGCTATTTTGTACATTCGCATTTATTTTAATTTCAAACACATTTAACGGGCGCCTTTGCTGTCTTGTAACTAACTAGTTGATTGATAGCTGATTAGTATTGAAATTCGATATCAAACAATAAGAACGATGCAGACGTTTGTTAATTATAAAAAAATTGACTAGTTGATTCAGTTTTATAGAAAATTTCAATATTTATCAACTATCAATCTCGCTTACCTTATCCTGATACCATAGCATGTATTCTTTTCCACATCACCCGATGGGGTAGAATACTAGATGCGTTTTTTTTAATGAGGTTTCCCCAGTAGGCCTAGTCCTCGTTCTATTTTTACTTCAAACTACTTGTATTGTACATGCCCATGCAGTTCTTAAGAGATAAAGAATAAATTGCATGCAGATATAATTTTTTATTGATATTTTTTGTTTTTTTTCGTGTTTTTTTTTATGTTTTTTTTTGTTTTTTTTTTTTTTTTGTATATTTTTTTTTTGTTTTTTGTTTTTTTAACTAAATGTAGGAATTACATGCATTAATATTGTATATGAATAAAGAATAAATTGCATGCAGGTATATTTTTGTTCGTGTTTTTTTATGTTTTTTTTTTGTTTTTTTTTTTGTATTTTTTTTTTAACTAAATGTAGGAATTACATGCATTAATTTTGTATATGAATAAAGAATAAACTGCATGCAGGTATATTTTTTTTGTTGTTTTTTTTTTTTTTTTTTTTTTTTTTTGTTTTTTTGTTTTTTTGTTTTTTTTTTGTTTTATAATAAATTGCATGCATATAAATGAAATACAAATTGCATGCACCTAAGATAATTTTTTTCTAAAGATATTTAAAAATGTATTCCCTCGCAGCATATTCCTTGTCCTATTACTATAAAGAAAGATAAAAATTTATAATTTAGAAAAATAATATAAGCATACAAAAATATGTTCTATGGGCATTTCTGATATATAATTTAAAATTGACTTTTCTGATATTTAATTGATTGAGATAGCACTGACAGTCCAGTAATGAACCTTGGCCTGATCCACAGAATGTGTTGTGATAATTAATTGAGAAAGCACTGACAGTCCAGTAAAGAACCTTGGCCTGATCCACAGAATGTGTTCTGATATTTAATTGAGAAAGCACTGACAGTCCAGCAAAGGACTTTGACCTCATCCACAGAATATGTTCTGATAGTTAATTAGAAAAGAATGTGTTCTGATATTTAATTGAGAAAGCACTGACAGTCCAGTAATGAACCTTGGCCTGATCCACAGAATGTGCTCTGATAATTAATTGAGAAAGCACTGACAGTCCAGTAAAGAACCTTGGCCTGATCCACAGAATGTGTTCTGATATTTCATTAAGAAAGCACTAACAGTCCAGTAATGAACCGTGGCCTGATCCACAGTATGGTTTTATAATTTTAATTGCAAATAGCACTCACAGTCCAGCAATGGACCTTGGCCTAATCCCCAGTAAGGCTTTCTTTTCTTTATTTTTTTTTTTGCAGGATTAAATTTGTTTTTTGGTACCCTGAGTTTCTTATTTATTCTCTTTGTTTCAAAAATGATGAGACCGATCAGTACAAATTTACCAATTACTTCTTTGTGTTCTTGTGTACAGCAAGCCGATAAATTAATTTTGTTGTCCTCTATAATTTCTCCGATCCATGTTTTCACGATGTTTTTGTTAGCTTTTCGTTTCGGGAACTTGGCCTTGAAATCTGTTTCCACATTTCGAACAAATTCTTCGAAAATATTCGATGGTACAACTAATTTTCCGAACTCCGATGTCGTGGTAATCGTCTTATATGCTCTCAAGTTAATTAACAAAGTTTGTTCCCTTTCTTTGTTAACTTCATCAATCAAAAACTTGGAACAAACTTCGCAATTGAGTTTCCTTTTTAGCTTAGATGCTGCAAATCCAGCGTAATATGCCGCTGCTCCATCCTGTAGCTTCTGAGACCTTGCATCCTCTTCAACAGACTTTTCCTCGTCGTCTTCGCTGTTATATTCCAAGGCGTCTTCAAAAATTTTGTCATAAATGTCATTAACAGGCGGCTCACTTGTATCCATTTGCGTTTCCATATCCATATATTGATATAGATACAATGTCTCCTATCTCCAGAAGTGGTTCCGCTTCAGCATCTTTGTAACCAGAATGTTCAGCTGAACTTAAATTCTGGAAAATGATGAGCTTCAGGTTGCGAATTACTCTCCAAGCGGAAGGATCCCTTTCATAAGAACTTCTATTACATCTCAGCATTGAGAAGAGGTTTTCGGCAACATCCGTGTTGAAGTGTGCAAGGAGAACATAGCTTTGCTCTTCGCTTTTCATATGCTCCCACATCTGCAAAACTGCCCTTAGCGATTGTTGTAATCCTTTAAAACAAGGTGGTATTGTATGAGAACTGGATGATTTCCATTTTGTTTGTTTGGATTCCTAGAATAGAGTTGGCCCGTGTTGAAATTGTCGAACAGATCATTCATCTGCTTGACAAACCTGGATGTAGCATCAGCTATTTTCCTTTCTTTTTCCGTTTCAAAAATATTAGTTGTCCTCAACGCATACTGAATTCCTGAGTACACTTTTGCGCTGAATACCTGAGTGGCAAGATGTACTCTCAATTTATCGTGACAGTTGGGACGAACATGCGCTTCCGTAAGTTTGTACAAAACTTGGAAGATGCCATCCTTGTCCTCATCATAGATTTTTCGGATGACGTTAAAATCTACGGTTTCTTCATCAATTTGTATTGTATGCTCCAGTAAAATATTCCTCACCCTCTTAAAAAGATGTGGATAGTCATAGAGCAAAAATATTTTTTGGTCTCCAATTTCCACGAAAGGCTCCGTTTCCATAAAGTCTGGTGGTCCAAAGCACTTGTACGCTAAAACGTTGTTGGATCCCTGGTCACAGCTTGTTGCAACCACTGTCAGTCCACAATTGTTTACTTCAGTAATAATTGTGACTAACATCTCCGATAAGGTGTATCCGTTTGGAGAACCGATATAGTAAATAATAGACTGCTTCCAATTTTTATTCATTCCCCTAAGAGTGAATACCATCGCTTTAGAGGCTTCTGTTCCATTTCTTCCGTATTCACCAAAGTCTGTAACTCCATAAACGAGGTCGTCTTTGGTATTGTACTCTAATTCTTGTTTGATGCTCATTTCATCAAAAAGGTGTACGCACTTCTTTTCCATCGCTGTCATCCCTTTAGCCTTGGTGGTGAGCATGTTCTTCATTATTTGAGTGAATCCCGATTCCAGCCGGATCTCCGATTGCCAACGGTAAATTGAGGTTACCGCTGGAAGCTTAAAACCTATACTCAGCATGTATTTATAGCATGCTGGTGATTTATAATAAAATTTTAAAAATAAATCCTTCTCCTTGGATTTCCACGGTGCGTTTGGCTTATGGAAGAGTTGCACCAAAATAAACGTGCGCAACTCTTCTGAAAATCCCTCCATTTGGATATCTAACCCTTTTTGTAACTGGTAAATCCTACTTTTCCTTAGCCTAGTTGGTGTGTTGAAAATATACCTAGGAATTATTTTTATATGAAAAACGTCCTGGAGAGGGAAACTGAGAGGGAGAAATTTTTGAAGATGCACTATGGCCAAGCGAATAGTCTTTGATATAATTTGCCGTAGAGTGTACAGCCAAATTATCCAAAAGTGAAGATGGTGTAGGTGGAATTGCAGCTGGAGGTGGAGGCGCAGAGGGCGCAGAGGTCAGGGTGGCAGAAGTAACCGTAGAGGTAGGTTGCATCCGAGACCTCGAAGACTCCATTATTCTTAGACAGGAAGTGTCGTTGGAATTTTCACTGCATCCACAAGATATTGGAAGTGCAGTTTGTGCTAAAACTTTCTTCGTGCCGCAAACTTTAACATCTTTGGCATAGAAGTGTTGTTCACACATCTTCGAATTTTTTTTTAATTCGAAAATTTGTGAAAAACCTGCATGTTTAGCCCAAACTGCCCTTCTATGGTCGACGGGAACTATAAAAAAAGAATAAAAGCATGCCGCTGTTTGCCTCTCTTGGCACTCATTATAGCAGCACTTTGCCATTTTATATTATAAATACCCACAAAAATTAAAGCTCAGTAAGCAAGTTACCTTTAAAATAATTAAAAAAGAAGAATCTACAGAAAAGTCCTACAGATCCACCCGCTAAAATTAAAAACAAAAGAAAATAACTACCTAAAGTTAAAAATTCAAAATAAATGTATTCAACAAAAAAAAAATACCTACTGGAACACCCTGTTAAACAGTAAAAAATCTATAGGAAAGCCCCAAAATCCACTCGCTAAAATTAAAAACAAAACAAAATGACTAAATAAAGTAGAAATTTATGAAAACTGTTCCCAACAAATAAATACTACAAACTACAACCTAATTCACCCGCTTGAATAAAAAGAAAAAACAAAACAAGTTAAATATTTAAAATAAATTTACTAATAAATAAAAACTAATTGGAACACCCTGTAAAAAGAAAAACACTTTTGCACAGTCCTATAAATAAATCCCCCAAAATTAAATAGAAACCAAAATATATAATTCAATATGTAAAAATATATGTAAAATCATAAATTTAAAAAAGGTATAAATATTATATTGACACTATATTACCGCCAACAGGAACACAGTACCAGGAACACAATAACAGGAACACACAGAAAAGAAAATTTGATGGAACACAAAATAATTGTTAAATAGGTAGCTACAAAAATAAAAATATGTACACTAATAAAAGCACACAGAAATTAAATTAAAAGGTAGAAAAATACAAATATTTAATTCAATCACTAAAAATGTAATCTATCAACAAAAAATAGGTTGAAAGGGGCATAAAACACTTTATAAAAAAACACAAATTAAGCACAGTGAAAGGGGCATAAAACACTTTATAAAAAAACACAAATTAAGCACAGTGAAAGGGGCATAAAACACTTTATAAAAAAAACACAAATTAAGCACAGTGAAAGGGGCATAAAACACTTTATAAAAAAACACAAATTAAGCACAGATAATTATATTTTATATCCAGTTTGTTAGATTTTTATAATCGGGTATATTACGAATGGGGTTGCAAAATTTATTCGATTATTATCACCAAAACAGAGCACAATTTAAAAAAATCGACTTAGCCGACGGCAAATACAAATCAAATTGAAGATTCTTCGTATTCTGTGTTTAAATCAGGTCAAAAAACCGCGAAAAGTCTTATATATCTTATATACCACACTCATCATAAGAAATACCGTTTTCCTCCTATTTTGCCTATTTGTTTTCCCCCTCGAACTCCCATACCTTTAATATATAATGTTCTCATTCTATCATTTTTCATTTATACCACCTTCTATCAACATTCTTATGTTGATAAGGTTGGTATACAAAGTTTGTATATAACAACAAACGACAAAACTGAAAAATTCTAGAACTGTCAAATTATGTTGAGAGAAGCCGCTAGATTACGACACTACGTGACTCAGTAGTCGACCCAGCTCATGACATTACTATTGGCACATGGAGTCACGGCACCTAGCAGCCAGCACGTGAAACTAACAAACGAGATAGATTTCTTTTTCATTTGACGTTCAATGCATTTCCCATAAGAGAAAAACAAAAACAGCTCGTAGAAACATTATTTTAACAAATTAATTTTATATGAACGGTTGTTTCTATTATAATTGCAATAGAATAATTAAACATGCTAGTTTGCAAATCAAACGTAAAATATATCGAAACTTATTACTAATTTGCTTTATTTAGCAGATGAAATATGTAAACAAACGTGCTTTTTTGTTGTTGTTTTCCCAAATGGATGCAAGGCGCCAGTCAGAACGATACCATGTGCGTAGTCAGATAGAAGTTTAGGGGGCTAGAGTTTCTTATGGATTTAAATAAAACATTAATTTGTGATATAAATCTTCATTTTATTTTTTTTTAGGTACGCGCAGGTTAATATAAAGTTAATATAAATTATAGGGGCATCATTTGATTTCCCTGTGTTCTTTTGTTTTATCCTACCACGTAAGTTTCTTTCTAAGAATAATGTAATTTCTGGCAAAAAAAATTTTATCCTCCATTTAAAAAAAAGGTTAGCACTCTTTTAAAGTAAACTCTTCTTAAAAATAGAAATAAATTAAGGGTGATCGAGCTTGACCTTCATTCATACCTTGCCTCTTTTGTAAACTAAAAAACAAATGTGTAAATAGCCAATTGAAAAATATTTTTTTAACAATTGCTTTACAAGAAGATTTTTATTCAAATACCTTTATTTTACGAACAAACATATTTTTTTAATAATCGTGACTACGCCTCTGCCTTTCTCTTTTTCTAATCGAGTACTTTTGTTGTTGTTTCTGGTTGTAAAGGTGGTTTGTTTACATTTTTCATTTACAAAGCAAAGCGTTTTAGCTATCTATTTTAATATATTTTCGGGTTAATTTATAAGCTTACACATTTTTTGATTCTATTTCAATCATAATATGGATACCCGTTGATATAAAATAATTTGGTAAAACTAATTTTCATCTGGCGCTTTTTTCGTTTTCTCTTATGGGAAATACATTGAACGTCAAATCGAAAATAATTCTATCGCCTTTTGAAGCTTAAGCGCTTGAGATGCAGGTGGCGTGGAAAGCAACTTACCAGGTGTCAATAGATTTTATATACAATGGCCGCATTCAGAAACCTATGCGATAGCCTATCTAAGATAGGTTCGTAACCATATAGGTTTCTGAACGTGTTGGTTGTTTTTGACATTTCGCATGGGGATACAAACGTATACCAAAATTTTTCGGATAGGTTGGATAGCTATCCAACAGCAAAAGCTATTTGTAATCCACTGTTATTTTACACGGGATTACAACAACACAAACGTATCCGGATAGGTCTACATAGATTTCTGAATGCGGGCAATGATAAAACTATTCCTCTTACGTTACGCACGTAATGTTTCCGGCTGTCAAATGCTTGTCTTTTGTAATTCAAGTTTCGATTTTTGAAAGCGGGAAAGGGAAAAAATTGAAGTTGATTTTTGTTTATACCAAGATTGGTGCATTAATTTTAGTTATTTTTAAACATATTCCTGGTTTCCTAGTAACACAGAACCGCAATGACCTACATTAAGGTCGAAAGTATTGCTAAAACAATAAATAAACTTTGCTTTCCATAGCATAGACAAATAATTTTTAAGATAATTTCACAGTATAGAAATAGATCTAACTACCTACATTGATTCAAAATTAAATTATGGCTAATTTTTACGAGGAATTACCGCAAAATGTTCAGCGAATTGCTGCAAAAGGTAACTTCTACTTAAATTTTCCATTATTCAATATTTATATTTACACATTTTGTGTTTATTCCTGAGGAAACTTGACCTCTCCGCGTGAAATCATATCGACGCCAAATGAAAGAATTTTAAGCTTTGGAGCTAGTGCCGATGATGTGAGAGTTCTCAAAGCTGCAGCTGCAAAATTTATTGAACAGAACTTTGTCACGGGTTCGTTATAAAATACAAATTTCTTATAATAAAAACAAAGTATCTACCTATCTATCTGATTTGTACCTAAACATTTTTTAGGTGGAAATTTACTTCTTCCAAAATATTCTTCGAAATGGTCTCGTATTTCATTCGGTTGTCCAGCATTGGATAAATGTTCTCGTGGCGGCATTGTTACTCGTGGAATAACAGAGATTTGTGGGGAATCAGGAGCAGGAAAAACTCAAATTCTCTTGCATTTAAGTCTAACAGTCCAACTTTCGCCAAAAAATGGTGGACTAGGTAAGGGTACGGCATTTATATGCACAGAAGATGCTTTCCCATCCAAACGTCTCTATCAGATTGCTGAAGAATTTAGTAGCAGATATCCGGACGAGAAAATAAATTATTTGTCCAACATATACATCGAACATATCATTGAAAGTGTAAAGATTTCTGCATTAAGCCCAAGTAATCATCACCTATATGTACAAATTTGAATTATTCATTTTAGGATGATTTACTGAAGTGTGTCAACCAGAGGTTAGTCAAACTTATGGAAAATTCGACTATTGGTCTGATTATTATCGATTCAGTTGCTGCGGTTTTTCGCATGAATTCAAATATTATTGAGAGAGCTAAACAGATGCGTAAACTTGCCAACTGCCTGTTGTTGTATGGTGACAAATACAATTGTGGGGTCGTTTGTGTGAATCAGGTAAATTTAAATACAACAGCAGACTATTTATTTTAAGTTTCTTTCATTTAGGTCACGACAGTCAATGATGCAAATCGGAACGTTCCATGCCTTGGCTTAGCATGGGCACATTTGGGTCGGACCAGAATAAAAATCTCAAAAATCCCAAAGCAAATTTCAGTTGATAAGCATTTGATATCGTTGAGAAGATTTGAGATAATGTATTCGCCCGACAGTCCAAATGAGTTTACAGAGTTTCTGATAACGTCTAAAGGGATTTGCAGTGCTGATGAATTATAAATTAAATTTTAAAGAAATCGTTATTGTGGAAAACTAAATTATAAAAATTTAATTTCAAATGAGTATTTCTCCAAGAGGAATTAAAATACAAGATGAAGACAAAAATCAAAATAGATTTTGAATGACTAAAAACTACCTACATATACCATTTCAGATTTATTTATGTAATACTACTAGTCTAGGAAAGATAGAAAATTTAATATGGGCAAGTGGAAACAAATTAATTCATGAAAATTTATTGTTGGTATCGACGCAGAATTTTAACCTCAGCAACATATCCAAATTCTTCAAAATCCCCGCATTTAAAGAGGTGGAGAGGGGGAGAAGGCGGGAGTTTATCAAGCTGACAAAATTTGTTATAATACAATCTAATCATATGACATGTTTTTAGGGTGCTTCTTAATGCTGACTCTTTTGATTCTTGGTAAACATGACAAATGGAACATTTATACCAAATTTCATTAATATCCCATTATCCAAAAATGGTTTTGGGTAATATTTTACTTGTTGTACATAAAAAAAGTCATCATTCCATAAAAAGGACTTAACTTTCTACAGGATACATGTGTCTTTTAAGTTTTGGTCTCTTTAGAATCAGGGTTTTAAAGCACCCTAAAAACATGTGTCATATCTCATATGATTAGATTGTATTATAACAAAATTTTCAGCTTGATAAACTCCCACCTCCCATCCCTCCACCTTTTTAAAAGCTTTTATACAAAAAGCTAATGCGGGGATTTTGGTGGACTTTGGATATGTTGTTGAGGATAAAATTCTGCGTCGATACCAGCAATCAAATTTCATAAATTAATTTGTTCGCGTTTTTCAAAATTTCTAGTTTGAAAATTAATTTTTTAAAATTTATTCACAAACCCAACTTAATTTAAAATGGAAATTTAAGAAGATATTTCTGGCTTTCCAAAAAGGTATGGCAGGGCATTGCAAGCTTTATCGTTGTTTTTAAATAATTTGTTTTCTGTTTAATGTCAATTTTTTAGAAAATTGCACCTCCCGCCTAAACGGAGGGAAATGGACCCCCTCCAATACGATTTTGTTCTTGTCTTAATCCAACCTATTCGCTACAGCTTTTAATTGCATCTTATAACAATCACCCTGTAAACAAATTTTTTGACAATTATTACAAATAAATTAATGAACAAGAAAAATTAATAAAACGCAAAGTAAATTATCATACAGAAATAACGACCTGCTACACGTTTAGTTAAAATATGTTTTTTTTTTTAATTGTTTGCTCATTAACAATTCAACAGTCAACCAAAATTCACCCAAAGCAAACATAACACTACCTATTTTAGCTTAACCAAATGTTGTCATACTTAAATTAATAAAATAGGAATTTCTAAATTTAAATACGCGATAACATACACTCTGGCGTATACGTAATTTTCTTTTTTAAATTGCGAAGTAAATGAGTGACCATAGCATTGAAATGAAAAAAAAAAAAAAAAAAATATGCAACTTTGTTCCCGCTTTGTAAGTTTAAGAGACTTATATAATTCAGCTAATTTTCTATTTTGTTACTTTTTTATCTCCAGCAAACATAACCCTTATTTTAAGTTTTTCTTTGGCTAGTTCCTAGCAGTTCTTAGTCTTCTAGTTCGACTTAATGCCAAACCCCCAATTTGATTTATTTGTATGCGTTGTTCCATAATTAAAGATAAACCGATTCCCTGGGGTCGGTAGACATACGTTGTTTTATCAAAGCCAAGAATTGTTCTGCAAATACACTATGAATGTGTATTTATGTAGCAAGACATCAAAATTAGGAAATCCTGTTACCCTCTAAACATTGAATTTTTAAGCGACATTGGTAAAAGTCCGGAATGTTTTGTTCTCATAATTTATTACGGACTTTTGTCACCATGCGTCTGGTAAGCGAGCCATCTTAGGTACTGCGCCTGCTTAGCGACTGGACATAACCAAAGCTTAAGGGAGCTGATAGGTTTCACTATGTATGCCTCATATAACTGCTTTTAACGGTATCTATCATAGGACCCCGGTTTTTTTATTTCTCGGTAACGGCATCACCGATTTCAACCAAATTTTGTATTTACAAGCAAAGCAATTTTGCATTTAAACATTATTGAACAAAATAATTTTTTGACTTTTAAAAAACTATTTTCTTTTGTTTTAAATTCAATGTCTTAAAAACCGGTAATTTTTTTTTCAATTTTGTGTAAAAATGGCATACTAAATTTCAAATATTCAAGAATTGTTTTTTTTAATTTTAAATTATAAATTCATATTTATCAGACAAATTGGATGGTATACTTTAGTAGCTTTAGTAAATGCTTGTTTTTAGATATTTTAATAGTAAATTTATATTAATTTTAGCAATCATTTATATTCTAACTTGTGTACTGTTCTAACTTTTTGTTCTGTTTTTTACTAGTAAGCTTGAAATGCATAAGAATGTAAAATATACAAAAAACTCAATTTGAAATTTTATGTTTAATTTAAAAAAAAAAAATCTTCAAAATTATTTTTTCTTCTCTTCACCAATATAACAAAATTGAATGGATATCCATCTTTGAACAAGCAGGAGCATAATATTCAGCTAGGTTTCCAAAATAACGAGAAATGAAGTCGAAATTAAAAATTGAGTGAATTTATTTTCCATGTTCTACATTTCGATCGATTTCATATTTTTGAAATTACTTTAGTGAAATCAAAAACAGCTGACATCTGTCATGTAGGACAATCTAATTTGTTGTTGATTGATATTCAGTTCTTCAATGTCCATATTATTTGTTTTTCTTAAAAAAAAAAAAAGTGAGCGCTGTTTTCATTGCTGCGGTCTTAGAACTTGAGAAGAAAAGATTCCCAATAGAGAAAATTAAAAGGCGTACGCTGAGAGACGTTTCTAATCCATTTGAAATTGCTGAAGTAGGTACCTGATGGAAATTTTCAAGAAAAGTTTTTTATTAAAATTTATTATTTAATTCAGGCTTGTATCATATTATCGCGTAAGTAAGGATGCCTTTTAAATGTTGTTGGAAACTGATGCGCCGCATTTAGCAAAATCTTTTATTACCTGCACATTGCAGCTTTGCGTTTTTTTGCAGAAGGGAACTTTCAACGATCGGTTCGAAAAGATGCTGACCAAAGCATAGTGTTCAAAATCTTATCACGAATCCTGAAAGTGTTGAATCCCAAGATGGATTTTACTCTCAAAACTCAGATGCCAACGAAGTATATCAAAACGAAATTTAGTATTCCTAGCGTCATAGAATATGTCGACGGCACACATTAAAATGTCGCAACCACATCAAGATCCTACCCTATTTTTAAACAGTTTCACTTTCACTCTGGTCGAATTGAAATCACGTGAAAATGATAAAATTGAAATGTGAAACACGGAAATACGCTCAGTTTTAACTTCAAAAAAAAAAAAAAAATGAAACTGATATCGATAAAAGTTAAATGTGGAACACCAAATTTAATTTTACATCGATTTCAATTTCATTTCGATAGAAAGAACCTAGAACCTAGCTGATTGTGTCGTTATTTTTTAATAATTGTTTCCAATTCATTTTTTTTTAGAAAATTTTCATCTCGCCTAAACAGGGGAAAATGGAACCTCTTCTATACGATTTTTTCTTTGCCTTGACCTAACTAGCTTTTTGTCGTCGCACGTTTGGTGTCTATCGAAAGTGGATTTTACAAAACTCTAAAATAAGTGCATTTTAACTTAAATTTAGTGATTTTTGGAGTCACTAACTTCGAGCCCAACTTCAGACGCACTGTCATGTATAGAGTTTCTTTTTTTTAGCCGCACGACCCGAATGCTTTACCCGGCTCTATCTTTCCCTACCATTTTAATATTCAGAGGTTTAAAACCAATGTGCATCGGTATCTCCTCTCAAATCCTTCCCTATTTTTCCAACGCTCGCACTGTGTTTAAACATTTAAGGGAATGTGGAATGCTTTACCCGGCTCTATCTTTCCCTACCATTTTAATATTCAGAGGTTTAAAACCAATGTGCATCGGTATCTCCTCTCAAATCCTTCCCTATTTTTCCAACGCTCGCACTGTGTTTAAACATTTAAGGGAGGCCAAAATCCCTATTTATAAAAAAAAAGAAAAAAACTAGTTATATATGAAAAGATACAAATAATTTTTAAGAAATGTATGAGAAATCGTGTTCATTTAATATCTGTTTGAAAACAAAAGCTACTATTTTAGATCTTCCCACTTGTAAGTAAGCTTTACACTTGACTTTTTATTTTCCTGCGGTCAGAAACTAATCGACTTGAAGTTAATAAGAACCTTTGACCAATCTTGAAGTTAAAAAGAAGCTTCTAATTATTAAGTTCACTGAAATACTTCATTATAATTGAGGCCATTATGTATTCATTACTGTTCAACCTAAAAATAAAATGTTTCTTAGCCTATGAATCAAAAGAAATAACAAATGTAGTTTATTACTAGTAGATAATTTATTTCATGTTAATAACTCTTTACATCAATTTTTTATACAGATTAAAGATTAAAGTTATTTTTCTTGGAATAAAATAAAGTTAACATGGAAAACAAAATAACAATTATTATTTGTATGAATCATTAAAATCAAAAAATGCCTTTCAACCTTTGGTTGAAGCTCTTCTGAAAAATGCCCTTCATTATTAAGATAATTTTTTTTATTTAAAATTAAATTTATTTATTTTTTTTTTTTTTTTTTTTTGTTTCCGTCAATAACAAACAAGCATGCAACAATTAAAATAATTTCAATTAAATTGTTTTTCTTTTAATAATAAGTAATAAATTCACATATTTTACGTTCGTTTTTTTTATGTTTTTTCAATGTATTATTTATGTTACATTATTAACAAGAACAGTTAGGTATTATAATTTTATTTAAATTTACCTGAATAATATTTTGTTGGTTTTACACAAATGTCTCTGTAAATACACTGACTACATACATAATATTTTTGTGTTAAGTTTGTGTTTTATGTTATTTTAGTTAAGATTTAAAATGTTTTTTTTTTGTTTATATAAATCTAAACTCTATTAATGGGAATATTAAAATAGTTCATTCTGCAACCTTTTTAGGGGATCTAGGCACATTAGATGAATATAAGTTTATCAAGTAGTCTTCGTTCTTTTTCATTTTTAAGATTTTTTAAAACGTTTCATTACAAATTTAAACCTTTGCATTTGGCACATGAGGGGTTAAGAATAAAATTGAAGTTTGTATGTTGGGTAGTTTTGAATTTTCTAAAAGTTTTGGAAATACCATACAATCAAAAAGTGCTACAACGAGATGATGAGGATGTATGATATAATTATCCAAATGGTTCAATTCAAAATGTTCACACCATGAATAAACTAAATGCTTCACCTAAACCACATAATTTCAATATTTTTTGTTTTGTTTTCAATTAAATCATTTGAGAAAAAAGTCTATCTACGGATATGGATATGAAGTGCAAACAACCATGAGTTGGGATATAAGAATACATTTTATAATATTGTATTTAATTTATAATCAATTGAACTATTTTTCCCTAATTAATTAAAAGTGGTCATGATGTATAATTTTTTATAATCTGTATGATACGACTTGTTTAAATTTAATCATCCCATTCACCATCGTTTTCTGAGCTCTGATTGCTATCATCATCATCAGAAGATTGAATAACACGACCACGTTCTTGCAAAGCTCGTCGAAGGGCATCAGCTAGGGCGTCGGTACCACAACTCTCATCACTCACCCGGTTCGATGCTGGAGCTAATTCTCGACTCTCAACTGGCCTCAACTCAATTCCTGATCGTATTTCTGATAGAAGTTCACTGCGTGAGTCCCCACTTCCGGTACTTAGTGTAGTTGTATCTACTTTCTGTAAATACAAAAATGTATCCAGTAGTTGGTTGAATAGTTGATATATTTGTTTATTGCCATTTTTGTAAATTACCTTTAATTGTGTTCCCTTTCGAATGCTGTCCATAAGTGCACTTCTTGTATCGTTAACTGGTACCGCCGGAGCTGGTGGTTTCAAATTGTTGGAAGTTACAGTAACTGCATCAGTAACAGTTGGCATAGGAGGAGGTGGCGGAGCAACTGGTGGGGGTGGTGGAGGAGGTGGAGGAGGCTAAAAAATAGTGTAAATTTCAATAAAGATCAAAAAGGAAAATTGAGAAATTTGTTTGATCAATGCAAAATTGTCAAAATCTTTGTTTTGACAGATATTAAACAAATATTTTTTTTTCTATTAATGCAAACCATAAGTTTATAAAGCTTCAATAAAAACTTATACAAAACAATACTTACAGCTGCAGGTGCAGTAACAATTGTCTGCACAGGAGGAAGCCTAGATGGTGGCTGTGGTACTTTTGCTCGTGGTGTCGTAGTGGGCACAGGTGGAGGAGGCTGTCTAGCCGGTGGTGGGGGTGGTGCTGATCTTTGAGACGTTCCATTTTGAGGCTTCAATATAGAATTAAGAAAAACAAATTATTCAGAAATGTTCAATCCATAACCAGATATATATTAAACTCACCAGCTGATTTTGTCTACTTGGTACAGGTGGTGGAGCTGGTACTGGAGCTTTTGGTTCTTCTACATCTTCCGAATTAACCGAAGCAAGAACATTATTGGTTTGTATAAATTCATAAATGAAATCTCTTGTATCACGATCGTTCATATGATTTTCCGAAACACCAGCTTTGTTAAGGAAATTTGTTAGCTTTTTGTCTTCTTCGGTGCCGTGCGTATCGAAGCCATTATTAACATCCCAACCCACATGGCTAATGTGTACGAAATTCGTTGGGTTGCTTATGTCAGATTTTTTGTATTTCGGTTTTTTATCTTTATTATTTGTTAAAAGTGAAAGACCTGCTGGTAAAAATTTGTTCTTGGGTTGTGACGATTGAATTTTTGTTGTATGATGATTGCGCATCTGAACACGATCATCTGAATTATTGCTAACAGCATTTGGAGATGGTTGGAGCTGGAGCTTGGTATCTTTGGTATTTGGCACCGATGGGGGCACTGATGATAACCTTGATCTTTGGCGACGTTCTTAAGAAAACAGGTTTGTGGTTCATTTTTATTTGATATTTAGATTTACAAAAAAATGCTTACCTTGGCGTTTTCGGTTGCGAGTCTCCATGGTTGCTCCCACAATTCGGTAAAAAGTATCACACTCGGATTCGGATACAAAATTAAGTCCAACATTTCCATCCTTAAAATAATTATACATAAGTATATATTAAAATTTAATAAATTATTTAAATGGTTGACCATACTTGTCCTTCGAATGTGAGAAGAAAAGGTCGGGCTTTGTTAAGCTTAAGCGATTCGTATACCTCATGTTCCCAAATGAGTTCATTTTTTATTAGACAGTAAGCACGGAAAAAATACGAACGTATGTAACTATCTTTCACAAAACAAACGACGCCAGTATGCTTCTTCTTCCAATGTGAATGTGCATTTCCTTCAGTTTTAAAGATCTGTACAACTGCAGTGCACATTGACTGAAAATAAAACAAACAAAATAAAAATAAATAATTCAATATTGAATTAAGCATCTACCAAGACGAATTTAAATATAAAATAAAAATAACTACCATACTTTGTGGCGCAACAATTCGTGAAACCAGAGTACAGTGACTGGACATACTTTTCATTGGATTTAATACAAAATTATAGTAAACGTTTAAATTTTCAGCTCGAAAGTTAATTGTAGAAAAGATGAAATTTTCGACTTAGATTTGTAGTCCAAGGTAAACAAAATCAGGTGCCTCATCACGTAAAACAAAAACGATAGGACGATATCGTTTTCAATATTGCTATCTCTATCACTTCAGTAGAGTAAAATAAAGACAGCCATCTCCAAAACGATATCGATCGATCGTTTTTTTTTTAACGTGATGAAGCACCAGGTCAACAAGAAGTTATACATACTAGGGGTGTCGGATAAATTGTTTTTTTTTTCAGATGTTCGAAATGGGTATCGTGGATTATGTAAAGTATATACAAACAAGTATTTTTATTCGGGGACATTTTTCAAAATTATGCTTTCAGAACCCGAGACAGTTTTTTCGTTAAACAAGTCATTTTCTTCAAAAACAAACTAAATAATCAAGAAATTTGATTTAATACGTTGTTGCACCGACTTAAAATGATTAAGTTTAGCAGAAGAAATTACCCTTAAAACGACTCTTACTTGCTCGTTTCCAAACACGTGTAGGCCTGTGTAATTGCAAACAACATAAAATGTTGCATAGATTTTTTAGTGGACTTTTCTAAAATAAGCCTAACCCTACTCACCACTCATGTTCCCAATGTTTTAAAATGAATTTAATATTGAATGTTCTGTTCACTTTAATCTTTCACATTACTTTTTGGTTTGAGAAACACTTAATCTGACTCAAAGGGATGTTCGTCGGCTTTTTTGCACTGAGACTTGTGAGATTGTGTTGAAAGGAGTTGCATTTAAAATATTATTACGCAAATCACTTCCGGTTAGGGTTTGAAGCAGAAACGTTACACCAAAAACTAGATTTCATTCAAAAATTTCGAATTGCCAACATTTAAAAGTAGTCTGCCATCGTGTTAGCGAAGAGATGTCGGACTGCCTTTTTGCTGTGACACTTGAACGAGTGTCGAATGGCTTTTGATAAAATTCCTGTCAAATCACTTGTTGTGGCCAGCTTGGATGAAATTGATAAATGGCGGAATATGTATGGCGAATTTTTTGGTTTTTGTTAAAGTTAAAAAACATTTTGAACCCTACCAGGGGCCTATAACACAATACATAAAGTGCTAATTGAACAAGAAAAATTCAACAACTTCTTTAAAGTTGTGTAACAGGGAACAACAAGTCTAGAGAACTATAACAATTGTTTAAGCTTCTTTAAACAAGTGGGAAATTTCACAATTCCACTGTTTCTGTAACTCGAAACAACAAGAGTTAAGAAAAAGTAGAAGTAGGACTAGTTGAAGGTCAACAAGTTAGAAATAAATACTTGCAGCATTATTAATCAACTGATAGCTTTGGAAAAATCGCATAGAATTAATTTAGTGGTTAAGTTTTGTTCAACAAATGTGCCAGAGACAAACAAAAGTGTTAAAAGAAAGAATTAACTTTGAAATAGAACCCTCATATTTATTGAAAAATTGTGTGTACCCGTAGAAAGTTGTTGATTGTGTAACCGAAAAGTCTCTCTCACTAATTACATTCCACCTCTAATAAAAATAAAGCACTAGTGCAAGGGAGAAAATATTATAGCCTTTGAATTGGTTTGTAACTAGATTTCTTACTATGCTATATATGACGTTCATGGTGTTCATAAAATGACAGTTTATCGATGTGTAAAAGAAGTCACATTTGAATAAATGAAATTGAATTTCAAAAACAAAAGTCTTGGCCTGATACTAAAAGAATTCAACTTATCATACAAGACTCATGTTGGTATATTTACTTGTTCAACAGATTCAACAAGTGAAGGGAAAATTTTTCTATTGACAATTATTACGGTTTTTATTGTGTTACAGAAATGATATTCACTTGTTTAATAAACATAGTTGAACAAGTAATTGTTGACTAGTTGAATTGTTGTTCTGTGTTATAGGCCCCGGGTTCCAATTGCTGTAATCAATAGAGTAATCCATAAGGTTTGAGGTCGAATTTTTATGTTTTTGTGGTCTTTTTTTTAAATCCCCGTATTAAAACTAGGAAAAGAGATGCCATCTTAAAGGTCACTTAATTCTCATAAAAGGCAACTCGTTTCAGTAATTCATCAGTCATAGGTCATAGATTTTTTGTATGAATTTTTAATTTTGTTAATTAATTCTTATACGACCTTCAAAAAAAAAAAAACATTAAAAATCCTTTAAAAAAAATATGTTTAATATTTCGAATTATTGAATTGACTTTATGAAGATTTGGTGGCCTTTCTAATGGTATACTTTCTTTGCGAACATACCAAAGGTGCTAAAGTCTAATCCGACCTTCAATTTGTTTTTTAATTTATACAAAAAATCTATGGCTGACCAATTACTGAAACTAGATGACCTTTTTTGGCCAATTACTGACATTTTAGTTGGCATTTGTACTTGATATTTTTAAGTTGTTGTTTTGTTGGGATTTTTACTACCCTTAAAATGTTAGGACACAGTGCGAGCTTTAGGAAAACAGGGAAGTATTAAAGAAGATATGCCGATGTACAATGGTTTTGAACTTCTCAACCAATTTTCTATATTTCTCACAAACTTAAAAATGTACTCTTTGTGCTAGAAATACATACCAACAATAAATAAATAAATGTCAAAATGGCAGTACGTCCGAAACTGGGCTCGAGGGTAAACTGATGTGCATTCCTATTACGGTTGAATTGTTTTAGGCGATGAATGCAACTGACTATTTCATTACAACACTGTTTGTAAACATAACGGGAAAAATAATGAAAGACCAGAAATATTGCGGCATTGAGGGAGGGTTTCGTTTCAACGACAGTAGACAGCATTGAATTCTTGAAGCATTCAATTCTATGCGGTTATTAAATCCAAATTAGACAATGCTATCAGAATTTAAAGAAATTATTATACCCTGCCGTTAAAGTTTTACATTCGAAGGACAAATATAAAAAGCTAAGTGTACTGTTGTCAGCAAAACAGTTTAATGGATTAGAAGTTTCAGATAAAAGATTTATGAATATAAGGTAGAGGGTGAGACGTGGGAGACAAAACGAAGTCCTGGAGCACGTCAGCAATAATTATGTGAATTTTAGACTTAAAACCATCTAATACGACTTGTATTAAACTGTCGTTAAGGTAATTTCAAATCTAACGAAGAAAAAATTCATCGATACCAAATGCGCGCAATTTCGAGAGATCCTGAGGCCAGACTATCAAACGCTTTTGAAATATGCAGCGCAATAATCTTACTTCCTCCTGAATGATGTAAAGATTGGATGAGTCATTACACGTACTTGAATGCTTTTTGCAAATGACCAATTCAATTTTCTACTATTAAGGCATTTTAGTATTTTTTGCCTTAATTTTGGTTAAAATTAATTTTTCTTTAAAATATGTTTCTTCGAATATGGCCGGTACAGGGGCCTTATTACGCAAAACGATAACGATCCAACGACATCGTTTTGGCGATACCTGTCCCTTTCTTTTTCTACTTAATGATAGGGATAGCTATTGACAAAACGATATCGTTTGATCGTTATCTTTTTACGTAATAAGGCCCCAGGTCTTCCTGGATTTTTGAAATTTCTTCAGGTTTTCGTCAGTAGGGTTGGCTACTACAAACTCAATGCTACTACGGAAACTTACTTCTCTTAACCTAATAACCGCTTTACAGCTCGAGTCAAACCTTGAGTTTTCTTTGTGTTTGATAGATTTTACCATATTCGTGATAAAATCTCTCATTCCACAAAAGAATTAAACTTGTGGTATTATCTGTTCTTTCTTGCCAAAACATTAGCTCGCTTGTTTTATCTAATATTATAGAGATAAGCCGCATTGAATTTATTTTCTTCTATCAAGTTTATATTTATATAGGATAAAATGTGTAAATTACGTAAAAAAAATACTGTTGCCTAAATGTTATGGATTCATTAAAAATAAAATGACACTTTTAAAAGTTACTGCGAGTATGTGCATACATATACACATATGTACATATTATATACATGCACACATTAATTTATGTATTTTTCATACTTGAAAAAAAAAATGATTTTAAAATTCAAGACCTTTTATTTCAGGTCATAAAATAGGGACAAAAAAAAGTACCTTTACACAACGGTCATGATGTGAATATGATATCCACTGAACACATCACGATGACCATGAAACTTTATAAAACAAAAAAAGTTATTCTTCTTGTGCCAGCTTATTGATGAACAAAAATTATTCGGCCTTTACTTAAGGGGAGTATTTTGTTTTTATTTATATTTGAGTTGATGTTGATGCAACAACAAATTAGGTTGATTTGCTTGCAGCAGAATGCAGATAAAGTGCACCAATAGAGCCTCAAGAAATCTGATTTGGCAGAGTGTTGTGTGTTTCTTTTTTCTTATAATATCTAATAAAACACATAAAATAAAACCCATTTCGCTTGAAATTGATTACCATTAGTGAGGATTCTTTAAAAAATAAAAAAAAAAATTCAATGCTATACTTATCTTATCGAGAACCGGTAAAATATGATAAGTCGTAAGTTGTCTAAAAATAGTAAGTAATTCACAATGATTATACTTGCTCACTAGGCGAGGAATTTACAAATAATACACAATCATAATAAATATGAGTTGAGGTTTGTCACAATTATTTACACCATTGACTTGAGTTTTGCGTGAAATGAATGTTAAATTTCCGATGTATGTAAATTCATATCGTTAAGAATCTTATAATACTTATAAATTATTCACCCTAATTACGAAATTCGTATTATTAAGTCATATTTGGTCGTATTTTGAGTTTGAGGTTTCCTTAATGGTTAAGTATCACCTTTTTTGGTGTAAAGGTTGTGAGAATATACGAATAGAGACTTTGCGATGCTGGTATTTAAACTTAACAACATATTTATCAAAATACATGGCCAAAAGAACAAACATTGTTCGAAAAGAACACAAATTGCCATGTCTTTTGATAATGCTATTGTTAAGTTTAAATACTAAATCGCAATGTCCCTATTCGTAAATTCTCAAAAGCTTTGCACCAAAAAGTTTTCATTTTACCATTAACAAGTCAAAAATACGACCAAATACGCATTAATAATACGAATTTCGTAATAGGGGTGATATTCTTTTTTTATTTTAAAGTTACTTTCAATGTTAATTTGAAGTAAAGTTTATAAGAGAATTTAATTTCACTTTGCGTATGAAAACATAAAATTCATAAACGTAAATTTAAGATTTTTGAGCGTCGTTGCATCAGGTGTCAACAGCTAAGAGATAACAGTTAGAGATAATAAGAATATAAAGACACCTATAGCTTTGGGGGGACAATTTTAAGGCGTTTAACTTTTTTTACGACCGTCTTTTTCACTCGAATTAGGAGCTACTGTATAAAAAGTATGATTTATTGATTACTTTACTAATAAATTTAAAGTACGACAGGTTTTCCTGAATAAATTTGACACATTGCATTGGTACTTTCTAAAAAAATTTTAAGTTTGACAAGTGGAGTATTCAGGGCATCGAGAAATAAATGGTGGTGTTACTCATTTCAACAATCTAACTCCAATTATTAGACTTTAAATCGTAGGTAGTCTAGTATCCTTCTTACTTGAACGTAAGCGAACCTTGAGTCAGATACCATAATTCTGATTTGATGCTAATTTATTGTATTGTTTTTTTTTTCTGTTGTGTATATGGGTAAATTCACGAACGCATCGATGCAAGAATTTTACATTACGCTGCATAATTTTTTTTTAAATAAATTATTATTGTTTTTAACTTTGTGTTCCTTTATACAAATTTTTATTTTGAGAACTCGATCCCCTGCATAAAGGTAATCTAAAGTCACCTGTGGCCCGATTAGGGAATACGAAGTGAATCGTTTTCAATTCCATATCTCCTAATCGTCTTAATTAACATAATTATCCAATTAGCAGCGAATCAAAAATTATACTTTCGAAATTCTAGTAAACTGACGACTGGTTTCCAGGAAATGTTTTTCTATTGCAATCATGCATTGTCAACTTGTTGCCTTTGACTATCAAATAAATACAAAATTGAATTTGCAATACCGGTATTTTAATGGGAATATAAGAATAATAATTTTCGAAACGACAAGTTTCATAAAAAATATTACTAATTTCTTCTTGACTGCTTGAACTTCCGAGTGTTTTTGTGTTTGTTTTCTTGGTCAATTCATTTACTTAATTTCTCTCGGCTTTATTTAATTTTACAAAAAATACATATTTATAAACAATAAACGAACTCAAATGCTATTTATTTCATAAAAATAATCCACACTAGTCGAACATCAAATTCTCCACCTAAAACGATTGGCTTCGTATTCCCTCATCAGGTCACTGCATTTTTTAGATTGCGATAATTATGGCCCTATTCTGCCGTTTTGAGGCTCACAGGTCACAATTTTGTGAGTGAGGTTTCTTATACACAATTTCGTAATCTGTGGAAGCCCTCACAAGAAACCTCACAAGATTTTTGAGTTTCAGTTGTTAATGACGCAGCTTAACGTCAAGCTGGGTCATCAACGGGTTTCGGTGGGAGGGCTCCACCCGGATTTGGGTACCAAATGAGCACCAAAATAACACCTTATTCCTGCATCATTAGATTCATAAAATTTTGTATTTGAAGGCGTGGATGATCCAGCTTGAAGTCAAGCTGGGTAATCCACGGGTTTCAGTGGGAGGGCATTTAAGAACTCCGCCCGAATTGGGATAGCGAATTAGCACCTAATTCCTGCATCATTCGATTTAATTTCCGTAGTGGACGCAGCTTGACGGACCTGGAAAACGGGCCTTATTAACTTGAAATCATATGTACTTTAGCGTTGAAATCGCCAATAACTGAAAAAAAGCACAACTCAACAAAAACAAATCGGCAAAACCGGATCTGACTCAAGTACTGATGTTCATAAATATACATATAGTTACAGAACTATTACTCCGTTTACATGACAGGATTAAACGATCGAATCGAATCGGATTGATATTTCGATCTAGGTATACGACCTCACTGAATCGAATTCAAATAGAATCGAAGTACACTTGAAGTGACAGTTTTGTTAACTTTACTAAGTGCGTGCGAAAATAAGTTTATGAATATAGTGGCTACGAGAGAAAAAAAAAACAACAAAACAAAACAAAGCAAATTGGAATACACACATTTAAAACTCGATTCTTTAATTTTTCAATCCAGGTCTACTTGTATTTTTCGATTCGATTCAGCTCGCAAAGTGGAATCGGATCGAGAAATCCTGTTTGAATCCGATCCAGGACTACATGGAATTGAATCCGACTTCAAGTCTGATGCAATTCTCCATGTAAACGAAGTATATAATAATTAGTTTTCAATGTTTTTTCTAAGCATAAGATACTTAATCAATCAATAAATAATTGATAATTTGAACAAAAGCTTTAAAACAGATTAGTTTTGTTGACAATAGTGGCTCCTTATCACATCTATCTAACTAACTATCTACATTATGCATAATTATGTAGTTATAGCTATTAGGCAAATGATTTTTTCAAAATGTTTTTTATCGCCATTTAAGTGCGTAGCAGTGGTCTTAGGGCCACGGAAGCTGCCAAATTGATGGCGTATATTTTCCACAATTACAAACTAATTTTATGTAAACAAAATTTGTGGCGGTATAAAATTATTTGAACAAATCTTTCACCATCCCACCAATTGAAATGCGACACGAAATTTTACGCTACTATTCAGCTTATTTTCAAAAATCTTTAAAAAAATACTTTGAAAGTTGCATTAATCAAAAATGCCAAATACATGCAGACAAAATTTCCTTCTGAATGAATACATTTTACTAAAATTAACTATGGTTTCTTATCTTATGATCATTGTTAACACTTTGAGTGCCGTGTTAATATTAATTTTTCAAAAATTTGGTTAATTTTATAGATTACTGCTCATTTAGTATACAGCCACATCATTTTCCACAATGAAATTATTATAATTCAAAACTTCGATTCAACCTTATGTGTAACAGTTGTAAGTTCTCGGTACCACAAGGCTATATATTTCGAGCAATACAATTTTGTATTGCTACCTATGTTGAAAATAAATAAATATAAAAGAATATAAGTTTAGTTGCTATCCAAACTGTGGTTTTGAGATAAGGAATTCAGTATGGAGTTCTTGCGAAAATGAATCTATTTTTATGAACATGAAGTTGAATTTTGTTTTTAACTTTAAACATAACGAAAACATACATACATACATCGTATGTACATACATGGATGGTCAGAAACTGTCGCTGAGGTATAAGAAAAGTGGTATACGGTATACCGTGAAAGATTGAACATTGAGTTATCGTTACCAATTTTAAATCTTTATTCACCAAGGTCTTACACTTCGATCAGGTGCTATAACCAGGTTTGTAGAAATGTTTTCTTTCTAAAAATTAGGGCCTTAGTAATGTGCAAATGCTAAGCACTAATATTGGAGTTCTGAACTGGCATTCTTATCCGCTTGTTAGAATGACGTTTGTTGGTGATATCAAAAACGAGCCCTTCCAGCCAGCTCTGTCCCTAGCTAGCCGCTTCCAGATGCACACACCAAATTGGTTGAGGTCGTTCTTCACTTGCAAGAGTAATTCTTCGTTTATTTTCTGCACTGATGTCATTTTGCGAGATAATAGTGAAGCCGCCTCCGATTCAATACTTGCATATGCGCCAGTCACAGTTCGCTTCGTTCTACCGAGAACGTCTATGTCGTCTGCATAGGCAATTAATTAAAAGGACTTTTGATAAATTGTACCTCTGGTGTTGACTTGTGCGTTACGTACAATTGATTCAAGAACGATGTTAAATGTTTAAATGATTATATAAATTTAATTGAGCCGTGCAATATAGATTTTAAGTTCAGTCTAGTCAACATAGATAATATAAAATGTGCAATAGATCTGCCTAGCAAGAAAAGTGACTTTAGTTTCATGAGTGTTAAAATTATTGAAGACTCTTTGACCTTTGTTGGACAAGTAATTGAATGAATTATAAATATGTCCCTAAGTGCAGGCATTTTTCCGCAATCTTGAAAAGAATCCTTTGTGGTACCTAGAAAAAAAAAGTCCCGAATTCAAAAACCTAAGTGAATTCCGAACAATTAATACGATGCTTTTATATGAAGAAATAATAGAAAAACTTCAAGAACACCTAGAAAGGTGGATAGCTATCAATCAGGGTTTCATGAAAATCACTCTTGTGAAACTTGTTTGAACTTTGTGATAAATGATTGAAATTGATAAAAATAATGTTGTTGTTGCATTTGTCTTGGACTTGAAACGGGCTTTCGAAACAATTAATCATGAGATCTTATTAAAAAAATTGAAGTGCTATGGGATAAAGTCTGTCGAATTTAAATGATTTAAAGGAAGAACACAACGTACGTCCGTGAATGTTAAAATATCATCATCACTGGCGGTAAATGTAGGAATTCCACAAGGCGCGATAATGGGATTTATTCCTTATGTTTATAAAAACCATATAATTTAAACCTCGAAACTTATTTTGTTTGCTGATGATGGCTTCGGAGTGCATAAATGAAATAAACGAAGACCTGAAAAAATAAATACATGGCTGAAAATGAACAGACTGGTGCTTAATGTTTCAAAAACGAAATGTATGTTATTCAGATGTAACCTGGGATGTACCTGGGTTAGGTACAAATGATCGACAAAACAAAGGTCGACTGGTCAAAATATGTTCAGACTAAAAAATAGCATAACGGGTGATTGAAGACGATGCGAAACCAGCCAGTGAGAGATAGTCGACTTTTTTGGTCAGATTATGGTTTATGGAATGATATTTACAAGCGCGTGCGCGCTCGCTTGTAATCATCATTCCATAAACCATAATCTGATAAAAATGTCGACTATCGAAACGTCGACTAATATAATGTATATTAACAAAATATCGACTATCAAAATTTCTATCATTAAAATGTCGATTACGGTCGATATTTTGAAAGTCGACATTTTGAAAATCGCATTTTGAAAAATCGGTCCAGTTTTTTTTCGATATTTTGTACAGTCGGTCTTTTAACAAGTGGACATTTTTTCTGTCGAGATTTTGAAAGTCGATCTTATGGAGGTGATGTTTTGAAAGTCGACATATATCGTACCCAATCCCCTCTAAGTTTGTCTTTAAATTTAATTTTATCTATAAGTAATGAACAAATAGAGCAAGTGAAACAAATATAATATCTTGGTGTTGTCTTAGATGAACAACTTAAATTTAATGAACATATAAATTATATTTGTAAGAAAATTTCAAAAAAAATTTGGAATATTGAGAGAAATAAGAAAAAATATATCTGTGAGTACCGCTGTTAATGTATGCAATTGTATCTTTTCTATGTGTACACAGTCAATTACAACAAAACAAGGTCCTAAAATGTAATAAATTTACGCCAATTCAATTGATATAGTGTTTGACCGCTAGCCTGGACGTGTGGGTTCGAGCCCCAGTCTAGGTAGCATTCTTTTCTATATTTTTCAGTTTCAATTGGATGCCACCCGTGGAATTTCATGAGATAATTAACATCTAATTCTCAATCCACTGTGCCAACAAAAATCTTCCCGTTCCTTCTAATCCTTCTAACTTGTGCCGTGCATTGCATTTAAAAGACCTGAAGTCTTAAAGACATATAGGTAAAATTATTATTATATTATTATATGCTTAAATGACAATCAAAGGCTTTTTATGTTATTCATGATATTTGTATTTGAAATTATATGTATCCCGGTTATTTATGCGAAAACGTATGTAGTAATACAGAGTAAGAATGCAACTTGCGGAACAATGATGACATGAGAATAGAAAAAGCAAGAACTACGAGAGGTCAACGGACTATATTTTACATGGGATTTAATGCATTCAATAATCTGCCGAGAGAAATAAAAACACAAACAATATGAATGTATGCCGAGATTATGACCTGGCTCTGTTCAATTCGTCGCTTTTTACGCTATAATACGCGGCTTTAAAATCGATAAAGACGTGCTGTGTATCGATCTGGAATCCATGTTTTTTTTTAATCTGTCGGAGTGTAAACATTTGATCAACGGTTTACCTGGTCAAAAATCATATTAATAGGGGCCCTTCTAATTGTTGAAAAAAGGTTTTAAGAGGTCACACAGGATAGCCGACAAGATTTTATAAGCGACGTCTTCTGTAGTTGGTGTATTTCAGAGCATCTACTTTTTAATGGATCTATGGGGCACACTATAAGATAGTTCCATTTATCGGGCATACTTTCATCTGACCAAATGATGAGAGGGATGAGATGGTATATGCTCCAAACCAATTCATATCCCGCTGATTTGAATAATTCGGCTGGTAAGGCCAACCGCAATATCACCAGACGTACTTCGTTTAGGTCAGGTGGACGGAACTGTTGGCCATCATCACCCAAGTTGATGAAGTGTTATGACTAATTGCTGTATCTTGGCTCTCTTCGCCGTTAGGCAGTCCAGAAAAGTGTTCTTTATAGATCCTCAGCACTGACTGTATATCTTCTATAATAGTTCTCATCTCGACAGGCTTCCGTTTTGGCTTTTTATCCTTAGGTGGATCGTTTCACCATTTGATAGAATTTTCGAACATCATCCCTACCGCTATAACCATCAATAGACTCGACATCAATGATTTGACTGTTCAGGTAAATGCGCATATGTGACTCTTAAAATTACGCAAGTCTGTCTACTCGAGTTAAAATAACGCATGCCTGACGACAGAGGTCTAAATATATGCCCACAAGTGTTTATTTCCTTCGAACGTTTTTTGTTGGAAAAATGCTTTGCAATTTCTATAAAAAAAACGAGGTTTGGTGGAAGGTTGGGAGATTCAAGGACTAATTCTGGAATGAAAAACAAGCCAAAACACTTAAACCATATAGAATTTTTTGTATGTAACGTCGCGTCGTCGCCGCGCCATAATGTGACCAGTTTCCGCTTTCCACCAGATCACATAAACAATGGAATTGTTTCCGAGTAGACAATTCATTACTGAAAGTTTATATTTATTTCGATTGATAATTCAGGAATATGAAATTTTGCCCCATGCTTTTATTGGCATCTTTTGTTACCCTCAATTTTTGTTTCTCTTTATAGGTACTCATACCCCGGTCAAACAGAGCAGATTTACCTGAAGAAGTGACACTATCATATTTGTTAACCACTTAATCAGCCTATAGAACTGGGTATTAGCTTTTTAACCTTTTGGCCCGAGCTCTTAAACAATAACGAAGCACCTCATTCCGCCAGAAACAGTAAACAAAAATCTAGCCGAATATTATTTGTTCTTAATTGATTTACGTGGAAATTATTGTATAAAACAAAAGCTGTGCAATTTGATCTTTAGCATACCTACATACATACATACGTGTTTAAATATATGCAAACTGGTTCAAACTAAAAATGTGACTTTACTTAAATCGGTAAACTTGAAATTTTCAATTTTAATATCACAAGTTAAGTATTCGTCTTATCATACGTGACAAATAACCAAAAATGCTTCATCTACCAAAAAATACAATCATAATTTTGTATGCCTTTGAACTGAATTATTACTGTTTTGTCAATTAATAAAGCTCATGACCAAATGAAAAATACCCCAAGCAAGACGACTTTACAAATCACTTTCTTTTCTTTTGTCCATTTTTTGCATTTAAAAGAAATGAAAAGAAAGTTTCTCACATAGCTTTGCCAATGCCAATATTGTAATTCCTTGTGTAGTTGTTTTCCATTTCGTTCGAGCATATTGATTAAAAAAATTGATTTAAACAAGAAAACCTTGTGATGATAACAAACCTTAATGTAGGTAGGTATATCCTTGATTTAGATTAGAACTCACCTGACATCTCCGTCCCAAGAGTCCAAAGACGGTGTCGTTCTCTTTTTCCGTCAATAGATCACTGCTGGCGTTTATTTTCTGGCGTTCGCTACCACTGCCACCTCCGCTTCCAGCGACGCCCGATGACATTTGCTGTTTGATTGTTTTATTCATTTATTTAATTCAAATGTTATTTATAAATTTACAAGAGAATGGCTGTAGATATGTGAATTAATTCAATTTGTTTTGAGCTCCCATTGGGGAGGGTTAAAACAGAACAAAAGGACAAGTACAACACGGCGACGGCACAATAAATAAAACAAAATAAGAAAAACAAGAAGCACCTCCAGCCCCAGCTATGTACAATCGCGTGAGTCACACAAGCTTGTCAGACCCACGACGATGTGGGGGTCAGGTTTTTAATGATTTATTTTTCTGTTCACCCGAACAAAAATAAGCGATTTTATGGATTTTACATTTATTGTTGTAGCTTACTCAATTATTGTTTGCAGTTCCTTACAATTGTATATAGTGCAAATGTTTTTGTTTTTTTACTAGATCAAATAATATTGGAGTTGGAGCTAATAAAATGCCACACAAAACACAGAATTTTGATTTGGATTCCAAGAAAACACAAAACAGAATAAGCAGCAATACAACTCGACAATTTTTCTTTTGCTGAATAATCTAATCAATTTTGCATTTTATCTAATCACTTTGCGATGAAATATTATTTTATCTTAATGAAATTATCGATAGCAATTGCAATTTGCAAAACAAACACTATTTCGTATGAATAATTATGAGAAACTGAGAAAAACATTTGGTATTTTTCACTTTTGCACAACTCGGATTTGAGTGAAAGCTGACAGACAGCCATTTATTTTTGTGTGTAATTTTTATACCATCATTTTTATACTAGTTGAAATGTCATTTTATGTTACTGGTAGAAAAGATGTGTTTGTTTTTTGAAATTTGTTGGGTACGTTTGTTTTTTGTTCGGAGTTGGTACAGGGTGATTTTATTATTTTGAGTGCAACATTTTAGGCGCATTTAAGATTTTTTTTTATTAATAGGCGTGTTAGGTTGGGCAATAAGAAGTGTTCAACAACCCAGCAAACGTAGAACTACATTAATAATCGGTGAAATATGTACGTAATAGAAGTACTTCTTTTCCACTGAAAAAAGATAGGGGCTCGGGAAAAAACTTAGTTATATACCTCCTATACATCAGAATACATGAAGCAGCTATCTCTTTTTAGCATGCGAAATGTAGTGTATTTCCCCTCCATTAAAGTACTGACAAAATTACTTCAAATGTATATCAGCGAAGCACTACTGGAAGTACTTCTGTTTATTCGCCAGTAGTTTCTTAAAGCATAGCGAAAGTATTTCTACAGCCAGAACCATATCTGTGTCGTGTGCTGTGTTGTGGAGTCGTGTGTCGCTATCGCTACAATAGGCGTGTTTTGTTGAGTTTCTAATGTGAACATTAAGAAATGTTTCACATTAGGCCAAATTTTTACACACAAAAGCAACAACAAGTTAACACAACATTGAAACTTCAGTAACTCTAATGTGAACATTAGCTTTCCAATGATTTTCAAGGAAATGTTCGTTGAGTATGGTAGTTTTGAGCAGATTTTGAAAACAAAATTTTTATACGAAGATTTAAAACTGTACAAGAAATTATTTCATGAAAAAATAACAAAAAACATTTTCGATGATATAGATACAATTTTCTTATTAAAAATTATTCTCCCCAATTGCTTAGAAATTATATGACGACATTCTTACAGCATAAAAGAAGAAATGGTTGATAACCATTTTTAATGAACACATCCCTTTAGTCTATTGGCATTGAAATATTGCACTTCTCGAACAGCTTGAAGAAAATATTATTTCTTTGTGGGAAATAGCCAGTTCTCTATTAATTTATTCAAAATAGCATTATAATAGATAAATTTACTTAAGTTGATTGAGCGTATTCATAGTCGCAGATAGACCCAGGTTTAACTAAACTAAAGTTTAAGACAATTTTGGTTCAATGAATACAGATCGATTTTAATTACAAATTGTTGTTTTTGTATTTTTGTAAGATAATTAACTTGGTATACTACACAAATAGTTTCAAATATTTTGAAATGATAAACTTAAAAAAATAGAATCAACGTCTGAAAATTCAACCAAACCTATGTTTAACTTAGACCCAGCTCTAAAATGACTATGCATACGCCCCATTGTATTTAATTCTTTTCTGATATGGCGTCCATTTTGTTTGAGAAAACAATACACAAAAAACAGCAAGTTGTGCCAACATTCAAAATCAAAATTCCTTAATGTGACTGGAAAGTCAGGGTTGTTTTCTTGAACCAGTTCCTAATCTTCACATTAGGGAGCTCAACAAAACACACCTAATGTATTTCATATGCGTAGAACCATATTTGTCTCGTGTGTTGTGTTGCAGTGTGGCGCATAAAATATATGGAATGACAGCGAGACACGACTCCACAACAGACGACACAGATGTGGATCCGGCTTTATGCGTATACATTTCACCGGTTATATCCATACTACTACAATTACTGAGTTCTCGAATCTAAAGTACGGATATAATTGGTGAAACTTGTAAGTAAAAAAAGTAGTTTGTTTCTTCTGAAACTGAAATTATATATGAAATAAATTTATATGATAAATTGAATTTTACGAATAGTTTTCATTAACTAGTTTTAATGAAAACTATTTGTTAAATTCAATTGTTTATATAAACTTGTATCATATTATCTAATTTAAAAAAGGATAGTTTCATTAAGGATAAATTCACCAGTTTATTGCGAGTTGTATCAAAATAAATAAAAAAATTGTTCAGACTTTAGAGCCGTTCCAATAATTGAACAATTTGCTGTATAACAATCTCAAAATACACGACGATCGTCGAAAATGGTTGCCTTGACCCTGATGAATCTGAAATGCAGTAATAACAATAAAGTATAAAACACTAATAAAAACATATAACTTTAAAGGTTTGCATGGTTGTTTATAGACATAATTAATTAATTTTTGGATTAGCCGTGTTATTTAAAAAATTAGAGTGCGATTTTGTACTCACCCCGAACGTTTCGCATCAAATTACATTGAGCGTGGTCACCGGGAAACTGCTGATGAAATGTTATGCATAAGATTGGCTACGCAGGTTGTAGCGGTGCGTAGACAGTTCTATCTCATGAAGTTGTTGTTGTTGAGGTGCAGGTTGTTGGGAGCAAACAATACTAACTACATCGCAGGGTGTTTTAAGTTTGATTTGGGATGTCCGTGACGTGTTAATGAGCGGGTCCCATGAACGAGCAAGCTTAAAACTGTCGTCCCGATTGAAATTTGGGTGGCGCTTAATTTCAATCGCCTCGCGTACCAAACGTGGGATGTAGTGGGTTTCCTGCGCTAAAACCTTGGCTTGGTCGAAATGAATCCAGTGGTGTTCATCTGAATTGTCCAAGATATGTTCGCAAATTGCCGACTTTTCCTGCTGATTTTTACTTACAGCACTAATGTGCTCTTTTAAGCGGGTGACAATACTTCTTTGAGTTTGTCCCACATACGAAGACCCACAGCTACAAGGAACTGCATAAACGTAAAGGGTGTAACGGATAGAGTTGGCAAAGTGTTAAAAAGACATGGGGTAAAATCCATATTTACCTATTCCACCAAAAAAGGTAAAAAACTACCTCCGGTCACCACAGGACCACTTTCCTCTCCAAAAACCGGACGTTAATGCAGTTCATTGTAGCTGTGGGTCTTCGTATGTGGGACAAACTCAAAGAAGCATTGCCACAATGGTGTGATGCGAACGTAGAACCACATTTTGTCTCGTGTGTTGTGTTTCTGCGTGGCGTATAAAATATATGAACTGACAGCAACACATGACTCCACAACACAACACACGATACAGGGGTTCCGGCTTAAGAGAACTACACAACGCGACACTAGGGGCAATGTCACTAATATGACCAACCCTGTCGCGCAGTGCAGTTCCGTTGCCGCAAGTGAGGTATGGCAAACGTCAGGAATGACAAAAAAAAAAATATAAATTGGAGATCCAGCAAGAATAAAATGTTTTTAATTACTAGGCCGTAAGCGAATTGCGTTAAAATGGGTTAAATTGGACTCTTTTTTTACACTACTTTGATTAAAATTCCCTTAAGATTAAACAAATTACCATCAAAAGTGGTTTTTCCTATGATCAATTAATTATTTTTTTAACAAAATCCAGCTGAAAAAATATCAAGTTAAACATTCTATTATGAAAATGTAAGAAATTCTCAATTTCACATACTTTTTTTTATTTTTATCGATAATTTCCCATTTCATACGATCAAAAATACCATTGTGACAGTTTGTTAATTCAGTCTTCAAACACTAATTTATAGTTCACAGCTGTCAACGATATATAAATGAAAAAATAAAAAAACAAACAATCAATAAAATTAACCTAGCTGCAGAGCTGGCTAAAATATATTTTGATGTTTCTCAAGAGAGAAGAAGAGAGAAGAGAAAAATGGAATATGTACGAAATGATTCGGCTAATCCCAGAAACGTCAGTGGCTAAAAAAGAAATACAACAGGCAAAAAAAACTCTCCATCAAGGGAAACAAACAGCGTTGCCACAATTTTACAAATGTAACAAAAGTATTACACTATTTTTAAATTTTATTGGGGTATTCATGCAAAACGCGGAAAACCCATAGAAAGCTTATAAACCATAGACTTTTATATCGGTAGAAAAGAACTGTCAAAATTTGTATGGGAAAAATAATTTGCAAAACATAGAATTTTATCTTACAAATTTGAAGCGAGAAGCGTAGAATTTAAAACGAGCCGAAATCTTGTAACCCTTATCTTAAAGCTCCAACTTGATCGCTCAATTTGGCATAATAAACACTGCAAGAAATGTGTTCATCAGTTAAAAACTAAAGTTATAAAAGTATGGTGGTAACGCTGGTCCCTTGATTTAGATTTTTTTTCTTCTATTTTTTTTGGTAATGAATTGTCAAAATTAGAAAGAGAAAAGACAGAGATAAATCTGCGAATAGCTGAATTAACGGTGTTCACTGTTCACATTGGACTCACTCCTTCGAATTTACAAAAGAGAACGTCAAAAAAAAATTCACAAATTTAAAAAAAAATTTAAAATTTACTACTTTTCTCCCATTCTAATCATGAAGTTGGAGTGAGATAAATTTCAGAGAAGTGAACACCGTCATTGTTTGTTTTGTGTATTTCTTCATTTCTATTTTGTTGACAGCTGCTGTGAACTATGAATTAGTGTTTGCAGACTGAATAAACAAACTGTCACAATGGTATTTTTGATCGTAAGGAAGTGGGAAATTATCGATAAAAATAAAAAAAATTATGTGAAATTGAGAATTTCTTACATTTTCATAATAGAATATTAAACTTGATCTTTTTTCAGCTGGATTTTGTTAAAAAAATAATTAATTGAAAATATAAAAAAACATTTTTGAGGGTAATTTTGTTTTATCTTGAGGGAATTTTAATCAAAGTAGTGTACCGTGGTAGAAAATTTAACCAAAATTTTAACGCAATTCGCACACGGCCTTAATTTTATTTATTTTGAGTTGGTTTGAAAATGAATAAGGGTATGTGAGGGTTGCATAAACATGCTTTTATTATCAATCTACTAATCAGCAATAAAATATAAAATTTTTTGCTGATTGTCGGTATATATTAAGAGCCGTGTTTTTTGAAAGTGTATAGCAACTCAGTTAAAATTTTGTACGGAAAACAAAAACAAAATTTTTCATAATAATTCTTGTTTGTTATTGTTTTTGTGTACAAATTAAGCTGAGTTGATAGGCACTCTCTTAAAAACACGGCTATTATATTTTTAATTTAATATTCAGGGGAGTTCAATGCGTGTATAAAATTGAGTTTTCGGGGTCGAAACCCATCCACGCCGCCGCCGTTGGCTACCATGTTGGAAAAAGGACTGTAAGCAGTTATCGGGGATATCTTGAGAACCATTAGCCACACGAAAAAATTTTAAACACTGTTTTGTATAAAATCGAAGGTTCTACAGTTTATGTTAAGTTACTTTTTACCGTAAAATTGATAAATACATAAAATAAAATAAAAAAAAAAAAATACGAATATGTATAAGCAAGAAAAATATTATTAAAGAGATAAAATGTTTTTATCACCCAATGTTGAAAATTTATCTCAGAGAAGTAAAAAAACACTAAACTTTTGAAGTGACTAATACAAAGATACTTTATTAATTATCAAATAAAGACAAGAAATTAGTTTTTGAAAGAAACTCAAAAAATTTTAGTTCTATTCTTCTTCGTTTTAATTTTACTTCTCAACAGAAATTGTCTTCCGCTGAGGTCCGTTATATTTCTTCTGGAATATTAGGGAATTCGATTTCAACTTCCAGTCTAGTTCGCCAGTGTTGGCGTAGTTGACTATGGTAAATTCAGATTGGAGTTACTACTTTTTTCAGCTTCCGTTTTGGCGTTGCTACTTTTCGCAACAGTTCCCCCCGGTACGAGAATTCCCGGTAGGGTTGTTGTTGTACCACCATCTTCTTTATAAACTTCTAGCTTCGCCAATTTAACTGCAGGCCGCTCCAAAACTCCAATGTTGGTCTGAACTGTAGCGCTGCGAACTTGTCCATCAGTTGACGTCTTCACGGCAATCACCCTTCCTTTCGGATAATTGTTTCTAGGAAGGTCTTTATCCACGATGATAACAACGTCTCCAATTTTCAGCGGTTGCACTGGGTCAAACCACTTTGAGCGTAAAGTAAGCTCTGGTGCATATTCGACTATAAATCGTTCCCAACACTTGTTTGCGAATTGTTCTCTATATTGGAATGTGTACTTCAGGATCTTAGCACTATCGTTTATTTGTCCAATAGGTTGCGCAGCTCCAGAAGAAAGCCTCAAAAAATGGTTTGGAGTGAGGGCTTCTGCAAGGTCGTCATTCAAAGGCATATATGTGAGTGGCCTTGAATTTATCATGTTTTCAGCAGCCACTAAACAACTTCTCAATAGTGGGTCGGTCGGAGTTCTTGTTGGCAAGGAATTGTATAACGCAGTCTTGAATGAACGGACTAAGCGTTCCCACGCTCCTCCCATATGTGGTGATGCTGGTGGGTTAAAGATCCACTTCACCAACGGACTCACAAAATGTTTCGCAATGTGAACAGGATCCACTGTCTCAAGTTGTTGACGCAATAGCCTTTCTGCACCAACAAAATTGGTTCCTCGGTCACAGAAGATTTCCCTTGGTGCACCTCTTCGTTGAATAAAGTCTTGGAAGCATAAAATGAAGGAGTCCGAATCAAGCTTGTAGGCCACTTCTACATGTACAGCCCTTGTAGTAAGACATGTGAACAATACTCCCCATCTTTTCTCCTGACGACGTCCTACTGCAACTGAAAATGGACCAAAATAATCCACCCCAGTAAACGTGAATGGATTACAATATGGTGACATCCTTGCACGAGGAAGCGGTGCCATTTCTGGTATCTTTGGTTTTGTTTTATATACCTTACACCATTGACAATTTTTACAAACAAGTTTCAACATGCATCTTAATTTTGGAATAACATACCTTTGCCTTAGTTGATTGACCACACTCTCGTTATTAGCGTGTTGAAAGTCTTCGTGGCTTTTCTGAACTAAAAGATGAGTTATGATGTGATTTCTAGGAAGTATAATTGGCCGCTTTGTGTCAATGTTAATAAAAACAGCTGCATCCAGTCTTCCGTTCACTCGTAGAAGTTGATGTTCGTCCAAGTATGGTGAAAGTCTTCTTATAGAACTTGAGGCATTAACTCGCGGTGGTAAATTATTTGAGTTTTTATTTGATTGCTTGAGACTTATTAGTTCTTCATTATACACGTCCATTTGAGCTGTTCTGAATAATATTATCTCAGCTTCTTTTAATTCTTCACATGATAAAATTCCAGTAGTTGAAAAATTAGGCTGTAGCTTTAGTTTTATGTTTAGGAATCTATACACGTATGCTATGGTTCTAAGCAGTCTGTTCCATTGTGAGAATCTTTTCAAGTCAATGAATGGTTGTGACGATTGATGCACACACAAGAGTTCTTCAGCTACTTCTTTCTTTGGTGAAACATCCTCTGGCCACTCGTCCTCCTCTTGTAATAAGAAATTTTTTTTACTTATGCTTGTTGACAATTCATCAGAAAGTTTTCGGGCGAATCGGCAACCCATGACGGCTGCATCCAGTTCTAGCCTCGGAATCGATCGCAGTTTTATAGGGGCAAACTTCGTTTTTGCTCCTAAAAGTGTGCATTCAATTTGGGTTCCGCTGCTTACTCGAATGTATTTTTTCTGTTCATAATCTTTTATTTGTTGTTTCACATTTGTTTTTAGCTGCTGGTCACCATCCAAACGTTTTTCAAGACATCTCATCCGTCGCAACGCCATCGGTTTGCTATCTGGCAATTTAAACTTTTCATATCGCCACAAGAGTCCAGTTTCGTATCGGTTCTCTAAATGGTTCGTAGTTTTGTCCAGGATACATCTGGCTCGATCTTGTTCTTGTATATTTTTGAAGTCACAAGGCTCTACTATTCCCAAGTTGTCTACTGAGATGAACTCTTTAACCATTTCGTGAAGCTTCATGTCTGCGGCTTTTTGACATTCACAGATTTGATGACTATTGTCGAAGTTATTTGCTTCTTTAATTTCTTCCTTGTCGAACATCGAGAATATCGTCCAACCTAGTCGACACTTCGCTGCTATTGGATCAACTTCAGAGGCCTCTAATATTTTTGTAGGTACCGCAACAGGCCAGTTTCGAAGCCCAATCAATATACCAGGATTCGCATTTACGTAAGAGGTCACTGGCAAATTCTTCAGATGAGAATATCTCTTAGCTAAGTACTTATAATCCAATGACTGCGTTGGTAAGTTGAGTTTTTTGACGGTTCGTACGTTTTCCATTCTGTACCTCTGAGCATTTTCGTGAATTCCAGATATATTCACATCGACCACTCTCGAATGTTGTTCCTGCCTTGAAATAGTGCCACTCCATTTTAAACACAGTGGTGAATTTTCTCCTTCCAATCCTAGCTGGTTAGCAATCTCCTCATTCAATAAGGTACTAGAGGATCCTTCATCTAGAAATGCATAGGTGTTAATTTGAATGCTATTGTGAGACAGGAGCACGGGTATAATTCTAAAATGTATCGAAGTAAATACAGAATGAATCATACTTAATTCACTGTTGCTTTTATTGCTGCCAGCCGGTTGGTTGGGATTATGCAACAAAGGATGATGTTTTTTGTCACAATTAATCTCTGTGCATGCAATTGGTGCCCAGCATTTGAGCGGATGCCTTTTCAGACACTGTCTACAGAGATTATTTTTTCGTAGTAAGTCCCACCTGTTGGCAATATCGCATCCAAGAAATTGTTTGCAGACTGAAACAGCATGACAGTCTTCGTGGCACACTGGACATTTCTTAAGGCCAACATTCGGTGGCCGTTTATTCGATTTTCTTGTTGTGTCAGCGTGCACGTAAAGCTCTTCTTTTTTATTCCTGTTCTTATGTTGATGCTCTTTGGTACTAAACCATGACATTGATGGCTTCGCATTGCATATATCAGCAGCTACATCTTTAAGCCAGTCACCAAGTACACATATGTTATCTGTATCAATTTCGGATCGCTTATGAGTAGCCCAATTCAGTTGTAGTGTAGGCGGCAACTTGTCGACAAGCTCAGTCATCAGATTTGGATTTTGCATATAGTTCTGAAGCCCTGCTTGTTCCATTGTAGCACACAGATTTCTCACAGCAACCGCATATTCAATAATCGTTTCCATGCGTTCGATTTTAGGTGACGTCATTCTTTGAATTTTTTCCATGTAGTGCTTCATTATAATCTCTGGCCTACCAAAATATTGTCTGAGTGTATCGATGATCTCAGGAACACAGCCAGCTGATGTCAATAAAGCTTCGACGACATCTCTCGCTTTTCCTCGCACGCAGCGTTGCAGACGCATCAAATTTTCATTTTTTGTGAAACCACACGCTTCAGTAGTTTGTTGGAAACTGCTGATGAACACAGGCCATTCACCTGGTTTCCCAGAAAAAATAGGTAGATCCTTAGCGACAACATGTCTTGAAGCGATTTGATGCGATGATAAACAAACAGCTTCGCAAGATGCAGAGGGCTCATATATTTTGTTGAAGTGCTGCTCTTCCTTATTCTTTATTGGCAATTTGCCCAAGTTCTTTTCGACGACGTTATTATGAAAAACATTAAATTTTGACTTACCGCACGGTTAAATATTTTCCTGTTGGGTAGTCCTTTCCAAATCGTCGTCTGACATCTCGTCCAAAAGAGCGTGGCGCCTTGCAAGCAACTCTTGTTGTTTCTGTAGAAGAAGCTTTTCCGCCTCCAGCATTCGCATCTTGATCCTGATCCTTTCAGATCGTGTTTTGGAATGGGCTGATGCTATGATTGATGTTCGCCTCTGTAGTTGTTGTTCGGTTTGCGGGTGCAGGCAAACAGCGCATTTCCAATCATCGATCGCGGCAACTTCATCACCAACCTCAGCACATTGATAGTGGATCCACTTTTTGCACATTGTGCACTCCACCATTCTGTCCTCAGTGTAATCTGCATTGCAGACAGGACACTTTTGTCCCACCACTGTTTTGGTCGACGTAGACATTATTTAAATTTATAAATTAAAATTTTTTGAGAATGTTGAAAATTTATCTCAGAGAAGTAAAAAAACACTAAACTTTTGAAGTGACTAATACAAAGATACTTTATTAATTATCAAATAAAGACAAGAAATTAGTTTTTGAAAGAAACTCAAAAAATTTTAGTTCTATTCTTCTTCGTTTTAATTTTACTTCTCAACAGAAATTGTCTTCCGCTGAGGTCCGTTATATTTCTTCTGGAATATTAGGGAATTCGATTTCAACTTCCAGTCTAGTTCGCCAGTGTTGGCGTAGTTGACTATGGTAAATTCAGATTGGAGTTACTACTTTTTTCAGCTTCCGTTTTGGCGTTGCTACTTTTCGCAACACCCAAATTCTAATTTTGAATGTTTATAGTTTTCTTTAAATATTTTAAAATTTGTAAAAAGTGTGAAGCAATAGATGCTAAGAGTATTGACCTCACCACATTTTACCTGCATCCATTATTTTTTAGATAGTTGGCTTTATCCTTAAAACTCATAGATTCATATATGTACCCCCTTGAAGAAATTTGGTGGGAAGGTGGATGGTGGGACTAAGTGAAAGTGTTCTGGTAATGCACCCTATCTACTGTTAAAATCTCAATTGACCTTGACTAACGGTTCTGAAGATATCACCCATAACTGTTTACACTACTTTTTCCAAGTTGGCGGCCAATGCCGAGGTCTGTTGGGGCCTTTGTGTCACCTTAAAACTATCAAAATAATAGTTTTTTGACAGTATGATGTGGCTTTTTCGCTTATTTAACCTGGTTTTAAAAGTCTGGCTGATGAATACGCCCCACTGTAGATGGTTGGCTGATAGGAAATTATTTTAAAAAACCACGGCTATTATTGAACAACTATGACGCAAATGGCACGATTAGATTATCAGACTTAGGGTGCCTGGCTGACGTTAGACCTCACTGTAGATGTCTGGCAAGAATCAAATAAAGTAAATGACACCATCCCCTAGGACATATCCAAAACTCAGCTTTTATAAAATAACGTAAAGCTTCAACATTTGAATTCAACTTTAACATTCGCTACCTCCTAATTGTCCCCCGGATTGAAGATTCTTAGTATCCATTTGTTCAAAGCTACCCTAGCATATGTATGTATGTTCACATACAAAATCTGTCGGCCCTCTGTGCTCTTATATGGCCAATTTCATAAACATTTAACTGGCTTTTAAATTTTTAAATGACGTATTTTGAATGGAATAAACGTCATTTTAAGATTAAAAAGCCTGTTAAATTTTTAAAAGGGCCGTATGAAATCGAGGACTAGTCTAATAGGATTATTTGTTCTCGAGATAATTGAGATCATTATAGTGAAAAAACTGCTGATTGATTTTTTTTTGAACATCCGTTCTGAACATTTGACTTTATATTACATGCAAACAGCATTCATCGGAAGTCGATATCTTTGTTCGTTCTCGAGAGTATGGTGAACGAAAAAAGGTATCACGAACGTTCTTATGAAACGTTTACACACACACACACACAGAAATCTCTCTTAGAACTAAGGATTTGAATTCTATAGGGACCTCAATACGTAGAAATATGTTAAAATATTCAATTCGACAAATCGTACCAATTACAATGATTTTTGTTTCAATTACTTTTATTATAATATCACAACATACTTTCGTCACATTACATTAAACATTATACCTATGTTAAAATTTCACACCCCAGCGGGAAAAATTGAAAAATTCTTTGAGGAAAGATCAGCTTTTTCCTTGAGGAATGGCAGCTGCACCGTCCACTTTTCAGCTGATTCCTTTGATGAAATTAACATGGGCATGTCCTAGGCGGGAAATGCTGAAAATCCGATGAAAATTCGCCAACAAAATCACTACTTCGTTGGAAGTTGTTTATTCACCGACCCAGATGATGAAAAACATGATGGTTGCATAATCTGTGAATTCACTACATAAATGTATGTGGTTTATTCATCAGTTCAATGTTTTCGATGAAAATGGTAATGAAAATTCAATTATCAAATCACAAGATTAGTGGTAGTTGTTTATTCAGCAATTATAGTTAATTCAATATGAAAAATGTGAAGAAAATTAAATAAATAGTGAATTCATTACTCTGTTGTGTATGTGTTGTGAATTTGTGATTGGTTAATTAAAATAAAATATAGAATTAAAACTTTAAATTTAATTAAAGTGAAATCATTAGGTCAGTGGAAATACTTCGAGACAATCTGAGATTTCCTCATTTTAATAGAAAGTCATAAGTCGTCTTATAATATTTACTGTCAGTAGGCAATGTCAACACAGAAAACACAAAAAAAATCAACTTCTATCAAAACACACAATGGCGGTGCACACTTTACAAAGCATATGAGTGGACATAGACGATGAACTGATGAACTTCTACATGACTTTTCAACAGTTTTTTCATCTTATAATTTTCCATATCAAAAGCAATTTTTAATTCAACGAAAGAAAGGGTTGTTTTCACACAAAGCAAAAAGTAGTTTCAAATCTATGAACTGAGGAAACCTCGCATGACTCTTCACTGACTAAATCATTGCATGACGTTTCCTTTTATTATTTGGCTAGTGAATTGATTGAAGAATTCAGCTATAAAATTCATTGGGGACGATATTTCCCGCTGGGACATTAGCCATGTTTTTTGAGAGAGCGACTAGCTACTCAGTAAAAGTTTTACACGGAAACACAAACAAAATTCTCTATAATAATTTGTTTTGTTATTGTTTTGCTTGTAAACATTTTGCTGAGTTGCTAGCCACTCTCTCAAAAAACACGGCTATTGAAATACAAATTAGACTGATTAATAATAGTAGTCCAGTTATTATTTTTTTTTATTTGATAGAGAGTTAATCGAATATGATAAATCTCATTCTTCGCATTCGTAACATTTACCGTTTTGCCGCCATCTTGGATTTTACGTTTTACTAAATATCGCGGTTGATATTAGTCCTACATAAAAAATTGGAAAACATAAAATGCGTAGAATGCAAAACGGATTTTCTAATTGGACCCACCAATTAATTTTTCCCGAGTACCGAATATTGGAAATTTATTTAAGGCTCCATATGTAAATTAATTTCTCAGGTATATCATTTTGATTTGGAGTCTGTAATATTTTACTGCACAATTAAGAAAAAGTTCAAAGCGTGGTTCAGTGAAAGTTAAAATAAGTGAACAGTGACAAAAATGAACACGTTTTTCATTTGCTGTGAACCGTTAGAATTTGGCAAGACTGCTAATGTTAAAAAAAGCATACAAACTTTTTATGAGCCAGCTTTAGGCAAGGGCTGAAACAGTATGAAGAAATGCTACAAAATGTAAGAAGCACAGAAATCCATGTGGCGTGCTGTACAAAATTTGGTGACTTACGTCGATTTTTGGTATAGTAGGGAAGTGCGACTGACAGACGCACGTTGTCAGGTCACCAGAATCATGGCCATCGTTGGATTGGAATTGGAACATTGGAAGAGCATTGGCAGAGCCATTGGAATATAATTCTGTTCTGAATTCGACAATGAACACTTGTGTTTCATATGCGGGGAATCAGCAGAAAATGAGTCGCAGGAGAGAGTTGATCAAGTAGGAAAACTTCACTGAATCCCGCCTTGAAATTAATTTGCGTATGGAGCCTTTAATAAATTTCCAATATTCGGTACTCGGGAAAAATTAATTGGTGGGTCCAATTAGAAAAGCCATTTTGGATAAGAAAAGCGACAAACTAAAATTAAAATCTTAAATACGGTTTTAGAAAAGGGAAAATCTAACTATAGCTAGCCCAAATCAAGATTTTCAGCCAAGATCTCAGACTTAAAAAAAATGTTTTTCTGGCACAAAACATTTTTTTTAATAGAAAAATATTCATAACTTTTTTATTTATTGAAATGCAGAAAATAATTGTACAACAAAATTGTTCAAAATTTGACGTCCAACAAACTTGTTGCAGAAAGTTTTACAAATTTTTGATTGAAAATTACCCAAAGTTTGGAAAATACTAAATTTTGTTTTTTGTTGGCCTGTAACTTTTTTTTGTTAAACACATGTAATAGGAAACTTTATTCTACGCATTTTATGTTTTATAATTTTTTTTTGTAGGACTAATATGAACCGAGATTTTAAGTAAAACGTAAAATCCAAGATGGCGGCAAAACAGTAAATGTTACGAATGCAAAAACTGAGATTTATCATATTCGATCCACTCTCTATCGAATAAAGAAAACAAAATTGGAGGTGGTACAAACTGCTGGGTCAGATTATAATTGCACTGTACTATAGTAGGTATACAAATCTAACTGATCGTCATTAATCATCATAAGTATTCCCAACCATTAAACGTAAGCAGTAACAATATACTGTTAAATTCTTTAAACAAATTTCAGTCTTTCGGAATCGCTCTTCTCACGATATTACTATTTGTAGGCTAGCTTCTTGCAAGGATATCTCAATTCTCTTCGCTAGCATCTGACATATCTATCAATTGTACACTCAATTTGCAGTCACTCAAATTGGTTTAAAATTGTTCATATAAGGTATTTACCTGAGTCTAGCTCAGGTAGGTAAGTAAGTAGGTACTATACATACATTGCAGTTTGTATTGTGTAAAACCAGCATCTTTGAAGTTGGAACAAACAAATTGTTGACATTCATGAATCAATACAGATAGAAGTACCTACCGAAATAGTCAGAAACATTGGCATGTCTCGTCAGATAATGAATGATATTGGTGTCCGTGTCTGTATACCTTGTTGTCTTTTTAATTTTTTTGCAAATAAAATAAATTGGTAAAAATATTGTGAAATATGAAAATAAATAGACGTGAATGTTTTCTTTATTGAAATGTTTAAAGAGATGTAACAGACGAATGTACTTACATAATGTTGTACACATCATATAATGAACTCTACCTACTCTAATCTTAAAGTAACTTTAACGTCACATTATTTTTTTAATATTTTCAACAAATATCGAATATTCCAATTTCTTAACTCAAAATCAAAATAGGAGAGTGTTTGTTGATTTGTGAAATTTTAAACTTATTGCTCATATAACATATATTTTTTTCGAATTTAAACATCGACAATTAAAATTAAAGAATTATAAGTTTTCCGAATTATAAAACACAATTTTATTTAATTCTACTTCCCTGCATGGAATTCACCTGACGTATGTATTGAGTAGACATTTTGGAATTCCATGCGGACCACTCATCTTCAGTCCAAAAAAGTCTGGTTGAATTGTTTAATAGGGATGATTAATAACAAAAAGTTATTGTGATTGCTGTAAAATTAGTCAATCCTTTTCAAAAAGATTAAGAATGACACAGTATCATTTTTATATCTCAGGTCCATAGGCCTTAATTCTTAGTGATCCTGTCGATTACAGAATCCGCGATTTTGGTGTGGATTTGAAATATAAAAAGTGATAATGGAATGCAGATGACCTTTCCAAACTACGTTACCGACATGCCTGCAACTTTTTATAGCGGATTCTAATAGAAAAAATCTGAACAAAAATTGTCGGAAGCAACTTGAAGACTATTATCGGATTCTGTAATCGGGGTGATTATTAATATTATAAGCACTACTAAAAATTTCAATTAAATAATTTTAAAATAATAAATTTGACTTGAATTAAATAAATTAATGTCAAACAGAAGGAAAATTTAAGTTTTCAACCCCACTATAATCTTCTATCTTGTTTTATCTCACTTTGAAATAATAGGGGTATTCACGATCCGATGCAACTGGCCTAGTATCATTGTAAAAGTGCAAAATCTTACAACACTACAACAACAAAATATACAAGGTGCAATCTTACAACAGTTTCGCACTTTAGCAATACCCGAAACCTATTGCAACAGAAAAATACAACATTGTAAAATTTGTAAATTGTGTTTTTGACAGCTCACTCATTCTTGATTACGTTAAACAGAAACAAAGGTATGTTCATTGGATACATCCAATTTGCTATCTTGATTGTATTGATGTGACGTCGTCATCATCTTTTACTATTATTTACCATTTAAAATTCGTTCAATAATTAAGATTTGGTAATATTTTCTTTTCCGTTTTTTTGGCATCTTTTTATGAACAAAATTTAAATTAAATCAAATTGAAATTTTCAGATATGTTCGAAACAAAAACAAATAACAAATGTCAAACTAATTTTGACATTTGCTTTAGTGTTGCAAGAAGATAAGAAAAGTGCGTTCACGATCCACTTAAAAAAAAATAAAATTTCGCACTTTTACTAGGCTCGTTGCACCAGATCGTGAATACCCCTAATAATAATTGGCTTTGTGCAAACCAATTCCAATTGGAATTTATTTACATGCCTTTGACTCCGAAACGAAGAAAAGACCGGAATTATATCCCGAATAACATCGCTGGGTCATACTCCAAACAAAAAAAAAAAAAAAACAGATTATAGATACCGACTACACTTAGCTAGAGTAACCAATTTAAAAAAGTAGGTACCTAACCACAAAATAATTCTTTAAGAAATAAAATTAACAACTTGGTTGCACGGACTTGTTCATAGCCAACCCAGACGTTAAGTTCGTATAATAAGAGGAAACAAAACAATAGCGCAAAATTTTAAACAGCCTAGTATTAATGTAAAGTAAGTATAGTACTTCTACTACAGTTTTCTAATAACGTATGTCGGGAGCAAGCGTACGAAATTAAATATCGAGATACATTTTGAAATCATGTAATTATTTTGTAAGAAAAGAAATTTGAATCATTCTTCATTAAAAAACTTTTTAAGCCAGACATAATTTATAAATTCGGCTTACATAATTAGTATACATTGTAATCAAAACTAAAATTGTGAATTTAAGTCTCAATAAAGAAAACTGAAAAAAAAAACAGTTTACTAATTTTAAAACAGTTTACTAAAATTTAAATACTTTCTAACTAGCATAAAACACAACTAATTTCCTTCATAAACTCCAGTCAAAACAGCGACAACTCGCAAAAAAAACATATATACGCATTTTGACATTCATAAATGTCAAATTGTCATTTGGGATTATTGCTATAAAGCAGCGTCCACATATTGTTGATTTGTGTATATATATCAACACTACTGATCAACAATGTTGAGTTGATGTGGACGTGTAAATAAACAGAGTCTAGCAAAAGTTGTTTGCTGATCCGAACGTAACCCGACTCAAATGGATGGAAATCAACAAGGTTGATGGACACAGCTGTCATTTGTATTGCGCATGCGCTGTTTTTGGCCTGTGTTGGTAATCTGTTTTTTTTTTTTTGTATGTGTAAAGCAGCGTCCACATTATGCCGACCAACATTGTTGATTTAAATTGTCGATAAACATGCTAGTGTGTACGTGTGTAAGTGTAAACACTCATTTACGTAGGTACCTACTCAATTTTTTCGTCCATTTCATTTTAAATAACAACAAAAATAAGACAATAAACGAAAACAAAACAGTGTCTTATAACACAAATAAAAACAGCGCATGCGCAATACAAATGACAGCTGTGTTCATCAACCTTGTTGATTTCTATCCATTTGAGTCGGGTTACGTTCGGGTCAGCAAAAGTTGAAAGACTCTGTTTATTTACACGTACACATCAACTCAACATTGTTGTTCAGCACTGTTGATATACACAAATCAACATAATGTGGACGCTGCTTAATAAGATACTGTTTTGTTTTCGTTTATGTCTTATTTGTATTTTTATTTAAAATGAAATGAAAATTGAGTAGGTACCTACGTAAATGAGTGTTTGCAGTGTAGTATACACTCAAACACGTACACACTAGCATGTTTATCGACAATTTAAATCAACAATGTTGGTCGGCGTAATGTGGACGCTGCTTTATAATAACAATGGCGCAAAATTTTAGTCGATTGACGATGTTAAGGCATATTTATTGTATTATTTTACTGATTTTCAATGAGCTAAGCGTCCTTTCTATCTGACAAAGAGCCTGATTATACCGTTCCGTTCATCGTTCCTTTCAGCTTTCGTCTTTTTGACAGGCACGTTCGTGCATGATTACCTACACGGTTCCCAAAAATACATACATACGTCCTTCCTTTCGTTACTTTGACGGTCATTAAATTTGGAGTTGTTTTGTGCAAAAATAGTAGTAGCATGTAGCGTAATAGTTATAGTATGTTGGACTTTCACGCTAAAGGTCTGGGTTCACTTCCTAGTATGCCTCGTCCACCTAAAAACTAAAAAGTTTTTTTCAGGGCTACAGCCTCTTGCAAGAAATTGCCAAATCCTCCAAGAGTATCACTTGTCATGAATAAGTGCTTCTCGTCTAACCGTTCGGATTCGGCATAAAATTGTAGGTCCCTTCCATTCCTGTTGACACGCACACACAAGAATGGATGCGAGTTACTCACTAGGCCCTGGTTCTTCACGAGCCGTTGCGCCACCCAATTTATTTATTTTTGGTGCGAGAATAATCAGGAGTAATAATTAAAAATGTTTACTAATTACTTCTCTCTCAAATAAACTATCATACATACTACGTATTTACAATGGCCCTTAGTAATAAACGAAGTCGAATTTATCCTAAAGTCGAGTTTATTCCATAAAAAAAAATCAAATCTAAGTTAGATTCGACTCGAAATTCGTTTATTACTAAGGGCCATTGTAAAAATTAACAAAAACAATTTTCCAGTTGAAATTTTTTTGTTCACACCGTTTTTGCCATCATTGTGGTTGTCAAATCAGAAACGTCAAAGTTCAACCAGAAAAAGTCTTGACATGGTGCCCGTTAACACGATTTGTTTTTTCGGTTGTTTCGTCTTTCCTCTTTTGGGTGAGGGGAGTAGAAATGTAGAGGTAAGGAAGTAACGAAAGCAGGAATGAAAATTTCAAGACTTTTTCTGGTTGAACTTTGACGTTTCTGATTTGGCAACCACAATGCTCCTCGATGTTAGCACAAAACGATTTGAACAAAAATTATCGAACTGAAAAATTGTTTTTCGTAATTGAATACACCTAATTACAGTACACACCTAATTAAGTGATTAAAAAATATTTTTATTTTTTACTACTGATTATTTTCTTACAAACTTACTTACTTTTGATGGCGCTCACAGCCCAGGATGGGCTTCGGCCTCAACTAACAAGCCCCTCCAGCCAGCTCTGTCCCTAGCTAGCCGCTTCCAGTTGCGCACACCGAGTGCTTTGATGTCGTCATTCACTTGTTACGGGTTCTTCCTCTGCTGCGTACCCCATCGGGGTTGGATTCGAAGACTCGTCGGGCAGGTGCGTTGCTGTCCATACGCTCCACGTGCCCCAGCCATCTAAGCCGCTGTATTTTCAGCTTTTTGACCAGGTCAACGTCGCTGTATAGCCCGTATAGCTCGTCGTTGAATCTTCTCCTCCATACTCCTTCGATACACACCGGACCGAAAATCACACGAAGAATCTTCCTCTCAAAGCACCCTAGCAGATTTTTATCCGAATCTTTCAGTGTCCATGCTTCTGACCCATAAAGCAGGACCGGGATGATTAGGGTTTTGTATAAAGTCTCCTTGGTTCTCTGAGAGAGGGCCTTACTACTTAAATGCCTTCTTAGACCGAAGAAACAGCGGTTGGCAAGAGTAATTCTTCGCTTGATCTCTGCACTGATGTCATTCTGCGATGTAATAGTGGAGCCCAGGTAGACAAAGTCCTTGACAACTTCGAAGTTATATCTGTCCATCGTGATATTTTGCCCGAGTCGACGATGTTGAGATTCCTCTCTCGATGACAGCATATACTTCGTCTTGTCCTCATTAACCGCCAATCCCATTCTAGCCGCCTCCGATTCAATGCTCGCAAATGCCCCTGCCACAGCTCGCTTCGTTCTGCCGACAATGTCTATGTCATCCGCATATGCAAGCAATTGAACGGACTTTTGATAGATTGTACCGCTGGTGTTGACATGTGCGTTGCGTACAATGGCTTCAAGAACGATGTTGAATAGGTTGCATGATAACGCGTCGCCTTGCCTCAATCCTTTCTCAACATCAAAGGAATCGGTGGTGTTCTTACCAATTTTGACGGAGCAGCGAGATTTCTCCATCGTCATCCTGCACAAGCGGACGAGTTTGGCAGGGATGCCGAGACTCGACATGGCTCTTACAAAAGAACCCTTAATTTCATGAACGTCAAAATAACGAATGGAAGTACGTACGTATTTTCGCGAACCATGTAATCATGAACGGTCGTGACTGTCAGAAAGACGATACGAACGAATAAACGAACCGTATAATCAGGCTCAAAGTCTTGAAATGTTCATTCGTGTTTTCGTTAGTTCCTTCCCTCTACATTTCTACACTCCTCATCCAATCTGTCAAAAAGACGAAAAAACAAATCGTGTAATCGGGGTCAAATTCAATTTCAAATCAATTCCTATACAAATGTTGACAGTTCATTAACCAAATGGTAAACTTACGCAAATGGTTAGCTTATATAGTTTTTTACATCGTTGCATGAATACACCTAGTATGTTCCAAGTGAACCTGAAGTTGCGCAATTTCAAGCACTTAATTTCAAATTTGCCCAAACTCTACAAATGAGACAACATTGAATCATACTCGATAAAAATTAAAACTAATTTGTTTTAACGTTTCTATGCTTAGGATATTATATTATCTTTCCACTTCCACGTTGAACTTCATCCATTTTCTTTCCATTTTGACCATTAAGTATTTTTTTTACAAATCCTTAACTTACACAAACCCAATGGCCAAGTAAAGATGAAAAAGTTCAGTCTGACTGTGTACCAAGTATGCCCTGTATTACATTGGATGTTGTCAGTAGACTGTGAGAAGCGAGACTTGCACTCTTGTAGTTTAAATAGCATTTGAAGATTTTCAAATGAGATATTTCAAGTAATTTGTTAATATGACGCATGTGGTTCTGGTCACGCTCTATAATATTGAAATCGGTATTTGATCTTAAGCATTAATCTAGCTTTGTTATATAAAGAGAAAAACGCAGTAAAGGCAAGTGGTTAGGTTAGGAGCACATTTAAAATTTAATTCTAGTTCAAAGGAAGTCAAAATAAATTCATTTAAAAAAGGAGAAAAATAGAAAGGAGTGGGGTGGGAGCAGGGATGCAAATACTGGAACACGAAAAAAGAAGCGAATTGCCTGAAAAAAAAAAACGAATCAGATTAGGGGTATTATTTATGTAACATCGGAAACTTTCCGACGTGTCGTAAAATCGTAAACTTTCCAACACATGTTTCACATCTAATGTGATAAATGATGTGGTGAATAAATTCTGAGGACGGCTTTTATTTTGTTCAAGCATTTGAAAAAAGTAGTTAAAAATGTTCTTTCTTCACACTCATCGACAGGTCATTCAACAATCGCCTTATCAACTAAATAAATATTCAAAAAGCAAAGTAAATAAATTTTCAAAAAGCAACACGGCGTAGATTTAACTTTTTGCACCAGTTACAGCGAGGGAAATTCATATTGTTTCCCTTCCTTTTGTGGGTTTACTTCTATTTTAACACATTCTGTATGAATCTCACATACAAAATTAAAAAGAAACAATAAAATCCAAATCCCAAGAAGCTACAGCGGTCGTTCGACCGAGCAAAATATCAAAAAAATTGAAAAACTTCCGATAGTCGTTCAACTTGTGTTCACATTACAAATTATGTGACGTTTCGACAAGAGTTCTTGAACTTGTCGATGAGTGTGAACCCCCTATTGAAATGTATGTTTTTGACAATGTTTGATACATATGTTAATGTCATAATACTTTAACAAAAAGTTTTCCACGTTTAGTATATTTTCGTTAACGACGTTCACGACACAAATTCGTGTGGGAAAGTTTACGATTTGTTGTAAAAGAATTTTCATACAAATTTTGACAGTTAGTTAAAGACGTCGTAAACCTTCGAGGTTTACAATGGTTTTCCGACGTTGCATGAATACCCTCATTATCAAGAAGTGTGGTAGATATAATGAAATAAGCAACAGACTAATTTATTTTTATTTCATTTATTATTGAACGCACCTTGTTGATTTTTATTGCTGAGTTACTGCATCTTCTTGTAATGTTTTCGCCTAGAACCATAATTATTAGGTTTATAATACATATTCTGTCAAGTTAACTACCCTACAGTAGGACTTGCAATTATTTAATAATTGACTGGACAATGTGGCGTATACGTATTATTTTTGTTTGTATTTTATTTTTAAGAGTTTTTGTGACGAGCAGTCTACAGGTTGACGGCTTAAAGACAAATTTAAATTAATTTATTTGATACTGTCGTGGTGTATGTGTTTTTTTGAATTCTTAAGTGGCATATAAACCGTTCAAATGCTTGTCATCACTTCTGATGTGAATGGACGTACGGTTGTGGTCCGCTATTGGATATTATTTTTGTCATTTCATCGTAAAATATATTAATTTTATCGTTTTATTTCATTTAATTTAGTTTTTATAAAATAGAAAATATTCGTATGCCTGATCAAGCAATCAATCTCGAAATTGTCAATGCTGTCTATCTGATTGAAGAAAAATCAAAACATTTTGATTTTGCTTCAAGAATACACACGCGTGGGTTCAGAGATCTTAGGGGACTTGCAAGTAAGGCAAATTTCTAGACTGTGATTGGTCAGCTGTCGAAAAATTGTTTCAAATAAAGGGAACTTTCGACAGCTGGCCAATCACAGTCTATAATTTTGCCTTACTTGCAAGTCCCCTAAGTTCTCTGAACCTACCCAATGTATATGTATATACGTGTTCCATTTTAACAAATATTCTCTCACATGCTTTTATTTGAACAATGTACATATATGCCGCTTTAGACGTTGTTTCCATTCGACTGACTTCCTCGCATTTTTGTTGACTTCACAAAAAAAACGTCAACAAAATCTATGAACTGACCCTTTCGACTATTTTTGACATCTCTCAAATTGATCTCCCTCCCACTTCATAGTTAGAAAGGGAGAAAAGTAGTACATTTAAAAAAAAAGAGTGCGTGTAACTAAGTACTCGTGGCAGAAGTGAAAATTCTTTGGCGATCTAAAAATCTCGATATGTATAGGGATATTAAGCTTATATGCGTAGGACGCAGCTATGTGTTCTATATCAAAATGATCGATGGGTTGGGGTTGTTAACTTGAAAATTAAATAATAATGGTGAAAATTTAAAGTAAAAAAGGTGAACATTTAAAAGATATAAATCAGTTTATGAGAGTAGGTTTTCCGATTATTTCCAAAAATTCCTTCACTCAAAATCTCTGCAAAATCAAAAATTTGTATATGACAACTTTAATTTGGTTTTATTTATTTTGCAACCATATATAATTCAAATTTTTACCGGACTCTCCTGATTTAATTCAATTTTTTGAAGTTAGCCTATATTTTGAGATAAAATGTTTAAAATAATTTATATCTCCATACCAGTAGGAGATACATATGCATGTAGATAAAAATCTTAAACTAGTAAGATTCTTAGAATTATTTCATTATCTATTCATCAAATAAAATTTCAAAACTCTAGCATTCCAATTAACGAAATTAGAAAAAAGACATAAAAGGACATTTTCCTTTTTATCTGCTTCAATAATACATATTATCAAAAAATCCAAACTTATTGCACTATAAAATATATTAAAATAAATAAATAAATCGGGTGGCACAACGGCTCATGAAGAACCAGGGCCTAGTGACTAACAACTCGCAACCATTCCTGTGTGCGCCTTTCGACAGGAATGGAAGGGACCTACAATTTTATTCCGAATCCGAACGGCTAGACGAGAAGCACTTATTCGTGACAAGTGATACTCTTCGAGGATTTGTCAATTCTTCGCAAGAGGCAGTAGCCCTGAAAAGCGATCTCAGACCTCCAGCGTGACAGTCGAACGCACTAACCATATATTACTACTAACTATATTAGCCTGTCGATAAAAAATTTTACTTGTACTCTACCTCCCACCACTTAGCTAATCAATGATCTCAGCGTTGCACATGTGGCGTTACATTTTTTCGTTTCACAAAAATTCAACCTGAAAATTTCACTCTCACTTTTACTTCACGCGCAAGGAAGTTTCACTCTAAAAATTTAAAAATTTGTGGATTTTTTTGTTGACGTTCTCTTTTGTAACCTCGGAGGAGTCAGTCTAATGTGAACACGATCTATGAAATGATTCATTTTTCTCCTTTATTCATTCATACTTCAGTGAGATGTCAGTTTTTCTTAAGTTAGGGGCATCGCGAGATCTCTTTTTCTTCGAAAGCAAAAATTTAACATTTTCGAACTAAATACGGAAAAACGAAAAGCAACAATTCGCAATTATAGACGCCTCATATAATTTGCTTGTTTTTGTCTGACCATATCATAGTGCCCCCCGAACATTATAGTTGCGAATTGCGATTTAAAGTTAGAATAGAACTTTAATTTTCGACTGGGAACTTATGCTTCTGTCAAAAACCAATGGAAAGTAGCTTTCTGAATATTCAGAAGAAGTCACCCACATTTCACGCTAGTGAAATGAATCATCTTTATCTTTTTTTTTCCTACTTCAGCAAGATATCAGATTTTCACAGGCCATGAAGGATGGCCGGACTGTCTGAACATGTCTAAATAAAATCCCATGGAGTCCAAAAAATCCATGTCCATGCAGCAACATGTCGAAAAAAAATAACGTTTTGAACAAGACATGGATGATGGCTGTTCACTTGACCACGTGCGTGTGAATTTTTTTTCTTGAATGTGTAAGGGAATTTTGTTGTAAAAGATAGAAGTAGTTGTGAAAGGTTTGTTGATTGAATTGTGGTTGTGATGTTGGACATCTGTATGGCCTGTGGAGTCAGCCTATTAAGCGATTTATCGTTCTTTCCGAAAGCGAAAGTGAACGAAACTATATAAAAAGCAAAAATACGCAATTATATACGAATCATAAGATTTGCTATTTGTATTCGCTTGTTTTCGTCTGATCACTTTTCAGTGTCCCTTTGAGCATATAGTGGTGATTTAAGACTTTTAAAGTCTTCCAAACCGATGCGAAACATTCGCTCTGCAGGCTAAATTTCACAATTATAACAAAAATGACATATAAATAATGCTAAATAACAGCAAAAACTGCCGTCGGCGAATGTTTCGTGCCGCTTTCGCATTGGTTTAAGAGAGCCTATAGAATTGATTAATTTGGCTCCGCGAAATTAGGCCCTAATATGAAATCGCATTCCATTCGCCACAAATAAAATCAAATTCTGCATCAAGTTCTGAATTTATGAAAGAAAAACCTCATAAAACGTGAAATAGGTTAATTTTTCAAATTCTTCAGCAAAGTGTGGCGTAATTTATTGCGACTGAAATTATTTTATGAACCTGTCTAAAATCTTTGACTTTTTAAATGTTTACGTTTTCGAACTAAATACTAATGTCATTAAGTGGAATGATGTAACAACTGTAAGAAAACGCACCTGGTTCGAATAAATGCGCTCAAATTAACTGCAAGTACTTAGTGGGTGTTGTTGTTGTTTCTCCTCTGACTAAGGTATCGATTTGAAAACAAATACTCGTAACAAATATATGATGTCGTATGAAATTTATTAAACTAGCTCCCAGACTATTTTATTTAAACATTTTAACGTTCAAAATATTCATTAAAAATGTTTATTGCTTTATTTCAAAATTTAAATGTGCTATCTAAATTTAAAGAAAAAAAAATACGCTGCTGTTTAAAATTTTTGATTGCATTTATTTTAAAAAGCTTAAATCAAACTAACAATGAGGTTCTCTACTTGACTTTAAACCCATAAAGGATAACAACTCAAACTGACGACGACGACGACTTCTATGACCGCACTAAAACGATCAACAACTGCCTACACATTGTGCTTACGATATATGTGTCTGCTTATGCCATATGATCAAGATTCGATAAAATAAAACTTAAAACAAAAAAATTTACTCTTTTATCTTCAAAAAGGCACCAAAAGGCACAACTTAACTATGAGCCGCAGTGCGAACTCAGAAAACTCAATTGCTTTCATTAATAATTGGTAAATTGTTTAGTGACCAGCTAGCGCCAGCGGAGCGGTCGGTGGTTTCGGAAAATGAGAAACCCACCTCCATGGTTTGAGTGTTAATTTAGTGGAGGCCAGTAAGTCCGACTTGGAGAACCAATACAAACACTGGTGACAGCCAAAGTCGTGGAAACCTGACAAAGGAGTTGTTGGTGATGAATTGGTCGCGGTAAGCTTGTGAAGAATTGCGGATACGTTTTGGATTTTTTTTTTTTGGTGGCAAATTGATCAATTGTGTGTAACGGTGGCATAGCTGTGGCGGCGCGCGTTTAGTGCTCGTTTTGGAAACATTAATTTGAATTTTTGCTAGAAAAAGTGTATTAATAGTGAAAAGGACTTTGTCTTGGACTCTATAAGATTTCGATTCTTTATGGCGACACAGTCTGATATACTGATACTAAGTTACCCAAATAAAGACTTATCTCTGTCGATTTACAAAAATATGCACGGTAGTGAGATATTTAAGCAATTATGCAAACAATTTTAAACAATATATTAGCTCAATTATATAACAAAATATATAACTATATCTTCGCGAGCTTATAATAAAGTTAAGCTCAAACTAAGACAAGAGATCTGAATGGCGATGGCGCTGCTGGCGCGTTTGCATCAACACGCTATCGATTATTTATTGATATCGGCCAAGTTTATTGGTTATTTTAACAACACGATATTGAAAGACGGATATGGTGTGTAGACAAAGACATTTTTGAAAGGCACACCATTCAGAAACACTTAAGTGTAATTTAAATAAATAAAAAAAAAAAACTACTTTTATTTTTTATGACAAAACTTAATTTAAGATAACATTTTAATTGTCTTGGTTATAGGCATGTTAATTGTTCAATTTCAAACGTTCAAATTCGATAATGGCTTTTAAATAAACGATTGGGTGAGGCTTGAATGGAATTGGCTTTTAGCCATGCGGCCTTACATATACATTTTGTTCTTAAGTAATTTTAAAACTGACTTTTGGACAATAACCGATAGCCTTAGGTCGAAACTGCTGGTCGAACAAAAATTTTAGGTTGGTCGAAAAAAAAAAATAGTTCCGGCCCAGGTTTGTAATGCTGAATGAAATACCGTATAAGTAGATTTTTTTTAATATATGTATTAGTTCTTAAATTGAATAATGTCCTTAAACATGTACAAAGTTTAATCAAAATCGATAGAGCCATTTCCGCGAAAACTTGATAAAAGTGAAATCGTTGTATGGCAGCTACCCGTTCTAGATGAGTTAGTTTTGATTAAAACTAAACTAATTAAATTTTTTTTGATACCAAACCAATACTTGCCCTATAGAGCAAGTAAAAAGAAAAATATTTGATATTTCTACCGCACAGGACCCACAGTTACCTTTCATTTTAACAACTTGCGCTTGAACAGAAATGAAAACGCTAATGATTACCTGTAATATAATGTACCTTGATTAGTGTGTCCCTATCTAGATTTTTTTTTTTATTTTTCGAAGACATTTTTTGTTTGTAATTTCTTTAGATGGCATCAAAAAAATACTTATAACCCCAAATTATAATAATTTGCGAGGTAATAAAATGCGTGGTAATAAAATGCGAAATAGGCAAATGGAAAATAATAAAATTCGAGTTAAAAATTGGGATGTGAAATATGCGAAATGATTATTTTGCGAAGCAATAACAAACATTTTATGATTAACTTTTTTTTAAACTAAGAAAAACAGTTGAAAAATAATTTTCGTTTTAAATATTTCATGAATAAAATATGACAGTCTACTCTTTTTTACATATAATCACGTAGTCAACAGCTGGTAATTGTTTTAAAAAAATTCAATAGATAGTATTTTTTTTAGAGCAAATGAACAGAAAAAAAAAAAACTATTAAAAACTCTTAACAAATGTTTTTCAACTCATTTCGAAAAAAAAAACAATGGTATCGATTTCAAATTTTTACCAAAAATATATACGAATGCCTTTAAAAAGATCAAAATCAAAATGTTGCAAAAAAAAAAAACTTTTGCAAAAATGTTTTAATTCGAAAAATGCTTACACTAAAAATCGCTTCAAAATCGAAATTTAGTATATGACACTTATGCGGTTTTCCATTGCTTTCACTCAAGGTTTCACTCATTCTGAAATCCAATGGAACAGTCCAACATGCTTCTACTCAATTCTGAGGTTTGGTATTTGTATAGGTCAATCGTCAAATAAAAATTGTTTGCTACCACACACAAAGTGAAATGTAACACGAGTGTATCAACTCCAAACTTCCAAATAATATTTTGTGTTTGATATTTTCTTAATTTACCAAAAACTTTGATTTTGGATGCAAATTAAATTAAAATGGAAAGTTAAAAAAAACATGAAGTACATTGCAGTTTGTTGTGACGTTTGAGTTTAAATATATTAGTGTTTCTTGAGTAGATTCTGATTTGAAATCAAGAATTGAATCTCAGAATCATCAGAAGCGTACTTTTTGTGCCAATGGAATGGTTTCAGAAGACTGCCGGACGCTTCCGGACGTCCAATGAAAAACGGCATTAATTTGCCTTATTATATTCTTTGGAACCATGTTACTTTTTTTTAAAGTACATTCCCCTGATGTTTGGTATTTTTTTACCCAATGGCTTTGAAATAATTGGCTTAAATAAATAATACCTCTATACTGAGAGGAGTATTTATTTAGAAAACCGTGTTAAGATTTTTAATGAAATCTTGTTTATAAGTGTATTCTTACATAGCTTTTGAAACATTTTGTACAAACACTTAGAGGACATAATTTATCCCCAGTCGTATATTATGTCCTCATCATCATAATCAAGCAAGTACAAATGAAATAAAAACCTTTTATATGTAAAACTTGTAGGGGTTTCAAAGAAAATCATACTAAATTTTGGTAAGTGTTGCTAATGAAACGCTTTCAATTCAATGTTCTTGGTTAAGTTATCGATTTTTTAAGGCAAATACGTACATATGTATGTATATGGTTTTTCAGGGCACCAATGGGAAATTACTACTCATTTTTTTCATACTAAAATAAACCTATATCCGTTTGTCCGGTTCTTCTTTGTATGGGAAAAATATTATGCAAAACAGATATGTAATTTTATCTCATGACTTTGATGCAGAAAGCGTAAAAAAAAACCTAAAACACTGGGATAAGTAATGTTTGTGACATTTAATTTGATTATTTCCAACGTTTACACAAGTATTTTCCAGGGCGTGTTGTTATGGAAAAACATCTTGCGGTCTGCGGAAAGTTATATTTTTCTGCAAAGCGGAAAGTTATCTCGTTGCATGAAATCCTTTATTATTAATGTAGCAATAGATCAAAAGAAGATGTTTTAAATTAAACAAGTCCCTAAATAGGCTACAAAAGAGCAGATAAAGGTTGATCCTCCCAATATTGTTACAGTTGTGATATGAACTTAAATTAACAATTCATGTATTTTTTTAAAATAAGAAAATGTCTCTGTTATCAATTGATAGGGGTATCATTGATACCCCGCAGAGTTCCGCGGAACACCGTTTAGGAACTGAAGTACTTCCCTACCAGTATAACTAGCAGGTGCAAGTGATATTAATTTTGTACTTGTATAGCTTGCAAGGTCAATTTTAATTATTAATTAAGTTTCACAAATATACAATTTGAATACAAACACAAAATACGATTTGATATTGAGCTACATATAACCTAGATAATTAAAAAGTGAGTTGAGCTAGTGACTATGAAAACTTTATTTTTTTAAACAATTAACTATAAAGGAAATGGTGTTAGTGTTAGCAATTAAAATAAAATATTATTTTTGTGCTTTCAGCCAGAGCAAAGCATTTTTTTAACCCAAAAACAGTACCTAAGTACGCACGACTGTGAGTTATGCGCACGACTGTGAGTTATGCATTTTTTTGTAAAGTTTCTTATCTCGAAAACTTTGTCTGCGCTGTTTCTGCAACAAAGTGCATTGTATTTCAGTATGTTAAATGTATAGATTTTCTGCGCATAATCTAAAATAACATTGACGCTTAATACGTATACGAATACAAAATAACAGGACAAAGAGCTACTTATTTTAGTGGTAAATTATAGGGTACGTAGGGAATGTTGAAAATGAAGAGATGTATTAGCACCTAGCAAAGCTCATCAAACTATTTTTGCTTGCAACAGTCAAAAAGGCTACATCTTGGTTTGGATTTAAATGTACTTACAGAGTATTAGCAACATTTGATTTAAAATCTATTTAAACAAATGAACCACACAAGAGTTGAGTTAAAACAAGCAATGTTAATGTATCAAAACAATGTTAAGATAGAGTCAAGATAAAGATAAGTTAGAAGTTGTATTGAGTTGCAGCTTTTATTACTTCAATTTCCTATTTCTGCGATAGTTGACGTTTAAAAACCAAAGGTTTATTAAATCAATTGTTTAATATTTGTTCATATTATTGTAATAAAAACACTGTATAAGACACTGGCCAATAAGAAGGGATCCTACAAAGATGTGTATCCCTCTTAATATTCCGAGATTCGCGATGTTAGCGGTTTTTTTTTTTTGTTTTTTTTTTTTTTTTTTAATTAAGCGCGCATTGAAGGGGTTCTTACTACCCTTAAAATGTTTAAACACAGTGCGAGCGTTAGGAAAATAGGGAAGGATTTAAGAGGAGATGCCGGTGCACATTGGTTTTGAACCATTGAATATCAAAATGGCAGGGAAAAATAGTGCCGGGTAAAGCATTCCACATTCTTGTAGTGCGACTAAAGAAAGAATATCTATACTTAACAGTACGTCCGAAGTTGGGCTCAAGGGTAAACTGATGTGCAGTCCTAGAAATACGAGTATTAAGGTTGACAGTATTGAGTTTTTGGAGCATTAAATTCTACGCGATTTTTGATTCCCCATTAGTCGAGATCAGAATTTAATGAGCTTATCATACGCTGCCGTCCAAGTTCCACATCCAAAGGACATGTATGAGAATCTGTAAACGAATATAAGAAGCTGAGGGTACTGTCGTCAGCGAAACAATTTAATGGACTAGAAGTTTCAGACAAAAGATCATTTATAAAAATAAGGAAGAGAGTCGGAGACAAAACGGAGCCCTGGGGCACACCAGCATTTATTATGTGGACTTCAGACTTGAAACCGTTCAATACGACTTGTATTGAACGGTCCGAAAGGTAATTTCTAATCCAACGATGAAGAGAGCTTGATGCCAAACTCTATCAAACGCTTTTGAAATATTAAGTGCAATAATCTTACTTTCTCCAAAACGATGTAAAGATTTGTTCCACTGTTCCTATTGCTACGAAAGCCGTACTGCCGGTCATGAAGAAGCTTTCGTTCTTCGAGATATTTCTTGAGCTGGAAATTAATCAGCGTTTCCATGACCTTAAAAAGAAGGGACGTAAGCACAATTGGTCGATACTTAAAGGGGGAGGAAGACACGCCTTTTTTAGGGACAGGCTGGACAAATGCTGTTTTCCATCCACTCGGAAAGAGACCAGTAGAGTACACAGACAGATGGAAAAGCTTACGCAGTGGTTTTGCCAGCGTTGAAGAACACCTCTTCAGAACAATGGGAGGGATACTATCCGGGCCAGCAGATTTTTGAATGTCGAGATCTTATAGAACTCTAGCAACTGCACGAGTGCGAAAGAAGTTTTGCCCATTAAATCGTTTACGCTCTCAATTACAGGCGGAGTTGTATTACTTACTGGCAGCGTCGAATTAACAGCAAACTGTGCTGCGAGCAAATTGGCTTTATCTTGCGAGCTGACCTGACAGCAGGTGTGTCGTTGAAGACGAGCGTTGGAACTGCAGACGAAGAAGTATTTCGAATGTTTTTTGTTTGCTTTCATCGCGCCGGTTCCATATATGCTTACAAATAATTCCAATAAATACAGCGACAATTTCCGGAATTCTTATTATATTTTGTATGCGAATTATTTTTACGCAGATAGGAAAGCGGAGATAAAAACACGGCTGTTGCTAGTGCCAGCGGATAAAGGAAAATGTTCAAAATTGAAACAACGTTCATAGAAATGGATCTATTGGAAACTTTGGTAATTTTTCTTTGATAACTTTTTCTTTCGTGTCAGAATAGGTACAATGCGCGTCATAAGTTACGAATCAGAAATTTTTGAAAAGTAAATTTGAATTTTCTTCAATTAAACGTGAAAGAGATCAAAGTTTTGTATGACACAAGAGAGACTGTTAAATGTGCCATAGCAAAAACCTATGTTTCTACTTCAAGAAAAAAAGTTAACCGCAGCTAAGAGAATAAATGTTGACTGAGAACCTTTTTTATTAAGTAATTTTATCATTTCATAAGGTAAGAAACACATACAAAAAGTGAAAAAAAAAACGATGGATTTAAAGTTTTTTTTTTTAATTTGTAGACTAATTTGTAGTCTAATATAATGTGTGCAGCTACCAGCTTTCAAAATAATATTCTTAATTAAAAAAATCTTATTCAAAATAAAATTCTTTAAGAGAGTTATATAGTGATTCGGACTTCATGGGCTTCGCGGTAATTCTTCTTAATAACCCATTTCATTGATATTCATAAGCCACCTACACGAAATGGTAATTTTGGAAATCTTGGAGGCACTGCCGTAGTTTAACAATAAGGCTTAGTTATTAAAATATCGAGCAGACGTTAAAGACAGAAGTTACACAATATGTTGGACACCTCTGCAAAGCAACGTTCCTTAAAAGCAATGTATTATTTTGTTCTCCGCCATTTTGAATAGGGTGAATTTTTACTTTTCCAGACTAACTGTAGCCTTAACGTATATTATGTTTCTGCTGACTGCATTAACCTAGGTCTCAAAACATACTTTTACGTGGTTTGCTAATTGAACTACTGGATTAGGTATCCAGCAAGAGACGCACATTCATTCTAAGGCGCACAGGTATTAAAGATACAATACACATGGTCTTGTGCCAACAACCGTATCGTGTGCTGCATTGCGGAAGGAAAACTATACAAAAATGTGTAAAATTCACAAGTAGTGAAAAAACCATTGTAAGATTAAATAATACAGATTGTTTTGCAACATTAAGATAAACAAATTTATGACCAGCCCATGGAAACGAAAACGTTAAAGCTCTACTCTTTTCACTGACTTCAGATTCAGAGGCGAAGTTGGGAGCTTGCGGTTAGGTGTGCAATATGATGAAATCTACGTTCACGGAGATCGATTGGTCGCCCCAACATTATTTTGTTAAACTAAATGCCTAACAGTACACAGTCAATTTAATAAAATGCCCTTGCTGTAGGGGGCTATATTTTGCAGTATCGTCGTTAGTTCTATGACCGAGATGTCTGGTCGCTAAATAAGTGACAAAAGCATTTAAATATAGCATTCTCGCGCTTTTTTGTCATTCTTTTTTACCTTTTGGTTGTGCCCCGCGGTCTAATTCTCACAGTGGATTATGGTAATGGCATAATAGCAACTCTAATTTCATATACACGTTTAGCATTGATACACTTCGTCGAAAAGGAAGTTAAATTGTAATTTAATATTTTTTTCTTTAACCGCTTTCGAAGGTTTTACTTTGGTTCTATTTCTTATATAATTTATTAAGCTGTTTTAGAGATTTGAATAAAGGTTTTAAGCTGTCAAATTCATATTGCAATAAAGGGTTGGGCTATATTATGTGGATCAACAAAAAAAAAAAACAGATTAAATGAGAATGCTTCATTTAAGACAAAGGTTATGGATATTCACTTGATTTTCTTGTAGAATTTAAATTGGTTATTCTATTTTTTCTATTGTTATCTTATTGACAATGAAATTTGGTATACAAGGTGCCCCGTAAAGAATGGATAACCCTGAAATATCTCATAAAAGACTTTATGGCCGTCCTGAAAATTGATACAAAAAAGTTCTATCCCAACCACAAGAAAAGATACATGCATTTTTTTTATTCAGTGCACTATGTTTTGCCTTACTTTACATTTTTCAATACCACGACTACAAGTGAATCAATTCCACAGTTTTTTTTTCGTAGCAATATTTTACATTATTTGTGCCAGAACATTTGTAGAAAAAAATATAATTATAAAAAAATATGATTATTTTAGGATGGGTATTTTTCCGCCAATTTTTACTAAAATGTCTTTTTTGATCTATCATTTTCTTTCTACTTAAATATATATGTATCTTGCATCTATCTTTGCACAAAAAAGTTCTGAGCAGTTAAGTAAAAAAAAATAAAATTAATGGCGCAAAATTTTAAACAGCCTATTATTAATGATTTAGTATGATACTACTTAACATTTTACTAATTCTTTAATAGTTTACTGAAATTTTCTAAATTTTAAATACTTTTTAACTAGTATCATACTAAACTAATTTCCTTCTTAAAATTCAGCTGAACACGTAAAAAAAAGTTACAGCTCGTGCAAAAAATTCACAAACACCCCTGATTTTTACAATTTTAAACGTTAAAGTGTCATATGGATTTAGTACGATACTAAAAAGATAAAATAGCCATTTGGTAATTTTAACTTTAGTAAAATGTTAGGAGATAGTATGATGCTAAACTCGTTTAAAATTAGCAAAATACACTTCTTAACCTAGTATTATACTAAAAATGATTTAACATCGTACTACATCGACTAAAATTTTGCGCCAATGATTTTTCGAAATTTTTAAGGTTGGTTTTTTTTATTTTTTCGTGTCTAAATTTTTTATAATTTTTTTTCAATTCATTTTATTAAATAGAAAATCATGTTTCCAACAAAAAGTCATTTAAGTTAAACTCTCAAATTCGGCTTAGAGATACAATAAAATTATAGAAAAATGACCAGTGTGACCATTCTCCCACAAATGCGTGGATGCATTTGGGTGAATTTTGTGTGTTTGAACAGGCTTAGGCTGTTCAATAATAAAATCAAATGAACGTAATTGTCGCCAAAAGCTATATTCAATAGTCTAATATCATTATGAAACGTTAACTTATTATCCAATTGAAGACTATTTCTCTTTTTAGTTTTTATATTTACCATTGTAGAGAAGTTCATATACTTACATACAAACAAGCTCTGGACATTTTCTCTTCTCTTTATCCAGAAATTATCAATAGTTTATAAATTGAATTCAATTCTCACCATGATATCTGTAGCTAGATCTATAAGTTATATTTCATCTTTTCCGATTATAATAGATCGGGAAGTTGGACTGACATATTAAAAACAGGATTTATTATTTATCCCTGTCCATTCCACCTGCAGTACCCAGTTCTGGAAAGTAATTAAATAGTTTCTTCTCCAAATTATGCAATAAATGCGATTTCTCTGATTAAATGTTTTCGAGAGTTTTCTGATCACAGGGAAAAGAATGATACATTTTTGTTTGCAAAGACTCTGGCCACAAACGAAATTTTGCGAGGAGTCCTCTGATTTTGTCTTTTGCAGTTCAGTGCATGTATGTCGCTTTTTAAATAACTGACAAAGTTATTATTATGAATGTGGGGTTCGTCAGAATGTTTTTACTAATAAAGTAGGGCTGGCCACGAGACAAAACTCTGCGAGACTTTTGTAAGTCTCGTCTCGGTCTCGTTAAAATCGAAAATGTTCAGTCTCGTCTCGGTCTCGTGTCGGTCTCGTATAATTAAGTCTCGTTTGGGTCTCATTCTCGTCTTTTTCGCGAGAAAATTTGAATTCGCAGTCTCGTTCCGGTCTTGCCTCCGAAAACTACAATTTCCGGATAATCTGTTGATTATTAAGGGTATTCATGCAACGTCGTAAAACACTAGATAAGTTTACGATTTGGTTAAATTTATCATTTGGTAAATGAACTGTCAAATTTTGTATGGGAAATGGTTTTCACAATTTGGTTAAAATTATACAAAGATTTTGATGGGGAAAACTAACCAAATTTATTTGGTTAAACTTATCCAAACATCATTTTGACTTTTAGAACTAGGCGCGTTCAGAAATATGACTTACATACATGATATGAGAACTCACTCAGAGAACTAAAAAAAACTCTGACCGTGTTCTGTAACTATCGAATTGCGATTGGTTGGCGATGAAAGTGACTTAAGACTTTGTTTATGCAAGAAAAAATAATTAAGACGTCATTTAGTCAACGATTAGGAAAGCTACCTTTCGTTAACTATTAAGGTAGATTTATAGAGGTTCTCCCCAACCATTGCGAACCATTCGTTGACGACGAAACTACATTAACAACGTGTTTTCATTGTTGATTTCTTCTTCGTCAACGAATGATTCGCATTGGTTTGGGTGATCCTTAATAGTCGGAAGCTGAAGAATCTAAGTCAGAATTGAGCCATAGTTCACTGTATCTCTTCTTTCGTTCCTGCAAATGTCAGTTTCACTTCCATGAGGTGCACTCGGGGGCGCTCTTCAATAGCGAAAGCAATAGTTAACGCAAATCAAGAAATTGACATTTTGGGCGCATTTGGTATATGATTTTTTTGCACTCACTCATTTTCGTCCGACCACTACCGTGAGCCTACGACTATTGTAGTTCCACGTGTATCTTACAATTTTTTATCGTTGCGAGACATTCGGCACCGATTTAGCGTTGGTTCGGGAGAGGTTCTTCATTGAAAAATAACTTCAAAATCTAAACACGTGTAATGTGGACGCATCAAATCTGTCAAATAAACGAACAGCTGATTCAATTACACAAAATTAAACCAAATGAATAAAAAGGTCTTTCATGCAAACTTTTTTGTAAACTTATCATTTTACAAAATTTGTAAACTTACGACGTTGCATGAATATCCTTATTGAAACGAAATATTTTCGATACGTAAAAGTATAATTTGTCCCCCATATAACTGAAATTGTAAATTGGATTTTTCAATTTATTAGACTCTCTGTAAATTTCGATCTAAATATACAGTCTCGTATCGGTCTCCGATGCTTAAAGGGCAGTCTCGTTTGAAAAATACTTGTATAGCGTATCAACATTTTCAAAATAAAATATTTTTTTTTTGGATTAAAAAAAAAAAAAAATTTTTTTTTAGTCCAGTTTTTCAGTATTGTGTTACACCCGAGTTAGTTAACTCTGAAAATATATTTGTCGAAAGTAACGTCAAGAAGCAGTTTTTAAGTTTAGAGCAAATGCAGAAGGTCTTAAAAAAAGAAGATAAAATAACAAAAGCTTTTGTTGAGTTAATCCAGAGCTAACTCGACAAATTTGGTGAGTGAACTCGAGTTTAACTTTAATCCCACACTGAAAAACTGACTCTTAGAAATTTTTGTTTTAAGTACGTTCACGTTTTTATTGAATACTTTGTGGCTATAATTTTTTTTTTAATGGATAATAAATGTTATATTATAAAAAGCTTATTCTTAATAAAACATCTTTAAGGACTTTAGGTTTTTTGTTCATTAAATCGTACTTACCAAACCAATCAAATGACTTACTTTGTTTTGAGTTCACAGCAATTTGAAATGTTTTTTCAGCTAACGATTTCAAATAAGTGAAATATGACATACATAAATACATTCATTAATTAAAATTAATAAAATTTCAGAACTATTATTTAAACTCATTTTACGTCCTTTCAGCTGCCTAAAAAAAATTAGTATAAACAATTGAAATGTTAACTAGAATTTTCTGATCTTTAGGTGTATTTTTTGGTTCAAAAATGTTTGACTGTTTTATCAAAAATTATAAAACCAATTAAAAACAGTAAAATTCATTTCGGTGCTTTGGATGTTGAGGTTATTTAGTTTTTAGTGCTTAAATAACTCAAACTGTCAAAAAATCAAAACTGTCTTATTTCGTCTAGTGAAGTAATTGGCTGAAGAACTGATTTTAATAAAAAAAAAATACGTTACATCTTTTTTTCACACTACAAATAAGTAAGCTTATCACAAGAATATAATGTAATTCACCGCACTTAATAATACATTTTTACTAAGCCCAAGTTGTGAGAGTTATTTGTTTCTTTTTTTCTTTCTTATAAATATGTATATCGAGAGAAAAAAATGATTTACAAGTAAAAACGAATAAAAAGTAACAAGTTGCATTTTAAATTGGATCAAGATTACCTGCATTTGAATGCGATGAAGTGCACTTTTTTTCCAGACATGGCTAGCTCCCAACCATAAACACATAGTGCCAAAGATTCAGTTTAGAAGAAATAATATAGGTACACTCTACACAGGTACACAAGACACTAGGCCAGAAGTAACCTCCTCTTTCAACAGCAACTTGCTGTAGCTGAAAGCCAATAATGTTGTTGATTGCACAGCCTCCTTGATATCTTAAAATCTCTTCGGTTCGTGTTTTTAATTTTTATGTTGTTTTTTCTTTGCAAAATCTTAGTAGAAGCAAAAAAATACAATATCATAGAGCATGATTGCTGTAAAAATATACTTCAATCTTGATGTGCATAAAAATGCCTGGAAACATGTTTAACACTTTCCAGCGGCTATTTAGAAATGAATACCAATTCGTCTGTGGAATTAAACTTACGAGTACCTATATGCAGTATGATGCTACCTAAGCATATATTTGATTTAAATAAAATTGAACTTCGGGCATTTTACTACCTTGTTACGTCTTACATTTTTTCAAATTATTTGATATATTTTTTTTCTTTATAAATTATATCCAATTAATAACACTAACTTACTGTTATGATACATATGTACAGAGGTTTGGTTTATTTAACTAAATTTCACATTGAATTACTTAAAAACTAATTAACATTAAATGACTTAGAAGTATCGGAAGAATTGACTGTTGAAAAAGTCTAACGATGATGGTTGCGATTGTGTTTCAAAATATTGACCTGAAATAAATAAATAAAAATATATTAATTAAAATATATACAAGTTAACAGAGTGAAATAAACCAAAACAAATTAAAACTTATTAATTAATATTGATTCATAAACGCCACAGTACAATTGTTAAGAACTAGAAAACTTTAAATTAATGTTGAAACTGATTTATGCTATACAAAATGCATTGAGCCAGTTAGTAATATCTGTATGTATTTATATAAAAGAGAAATGTCGTCCGTGTGTGTACGCATTACTCGAGAACCGATCGTTCGATTTTCACGATTTTGGACTTGATAAACTCTTATTGGCCCAAGGAAACACATAGTACACTGGAGGAAAACCCGGAAAATTTTCTGGCCTTGATGTATTTGTATTGGCCCTGGATACTGGTGGAAAATCTTGGAAAATTTCCAGACTTAGTCGCCGGCTGAATTGAATTTCCACAGAATTTTTATCACTTTACAACAACACCGTAAGAGCTCATCACGAAAGTTTTGCCGAAAATCGCTCAGAATTATATTTGTCATGTTGGCGTGTACGAGCAATTTTGGCTGCGAAAAACAAGGATACCGATCATCTGGGTTTCGTCATTTAAAATCGAATCGTCGGAGAGTTACATTCATTCAAATCCGTCGACTCCGTGATGGATGAAAACGAATCCACCAACCATCCCACGTATTTTTGAACTCTTAAGATATTCCGAGCTTTCCGCCACACAATTTGAAATTGAAAGTCGGCTCAGTTATAATTTTGCTGCGCGACCTCGATTCACCGAAACTTAGCAACAGAACGCATTTGATTATGAAGAACATCAAATCATTTCAAATTATAGCCACGATTTTGAAGGGAAAATTTAAAGGTGGAGATGTTCTCATTCCGCGGATTCCGCTTATTTCGAACCATTTGCCATTCGTATTAAATCGTCATCAAATTTTCGGTGCGCCTTGCTTTTGCTATGACAATCGCTGGATGTTTATGGCATCAATATTGAATTCCCATCCCAGCGGAAAATATCGTCCACAATGAATTCTTCAATCAATTCACTAGCCAAATAATAAAAGGAAACGTCATGCAATGATTTAGTGAGTGAAGAGTCATGCGTTCACTAGCCAGATAATACAAGGAAATGACATGTAATGATTTAATAAGTGAAGAGTCATGCAAGGTTTCCTCAGTTCAGAGATTTGAACCCACTTTTAGCTTTGTGTTTAGAAAACAACCCTTTCTGTCGCTGAATTAAAAATTGCTTTTGATATGGAAAATTATAAGATGAAAAAACTGTTGAAAAGTCATGTAGAAGTTCATCAGTTCATCGTCTTTGTCTACTCATATGATTTGTAAAGTGTGCACCGCCATTGTGTGTTTTGATAGAAGTTGAGTTTATTTGTGTTCTCTGTGTTGACATTGTCTACTGACAGTAAATATTATAAGAGGACTAATGAATTTCCATTTAAAAGAGGCAATCTCAGATTTTCTCAAAGTATTTCAGTTTTTTGGTTAATCACCACTTCGCATATGAAGTGGTGATTAACCAACAACCACTGACCTAGTGGTGTAACTTTAATTGAAAGTTTTAATTCTATAATTTTATTAAATGAGTTTACTATTTATTTAATTTTCTTCACATTTTTCATATTGAATTAACTAATTGCTGAATAAACAACTACCTATTTCTATAGCTTGTGATTCGATAATTGAATTTTCATTACCATTTTCATCGAAAATATTGAACTGATGAATAAACCACATACATTCATGCAGTGAATTCATATATTATGCAACCACCATGTTTTTCATCATCTTAGTCGGTGAATAAACAACTTCCAACGAAGTGGTGATTTCGTTGGCGAATTTGCATCGGATTTTCAGCATGTGCTTCCCGCCTAGGACATGCCCATGTTAATTTCATCAAAGGAATCAGCTGAAAAGTGGACGGTGCAGCTGCCATTCCTTAAGGAAAAAGCTGATTTTTCCTCAATGAATTTTTCCCGCTGGGATGTTCCTCACAAACTCCATTGTACATATGTGGCATGCTCACGTGTCGAAAAACCTACCACTTTGTACGTGTACGCGCCCGAGAATAAAACGAAAAAAGTTGTGTAAAACCACTTCAGTAAAATAGTGCAAGATTGGCCGAAACGCCACAAAATTTTGGTTTGAAAACATATCAACATTGTTAATTAAGATATTTGTATTGTTATTTTTTATATAAATCGTCATACAGACCAATACTTTGCAATGACAGCATTCAAACTTAAGAAGTTTGACAAGGGAAAATACATGCAATTTATCTGCGCCAACAGAAAGGCAAAATACCACGCTTGTAAATTTAATCTCTTCAAGAACAGTACCGTGTCATCATAAGGTATACTAGAAACAAGCAATGACAAAACCCCAGCTGAATAATAGAAATCAATGGATATTCGGAACCCTTCTTAATATTCAACTAACTGTTGGATGCAAAATAGAAACTCTTTAAATTGATTTCACTGGATCCGGCATTCTCTTAGTCGAAAATGACTGTATTGTATACTGAGAAACAAACTCATTACCATTGAAGGAAATCAGATGATGATCACTGATCAGCATCTTAAACTCATCATAAATAAACTTTGGGAACATATCCTGAATTGCCAAACCCAAGAATCTTCACGTAGCTCTGGTGTAGCTTCCAACATTCAACAACAGTCATCTAGAACGATTAAACCATCTCCAGATTCAACTCTCTGCCTTACAACATCAAGGTCTGTCCAAGCTGAACGAAACTCTATTTTTCAAAAGCATTCATCACGCTACATATACGAGTAAATCAAGTTTCAAGTGCTTGTATTTCAGGTTAAAGAAAATACGAGTTTTTTTTTTAAATAAGTGAGAAAAACAGTGTTCCCATTATGATTCTGATGGTCTTCAGACTAATAAGATTTTAAGGTTAATTATAAAAGGATCTTCGACAAAATAAGTCTAAAATAGATTAAGAGAATGTGGAGGCTTTGCAAACAGAATAAAACTTTATGTTGGTGTAGATAGTGTATAAGAGCGACATCACTGTTAACCAAAGGAAAGACTGTGAAAAATTTAGCAGTGTAGTCCTTATAGTATATATATGTTATATGCATTTTATTGTTAAATGTCAGTTGTTTTTCCTTTCGATCCAAGTCAATTTAAATTTTAATCAATACCAAAAGATCTTTCCAAATTAATATGAGTATGTATAATGAGTGAAAAATATTAATTTAAATTGTATTGTAAAGAAGAAGATTGTTCGTATCCCGCAACATCGATGATGACATTTTGTTTTATAAGAGCTCTACAAAAAGTGTGCTGAAGAAGTCGATTCGTCTCTCGGTTGAAAAAATAACATCATCGGGCTTAAAGAATCGTACAAACAAATAATTCAATCTCTGCTACACGAAACTAATAGATCGATTCATTTATGACTAATCTCAATATTGTACAAAAAGGGATTTGATTGATTTTTCCAGTGCGGCTGGTGCGGCTGGTGCTTCTGATTTTGGGCGTTAGGCAATAACGCCAAATGAAAAAAGGCCAATTCGATTTTGTTTGGAAATACCGCCCAAGAAAACTGAACAGATGAGAATGGACATTTTGGTCTACCTATTGCCCTCGAATGAGATATTACATATATCGTTGGAAAGCTTAGCCCTAGTACACCAATTTTTGTATGGACACAAAGCTGTAAACCATGCGGCTTAGGCAGTTAGAGCAAAAATTAATAGCAATAGTGTTCTATTGAAATTACAGTATTTGTCACTTTCCATGAACTGAATAGACCCCAAAATAAAGGAATTTTTATACCAATGGCCAATAATAGCAGCATCATGGTTGACGAATAATTCGCTAAACAGTATGAAAATTCGGCGCAGGGTCAAAAGGCCACAGGCCAAATGTCCATAATGGCCTTTTATCCCACTTGGGTGGGTCAGAAGTCCACAATTGTACTGTGGAGATTTGACCCACTCAAGAGGGCCAAAAGTCCACAAAAAAAGGGTAATTTTAGAAAGAAAGCGGGTCATAAGTTCACAATAATTTCATATTATAATATTAAAAAAAGAATTAAGAATTATTTATTTATTTTGTTAAGAATTATGTTTGTATACTCTTAACTACTCGTACTTAAAGCACACCAACTGACAACATAGACGCCTGCCTGGCGATTGAGCATACCCTAAGCGGAGCGATGTAGTCGCGTGAGTGGGACAGAGACTGTAAAAAGGAAGTTAAAATCCTTCGACGCATGAAGAAACTCTTTTTAAAGAAAATAATTGAGATTGGAATAAATTCCGTAGATTGCATTTTGTTTGAAACAAAAATGGCCCAAAATCGAGGGTTCTTTCCTCGAAATTTTACAAATACAATTTACATTCAAAATATTAGGGTGACATTTCCTCTTTATAATTTAAAGCAAAAGTAATTTAGGGCCATATTTATAATTTATGTTTTTTTGTTTTTTTGGGAGATCAAAAATATTGGGCGTTGTTGCCTAACGCCAAGCTGGGACCGCCGCAACTGCAAATCAAAAATATAATGATGCCATATTTGAGTTCCATTTTTGGACTAATATAGTATCCCAATCACGATGGAGAACTAAAATCCCTTTCCCCTTAAACTTGTAGTACCGTCGCACCTTTAAGCACAAAATTTTAAAAAAATTTATGATGAACTTAAAACTTCTACCCTTACCCCTTAAATCTAAGGCGGTCACAGCTTGACGTCAAGCTGGAACCACCCCACCTTCGAACACAAAATTTGAAGCAACTCCAAATTGAATACTCCATGGTTTGACTTTGAAAGGAGAATGGGCATTTTTGGGTGCGAGCGGCCACGAATGAAATTAGTGTCAAATGAAAGGTCTGCTACAAGGGAGTAACTTTAAGTATGGGTATTTCGTTGCAGTGCATTAAGGAAAAGAGATATGAAGTCATTTGAAAATGCATTTTTCAAATGCATATTTTGGGGAGATGGCATTTTCAAAAACTATCTTATGCGTTATCCTTATTTCAAAATGTCGACTGACACAATACGAACCAGGTCAAGATAGCCCGCGATTATTTTACTACTCCCATTATACAAGTTCAGCAGGCAACAATAAGAGATTACTTATTTCATCGCAGGTTTTTAAAAAGAGGAAACCCACCGATACTTTTAGTCAAATAGTTAAGGAAACGGGTGGCGGAGGTAGGACAAGCTTATTTAGGCTGTTTCGGTGAGAAAATGCACTTTTCCTATTGCATTTTGGTCTAAATATACCTAGTTTACTAGGGATTTCTAAGAATGGAGTATCAAATGACATATCTAAGATTGCCCTCTTTACACGAATGTAAGGCTAAAACATGCTTTTTTGGTTGATGACGCAGGTCAGAACGGCTCTCAATAGCTTCGGAACCTAAGAAAGTTCTGCAAGACTATTTGAATAGAGCTTTAAGTCACATGTTAGAACAACGAGTAAGAGGTCTTACGCAGTATATCCAAGAGCAAGACATTTGGTTGCTGCGCATCCGAATGCAGCCTAGACATGTTAAGCTCTATTTTCTAGGAATTATTATTCGTCATTTGGATTGGCCGACAAAAGGAATGTGAGAGCAGCTATTGCACACTATTACTGTTACTGTCTGAGTGGAAGGCGCAAATTCGGATGATGCGCGCATATTATGTGCGTGGTTTGGTATTTAGGATGCTCAAGAAACCAAACCGATGATATTTGATTACCAGCAGCTAAATTAAGTCCGATTATAGAGTATTAGTAGGCACTATACTTAAAAAAACATGTTTTTAATATACCTAGATTATTAGGTATACAAAGTATGGTAATTGTACTAATATTTAATGATGTATGTGCTTTGTCTAACACATATCTCCTAAACTCATGTCTTTAGCTGTTATTTCACTTTCATTTTCTATTTTTCCATTCACATTAGCAACAATACTAGCTAAAACTCTATTAAAGTATTAAACACAAAAATGCATTTTAGACCAGTTTGAAGTTTACCACAACGAAAAAACTTCTACACCGTACTTGTAGGACCAAACCGCATCCGAAAATAATAAAACCATTCTTGGCCGCTCGCATCCGATTTCCATACAAATTTGCCCATTCTCCTTTAGTGCCAAACATACAAAATTGTGGATTAGACGCAAAATGAGTTTGGAATTTCTACTCCTACTAGTATGGTTTTTAGTTCCGGATTTTTTTTTAAATGATTGAGTATAGAAAGTTTTCACAATTTTTTGTATTTGGCACTAAATTTCAAGGTCAAACCATAAGGTATTTTTGGAGTTCCACCAAATTAAGAGCCCAAAAATGAAACTAAATTCTTTCGTCATTAGTTTTTTTCGAAATTTTGTGTTTGAAGGTGTGATGGTTCCAGCTTGACGTCATAAGCAGGGTCCACCGCTGGGAAGAGATTTTAGTTCGTCATCGGGATTGGGGTACTAAATTAGTCCAAAAATGGAACTTAAATATGGCACCATTAGATTTATTGAATCTCAGTTTTGGCGGTTGCAGCTTGACGGACCTACCATAACCTTCACTTGTCAATATTAATCCAAGGCATATCTGTGATAACATGTGCGTTTGGAGATCTCCACCAGTAACTTCATGTCAAACTAAGTTAACAGACGCAGGCCCAATGGAGTGACACATCCGCATATGGAAATGGATTATCACACTCAGGAAGACTAGTGTTTGAGTCTCGGGCCAGCTAACAAATCGCCTTAAATTTGGCTAATGGCTCAAGGCGTGGTCGGTGGTTCAGTAGGGGTATGCTTATAACTCCTTCTTAAAAACTTATTAGTATTAACATGATGATAACAGATTATACCTTGTTCAAATATTAAATGAAATACTAAACTACTGATTTAAAAAGGTCACAATTTAGTCAAAATATGTATCAAGAAATGCACTGTATCTCCTCGTAGGGTCAAGACCCAAGTTTTAAAAATCTCTTCTTCAGAAGCCGGTTTTTATACCTATTTGTTTTCTTTGTTTTTTTTTTTTTTTTGTGAGCTCCACATGTTATTCACGCTACCCTTCCATCATATTTATTGAAAGTCTTATACCTCTTCCATAGAATAAATTGTGGCTAGACTAACTTTAACGAACCGTGTGGCTATAAGTAATAAAAAATAAATTAATATCTAAGAACTGTGAAACAATAATTAAAACAACATTCTAAAGCCGTTAAACGACCTTGCTTGATTGCCAGCAACTCGGTGGACACAATGCAAGTTTAAATAACTAATTTGATATAAATGTACTTCTCCTCTGCGTAGCAGAATAAAGAAAAATATCAAATATTTTTACCCACTTGTGCAGTGATGCATCAACTAGAGGTGCAGATATTTCTAATAGAAAATGTCACAAAAAAAAAAATATAATAAAATAACATAAATGAAACCATTCCCGAAACGCGGCGGCAAATCTAACTTGTATGTGTTGAGTATAGTTATTCTCTGCTATCCGAGTGGAGGGTGAAATGGAAAATGTGTTACACAATTTCTTTTGCTTGTTACCTTTTGGAGGTAGCATATGCGTCCGACTGTCTCGGTTAGTTACACACTGGTAAACCACAAACAGAAGTTATATATAGGTGGTTAATGTATAGAGAAACATGGCGGGATGAGATTATGTAATTTTATAACGTGCCCTTCTAGCCACAGTCCTAACATTTGACTATACTCTTGCCAATATCGTGCACCGTGAGCCGAAAGGATTTTGGACACACAAAAACTAAAAATAAGTAATTGTAAGCACAGGAGAGGTGTATCATGATTTATGGTTTTATATACTCAACAACATACACACGAGTACCTACGTGAAAGTTGAGTTAATCAAAAAATTCATTAGCTATCATATTGTGATACTGTAAAACAAACACCTGTTCATTATGCAAACCAAAAGACCCTATGTCTACCATGTCACTATAATATCCCTTTAAACTGTCCTTTTATGTGTATCCACTTGAGGAAAACATCAGCTTACATATTAGGTAGTTTTGCAATTAACTTTTGGTCTAAAACCAGGAATATAAAAGAAAATGAATGACAGTTGAAAGTGTCAATATTCAGGTTTAGAATTATTTGCTTACTGTTGCCCGGCTCTTGTCTTATTCTCTTATTCAAACCTTTCATCAATAGTAAATTATAGGTTTCCCCGTCAAAAATCTGTTTACCAGGAAAAATTTAGGTTTTTAAGGTTTTTGTTGCCTTAATTCGAATTCGACCTCAAAATTACACAATCATCTTTTGTTTTTGTGATTTTCTGACCTCAACAACTAATGATGTATTTTCTTCTGAAAAACTGACCAAACAACCGTTTGGGTTTTCAAAGACCATCGTATTTCCCGTATAGTTTACAGAAAAATAGACGACTTCCAAAAAGCATTTTAAGTTTATCGACTGGCGTTAATAGGAGGAAGCACTCGAACTTTTTGGCAAAAACAACCTGTCAGGAAAATAATTGGAACTTTAAAGCTAAATGAGTTGTTCGATCCACTTCGAATAACTGATAAAGCAAGTGGATGTCAATAGAGTAGGTCTCGAAACCGCACCTCAATGTTATCTGTCAAACACTAAATCTACTGTGCCATGGCCATTTGCAATGACTTTATCAGTCGGTTGATTCGCTCACACAACATAAACCAAAATAGCGTGCACAAACAAAAATAATTAAATTTTGTTAACAATTCAATAAAATAAAAAAGTGCATATACGCTCGAGTGTACCTCTGTTTTATGGTTCATTTTACAGAGAATTAAGTTGGGTTGGGCACGGAATCTCAAATGCCAAAATCTCGAATGCAAAAATGTCGAATGTCAAAATCCCGAATTCCAAAATCCCCAATGACTTAGCACAAAAGGCATTCAAAAAGAATTTTTTGGACAGTTTTTGGTTATTTGTTGTGCTTAAACGTAGAAACTTGTTAACCATGACATTAAAAATGCGTTATAAATAAATAGATAAATAAATTGGGTGGCACGAACAGCTCGTGAAGAACCAGGGCCTAGTGACTAACAACTCGCAACCATTCCTGTGTGCGCCTGTCGACAGGAATGCAAGGTACCTTCAATTTTATGCCGAATCTGAACGGCTGGACGAGAAGCACTATTTCATGACAAGTGATACTCTTGGAGGACTTGTCAATTCCTCGCAAGAGGCAGTAGCCCTGAAAAAAACTTTTTAGTTTTTTTGGTGGACGAGGCTGGGAAATGAACCCAGACCTCCGGCGTAACAGTCGAACGCACTAACCATTACGCTACGGGCTACTACAAATGCGTTACTAAAATTTTTTTGTTATAGATTCTCATATTTGAAAACACATATTTTGTTCATGAAATAATCGTTGTGTGAATCCCTGATGATAAGAAATAAGCACGCCTGGATCGCACGAACTTGCTCTCGTAGCTAACAACTATAGCTAGACATTGACGATGTAGGGTGCAGGGAAAGAATTCCACGGGAATCTGCTCCACATGAGCATTTATTTCACTCTTAGTGGGAATCTGCTCCACTTTTGAAAGTTGAATTGATTCCTACTGAGAGAGAGAATTTATGACACTTTTTACTGAGAATGAATTTCACTTTGGAAGGTGGAGTTTCTGCCCACTAAGTGTGAAAAATAATTACACTTCTTTTCGTATGACTTTTGAATAGTGTTTTTGTTCTCAAAAACTATGAACTGCACACATAGTATTAAATATTTTTAAATCAGTTATAAGGTTTGAAATTTTGAAAATTGGAGCATAACGCCAAAAAATATTTTTAAAAACAGGCGATTTAAAATCTTGTTCTTTAAATATATATAACTTGGGTGACCCGCTTCGCGCGTTCAAGAATTTTAACTCCCTTTTCGGGTCCTCTGTCCCGCTCACGCGACTCCGTCGCTCCGCTTAGGGTATGATCAGTCGCCAGGCAGGCGCCTATGATGTCAGTTGGTTTGCTTTTAACTTTTAACTGAAGCACACCAACTGACAACATAGGCTCCTGCCAGGCGACTGAGCATACCCTAAGCGGAGCGACGGAGTCGCGTGAGCGGGACAGAGGACCCGAAAAGGGTACTGTTTAATACAAATAAACCGAAAGCACACTAACTGACAACAAAGGTGCCTGCCTGGCAACTGACCATACCCTAAGTGGAGCAACGTTGTATTATGCAAAAAAATATTAAAAATTCGCGGGGTTTTAGGTGAGAAACAATGCCACAAAATTTAAGGTGAAATATATTCTCACTCTCGGTGGGAATTAATTCCACTTTGAAAAGTGGAGCAGATTCCCACTGCACCACGATGTAGATATAGTGATGGTTTACTAATATTCTTATATTGCTAACGAAAAAATTTAAAAACATATTAAAATAGCAATTTTGAATTTTTTTTCATTCAATACAAACAAAGCATGATGCGGTCAATTTGTATGAAATCTGGTATTAAATGAAAGGTGATGTTCAGTTTCTTACAAAAGTGCAATATTTTCAAATTGTACATGGTAAATCTGAGAAATTTGAGCTTGAAGTTGGCGGTTTTAAACACCATATTTCAGTATTTTTTGAAAAAACTGTTAATAACTTTTTATATAAAAGACGCATGAAAATGATTTTGGTGCCAAATGAAAGGTAGTTTTCTCATCTTTCAAAAAATTGGAAATATTTAAATAAATATTTATATAGGACCTTTAGTACAAACATACCTTATATGGTCACATGTTTTATACTTGTAACAGATTGGCAGCATCTTAACCAACTCTAACATTGATAACTGCATCCGATTCTTGATTTTTTTTTACACAAGGAAAGTAAGCAGTTTATATTTGCTATACAGTTTTGTTCTATGCGGATAACTGTTTTCCCACAATTAAATATCAAACCCATATTTTTGGCATTTTCAAGTCGTTTTTTTTTGATTTTGGTGTCATTTTTTTTTTACAAAAACACCTAACACCTAAGTGATATTTTTTCTATTTTATAGTAAAAGCCCATTTTATTTTAATAATACTTAACACTTTTTTAACTGAACACAACACTCAAATTTATCAAAAAAAATAAAAACAGAAAAAAAGAAAGTTCCAGAAATAATACAAAATTAAAATTAATTATTTGTTTGTGGCGAGTAACCTACAAAAGGTGTTCCAAAATTCCACCCTGCTACTCGATACACAACTGTGCTTGTCTGAAAATACTTTCAGTGGCCCTTTTGAACTAATCCGGTGTCACGCTTTGATACTCCAATTCAATACGCTGATTTAAGTGCTCCAATTAATTTATTTGGCGCTCATGGACGACGTTTTTCAAATGACCCCATCAGAAATAGTCCAGTGGGTCAAGATCTGGTGACCTCGGAAGAGATGCCACAGTAAGGTGTTTCATGAAAAAAAATTACACTAAAGTAAAAAAAAAAACAACCTAAAAATGCCAAGCTAATGGGTTTGATATTTAATTGCGAAAAACATTTATCCGCATAGAAAAATCTTGTGTCACAAATATAAACGGCTTACTCTCATTGTGTAAATACAAAAAAAAAAATCAAGAATCGGATGCAGTTTGGCAAATTTAGAGGTAGTTAAAAGAAATAAGATCAAAAATCATAAAAACCGTTACAAGTCGAAAATGAAGCGAAAACGAGAAAATTACATCATAAGTTTTTCGACTTAAAATTAACTCAAAAACCACAGTTTTCCTCAGGGCCGGTGATGATGGGACATCCTGTATAACTAATTAAAGGTCTTCAAAATAGCTTTTTGATGTTGCTAAAAAAGTATATGTCAACACTGAAGTTTTTAAGATACTGGTGTGCAAAGCAAAATAATGATAGAACCGAACCAATGACGAGACATGATAAGTATAAAAAAAAATAAGTATAAACAAAAGGAAATTAAAAAAAAAACATATTTTTATTTCGATTATTCGTATTTTTTTTGGTAAAAACGAACGAGTTTGTAGATGACATGTACAAAGTTTAATCAAAATCTTTAGAGCCGTTTTCGAGAAAACTCGATAAGACCGAAATCGATGTATGGCACCTACCCGTTCTAGATGAGTTAAAACAAAAATTGGTGTTGAAATTCGGGGTGAATAACGAACGTATATGATTTTTGTTTTCCATTCGAGATTCACGATTTTGGGATTTGAAATTTTGGCATTCGAGATTATAGGATTCAATTCTATCCAATTTTTACCATTCGATATTATGTCCCGACCAAGAGTGCCCAAAAATTATTTTGTAATTTTGTTTTGTATATTTTAAATAATTAATATTTTATATGTATACATTTTGTCCGAATATGAGATGAATCAAACTGATATAATGGCTATGACGAACTATGACGTTTTAAATTTTAGAAAAATAAACATCCCCCTCACCACCGTTGCCAAAAATTTACAAGTTATTGTATTTAATTTTGTTTAGTCTATTTATTTGTTATATATTACACTTAAATATATTAAAACAATAAATTACACATAATTGAAGCAAATAGCGAAAATGCAATCAAATTAGGCTTAAATTAGGCACAGTTTATACCCTAATGTCATTCCCTTTCAGGAGAACCCTTCGTACTAATTTATTAGTTTTGTAGAAAAAGTGTGTTCGGAAATTCAATAGAAGACTTAAAGCTTAGTAATTATTTCTCGAAAAGGAAAGAAAGAATTGAAATGGCTAAAAATCGTTATATGTATATTATAACAACAAATATGCCCACACCATTGCATTCTTGCAATTTTTGGTTCTATCAAATCGCAACTGACTGAACAATTCTGAGGCCGGATTCGAATTAAGGGCTCCAAAAATCATTGAAAATCATAATCTTATTAAAAAAAAGAATTAAAATGACTAGTTGCCTTCGGTTTCTCTAATTTTTGTTGATTGAGATGATCACTAACATTTAAAACTATGAATTTTAAATAAATACTTAAGCAATGTTTTCAGAAGCTCTTCAAATATTCGCAGATTTTTCGCAAAAACAAATTTAACAATCTTTCCAGTTGTCAGCCAAATTTCTAACAAAAAATTGGCCGAACTCTTGCAATCGTGTGAACACGTCTAATCATACAATTTTTCTAATTGTTAGATATTTGGACGATCAGTAGCGGATCCAGGGGGGTGGCTATAGGGGCTAAAGCCCCCCCCACAGGCGGTTCTTAAAATTGATAGAAGTATAGAAATCAATGCATTACAACGTGAAGAAATTTACATTCGTCTAAAATATTGTTAAGCAGTGAAGTTTAATGGGAGTCAGACACAATAACGTGGCCGGGGCAAACCAATTTATATACTACGTATTTTTTTCTAAGCCCCAAATTAATTAAGTTGGGGCTGAAGACTGAAGCGGATTGTACAAAATATCAAGTTCGGGGCTACAAGGACAGGAAATTGGGACGAAAAAAACAGCTCGCGAGTTGGGCTGACAAGAATTGGACAAAAAAACGTGGTCGGGGCTAACTTATTCCAGAAAGTTTTTGGGATTGACTCTAGGGACTGTCAAGTCCAAGTTGGGGCTAAAACTTGAAGAGATAATTGAAAAAACGAGGTCGGGGCTTAACAGTTAAAATACCAAATAAAACAAAAATTTACACTAAGAACTTAGCTAATTTTGCAAAAAAAAACCCAATTGGGGCCAAAACCCGAGGACAAATTTAATGACAGATTTTTTCGTCTTGTGATTCAAAGCTTGACGTGGCTGAAAATTGAAGGTATATAATATGTAAAGATTGTATTGTCTATAAATACAGCTAAGCCTTAATTTTGTTTTCTATCTCCACTTAAAAATATTTTAAATGTTAAATACTACAGATGTAATTGTATTTAATATTAAAAACATTTTAAACTGGGGATAGAAGATGATATAAATGCACAAATAACACGGTAATTGTAAAAGGAAAAGTTGGAATGCCAAAATTCAATTATTTATATAACCTTGTATATTTTCACAAAAAACCTTAAAATAAATAAACTACAACTTTATTATATTTGTTATAAATCATAAAATTAATTTGTATGGACAAACCAATTGTATTACTTATGGCCAGTTTTACAGTGAAAGTTTAAACTTAAGTTTAACTGGTTTTGAACTTAAGTTTAAATTTAAAGGTCAAATAATTGATTTTCACAGTTTAAAATAAAGCTCAGTTCCATAGAGCGAAGTTTAATATGACTGCATGAATGCAACTTTCAAACAAATCATCATCGTCACATAGTTAAAATCATTTGTTTTTCAAGGGAAGCGTTTTTATCTTTTCACTCTCACAACGAATGTTAAATTTTCCTCGTCACTCAAAAACATTAAACAAAAAAGTTCAAATAGAAAGGAATATAATAATTTATTATTATTAATTAATGGCAGTTGTCAATTAAGATTTGAGAATGATTATTACGATCAAGTGTTCTGAACGTTAAACTGAAGCTTAAATGGCAGAATACCTACATTCGTTTAACTAGAACTACAGAATTATTAAGTTCAACGTTTACTTTGAAACCTAATCAAGTGCTGAACTTAAGTTTAAGGGGCTTATTGCGAGAGTCTATTCAAAAGTCAAATAGAGAAAATAGTTATTTCAGCTCCCATGTTTAGGAAACTACATCATGGAATAAAAATGTTCCGGACTCAAATGGAGCTCTAATTAAAGGCTTTGGTTTGAGTCCAGAAACTTCTTATTTCATGGTGTAAAAGTCTATTCCATGGTGGTTAAAGTCTATTATTTATTTTTCTGTCAGATTGCTACGAAATTGTATGAATTTTTCTATTTGATAGAAAACTAAATTCGATCAAAGAATTTCTGATCGACTTAGGGCCAGTTTCACAGTGAACACTTACCAAAAAAAATGTTGCACTTAAGTTTAGCACATTTGTACTTTCTAGTTATGTTGGCAGCCTGGGTTAGTAACACTTAAGTGCCCAACACGGGAGACTTAAGTGCAACTTATTAAGGTTAGTTTACACTGCGAAAATTGTCATTTTGTACCCAAGATTTCGCACTAAAGTGCCACTCCTATGACTGTGAAACTGATCCTTAAGTCGACTAGATTTATTCGGAGTAGACTCTCGCAATAAGTCCCTAAACTTAAATTGTAGTTTAAACTTGCACTGTGAAACTGGCCATTAATGTCTCAAATTGGACCTACCAAGCCCCCCCCACAGCCAAATCCTAGATCCGCTACTGTGGACGATTGACAGACTAATTGGATATTGGAGAATGGAGATGGCCGTGCGAAGAACATATTGTCTTTTGTCGAAGAAAGAACAAAAGTATTGTATTCGCATTTATTAGCTTTTGATTGTATTCAAAATTAAAAGGCTTTTTTTAAAAGGAAAAATGGATGCAGAAATGTAAAAGAAGTTGCCGAAGCTGCCCGTCAATATAGCAAAGAAGAAGCCGTATAAAAAGAAGGTCAAAAAGGATTGGACGCATGAGCAGACTCTGCTGTTCATTCAGGAGATAGACACCATCAATCGACGTTTAAGGGATGTAGGTTGTGCGGAGTATAAGCTACCTACGGACACAGCAAGACGTTGGGGACACTATTGTACCTTCAACTTTAACCTTGAAGAAATGCTAACAAAAAATCAGGCCAAGGTATAGCAACAACGTCTCGATCTCCTGGAAGTTCCGTAAGCCAATGCTATTTATGTCGCTAAAGAAAAAAGGGTGACCAAATTGTTTGGAGTACATGCGCATGAAATTTGGATACAGCTCCGGTTCCTCACTAAGCAATTCGACGAGCAATATTTTGTGTTGAATTTTTACGAAATCTTGCGACGTGCTCTCCAATCTTTCGTTCAATAACTCTGCAACGTCTCTTCTGCAGCAATTCATCTTCCTCTTCGCTGGTCTTCAACAAATATGATGCCAAGATAGTCACTATTGCTTGATTAATATGGTTTTCACTTTTTTTTTAAATATTTTATAAATATTTTTTTACCACCTGTTCAAAATTTGTTCAGAACTACCTTACTACTAAAATAAAAAGTTCCAGATACTTTGTCATCTGACAATTTTCTTCCAATGAGTCTACCCATTTCTTGTTCTTTGGAAGTCTTCCAATCGAGTAAACAGACAATTTTGAATTGGAAAATCAACCAACCGTGTAAGCGGACAATTTTTAAAAGCATCTTGCGTTAAACTTGTATTAAAATTTAATACCGCATTGAAAAACTGACTATTGAAGATAATGATAGAAGACAGTATTGTTCTGGAATTTGGCGGCCATTACAAATTATTTTTATTTATTTATTTATTGCTTAATAATATTTATTTCAATGTAAAATAAAAAGAAATGAGGAATACGAAAGCATTAACAACAAAGCCATTATTCAAGTGCAACCCCTCACATTATGCCACTTATAAGGTCGTTTCGACTTTATTTCCATTAAAGATTGGAAATATTGTCGAATTCAACCTATTTTGATGGTCGACTTTATTTCCATAGCAAAATCGTAATAAGGTCACAGGTGACGTGGTAGTGAGGGGGCGTCACCCGCTACATGCCCCCCGAGCCTAAAATATTCTTTCGACGCACTATAAGAAAGAAAATAATTTAATAATTCCCTTATCGTGCTATAAAACCTTATACAGGACTACCAGCTCTTTATAGGAATTCAACAGCAAACTTTCTAGGATGCTAAGCGAGGTAAATTTAATTTGTTTTTTTTAATTTCTAGATGTTAAATATAATTTCGACTTAATGATCTTTCTGATGCTCAAAAGGGTAGTTATGTGCATTCAAGAGGACACAAGCGTCCAAAAGATTTTCTCAAAACCCACCTCTGTCTACCAAGTTCTACTCTCATCTCCTAGTGGTGAACATCGGTTGTCTATAGTACGTCAGCTGGTTTTAATCCTTATGGAAAGCTGTTGGGGACAGCCAAAGAGATAGGGGTATTCCCACTAAGGCACTTCTCGTTTCATCGAGGTGGGCGGCATCGGACGAATTCCCCAGATGGAATCAACGGTGGGGGTCTACAGTTCCAGTCAGGCTGAACTTCTTAGTGAACACACCTTATACGGACCATTTCGACATATTCACAGCCTAGGCCTATAAGGAGCGGTTAATCCGGCTCCCTGTCCTTGGAGTCATGCTACGGATGTGGTCCTCCAGGTTGGGGGTTGTGCCGGCCGTCGCGTCGGGGCGAGTTCCCGGCTACGTAAAATTATTTAGTTGCGAAGCACCAACAAGCCTCGGATATGGATGGATTTTTTTTTTCAAGAAGTGTGATGGGATGGACCGGGCATACGGAAGATGAAAAACTGTGACATTTACTACGGTGACTGCTAGCGCGAACAAAAGCAGCGTTTATTTGGGTGTGGATTCGTCGTTGGAAGAAGACTTAGGCAAAAAGTCTTGAGTTTCAATTATTTGAATGAGCGCCTCGTGACAATCCGCATTAAGGCTAAATTTGCCAACATTAGCCTCATATGCGTGCATGCCCTGCATGAAGATGAAGGAACCAAAGTAGAGTTCTACGAACAACGAGCTCTTGACGAAGACGTACGAGCAGTGCCCTAGCTATGATATTAAAATTGTCCTAGGCGATTTTAACGTAGTAGCCCGTAGCGTAATGGTTAGTGCGTTCGACTGTCACGCTGGAGGTCTGGGATCGCTTCCCAGCCTCGTCCACCTAAAAACTAAAAAGTTTTTTTTCAGGGCTACTGCCTCTTGCGAGGAATTGACAAATCCTCCAAGAGTATCACTTGTCACGAATAAGTGCTTCTCGTCTAGCCGTTCGGAATCGGCATAAAATTGTAGGTCCCTTCCATTCCTGTCGAAAGGCGCACACAGGAATGGTTGCGAGTTGTTAGTCACTAGGCCCTGGTTCTTCATGAGCCGTTGTGCCACGCGATTTATTTTTTATTTTTTTAGGCGATTTTAACGAGCAGCTAAGAAGAGAGGACGTTTTTGGTGACATTGTCGGAAAGCACAGCCTGCAAGACACCACCTCTGACAACGGAATCAGGCTGATCGACTTCTCTGCGGGACGAAATATAGTGGTAGTTAGTACGCGGTTTCCTCACCTCAATATCCACAATGGGACCTGGAAATATTTGGATCAATCAATCGTCAACCAGATTGATCATAGTGCGATCAACGCAAGACACTCCCCCAGTATCAGGGATACCGAACGTTCCGAGGAGCCAACGTTGACTCGGACCATTACCTTGTTGTAGCCAAGGTACAGCTTCGGATATCTCGAATACAGCCAAATCGAAGAAATGCTGTGTGGAAGTTTGACGTCCGGTGGCAACAATCGCAAGAGATTGCTAGGTTCTTATCCGATCGGGTCTCAAAACCTCTTAAGAGGTCCTATGCCAAGTATTGCAAACCAATGGCAACATTGCCAGGAAGCCATCAGAGTTACCCCATCTGACGTTATACTTGGTTTCACTCGACCACCACAACGAAACCCATGGTTTCACAAAGATTGCTGGGAAGCACATGCAGCATAGCAGCAGGCATACAAGGCGTCGCTGCACAGGAGGACCAGAGCTGCTCGCGAGCTCTACGAGCAAAAGAGGAGATAGGGAACTTCTCCTTTTTTGCAGGATGACGATGGAGAATGCACGCTGCTCCATCAAGGTTGCCAAAGACCTCACCGACATCTTCGATGTCAAAAAAGGATTTAGGCAAGGCGACGCGCTGTCATACGACTTCTTCAACATCATACTTGAAAGAATAGTGCAGAACTCTCACGTCAACACTGAGGCACAATCTTTCAAAAGTCCATCCAATTACTTGGATACGTCGACGATATTGACATAGTTGGAAGAACAAAGAGTGATGTCACTGGAGCTTTTGCAAGCATTAAGAAGGAAGCGGCAAAGATGGGTTTAGCGTCGAATGAGGGCAAAACAAAGTATATGCTGTCATCTAGAAAGGACGCTCAACACCAACGTCTTGAACAGAACGTCACTACCCAGCAAACATTTTTGTGAATGTTCACAAAACAATCACCAAAAAAGAAGACTTTATATTCGATAAACGTTTAGTTAATGAAATCTGAAAATGCCCAGAAAGGGGATTTTTTCGGTATGAAAGTTGTAGATATTCGCTTTCCCTTCATAGGGTACATAGGATTTTTGTCAGTATGAAAATAGTCGAGATTCAATTTCCCTTCATTATAAGTAAATAAAAGTGGACGCGCACAAGTAAGAGAAGGGTACATACGATTTTTTCAGTATGAAAATAGTACAGATTCAATTTCATTTCATTATAAGTGAACAAAATTGGACGCGCACAAGTATATCCTGTAAAGAAGAATATTTGGGTACATTCATTTTTATTCATAATAATTGAGGGAAATTGAATATTTTTTGTTTTTCTTCATTTTGTTTCGAAAAATTATAACGGGAACTAGTCGCGACGTAGCATAATGTAGCCCGTAGCGTAATGGTTAGTGCGTTCGACAGTCACGCTGGAGGTCTGGGTTCGCTTGTCGCTTCCCAGCCTCGTCCACCTGAAAACTAAAAAGTTTTTTTTTTCAGGGCTACTGCCTCTTGCGAGGAATTGACAAATCCTCCAAGAGTATCACTTGTCATGAATATGTGCTTCTCGTCTAGCCGTTCAGATTCAGCATAAAATTGTAGGTCCCTTCCATTCCTGTCGGCCTGGTTCTTCACGAGCCGTTTTTCCACCCAATTTATTTATGTAGTCGCGACCAAAATTAAAGCAGAAGCTATGGAAAGATTAAATTTCTCAGTTCAATTAAAGTTTCAATGCTGTGACAACAGACGTGGTAAAGTGATCAAGTTTGTTTTTTAATATTAAAAATATAAACAATTGTATTTTTCTAGGGTCACATTTGGATTATTAATTAATCCCTTTCATTAGTAAGCTACCAGCAACATTTCGTCTCCGAACTAAATAATAAATGGTTCACCTCACCTTCGAATCTGAATTAATTTCAAAATCGAATCGAGCGAAAATCATTGGGTAAAGTAACCACGTTTATGAATCATATTAATGATTCAAAAAATACCCATAAACTGTGGACTAAAATGAATTTATAAGCGTCCAATTTACATTCACTTATTCCAGTATTAATTCATCATTTATGAATCATTTTAAATGATCCAAAAATGACTCAAAAAGTGTGGACAAAAATTAATATATAACATTCTGTTTACATTCACTTATTCCGGGACACCAGCGCTGGGATCAAACGAAGGATAACTCTTGCCAATTGCTGTTTCTTCGGGCTAAGAAGGCAATTGAAAAATAAAGCCCTCTTTCGAATGAGTGAAGTGTCCCTGTACAAGACACTCACCATACCGGTCCTGTTGTATGGTGCAGAAAAATGGACCTTTCTTAGCGGCGGCGGATGAGTACGCTTTAGGAATATTCGAGAGAAAAATTCTTCGGGTGATCTTCGGTCCGGTTTGCATAGACGGGGAATGGAGGAGAAGATACAACAATGAACTGTAAGGGCTGAACAGCGTCATGGACCTAGTCACGAAGGTGGCTGGGTCACGTAGAGCGGATGGATACCAATTCTCCAACCCGAAGAGTCTTTGAATCCATCCCCGAGGGACGGCGCAACAGAGGAAGGCCGCGAAACCGGTGGCGCATGCAAGTGGAAGAGGATCTCAACCAACTTAACGTGCGAAACTGGAAGAAGCTAGCTAGGGACAGAGCTGGCTGGAGAAGGCTTGTTGGTGGAGGCCCTGGTCCATACCGGACTGTAGCCGCTTTCTATTTCGATTACATTTTTTTTTTCTTTTCTGCCATTTTTTAACTTTCGAAATAACTTCTACTTTTTTGACCTTAAGTCGACCATGAAAAAAATGTTGAATTTGACATTATTTTCAATCTTAAATGGAAATAAAGGCGATTCGACCTTATTTTCTTCTACTTCATTTCACGGCACCATTGTTAGTTGCCATACAATTAGTTCGGTTATATCAAGTTTTCTCTAAAACGGCTACAACGATTTTAATTAAACTTCGTACATGTAGTTTCTAGACGCAGTTTCAATAATACTACATACCATATTTTTGCCAACAAATTTGGAGACCGGAAGTACAATTTTTGGTTTTGTAGGGATATTCCCCAAAATCTCGTTATTGGTTTGGTTGATTTTGTCATTATTTTGCAAGTCAATACTTCTAAGTTGTTCAAAAAATAATGCATTTAAAATGTGTATAAATAATTTTTGTTTTAAAAACAAATGAAATCGAAGAATAAAATTAATTATTTTTTAACTTTTTTTCCACATTTTTGTTGTATTAAAGCCTTAACTACATAGACCTACTTTTGTACAAAAGTACAAAAGTGAGAAATTAAAATTCTCGCTAAAGAAACATGCTTGCAAAAAAACATACGAAAATTGTTCTGACACATAAATCAAACCACCATGCATAATTTTCCATTTTTTTTTTGCAGAATAGATATTTATTTCTCACTTATGTACTTTTGTACAAAAGTAGGCCTATGTCGTTAAGCCTTAAATCAAAAACATTAAAAATTGCTTTTTAAACTTGTTGTTATTGTTTTCCCGTTAACGATATTAAAATATTATCGAGCTATTACTATACACTGTCAATGTCTAGCTTTCACTCTTGTTAGCTGCAGGAGAAAGTATGTGCGATCGAAGCGTGCATTTTATTAAGATCGCAAGAGGTGCGTTAGGCATTATACGGCTCTGGATATGTATGCAATAGATCTTAAGGGTTGATTTAACCCTCATTGAGATTGAGCTGAAGCCTCAAAAAATAATGGGAAATAAATAGAATAATTTTAAACTTGCCCAAATGTAAGAAACAATAAAGCGCTTTCTCTAGAGTGGTAACATTTCTATAATAACTAATAAGGCAATTTTAATATCAATAGTCAAATCATTTAATTTGTAGAAGCTATAACTAACATAATGGATTTACCTTAATCAGTTGAATTTAATTGTTTCTATATTTATTTTTTTTGTTTTTAACTCATTATTCTAATAAATGTTCTCTCCGTATAAAACGGAGTTGCAAATTTAATTTATCAAACCCCATGCAATCTCGAATTGCTTGAGTGTCAAAATATAAATATGAAAAAAACACCCTTAACCAGTGTGTAAAAAATATATATATATATATAATTTGGTTTGGATACCAACTCCATATACTTAAATAATATCCTTATACCAGAACGTACATATTGTTGGTTATTATGTTTCCATTTTTTTCAAAACAAATCCATAACATGCCGCCTCCACAGTCCATGATAGCAGGACTATGGAACATGTCTAAAAAATATCCAATGGAGTCGTAAAAATCCATGTCCAAGCAGTGACATATCCATAAAAATCAGATTGTGGATTGGATTGTAGATTGGATTATGGACATCGGTCATGGCCAGTGGAGGCGGCATGTAAGAATAATTACAAACTTTGAAATCATTTTAACAAGTCTATTATTAGATTAAATCAAGTAGGATTGTGGAAAAGGGTATATTTTTTGTCTAATTTATTGATGATATGTAACAATGCACAAAATTTAATTAAAATAAAAAAAAAAATCAGTACTCTAGTTCGAATATATTTTTCTTAAACAAACAATTAGCTAAATTATATACATTTTTGATTGTTTTTTTTTTTAGTATTGCAGTGGTATTTACTAGGATAATTTATCTTTATTTTAAGAGCATCTGTTAAGTATTATATATATTCTATTCGAATATTAAATTTGATACATACATAAATTATTACAGTAATACAAATAATATGCGTGCAAACGTAAAATCACAAACTCTTTTTATAGCTATACATAATTTGAAATAAAAATAATTAAATAATAAAACAAAAAAAATTAACTACATGTGCGATTATGCATTAAGTAAATATAATAATTATGTGCTGTGGTGTGCTACTAAATACTAAGTGCATAAAGATTATGTGAGATGGTTATGTGGTTGGGGTTTCATCTTATGTACATTTAAATTAGTTCGGGAGTTAATTTAAGCAATTTCTCAAAAGGCTTTATTACTTTGGGAAGGTGGCACGAAACCGAAACCTGATGCACCTACAACAACTCCACTGGATTCAACTGGGCTATCAGGTGGTGGTGGGGGGAAGACCACTGGTCCTATAAAAATAAAAAAAAAATTGTATTATTATTAAAACGACCAATTTTAAAAGTTTAAAGAAAGGCTATCCCAAACCAAAGCAAAACATAGAGCAAAACATTAGCAAAGTTAGAAAAAATAACAGATACGATGTCAGCAGCGATTGTTTTGCGTTGGTTTGAGCGAGCTTTAAAATCTAAAAACAAATAATTTATATTATACAATTATGCAGCAGCGAGAAATTACCTCTATCTTGCCGCGAATCTCTGATTCCATTGCTGCTGTAATCATTTGGAATTGCGTTAAGGGAAAATCTTCTATTAAACCCTCCAAAAAATTGTCCAGATACTAAAGTTATTGACATGCAAATGGCAAAGAAAACGGCGAGCTGAAAAAAAAATAAAATAAATAATATAACATATATAAAATAACATAACATAACATTACAAAAGTAAAAAAAAAACAGAAATATGAAAATTTAGACTAAAATGTTCATTGAGGTGTGCTTAAAAGTAATAGAAATAGATGTTATTGCAACTTTCAATTCAAATTGTCTACGTCAAAACAAAAGACCTGGCGTAAAAACTTTAAAAAAGAGAGAACTATTAATATTTAATTTATTTTGGGCCAATTTATCAATAGCCAGTTAAAACTCAGATTGTGCGTTCAAACAAAAATTTGTTCCTGTTACTATAGTATTTATTCCTCTCATCGCTTAACTGGATGATTGAAAAATCGTCTCTTATTTAACTAATTGTCTCCACATGTATTTTTCATTTTAATCCACCAACCAAAAATATTCTCTGCGGTTCTTTATTATTGTCACACAAAAAAACTGAATTTACAAATTTACATCTTTTGTAAAAGAATTTAATACACTCATCACTGTCACTCCAAATGATGTCAAAACCAAAACAATATGTGTAAAATATATTCCTGCATATAAAATTTAAAAGTGTTCAAAATTGGAACATTTATATCTAACAAAACAGAATTCAAATTATACGAGTACCTAATATAAAACAAATTCAATCTGCTTTGCATATGTAAAACTAACGATTTGGTAAAGAAAATAAAATAACGAACTCTTTCTATGCATCAATGCAGCCAACGAATCGTGTTCAATTTAACCTAAGTTGTATGGAAATACAAAACAAAAACGAAAAAAAGATTTTCTATATAGGCAAAGCTGTCAAAGCCATATAGTCGTGATCTAGTCGACCATCATCAGCCAAACTAAAACCTCATACAAATAAACGATCGAAAATCTAGTGCAATGAGCCTCTTTGGGGCAACCTGCAAGTAGAGTTTTAACTTTGTTTTTATTTATTTTTATTTGCCAAACACATGGGAGGACATTAATATAAGTGTACTCGCTATTCTACTATTCTACTATATTTGAATGACGACTTCCATTCAACTGATGGTTACCTCTGTAAATCAAAAAAAAAAAGTATAGACTTGTTTCGTTTGTGCAGTATGAGGAAGTCTTTGAAGACAACAACAAACAAAAGAAAAACACCACAGCGCCACCAAGCAATTCCTATAATGCAAACCAATTTTGCATTGATTTGCACGAACTTTTGATGTTTAAATTACCGATAATCAGTGTCGATTAATCAGTTTTGTCTGGAGTGACTTCTGTGTTATAAAGGTCTTGCATATACAAAGACCTTCCTCTTCAAAAGTCACTTTTACACAATTAAGATTGTTATCAGTTATCAAAGAGGTGAACGCCTTACAATTCTGTTAAGGCTTTAACCTTATAGCAACAGGTAGGTATTATAGTTTTATTTTGCTTTATTTTATACAAACAATTTTTCAATCAAAAATATATGCTTAGTTTATAAATTTTATGGGAATTTGTATGTTTCTTATAATAGGTATTACAGCTTTAGAGCTTATTTTTAGTAACTACACAAAATTAATATGAGGCTTACATTAAATATGACGACTTTACAGTTAGACTGACTGTCTCTTTGACATCTGTCACTTTTATATATGTCACTTTGACGTATGTCGCTTTGACATCTGACCTGTCACTTTGACATCTGTCGATTTAACATCTGTCACTTTCACATCTGGAAATATCCCTTGGGTCAATAAAAATCCATCAAACTCAAAATCGTGAAAATCGAACGATTCATTCTCGAGTTATCTTGCTGAAAAACGAAATGTGCGCATACAGCACCACCTGTTGATAATTTTAAGAATTTTTATTTTCCTAAACCTTCGCGGAACAATTACAAACAAACCCCCAGAAGGATGTACCCAATTTGGTCCAGCCGTTTTCATGTTTTAAGCAGCCGCACAAACCACGGTCCATTTTTATATATATACATATGTCGATATTGAAACTTTTCGTTTAATGAATAAACTTATAAAACTTATTAATACAACAATTTGTGAATGAAAACTGTAGTTTAGTAAAACCGGAGTTAATAGGTAACTATGAATATGCCCTAATATGACGGTTACTTGCTCTATAGGTAGGACAGGTATTGGTTACATCGAGCTAGATCCTTGGGATATTTTCGAATATATTGCAATCGGGTTGGTCAAAGTTGCTCAAAGAATATTGCATTTACAATTCTATTTATTATACATATATTTACGTTTTTATTTTCCACTTTTTATTTATCCATATTTTTGTTCTGTATTGAATCAAAAAAATTCCAAATTTGCAATTTTTATTAATTCGTCGTTAGCGTTATAAAAAATATTATCGAGCCATTACAGAATAAATACCATTAAAAATTAAACAATTAAAGGATAATTTTATTTAAATACAAAAATTGAATACATTTTCTTTCAGATTCAAGTTTAAAAACTATCAAATATGTAATTTCCCATTAACGAGTCAAAGTATTCTAAATTCAACAATTGTCATAATGTTTTATTTATAACTTTTAATTGTTCATATCTGCGGAATCACATAACATTACTCATTTAATATAATAACTACCTACTTGACTTACTCTTTTCGCTTATTTAAAATGTTAAATTGAAATAAATTAGGTCAATGCAGAACATACCATATAGTACGTCTCATTGTTGGTCATAAAATAATTATATCAACAAAAAGATGAAAGATAAGTCATATGCAGCAGTGGCTTTTTTACCAACAAAGCTTACATTTCTTTACAAACAAAGTTGCCGCCAAAGTAAGAAGAGAGTCAATATACATTTAAATTGCTAGCGCGCGATTAAAACCGGCTGCCAATATGAGTATAATAACTCATAATTTTCATGATACCAATTTGTTGAGGTGAACTACCATCTGAGATTATCTCTCTTATTTAAGCACACGAATACTCTTTGGGTTGAAATTGAAAGTGTTGTAGTTGTAGTATGTTCAATGCATTTTAAAGGGTGTTTTTATTTCCAGTGTCACAGATCTTGAAACTTAGAGATTTGAATAAACGACAACAATGCGAATGATATATGAATTGTTTTTGAAGCAGTTTGTTTCGTTTTAGAAGCCCTCGACCCAACATTTCTAAAGTATAATCTCGTTAATTGTTCAGTGATAGTTTTATGGTGCATTTATATCCGCTTAAGAATAGTTAACATGAAAAATACGAAAACAATTCAAAATGTTTATTTTTTTTTTTAATTTTATTTGGAAATTATTTTTAAAAAGGTAAATGCTAATTGTCTTACGATCTCAGATTAAGTGTTATCACCAGATAATAAATACAAATATTCTAAAAGCGTTTAACCATTATATAACTTGGAATGGTATCAATAAAGGAGAATTCGATAAAGAAAAGTCATACATGGTTTGAAAGGACATTAATTGTAGATAACAAATATGGAATCATTTTCTTAAAAAGTTATCCCCGGGACTGTGTATGACAATTTGAAATTTTTAAAAACACAGTGTTTCTTCATGTAAAAAAAGTAAAAAGTGGCACATCTTCATTATTGTGGTTGATTTATGTTATTAAATAGGTTCACCAAAAGTCACTAAAATCAGCAGCCACAAGATGATTCTGTCTTCATTCATAAAATGGCGGTTATCACCCATACCGTTACTCAACAGTTCCAAAAAAAAGTAGGTATCTACCTAAGCATGTCGGACGACAGTTTGGGGAAATAATATGTATACTGTTATACTAATGAATAATTATGACCTGCCTTTTCCCTACTATGTAACTTTAAAACTCCGAAATGAAAACGAAAACTAAGAATTTTTAAACGGCCGGCAGTGGTAAAATTCCGAAATGTTTTGATTTCATAATTTATTCCGGAATTTGTTAATTGATTTCTTGGATAAGAGTACTTTTAATATATTGACGAGACTAGTAATGTACCAATTTATAACAGTTAACACATTTTCGCATTAAAAGAATGCAACAGTTAACACATTTTCGCATTAAAAGAATGCAACATTCAAGGCACATGTATTGCCTTCTATACCTTCCTATACTGTTGCTACCTCAAATTCCAAACAAAAAATATAGCGTCTGCCACGCTTGTAACAATTTTTTTTTTACGAAACCTTGTATTTTTGAGCATTGCCTTATGAAAATCAGTTTTTTTTTAAAATAGTTTTCGAAGTCTTGTCTTATTGGAAACTTTGTTTTATGAAACTTTTGCGGATTACCATGTGTCGAGTGGATATATGGGTATGTTTTTAATCAATACCTGTTCTTTTCTGTACTACCCTCACCAATGTTGTGTACATGAAAAGAACACCTTGCTATTAAAAATAAATAAATTGTCATAGCCAGTCCCGGGGATAACTTTTAAAGAAAATAATTTCATATTTTATATCTACAGTCAATGCCCTTTCCAACCATATATGTGTTTTTCTTATCGATTCTGGGTTTTTGTTGGGCACTCTCCTTTGTTTCTCAAAAGATCTAAAAGTTAACGTTTTTGAATAATCTTCAAGTTAAGGTTTTTTTAGATTTATATCCCATAACAAGTTGAGCTAAAGTAAACAGTTGTGCGCGAGATATGTAAAATATCCTCCACCCCTAAAAACAAAACACCCTTTAATTCAATTCGTTTTTAGTGTCACATTATTTCATTAGACGTGAAATAATCTGACAATAGAGTGCAAGGCAATAACATTTAATTTTCCAATGCCAAAGTTACAGATGAGTTTTTAATAATTTTTAAGGTTGGGAAAAAGTGCTTGTAATATTGAACTACAAATCACCGGCCGAATACTTAAGTGCCCCATAGACCACTTTTTCGGGAAACTGAGTTAAAGATGCAGTTATACTAATTTGAATATTCTCTATCGTTTGGCGCTATCCCCGTTGCTCTATCTTAATTATTAACGAAGTTGCAGAAAGCACTTTTGCTCTATAAACCATTTATTTATGTGCTTATATGTTTTTGATGCTTATTTGCCGTATATCCAAAATGTATACTATGTGGGACAATTTTTGTAGAAAAGTTTGAAATACAAACGCTTAATGCTTAATTGCCCCATAACCGCGGGAGATGGGATGTAGAGCATTTAAGTACGCAAAATATATTAAAAAAAAGTCAGATTTTTTGGTGCTTATGTGCTCTATAACCATGGAAAACAGGTGCAGTCAGCTGAAAAAGTATAAATAAGAAGTAACATTTTCGCCGAGTAAATAAATAATGTAAAATCCTTAATTTAAACCCAAAAATACTGTCTTTGTTTTAATTCAATATTTATTGATTACTTACCAACCTTTCAATTCTGGTTTAGATCTTTTTCAGGGCTGAATAAGTAATATCGACTTTTTTTTAAATATTGTGAATAAAATAAAAACGAGGTAGAAATGAGGAAAAAAAATTATTTTAAATAAGAATATTTCTATATCTTCATGTCGTTTTCTGAGGAATAATTTTTTTTGTATATGGGGCACTAGAGTATTCAGCCGGCGAAATATTTATACGAATATTTACAAATAGTTGAAGCTGTTATTTATTATAGCTTTGTTTTTGCAGACCGAAGCTTGAAAAAAAATCATCAACCAATTTTTGAAATATGCACCACTGGATCGCATGAACCTGCTCTCGTAACTAACAAGAATGTAGCTAGACATTGACGGTGTAGATATAGTAATGGCTTACTTTTATTTTAACATTGAAAATGTTTATAGGCTCGTTTTGCACAAATTTTGGTGTTACCAAAATGAATAAAGTACAAATGAATACAAATGAAAATGAACTTAAGCGTAGTAGAGGCATTTTTCGAAAAATTTGGTTGGTGTTACCACAGAAGCTACCTACAAAATTAAAATGAACATATCTTTGTAAGCCATGAACATCGCAGCGTATCGAACTGTTGGTTGGGCGCTGTTTCGTGCTTGTGCCATTTGCTTGTGATACCTACATGATTGTAGGTCTTTCGTCTTTTATTGGCCAGAGCACAACTACAGCAGAGTATCGAATTTTCGGTTGGTATGTTGTGTTTTGTAAAGTAACAGTGCGTGTTTACAGAGGTTGGGGGTGGAAAAGGAACGGAGGATAAAGGGATACATTCAAAATTTACCACAGTAGAATTTACAAATGTTTTTAACCTATTTATTATGTGTATATAATAATAAATTTAAAATAGCTTTTGTACACAAAAAAATTAACTTGGTCACAAAAAAATTCATAACTTTTTTCAAACTAAATTTCTTGTAAAAATAAATATCTTTGGTTACTTGCACAAAAGTGATGAGAAATTATTCAATTATGTTTTATATTTTTATTATAAATTATACATAAAATATATGCATACATTATTAACGCTCTTTTCTGACTCACTGACTGGGTAACGCTGCTATGATGGTAAAATAAGAAAAAAACACACCTGCTCTTAAACGAAAATGTTAAGTGTTGCCAATTTTCTGGAATTAACTGTTTTATGAGCATATTCTCTACATATAGTAGAGGATTAAATAGTTGTAGATATAATATAAAATTTAAAATTTAGTACTTTTTGAATTATGATTAAAAAAGATGAGCATTCCTAACTTTATTTTTTCTAAGATTTCAATTAAATAATCTATTTTGTAGCTCGTACCACTGGAAAAATAGGAGTAATATACAGCCACTTATAGTCACAAGAAGTCTTATCTAATTCTGAAAACGGTTTGTCCCAAACAAAATATATCAGATCTTTATGAATGAGGTGAAAAATTAAAGCAGGAATGACTTAAATTTGTATGCAAACTTAATCGGAAAATGTTGTACAAATTCATTCTAAAATTGTGATTGCGTTATTAATCGTTTCGATTTTTGGCGCATAAAATTGAAAAAATGATACAAAATTTTACAAAAGTAAAATTGTGCAATCCATTCACCTCATTTTCGAAAAAGTAAGGTCCAATGACCCCGCCGGACTATAAACCGCACCAAATAGTTACTCGTTGAGGATGGAGAGGCTTTTCAACAGTAATGTAAGTCTTGGGTTTTCCGAGCCACCGAGGTGGAAATGGGCCTCATCAGTCAAGATGATTTTTCGATGAAATTCCGGATTATTTTCATGCATTTTTATAGTGAGTTTTAAAAGTTTCAATGCGTTGTTGAAGCGTGTTTCGTTCCATTTTTATTAATGGCGTAGTTTCTACTTGTCAAATGTCAAAATATTACAGCTTCAAAAGAGGCAACTACCGAAATAGCGGGCTATTCAAAATAAAAAAAAATATTCCAATTTCCGCTCTAGGGAATAACTGGAAAAGTGGAAAACCTTTATTCTAAAGTTAAAAAAAAAATCACTTGAGCGGCTTAGCCTGGAGGTCTAAGTAAAGTCGGAAAGACATACAGACAGTCGGACAGACAGAAAGAATTACGGGACCCTATAGTACTTATATCGTAAGTTGAAATTTTAATTGGTTAACGCAATAATGAGAATGTTTATGTTTTGTAGCTTGTAGGGCAAAACGTCTCACTCACTGAACTTCTTGAACAAAAACATTAAAACTACTTTTTAAAAAACCCCTATCATTTAAAATAACTATAGGTCTTAGCTCTCAACTGATGATGGTAATGTCGAGGTTCATCTCCTGTTTGTCCATTTTTGTATATTTTGTCCTGTTAATTCCTACACCAACAATGTAAGGAGTTAAATTAAAGAAATGAATTGCATAAAATAGTTTCATAAACTGATAATTAATTTATGTGAAGGTGTAATAATGCGACCATGCGAGTCAGATGAGGTTATACTCAACTCAGTCAGTCCGCTCACGGCATCACTTAATAATACACATGTTTCCTCTCCTCGCTCCATCGACCACATTTTTCTAGGTTCCATAGACTGAACCAGATCAATAGGTAGTGTATGTTATGTGGTTACTTCATGTCCGAAATAAATCAAGTATGTACATATGTATGAAGCATGCTGATGCATATGTGGGTTATGACGAGAGGGAAAAATCAAAGATATGTATTCAAGCGGAAATTTGATTTCATAGCACCAGCAAAGAGGATTGACTGAGAGATTCTGTTTGTTAACAAATTGAAAAATAATTAATTACATTGCAATATACGTTAAGATTTATTATACATGTTTCTAGGTTAGAATAAACGAATGGTAGATGCAGTAGGTAAAATGTGTGCGATACTTGCAATTTGTTAAAGGATATAGCTAGCTACTGCATCAAAAGTTCCAAAACAAAAACAGAAAAAAAAACAACAAACATTTATCTATTTGAAGATCGTGATATTGTAGAGTGGATATGCATTACATTTTATAAAGCCTCAAGCTATCCGATATGAAATGCAAACTTTTCTTGTTGCAATTTTTAGTGGGTGAATTTTTGGCTCGCATGTTATTGTAAGCCAAGTTGAACAAAAACCACATGTGGGATGTATGTGAGAAAATTTATTATACTCGTACCATCGATATCGTTGGAAATTGAGTAAGCATAGAGGGGCATTTGAATGGATTAATGAATTCAGATTTGGAAAGGCACCAGAGGAAATTAATCAATTAGTATTTTAAGTGGTCGGTCTGTTAACGTATATATGTATATTGCACGGTGATATGTGCGAATTTTTATGAGGAGCTATTCCACTGAACGAACAACTTATTTTCTTGGTGAGATTTTTGTCGAATATTCATTTCTTACCAAAGAAAATTTTCACATGTTTATTGTTTGGCATAATGGGCCCTACCAATAATAAAATTTAGTAACGACTTAAATATTTAAGTAAAATGGACCATAATTGTATGGGCTCTGAATAATAAAACAACCAAGGTATGACATAAATATTTAAGTGGACCCTAAATAATGAATATAACATGGAATGTGCTCTAAAATATGGAACACAACATGTATGGTTCATTTTTAAAGTCCATACCATTGTGGTCCATTTACCTTGAATATTAAAGTCGTTACATAATTTGATTACAAGTAGGGCCCAATGACTCAAGTCATGGTTCGGAATCGGTTTAAAAAGCTATGTGCTTTACATCAAAAGGTTGAAACATCGGTGGATTCAAATGAAAATAACATTTTTCAAAATCAACTAAATTTCTAAAATTGAGTACATGACATTGAATTGAATCTTCACATACATTTTGGAAACAAAGGGCAACACACATTTTGCGGCATAAACCAAATTTTACTTTTTCAGAAGGTTTTTTTTGTTTCATGTTTTACATAATTTGCTGGATTGGTTCAGGTTTTCGAAAAGTCTATTCTAAAAGTGCGAAAAATCGTGTTTTTCTTTATTGTTGGTGTTAAGTTACCCCATCAATTAAATTTTCCCCTTAACAAAATTTATGAATAAATATGAGCTTATGAAATAGAAAAAAAAATTAAATCGTTTGACCGATTTAAAAAAAATTTAAATCATTTTAAAGGAATTTATTGTTATGCTTGTTAATTTGTTTATTTTTTTTAAAAATCAAATTTCTAAAAAGTAATGCTGAATTGTTTTTTTTTTGAAATTTCTACTTTGTTTTTTGAAAATATAAAAAAATGGTTCTATGGGAATGGGAAGTAATGTTAACAACAATAAAAAGTAAAATTATTTCTTTCACAATTGCATAATCAAAAAACACAAACATTTTTTTATGAAAATTGTTGAAATTTATTTTATGGAAATATGCGTTCCTCGAGCCAACTTATAAAAAAGGCTTTAGCATTTAGTTACTAACTACCACCCAATAGCTAAAATGTCTGTTATTCTCAAACTATTTGAATATCTTGTCTGTGATGTTCTTTCTTTTAACTGTAGATTCTTCTGTTTTTTGTTAAAACCTCCATGGTTTTGTAAAGACTAGAATTTACGACATTTTGTACAGATGCTTTTGAAATTGTATGTTTACAAACTTCAATGCATTCGACAAGTAAAGTGATCATTTTGTGGCATGAATTTCGTCATACCTAGTTGTTTTATGTTCAAAAATTACCGTTCTAGTCAGTTTAAAGTCAATTCTGGTATACCCCAGGGGAGTTACCTGGGTCCACTGTTATTTATTTTATCCATAAATGATCACCTTCCAGTTCTCAAAAATTCAATGGCATTGATTAACGCTGATGACGTGAAAATATTTCGTAAAACTAGCTCCTTAACGGATTACGATTGCGAACTACTTCAAGATGATCTACATAGGTTTTGGGAATAGTACAATACTAATAATTTATATTATTAAATATTGACAAGTGTAAAACAATGCGTTTTGAGGCTCTCCCAAAACAACGCGAAAAATGCGCTCTGCAGGGCGAATCATTCACAATGATAACAAAAATGACAAATAAACGATGCTTAACAACAAAAATGTCGTTGGCAAATATTCCGCAACTCTTTTGCGTTGGTTTGGGAGTGCCCTTATACGAATACACATAATCTATTTATTTATAACTATGTATTTAATAGGTCTAGTTTGAAAAAACTATCCAATATCTTAGACCTTGGAATTATTTTAGGTCCAAAATTACCATTAACTGATAATCATATAATAAAAGAAGCTAATAAAACGCTTGGTTTTATAAAACGATTCGGTCGTGAATTCAGAGATCCACATGTTATTAAGAATCTTTATGTATCGTTTGTCAGATCGGTTCTTGAATACGATTGTGTATAATCTGGGCCCCTTAATATATAGTTCACATAAATAGAATAAAAAGAATTCAAAGAAAGTTCATGAAATTTACTCTACGTTATCTTCCATAGTCGGACAGTTCAATTTTGCCTCAATACTCCCACAGAATAAACTTATTAATCTCCCATCACTTACAATCCACAGGGAATACTTGCAACTTTGTTTTATAATTGGGATTATAAGTGACTCCATATGAAAATGGAGGCAAGGTTAATATTGGTTGGTTAATATCATTTATAGTACAAGAGCCGACACCAAATTTTGGGAGTCAATGTGTAACTAAAATTTGAGTATGAGGGTTTAGAGAGGCATATTTTGTGATATCTTGTGACGGGCTGTTTAAAATAGAGATTTTCTATATTTCTTATCAGAGGTTTTATTACTTGAAATGAAAACTTGCCAAGTAAACCAACTCAATTTTAGTCAGTAATCATTAAATAACAGATTTCTCTGATAATTTTGAGGTTCATACATATTACTCTACTTAAAATATTTGATATTTAATATTAATAAACTTAGAACTTGGCGTACTTTTAGATCTCACTACTTTTTACGGCTGACTTGTTACGCAAAGGTTTTTGTATATAGGAGAACTTGGCTACTTTTTTAACATTGTTTTTGGTGTGATTTCACTACTTTTTGCAAAGATTCTTTTTATCAGGAAAAGTGGGTGGAATAAACGCACAATGAGAGCCTCAAAGGAAAAGCAAGTTTTTAATTTATGCCTTTTGTATGTACTACATGTCCTACCCCTCTATCAATTTTCATAATTTAGAAGTTCTCCATTGAAATGATAATAATTGATAATAAGTGGGTGGATCGAACGCCCCTGCATGTGAAATTTCATAACTTTTTTTTTGTATACAAACGAAAACTAACCGTTCTACCAAATTTCATAATTCTGCACCAATCGGAAGTGCTCTCAATATATTTAATATTGATTCTGTGAAAATGGGTGGTTGCTACGCCCATGTAAATGTAAAATGTAAAATCTCAAATTATTAATTTTCCCTTTGCCTGCATGCCAAGTCCTACTGCTCCCCCAAATTTGATAATTCTACGACAACCAGAAGTGCGCCATATAATTGATATCAATTCTGCGAAAATGGCTGGATACCACGCCCCATTAATGAAAAATCTCAATTTTTAAAATTCTGCCTTTGTCTGCACTTTAACTTCTACCGCTGTATCAAATTTCATTATTCTACGATAATCAGAAGCGCTCCAAAAAATTTATATCGATTCTATGAAAATAGGCAGGTACCACGCCCCCTGAATGGAAAATCTAAATTTTTTTTTTGTAAACACCACAAGGCCTGTCGGTGTGCGAAATTACAAGATTCAACGATGTCGGGAAGTGCTCCATAATTTTGATGATCTGTGAGTGAGTGAGTGAGTGAGTCAGTCGGGTTTGGTTTTTGCAATTTTCGCAGTCTTATATCTCGGAAACCACTAATGCTAAAGGAGTTAAATTTGGTGAGTTGCCTCTTAGCAAATTCTGCGAGTTTGAAGTTTCTGAATTTATTGGTACTGAAGTTAGAGGGGTGCCAGAACTTGGCTGGTCACTACCGCGCCCTTTGTTTTAACGCACTGAAATAACTCAATACATCAATTTCGAAATATTTAGATTTCGTTATTCATTCCCTACTTTTTTCAACAGTTTTTTTGACAACAGGCGCCAATGTCAACAGTGTTCTAGGATAACGGTTCATCAAATGCATGTGTTATTAGTCCAATCCATTTCGGGCTTTTACCAGTAACACTGAAAAGTGTTTAGTTTCACAGGTAAATTCTAGAATTTTCTAATTTCGGGGTTTCATTGTGACAAACACACATATAAATTTATTTTATTTTCAAATCTCACGAAAAACTTTGAAAATTAGTTGTGTATACAATTCTTTTATAGGAAATAAAAAACAAAATACACAAATATATCTAACCTATCTATTTTGCAAGTTAAATTCAATCTAATATTCATGAAGCCAAAAACAAAACTTCCAAATAAAGTATCTAATAAAAATTATATCTAGAATTAAAAAAAAAATCTAAATCATTAAAGTTGATTGATGAAAAACCATAACAATTAGATAATGTTTTACTAACATTAGCAATGAATAATGTATGTCTTATTCTCTCTCAAGGTACCTTAAGCACGCATACTCTTGCCGGTTATTAATGTTATCTGTAGGTATATGTATGTAGTGCTAACAAAACAAATCAAATATTCTGTCTTGTTTTTGGACTTGATGTAATTTTAGACGAGAACCGTGTTATGCTAGATTCTCTGACTACTGACACTTGCTATATAGAATGTTTAAGGCGATTCGGCTGAAGTAGCTTTTATATTGGGTTTTCCTAACTAGAACAAATTTAAATGTTGGTTCGTGCAGGTTGTTGAAGTAGCATTTTAACAATGCATACACTCTCCACAGCAATTAACTGGTTATCGTACAGATTGCTTTTACTTTGACCTTCCACCTACAAATTGATTGTTGGTAAATACACGTATAGGCTCGAAAGATTGAACTGCAAGCATTTCATAATTCATAATTTTTATTTTCGCAAAAACACCCACCCACCCGCAATGGAACTGGTTGAGAGCTCTATATATTGTACACTTTAACTGGAACCACGAGTACAAAATAGTGGGTACCATGAGACATGACTAATCTCTTCGAAAGCCGCCTTCCGGTTTGAAAGTAATAAGTAATACTGAGTGAGTAGAGTGATTGTCTGGTTGAATAAAAATGTAAAATCAAATCCGCAACACGATTAGTTATTTTGTTATTTCCATCAGATGTTTAGATTGGCGTTCACTTTTCTTAAATAAATTCATTAATTTTGAATCTTTCATATCAAAAGTAGTATCGCAAATGATGATAATCAATATACATAATAAATGTAGCGTGATTAAGGAAACACTATCAAAAAGTGACTATCGATTTCCCTCAATAGATTCAAGCATCTTTTAATCGATGATTGTTTAAATAACAGATTTACTTCCTGCTTTACTAATTGTCGATTATTATCTCATTCATTGATCTGGGTGATTGGTTACAAACACACAATGGACATGGATACGGCCATAAGCTGTGGTTCAAAAAAGCCGCAGAGGTCAGGTGGACTATTAAATGGAAAATTAATGCTTTTTAATCGAGAAATGGTATAAGAAAATTGCTATGTAGGAATTGAACATTATTGAAACTTGAAGGTGGTAATTATTATTTAACACACCATCAGTGATATACATATGCAGGTATTAGTCGAAATAATTATATTGTTCGATTGACCTTCACCGAGGTGAGAAGTCTATTTTATGCTTGATATAATCTTGAACTTCTTACTCGTATACGAATATCCAACCATTTAAATCGAGAACAATTTAATGAAAAGGTGTATAAGTACGGCCGTAGATTGCACAAATGCTGGTATTAGATAACATTTTTTTTATTATTTAAAAAATAAAGCATTGACATATAAATAATTCAATTTAACTGAGAAATATGTAGGCAAAGAAATTAAATTAGTTTATTTAACTACCTTATACCTATGTTATGTGAATTTGAATTTATTTGTTTAACAAAGCTTTAAAAAAATAGTGTCTGACATTAAATCATTGTTTGAACAATTCAATTAAATTTATAAACAATTGTTTTTTTTTTAACATTTATAGCACATGGTAACAATCTTTTGCTTAGTGACCTTTAGCTGATTTTCATCTCATTTTGTCCCCTCAAGTTGTTATAGTTTTAGTTTTAAGTTAACTACATATAAATTAAGTCTAGAGTAGTAATAGAAGCTATACGACTGTTATTATGCTTAAACACGTTTTTGTTTATTTTATTTTTAAGTATTTACTTTCATTGGTTTTATACTTAGTCTACTTTCTAGACAACAGTTAAACAGTTTAAAATAAAACAAACACTTATCAGATACAACTACAAGTAGGTGTTTTTCTTAGTATAGGTTGCTTGTGAACCTAGGTATGTGTATTCCCTTACAGTCTCGATTTGATCTGCTCCAAAGAAACATCTTTCAACTATAGCTAAGCGACCTGTCCTTCTGCGTTAAACCATTGTTTTTGATTTTTTAAGGTTGAAAGTCAAGTTCCATTTACATCAGTAGCCACACAATCTGTTGATCTTCGACTGTAATAATTCCGGAGACTCTGTTAAATCCTGTATAATCTTGTGGAATCACAGACGACGGACTTCCAATCACGATCCTGCTGTATGCTGACGACCTGGTTCTTTTGACAGAGTCTCCTGAGTTATTACAGTCGAAGATCAACAGATTGCGTGGCTACTGATGTGAATGAAACTTGACTTTCAACCTCAGTAAATCAAAAAAAATGGTTTTCCGCAGAAGGACACGTCGCTTAGGTATTGTTGAAAGATGTTTTTATGGAGCAGATCAAATCGAGACTGTAAGGGAATACCTGTACCTAGTTTAACCATAACAAGCAACATCAACTCCGAAAATCACCTGAGCAAGAAATTATCGGCTATCAAAGACGCAATAGGAACAGTTTGACAAAACTTGTATGGACACAAGGATCTTTCTTTTAGTTCAAAATATAAGGTTCTTACAGCCACAACCGAAGCAATAATGTTTTTGCAGCTTGATCTTGGGGATGGCGTCAGTATGAGACCAACGAAAAACTACTCCGATTCTACTTAAACCACCAAATTCGACTTCCTGACACAACACCAAACTACATATGATCTTAATCGAAACAGGCCTATTATCTCTCTACCGCACGTCTTTGAAATTCAACTATATTGTTAAACTTATGTGTAGCTCAACTGAAAAAATTGCTCGAAGAGTCGCTGTTGAAGAATGGAAAAAGTTAGCTGATGAGTGCGCGCTGCCCTTTTAATCTAACTCTAGAAAACCTACCAACGTGAAACCATATCTGGATGAGTTTATACAAAAGCTTAACTCAAAAATAAGGCATGACAGTATCACACATGCAAAGATCTCAATATACAGGGAAACGAATTCAAATCTAAAATACAATCTTAGCGTAACGAACTATTTTAATGAGCACCACAATGGAGGACAAAATCATTATATTTAATATCAATGATTTTTCGAGCCATCAGAGGAGAATTGCCACCCCTAAACTTTTTACCTCACTGAAATGGCCTATATTCTGGTGGAAATACGCCAATCGATACGGTAGAAAAACTATCTAGACCAGACAGAATGTATGGCAAAAACTTATGAAATTTATAAAGTATGCTTTAATATATAGAAGATAATGAAAGAAGATTTTTAAACCCAAAGCAATTGAACTTGATCAAGTTAAAATTATTTGAAATAGTTACAAACAAGCTATCATCTGGCTGACGGCCCTTTTGGCCGGCCATGGCATTAAAGATTCAAGTAAGTAAGTTTAAGAGCATTTTCTAGTTTTAGTAATAAAAATAAACTAATTAAAAATATCAATAATTCGTCACCTAAATGCGTAAAGTTCCTGAGTAAACTTTGAGATTTTGATGCCAATATTATCAAGAAGCAGATTCTGCACAAATTTCTAAAATCACTTTTGTTGCGACAAAATTTGATAAATTTTACGGTAATGCAAAAAAAAAAACAAAATACGAACTTATAAGCCATCTCCGTTATACCATCTTTAAAAATATGGATTGCACAAAAGGTGGTAATTTACAGGGTGCACGATGTAACGATTAGGGCAAACAAAATAAAAATTCGCATAATGTTTAAATTTAGTAGGTACGGATTTTACACTGACAATAACAAAGAAATGTAAGAAAGTTCCGTCCATCCGACGTGAGACCAACTTTTTACGCATGGTTAAGTGTCGAACAAATCTGTTTTTCTAAAATAACTTTTTAACGGTAAATGCTATCAAAAAGAAGTCTAGCTACAGTTTGTAGATCACAAAATTTGCTACAAAAAAGAACTTCACACTCTTGCCCTTTGATCAATGATAAAAAAGTAAAGCTATTAAATAAAAAAACATAAAGTGACGAAAATACTTTTTTTTTAGTATAAATGTTAAACCGTTTGAGTATTAATGTGAAACCGTTTCATTTGCGCAGTTAGACTAAACTGTCTAAGTACAATTTGTAGATCACAAAATATTCTACAAAAAAGATCAAATCACTTTTTTGCTACACTCAATAATTTTGAAATTATAGATTTTTAATAAGAAAATAAAACAATCACCCCTTTTGTGATTATCAATCCTTAATTGATAGTTGATAAATATTGAAATTCGATATTAAACCACTCGACCGAAAAATGTTTTGGCTATTGAGAATGATGCAGACCGTTGTGAGTTATAAGAAACTTGAGAAATATCAATGAATAGTTGAACAGATTTTCGGTAAATTGAGTTTAAAAATGCTAAATATCGATATTTATCAACTATCAATCAATAATTCACAATCGCAATAGGGGTAAATATCTTCGTTTTTTTTTTTAAGATATACTTTCTTAATCATTGGTTGTAGAGAAAAAGTGTGTGAGTTTTTGTGATCTACAAACTGTACTTAGACTTATTTTGGATAGCATTTACCGTTCAAACGTTATTTGTCAAAAAGTGTTCACGTGCATCGGATCGACGCCGACGCAGACTTTCGTTATGATCAGTGATAGCTCCGTAACAAATTTAAGCGTTATCAGAGTTTTGTTTATGTTTTAAGATTTGTGTGTCTATTTTAAGCAATAAATTCGATAAGAAGACGTCATCCAAAAGTTTGTTCAAGCTAAATGGCGACAAGTCATCTGAACACGCTCTCAGTTTTAAAAAAATCTACTGAAATATTTAATTGAATGTTTTCCACTGCAATAATTACTTAAAATTTATAATAGGTAGGTAAATTGCTTGTACACGATAAAAGTATAAAAAAAAGTTCACTCTGGCGTATGAGTGATTTTTGTTTGTACTTACAACAAAATAAACTACAAAACAAGAAAAAAAAACAAAATTTTGTTATGTAATCTTTAGGTACACTTAAGAACTCCATTTAAAAATTCTCAAACCTATATTTAAAATACACTTAACGCGACACAATTTAACACGATCTCTTAAAAGAATTGTTCATGCGAGCTTTGAATGTGGATCAAAGTGTCTAATGCTCCATTCTGACATAAGAATGAATTTGCTCATTCTTTTGTCAGTATACTGAGAGAAAATTGCCAATCTGTCAGCCGTGTAATTAAAGTATTAGTAAAAAAAAACCGTTCACCCGGTTGTTGGGTTTTAGAAAAAATACCAGTTTAAACCGAGATAAAAAAATCACCGAAAAAAACCGGTTAACCGAAAAAAAAACGGCTTTGGTTTTAACCCATCCCATCCCTAGTATATAGACCCCCCTTCTGAAGCAAACAGGATGCCCAACACTCGTAATATTAAATTTGATAAGAAGAAAAGATTCATTCAAAGCGCTAAAAATGTTCAAAAGAGATAATCTAGAAGTAAGTCGAAAAAAATATGCAGCTGCAAATACAAAATACAAAGCTCTCTTAAAATCAAAACAGTACGAATACTACCAAAATATCTCACGTCAACTTGCTTATTTTACCTCAGCAAAACACTGGTGGAGAATCGCAGGAGAAATTCGTGGAGATTCAAACAAAAATCACAGCTAATGAGCTTACGATCCACTTTAATGGCACATTGAATTCAGCCTCGTCACAGCTTATGCTGCCCACATCCTCTTCAGAAGCCATTCTTCATCAAAAGCTTGATAACCAAATAGAACTCAATGTAGTTATCCTAGCAATTGAATCATCTAAGGAAAACAAAGCACCCGGGATTGATGGTATTCCAAACGAATTCTACAAAAACGCCAGCACCTCAATTATCAAAGAAATACATGTTTTGTTCAGCGATATATTCGATGCAGAAACCATACCGTCATCCTTCAAGAAATCGATAATTTTCCCTCTTTACAAAAAGGGTGACTCAAGTCTCGCTACAAATTACCGCGGGCTTTCTTTTCTTGATACACTTTACTAAATATTCACTACAATTTTCCATTATAAACCATTATAAAATCTCTGTACAAAGATACTTCTGCGACAGTTTGGGATGGAAAAAGTATCCACAGCTTCAGCAGGTACTGTAGAATTGGAATCTAGATGTTAACCTAGAAAAGTCTGGAATTGTAATTTTTAGAAATGGCGGTAGAAGGGCGGCAGCTGAAATATGGTACTACAATGATAGTGAGATAAAAATATCAAACCAGTATAAATATCTTGGTGTTATCTTCACTTACAATATGTCTTAGTCTGAACACTTATCAAAACGCTTCGCTACATCAAAAAACTCCATCAACTCGACATGTTCGAAATTTGTGCAAAATAAATATGTCACACACTCTGCTAAATATAAAGTGCACGACGCAGCCACAAAATCAATAATGCTATATTGCGCGCAGGTGTGGGGATACAAAGAGTACGTTCAAAATGAAAAACATCAACGCTTCTTCGTGAAGAGAGGCTTCGGGTTACCAGATAACACACCCAATTATGCAATTCATATTGAAACCGGTCTTCCCAAGACATTCCTTACAACATTAAAAGTTCACCTAACGTACATACGGAAAGTAATGTCAATGCCACGTAATCGTCTTCAACGTATTCTCTCTGAAGCTATTATACAGAAAAATATTTATTGGGCCCAGGAATGTTCAGGCCTTTTCCAAGAAACTCAAATAGATTTCAGTGTCGAAGCTCCACTCTCAGAATGGAATGGTATCCATAATATACTACTTAAAAAGTTGTCAGAAAAATATTGGGTCGAGTTCGCAGGAAAGGCACTCCTGTCACAATACCATGACGAATATTGCAACCTCCTGTATTCTAAAGTCCCGAACTATTTTAAAGATAGCTACCCACGAGACATGATAAATCTTGTCTTCAAAGCAAGATGTGGTCTTCTAAATATAAATGCGAGAGCTTTTCGTAACGATACTGTAGGTATATGCAGTATATGTAACATGGATGCTACAGAAAATACGTACCACTTTGTTGGTGTCTTCCCCATCTTTAAAGGATACCGCAAAAAATATCTAGGAAGCGAAATACTAGATCGATCAACATTCCTCAATTTCATGAATGGCTTAAATTACCAAAACCTCTACAATTTCTTATAAAACGCTCTTAAATATAGAAGTCTTATAATAAACGAATTTAGATAAAACTCGCTTAACTTTGCTTTTATAAACAAAGTAAATACATTTTTGGAACCTGACAGACAACTTAAAACAAGTTATTGTCAAATTTAGTTTTGAATACTAACATAATCATGTTTTTGTAAAAAAATTTTATTGAAAATAAAATTATTTTATCTATCTATCTAGACCCCCTCTTCGGTAATATTTTTGTTTTATTTTATTTGTTTTGTTATATTTTTTTTATCGCTAAATTTTTAAATGCTGTATTTTGGCAACTATTGGGTCTGCAGAGATGGTTTTGGAGACAAATTGGAGTAAGGTAGGTTACTTTGAAATCGTAGAACAATGTTTGTTATTTAAAATATATTCTTTAGGACTTAAATCGCCAATAACTGAAAAAAGCGCGAAAAAATCGTTTTTTTTTTTTTTTTGACCATGAAGGGGTCGCCGCTCGAGGTCGAACACTTAGGTTATTTACTAGGCCAATATCTCGGATAACTCAGCAAAAAATCATAAATACCAGATTTGACGCATACGTGAATGTATAAAGTTATTGTACTAATATGTATTTAGCCGAGTTTCATTTGCGAAGTTAGACTAAAAATCTATTTAAAATATTTGTGGAATAGAGATAAATTAATAAATCAATTTGCCAATATCAACTTCAACCAATGGAGATGTAAAGAAACCAACCAACTAACCAATAATGTACCAGACATATAAAATGAAACCATCTATCGGCTGCAAAACCTCAGCTAAATCACTTTTATCATCATTATTATACCCATGCAATAAATATATGCAAATGAATCTTCACCTGCATCGATTAATATAATAAAGATGGTAATTTAACACCTCATAAAATTACTTAACATCTAACTAAACCGCATGGAACATTATCAATTTTTAATAACTCGTTTATATAGATACATATTTATCATAATAACACCTTAAATGTCTACGCATGCGCAGACAAGATAAGTATATCATCTTAAGCAGCATGGGATATCCCAGTGCATATACGCCGTGCCTCCAACACAACTATACATATATGTTACACTTGATCCACATGCGTGCTTGGCTAAATGAATCCGGTCAAGCCTGTCATCGATAGCCTAAGCGATGACGACAACGGCAACGATTGAACGACTTTTGTCGCCTTGCGTATACCCAACATACCTAGAGAAATAATTTAAAAAAATTTCAAGTTCAAGATGGAGGTTAAAAAACTCCAATAACCACTCAACATCAATATTCAGATAAAAATAACCAAAATCAAATAATCGCTAATTGATTCGTTAACCTGTCTGTATCAGTCGAAGCCGTGGACTTTGCTAAAAAAAAAAACAAAATTCCTGATCAGCAACACGCACCGCTGCTGCCATTTTCATTAATCCGAGGTGAGTGTAGGCCAGCCGTAAAGTTAGCCGCACTCATGTGCGTGTAAATCTGTGCAACGCAATCTGAGTTGTGAAACTAGGCTTTGAGGTAAGTATTAAGATATTATATAAAAGGTGTGTGCCTCATGTTCACTTTATGGTTGTTTACGTTTATACTTTTAGTGTAGATGGGATGAGGAGGCTTGAAGTGGAAAAGCAAGGCTGCGATTTTTTTTCTTGTTTGCTATTTGAGATATATTAGGTACAGCCAGACACTTGATTGCAGATCAGGTACCATAAACATTAAGCAGTCATAAAATAATGACTCTTGAGCATTGACAAATAATTTTTTGATTGACAGTCAATAAATAAATTTTGTTTAAATTTATGTTATAAATGACTGATTATGCGAGTCAGAGACAAAGACTGATGTTAATATTTTGTTTTTCTTCCAATGAATCGTGAATGCAAAAAAAACCTGAATAGTTTCATAGATTGAGCTGTACATTATAGTCTTATTATTTCTATTTAACTTCCTACCTAGAGGTCAAGGCAACGCTACCCACATAATATCACATTGAAAATTCCTTGTTGTTAGCCAATATAGCCAACAAGTTTCAATATTCTGTTTGTTAATACATCTGGCAAGGGCTCTAAATAATAAACAAACCATAGTATGACTCAAATATTTAGGTGGACCCTAAAAAATTAATATTACTTGGTATGGGCTCTAAAATATGAAACATAACATGTATGTTTCATTTTTTATAGTCCATACCATTATGGTCTATTTTTCTTAAATATTTAAGTCGTTACTAAATTTAATTAATAGTAGGGCCTGAATTAAATAAATCGTACATTTATAAGAAAAGATGTTAAAAACTATAGATTTCTTTTAAACCAATATCTTCCAGTTAAGTATTATAATTGTCATATAATTTTGCCAATTTTTAGAAAAACTTAAGTCATTTGTTTTTTTTAGCTGAAAAGAAAAAAAGTCTTATTATGAAAAAAAAAAAAAATATTTTTGAACTAAGCGCTTCAGGTAATGGTAAAATTAAGGTTCCATCAGATAACCTAGATATCTTCATAGCTTATGCCGTTTTCCATTGGTTTCACTCAACGTTCCACTCATTCTGAAATCCAATGGAACAGTTTGTTATGCTTCTGCTCAATTCTGACGTTTTATCTTTGTTTTGGTGACTCGTCAAAAGATGTAGAGGTAGGGATGAGCGATATTGAAAAATCATCGATGTTAACATCGATAAGTCAACATCGAAGAATCAATCTCGATGTCAAAAATTATCGAATCACAAACACCGATTTTTTTACATCGATGTTTTTAATACATTTTTTTTTTGCAATATAAAAATGCAATACATTACAAATTCGAAATACCTTCGTTGTTTTGAAAATTATAACCATGGTAGAACCATTTTTTTAGAACGTTATTTTCTTTCATAACATCAATGAGTTCAAAATATTAAGGTACCGGTCAAATTTCCTATACAAAAATAGATTAAACAAGTAGCCATGATTTCTTCTATTTAGCTGATTTTAATGTTTGAAAAATCGATCTTATATAATTTAGCATGAATGAAATCAAATCACAAAACAAAACAAATGTACAAAAAATCATGTGTAAACGGTGCCTTAGCTTTCTGAACGTCGTTTATTTTAATGCTTGATCATCGATCTTAAGTTATTATGCATGAATTAACATTTAAGGTAAGACAAATCTTTTGTAAACTGTGTATAATTTCTGAATGATTTTAATGTTTGAACATCTGTATTAAATTATTTAGCATGAATGAACATATAAAAAGCCGTTTATACAAAAAATCATGTGTAATTGGTGCCTTAGAAAACATAGATGATAGCTTAATACTTCAAAAGCATTGAAAGCTAAAATAAATTTTTCGCCCAACATCGATGTTTTTTTCGTCTAATATCGTTTTTTTTTGCCAACATCGATGAACATCTTAACAATATTTGTTCATCTTTCACAATTGTCTGTGAATACGCTTGAGTGAGTTTTTTTTGACATTTGATTTTAAATGTATTGAGTCAAAATCAAGAATCGAAATCTCCCTATCTTCTTTAATACAACATTTGTTTGCACAAGCTATTAATATTTCATACCAAAAAACAAGTATTTAGCAAAATACAATTTTTAACCATCATGCTAAAAATGATTTAACATCGTAAAAAATTTACTAAAATTTTGCGCCAATTTTGCTAAATTTTAAACAAACTAATGTTTAGGTTTTAGTTCGATAATTTCCTTAACATTTTTCTAATTTCAAAACAATTTATTATTTTTTTTTTAAATTTAAATACTTTTTAACTAATATCATACTAAAATGATGAAATTAAATATTTATTTGTTTGTTTAAGCTCTAAGTTAGAAGGATCGGAATAACGGTTTTTGTACGATTCTAAGTTCCTTTTTTAAAAATACTACCAAATTTCTTAGATTTTCTGTATGATGCACTTGTTCTTGGAGTATTTGTTTATTTTTTAAAATTGTATAAAATTAGTTTTCAGAAATATTTGTATGTCAAAATCACCAGTTAAAAAACACACGTTTTTAACTGTTGATATTTTGACACACAAATATAAATCACACCTTAGTCTTAAGGACTACAAATATCAAAGGACACGCTAGTGCCCAGCCAAGTTCTGGCACTACACCCTTTTTATATGATCAAACTAAGGTGATAACCGGCCCCCGTCTGGTGAGCCAGCAAAGTCAGGCAAATCACCAAATGTCAATTCCTTAGTATTAGTAGTTCATGAGATATAAGCCTGCAAAAATCGCAAAAACCGTAACTGACTGACAGAACATCAACATTATGGAGCACTTCCCGATACCGTAAAACATTGTTAATACGGACAACAGTAGGTCTTGTAGTGCATACAAAGGAAAAACATTGAAGTTTTCCAAATAGGGGGCGTGGCATCCACTTATTTACTTAGAATATATATCAATTGTATGGACCACTTTCTATTTTCGCAGAATAATTAAAGTTGAAGTAGCAGAACTTAAAGTACAAGCAAAGGACACCAAATTTAATTTGAGATTTTTGCAGAATTGATGTTAATAACTATATGAAGCCCTTTTGAATGCTGCATGATGATGAAATTGGTAGAGCGGTAGGTGTCTAGGTCATTGGAGCATTTATGATGAATGAAAATTAGTAGGACTTGTAGATGTAGTGCATACAAAAGGCACAAATTGAAAAATTAGATAACTTAATTTTCTTTGTGAGAGATTTTCAGTTTCAGTTTGTCCACCCACTTTCATCCGATACAAACATTTTTGCAAAAAGAAGTGAAAGCACATCAAAAAAACATAAATGTTAAAAAAGGAGTAAAGTTCTCAAATAAAAGCGTCCACAAAATTATTGATGCGCAGTTTTCTCAGTTAATGCGCATCGACTACGCATCGGATGCGTTAAGCAACATGCTGCTTTATAAATATTTTCACGGTTGAGTTTTGGAACTTATAACATTGCATCAAATCTGATGCATTTCGGAACTCAGCCATACTCTTAGAGGATTTGTCAATTCCTCGCAAGAGGCAGTAGCTTTGAAAAAAACTTTTAAGTTGTTAGCTGAATGAGTCTGGGAAGTGAACCCAGACCTCCAGCGTGATAGTCCAACACACTAACCATTAAGCTACCGACTTCTTCCATTCCTGTCGACACGCGTACACAGGAATGGTTGCGAGTTATTAGTCAAAATTATATACACGAAAAGTTATTTTTTTTTTCTCCAAAATATGTACGTAGGTACTGTTTAATACTAATAAGAAAAAATTCACTTTTTGACACAAAATAATTGAAATTTAAAAGTTCAAATAAATAACTTTTACTAAACTGTCATTTTCGTATGACGGTGATCGCCCAAAAGGTGTTAAATTGGTAAAAAACAATCAACAAATCAACACTCTAACTAAATAATTTCATTGAAAAAAAAAAATACAAAATTAAAGCTCTCAAAAATCATTGATATCAGCCATAGCATTAAATGAATAAACTTAATTAAAATAAAAACTGTACTCTATGGCGAATATTATTAAAAAACACTAAATATGCTAAACAGTGTTTTCAGTATCTACAATTTGTTTCAAAAAATAATGTCATAACACTTAACATAAAATAAAATAATTTTGAATTTCCTAAACTGACTTCTTAAAACAAGTCCATTATTTGTCTCTTCTTATTTCTGTCTTTTAATTTTGTTTTTAATTCTAACATTTATTTTTTTTTATATTAAAAATTACAAACAAAATAAAGCTTACGATATTCATGTTGATTATATTATTGAAGTTTGAACTGCAGATTATGTATCCTTATTTAAAATTTTAATACACTTTAAGCTTTATATAAGCTTAAATTTTAATGCAGCACTTTTATCACAAAACTTGTAAACAATATGCACTTCCCGTAAGCACAATTTTTAAAACCACTTGGATAGAACTTTAAATAATAACAGGTATTTTTTATTTTAATTTTCGATAAAATTTCCGGAATTAATTATTTTATTCAAAGTTAAAAACTTTATTTTTTTTATAAACCCCGCTTCAACCCTTAGCGAAAGGAAATAAATTGATTTTAAAGCAGTCGAGTCGGTGCGAATGGCTAGACAGTGGAATGTAAAATGAATTTATTTGCACTCAGATCAGTTGGTTTTATATTAAACCTTACACATGCTCTCAGTTCTTACATGAAACTCTCTTACACGCGGTCATATTTTTCTCTTGTTGTTGCACACCATACCAGCATTTACTTGTTGATGATAACTTCACCACCTTGATGGCTATAGTGGCTTATACATAAACCTATTATCAGCTTAAGCAAAAAGCAATCCACCAGCAAACTTCACAAACATAAACTCTCGCATGTGCGCAACTTATTCAAGAAACAATAATAATAATAACAATAAGCTTACTGCTGTTGGTGTATTGATTCGACCAACAAACGATTATTTTGTATGTGTATCTCTACGCCACTAATACAAGTACAAAATGTTTGTTTTAGCATAATCATAGCGCACACAATTGAACTTTTTCACGAGAATTATCGCAGTATACACTGTAGGTACTATCTATGTTGGTATGATATCTGAAAAGCGAATCGGTGGTACTCGGCTCGGTCCAGGAAAAGCCTCATGCACCAGATGTCTTGAAACTCTCAAGCTCACTGTGGAATATAATTATTCGATCTGGGAACCAGTTTATGAATAGGTATAGATGGAAAGCGAAAAGTGACAAAAATTCTCTGCGACATACACAATAATTTTGCTTGGAAAGTTTTGCATGCGGTGGTGATGGTGGTGCAAGCTCTTGACAGTAGTTTAATTCTTAGTCTTGCCACCTTAGCAAAAGTGAGTCGCTTTATTTGTGTCGATTAGTCGTCGAACAAGTTTTCTTAGCTGGCAACAGCTAGAACAATTTTTGTTCTATAACACACTCGAACACAGTGAAGCTGAAATGACTATGACAGTCGAAAGTATGCCAAAGCAAATTTTACTTCAGACGGCATTTGCGGGTCTAGGGATTTGCATCTGGTGCACTTGGGCGTATGAGTAATATTTTCGTTTGATATGAAAATAAAATTAGCAAGTGCAATTTAAGCAGCAGTTTCCGGATTCGTACATATATCCTTTTTCTGTTTGTTTAAACTTATTTTGAATATAAACACAAGTAGTAGATATAGGAATATTAAAGCTAAGAGTGATTGAGAAATTGATAAATGTATTGAGCTAAACAGGTGGTTTGTTTTTATTGATTCCAATATGGGGGGAATGTACCTAATTTGATTTGGTTCTAAACTTGTTCTATAAAAGAAATGAAAGTGTGTTTTAAAGTAAAGCAATCTGCACATTTAGTGACATTTTGGAATTCGGAGGCTCATTAAGTTAACATGAAATTGTCTTTTAACAATAATTATTGTCTAAATAAAAAAATAAGGCCTCAATAAAATGCCCGACTGAGTCACTGATGTGGTTTTTAAGTCTAATTATCAGATCACTTTTCGGCAAAAAAAAGTTTATTTGTTGGGTTTTTTTTTTTCTTTAACATTTGTATGGTAGGTTCCTTTACTTTTCGACCGAGAGCCCACAGCAAATTCTGGGTGTGAACGATAGCAAAAATTCACTACTATTTTAAAAAACATCTAAACTTTTTATATCTAAATATGAAAGTCTGGCACTCCGTGGTTGGGGCATTTGCAGGAAATGCTTGGACTCTCACATTCATGTCGAGGGCGCTCAGTTCTTTAATTAAATATAATGTTATAGTTGCTATACCAATTGTCTGCACTTTCGAAAAAAACGCATTTTTAATGCAGCATTTCTTGCGAACGCCCAAACCACGGAGTGCCAGACTTTCATATTAGCATATAAAAAGTTATTATGTTTTTAAAATAGTAGTGAATTTTGGCCTTTAAAACAATTAAAAAAAAAAACAAATCTATACAATGTCAAAAAAGAGTTAGCTACCATGTTTGATAAAAAAATCGAAAAAATCTTTTATCTTTATGGCAAGTTATGGATTCTTAAAAAAATCGAAGTGGAGATAATATTTTCCCCTAACATTACGATCAACGCAAAAAAAGTGGGTTTCGCAATTCTCTCTTTCTGGGTCTCTGTTTGTTTTTCTCTCTATCTGTTCCACTCACCTACAGCCTCAACGGCTGAGTGGACCTTCTGTTTTTTTGAGTAATTTGCGCACATTTATTTTTTTATTTTTTCTTAGGATCAAAAATAACCAGCCATAAACATTTTTTCAGCCAAAAGGAAAATATTTTTTTACCCAAAAACGGCTCCAACGATTTTCCTTAAAAAATTCAAATATTTAAAATAAGAAAAGGCTACTTTTTGGTAATTCCTTTTTTCAAAAAATGTTTAGTTTTGGTACTTCAAGTACAAAATTTCTTTGTTTTTTTTATTTCCTCGAAAACAATTCCGTTGATATTTTTCATTAGGTTTTAAAATTATTTTTAACCAAAATTAAAAAAAAAAACGTTTTTCTAAAAATTCAAAACTAAACATTTTGAAAACGCCTTATTCAATCTTTTTAAAACGTGGCGTGGTTTATAGAATTTTTTGTTTATCTTCTTGAAAAAATAATGTCACGATTAAAAATTAATGATATTCAAATGTTGAAAAAAATTTATTTCTCAAAAACGGCTACAAAAATTTTGATTACAAGTTATGTGTGATATTTAATTAGTTAGACGATATTTTCGATTGCGTTCTTATTAACAGTAGTTCTTCCTTAAGAACCACTTTCTCATTATTAAAGTAGAAATAATATTGCATATCAAAATTTTCAAAAATTGTAGTCTCTGATTTAAAAAAAAAAAAAAAAATTTTTTTTAGAAGTCGATTCTTCAAAAAATAAGTTGATGAAATTTTTTTCTTAAGAATGTGGACATTTTATTTAAAGACTTTTAATTTATTTTGTTTTCATCAATTCATTGTACATTATTAAACCAGTAACATATGTACCTCGTCAATACGTCAATGTCTAACAACATTTTAGCTGTTGACTACAAGAGCAAGTTCGTGCGATCCAGTCCTGCATTTTATTTTATTTTATACTGTCACAAAAACTCAAGAGCACTGAACACAATTCTTAGATACTTTTTGCCTGGCTGCTGCCAATGTTTGACATATATGTTACCATTCTCTTATACTTCTTGTTTCTTTGCATTACCTTTCGCGATGATTTTCTTTCTTCTATAGTCAGTCTTGTTGTTGCTTTTAATTTTAAAAAGAGATTTTACAATAACACTGTTCTCTAAGTTTAAAGCAATTTTATTTAAAAAATAGAATATCTAAATAGAATTCCGACCTTTGGAAAGCTATACATACATGAAATTGACATGCATGTGTTGCCGTTCTTATTGATAAATAGACAAATAGTCCTCCCTTCTCTACGTTTTTTTTTTGTTTTTTGTTTTAACCTAACCTCAAAGGCGTACGCAGGATTTTGATCAGGGGTGGGCACACTTGTTTCACCGAAATTTTGATTTGTAATTATTAAATTCGCCCATTGACTCTTCTAATAATAAAAATCGAAAACATAAGAAGTTAAAGTACATTTTTAGAGGGGGCCTCGAGGGGCTGAAGCCCCCTCCGAAAAGATTTTTCCAAAAAAAGTTAGTAAGAATTTAAATAACACAGCACATTTCAGAAAAGCCTGTAATGTGTGAAAAAATTGAAACTGAAAAAAAACAGAAATGAAAGTGTCTAGTAACTGTAATTATTTCTCAAAGGGGTGAGATTTCGCTAAGGAGCAATAAATATTCCATTTAACTTAATCCATTTTTTTAAAGCGACTTAGCACATGTAGATAAGTTTTAGTAAAGAGGTTTAAGCTTTTTACTAACTATGGGTGGGCCTCAATTCTAGTATATAATAAAAGAAAGTGTTGACCCTTTTAAAAGATGAAAAAAATTAAAAGTCCCTAGGAAGTTATACATTTTGTTTTGTTATTGGTACTCAAGCCACTGAATTATTAGACATTAAAGTTGCATTTTTTAAATTTTAAATCCGCCATATGACTCGTTTAGGAAGCATTATGGACAGTCAAGACTAAGCACTATTTGATAGGATCTGAGTATATTGATGAGATATTGATACAAATGAAGCTGTATAATTTTTCTTTAACAAAAATACATATTCTGCCATTAATAGTTTAAAAAAAAAATTGGAGCCAACAACAGCTCACAAATTTATAAGTGCACACATAAATGAGTAAAAAAGCCTGAAATAACCAAATTTAAAATCAAATAAATCAAATTGAGATGTTCGCAATTTGAAAGAGCGTTTCTTTATCTTTGTGCAAAATTGTTTGTGCCATTATATTGATACAGGACCATATACGAAAAATATGGAAAATCTCACAAAAAAAAACTCAATTTTATACCATTCAAAATTTTTAGAGCTGAAATTAAAAAAAAAAAACAAACTCGTTGTATAGCAGCTCTGTGGCATTGACCAACGAATTCGAGTCTTTACAGTTTTGTTGGTTCTGGCCTTATTTCTTATATACGCTACCAATATTTGCTCTAATAGAGCAAGTTAACATAATATGATCGTACAAATATATAGGTAGGTACCTACACAGTTTTAAATTATTCGTTTACAAAATTACTTGTAACACTTTGCAGTCAGTCCCTCCCGAAACAAAATCCTGGCTACGAGTCTGACTTCGTGTTCAAACACTGAATGACTTGTGGTTATTTCTCACCCTGTTCTCGTTTGTCAGTTTATTTTGTTCAACATTCTCAAATAAGTTTGATGAAAACGGCATGACGAATGTTTGATTTAGAATTAGCGTTCACATTTATCAAACATTCTGTGAATCATCACTTCTCATAAGAATTTCAACTATGGCTGATTAACTCGGACAACTTATGAAATTTTATTATAGACGAAGAAATTGACTGATTTTCTGCAAAAAACCTAGATAAATCTCAAAAAAACACTATCAGATTATAATGAAAACTTCAACTTCTCTGTCATACGAATGAGTAAAACCTACAAGAGTATAGACACGAAATGACTGTTTGGTGCGTAGGGTCAGTTCATAATCTATACAGGCAGCGCGTTGCCAACCCGTTTAGGCAAATCATGCCTCATTTGAAAAAAAAATAATGCCTTTTTTGATGAAATAATGCCTCACTGGATTTTTTTAGTTTTTTTAAGCAAAAATTAAAAAATTTTCACAATTGTAACAAAATTAAACAAAAACAATCTTTTTCAAGAAAAATAAAAAAACACAAAAAATCATAAATAGATCACAGAAACAATTCTTAACTTATGAAAGAACTTTTCAGTAATTAAAAAAAAAAAAGATTTTTAGTGAAAAAAAATAAATACAGTTTCAAATTTTAATTTAGGTCGTCGTCATCCTCATTCTTAAAATCGTAATCGGATTTTTAAAATAAAGATATATGGTTTTCTTGTAATTTAAACTTGTTGCAATTACTGTTTTTGAAAATCGTCCTTGCATGAAGAATCCCACTCAATGGATCTGTCTTTAATCAGTAGCCGAAGAATGCGGCATTCACAGAATATTATAAACTAATTTCTAAAAAAAAAAGTAAATGTTCTAGAACCATCTCCCTTTTCATAATACAGTTTTAAAACTTTTCGCCTGCTTTTTTTAAATGTTTAAGAAAATGAAAAAGAAATTTGTCTAATTAAGATAAAATCTAGTATACCAATAAGAAATGAAAAAAAAAGCCTTTTTGGAAAAAAAATAAGCCTCAAAGCCTCAGGCAATGAAAAAGGCCTAAAAGGCATTAAAAAGCCTCAGTTGGCATCGCTATATACAGGGCTTTATAGGTAGTTAGGTAGAAATAGCGGCCACGGGCAGCCTAGCCCATAGCAAAATTAGCGCTGAAGTGCGCCGTTTTAATCCATAACTCGTTACAACCTGTGGAAGGAATTGAAGAGGGAGATTATGGGCATATCCTCAGGATATCGTCCATTTTTATTTGAATTGAGAATAGGATTTTGTAGTTTGTGGAATGACTGAGTAGCTCTTAGCACAATCATCAGAGAGTGGATCACTCACCAGAGAGTGGACCAGCACCCGCACCCGCACCATCCACAGTTAACACAACTAGGCAGTTCGTTGGCTGGCACAGGAGCGTCCACTGTTCTGATTGAATGATCATCCGGCCGCTGTGCACCACAAACCCCCACCAGAACCTTAGTCCACTTTCTTGCTATCAAAGGGAATTGACGGAAGAGGTACAATGCAGAAGTAGCCGAAATTTGTCCTAGAGCCATTTCGTCGCGTTGAGGAAAGAAATCAAGTCTTTGATCTTCATTTCAGAAAGTTCTTTGATGTCGTCAAAGAATGCTCTTCCGAATGACTGTGCCCTAGCTTTGGCCAGAGCAGGGCATTTACAGAGGAATTGAATTACTGTTGCCTTTTCCTGCTGGTCCTCACAGCTACGACAGTGAGTATTGTGAGGTATGCCCAGCTTCGCTGCATGCTCTCCTATTGGCCAGTGTCCACTACAGGTTGCAACGACCCTGGCTATGTCTTGCCTGGGTCTGCGTATTACATCAATTGTTCGGAGCTTATTATAGGTGGGCCAAATCTTCATAGATATAATACAGTTTGATAAACTGCTCCACCTGCGGTTTGATTTAGTAAGATAATTTGATAGAATTTTGCCCTTTATAACTCCAAGCGGAATGTTGACTCTTTCCGCAAGTGAGCCATGAAGGGCTGAACCTTGCCTGGCCAGCTCGTCAGCCCGTTCATTCAGGGCTTTATAAGTTTGCACAAAGGATATACAAGCAAAAATACAAAATCATATATTCAGTCTTATCAGGAACAAAATTCCCCTCGTATGTTTTCCTTCCGATTTTTTCCCAGGTGTGAAATTTATCAATCGTTAGCCATTTTCGAAAAAGTAAAAGGTAAATCTACTTCTCGGAGAGAAATTGATGAAATTTTGCTGGAAAAAGAATTTTTTTAATATTTGAAATCCAGTGCCTTAATTCCTCAACAAAAATTGCAGCTAATAAATTTCAACTGCCCCCCTTGATTTTCCCTTGCCCAACTTATACACTCTATATCCTTTATGTTGAATTTAAGGTGAAACACACCCTGTATATAAAATTTTAGTTGTAGTTTTATGTTAATAAGACACAAACGGTCTCCAAATCAGCATAACCAACAAAATTATCCTGACCCTTTGGATGCTAGCCACCGTTGCCTCGGATCTACGATTTCATTGATATAGGTCTTGAAAAAAAAATCGTTGATAGCTAGCTATCTTACACACAACTGGTTTTATTAAATTTAAACATCTGAAGTAATAAAATCTTAAAGAAATAAGAACTTTTTGCAAGAATTTTTGAAAGTAAAGTAGTAATAAATGTAAATGAAAAAAAAATGAAAGTAAAGTTTATAACTAGCATAATTAAGTAAACGTGATAAAAATTCTTCCTGAAGAATAATTATTAAGAGTTCTGAGAAAATGTCACTGACATTTGAGTTAACTTTTAATTCCATTTAATATGTAGGCATGTAAGTATTTATGTAGGTATGTTAAGTGTGGACATACGTTTGTATATATTCGGCATGTACACTTTATTACGGAAAATATTAAATAATACTACTTAATTATAATAAATACAATTTAACTGGAATCACTTGAATGAGCAATGACCTTTCGAATATATACATAAACGATGAGTGGTGAGTGGAAACCATTTTGTTTTTGTCAGGAAACATTTTAAATGCACGTTAAGTCATACCGGGTCAACAAATTCATTTTAAATTTATAAATAGAATCGATAAAAAGTTTTTGACATGACTCAGTGGCAGAGGGTATAAAAAGTAATTCTTTTATTTTATTATTTTTCTTTTTAGTAGAGTTATTTTTCCAAAGCTGATTTTTTGATGTTTCAGTGGACAGTGTCATTAACTTTATTTGACACTTGCCAGGCAATTACAGTGAGATGTCTGGCTGACGGGGAATTTTGTTTGTTAAGAGCTGCTAAGTGCTTATGTTTTCTTCGGCGATGCAAGAAAGTTTTCACCCCTTCTGATCTTGCTGTTATATATAAAGCCTTTATACGTCCAAAACTCGAGTGTAATTCTCATGTTTGGGCAGGTGCTCCATTAACCCACTTGAGTCTTTTGGATAGGATACAAAGAAGAGCTATGAAAATGATAGGTGACAGAAATATAACGGAAGCATTTGCAACTCTCGAGACCCGCCGCAATGTTTCATGTCTTTCGTTGTTTTACCGTTATTTTCATAAGCAGTGCTCTACTGAAATAGCCAGTTGCATGCCTCCCCTAAAAAAATTCAACCGAAATACTCGTATTTCTAGGAATGCACATCAGTTTACCCTTGAGCCCAACTTTGGATATACTGTCAAGTATAGAGATTTTTTTTAGCCGAACTATCCGAATGTGGAATGCTTTCCCCGGCTCTATTTTTCCCTTCCATTTCGATTTTCGAAGGCTCAAAACCAATATACATCGACGATTCCTCTTTAATCCCTTCCAATTTTCCTAACGCTTGTACTGTGTTTAATTTAACATTTTAAGGGTATCAAAGACCCCTTGAGTGCGCGTACAAGAAAAAAAAAAGAGCTGCCCAAAGAATGTAATACAACCTTTCTCCTAGTTGTCCGGTCCCCTGATTCAAGATTCAGTTTCATTTATAAAGGAAAAGTTTTACGATGATTACGGTGAAGATTCGCATTTCTTTAGCCTTAACGGATGGTTGGAATTTCCTTACAGAAACCCCAATGTCTAACTGGGTTAGATCAGATGATTTCGTTGGTCAAAAAATTTGTTCACCACAACAAAAAATCCGATTTATTAGGGCCCAGTTTTTCAGTTGTGAATTAAACCAAAGTTAATTAATTTTGGATATAGATTTGTCTACAGATATTTCAAGAAGTAGTTCACAAGTAGAGTATGAATGCAGAAAGGCTCAACAAATTGTTAGGATAAAATATCAAAAGCATTTGTTGGGTAAAGCTAGATTTAGCTCACCAAATTTGGTGGGTTAACTTTCGTTTAACTTCTTTAAGGTAAGCCCTTCTGTGTTTTGAAATTCGAATAAGTTACCAAAATATAAGCATTTAAAAGCTCCATACAAAGTGAAATTTGTTGATATTTAAAAGAAAAAGTGGGAGTGAGCAATTTTTTTGCAAAATTGGATTAAGCATAATAAGAAGTACAACCCCTTTTTTTTTGCGAAAATCGAGATTTGGTCGGCTTACTTCGCTGGTAATGTCGTTGTTTTCGAAGAAGTACGGACCGACGATGCCACCGGCCCACCACCTACTTCTAAAAACGTACTTCCGTCTGAATACGGAATCAACGTGAATTGAATCATAAATATCCTTGTTCAAAAATGTCAATCCACTACTTTAAACCATCGAATTAGTCGTCACCAGGAAATAAAGGGTGGTCCAACCATAATGCATGATGTTAATTGTGAGTCACACCTTAACGTCAAGTCTTTTGCCCAACTTAATCTGACATTTTCGGTGTTTGACAAATTCAACCATGAAGAGGTACACAATTGAGCAGTGCGTAAACATTGTTGATGCCTTTTACTAAAATTGGCGCCCAAATCAAAATTCATTTCAAATCTTCAGCGACGAGGAACACTTTCACCTCAGTGGATTACCTTAACAAGCAGAATTACCGCATTTGGACAAACGAGAATCCATGAGTGATTGTTGAAAAGCCGATGCATCCACAAAGAGTGACTGTTTGGTGCGGTTTATGGGCTGTCGGCGTAATCGGGCCGTACTCCATTGAAAATGAGGTCGGCCAAGCAGTTCGCTATCGCGAGATAATGACCGGATTCAACGCATCGAAATTTTCAGTACTTTATTTTCAGATGGAGCTTCTGATTGGCCAGCTGTCATAAAAAGTTAGCTGACATTCAGTTACGTTTAGTGAAGTTTAGTTACGTTTCATTTGAATTTTCAGCAAGAAATTCCCAACTGAAAATTCAGCTGACAGCTTTTCTATACAAAAAAAAGGCTCTCCATACAAAACTGACATTTCATATAATTTTACGTTCAACGACAAGAAATTAAGTACTTTATTTTCAACAGTTGTCAAATTTATGCGCCCAATAACAGACTTCTTGTGGCCAGAAATTGAGGATATGGACCTGGACGATTTGTGCTTCCAACAGGATGGTGCCACTTGCCACACAGACAGCGAAACAATAGCTCTTTTGCACAAGAAATTAAATGGCCGTGTTAACTCACGTCGGTCGGGGCGATGTTAATTGGCCGCCACGATCATATGAATTGACACCGGTGGACTTCTTTCTTTGGGGATATTTAAAAGAAAAAGTGTACGTCAATAAGCCAATTGTTCTTGGCTGAGATAATTTGGCACATTAACGACATTGAACCTCAATTATGTCTCAGTCATTGAAAATATGGACCATCCGATGGAGGTATGTCACCGAATCCGTGGCGAGCATTTGGGCAATATTTTGTTTCACACATATAATTTTCATCATAATATTAAGATATATTTCTCTGAAAACTTTTGATTTTATTTACAATTAACATCGTGCGTTTTCTTTGGACCACCGTGTATAACGGAATTGAATACTTTATGTCCTAAACATGTGATGCATCAACGGTGATAAAACGATTGATTTCAACAGCTAGGTACCTATAGCTCAATCAGCTTCTAAATCAACCTTCAACGTCATTTTTGGCGTAAATTTTTTAAAGTAAATAGATTTCAAATTTGGCCATCTCTTTCTGAACATTAAGTCGGATATGTGTATACTGAGATGACAAATAAAGTCGGAGAAGTAAGTCTAAACTGAACACCGTCTTTAAATACAAAAAATTGCCTGTGTAGGCTATTGAATAGATCGGAATTTTAAGGGAGAAAGGAACAATTGCGTTCACGGGTTTTTATTATTGAATATGTTAGTGTGGAACTTAAGCTTACCTAAAACACAAAATTCGCTTATGGTGTTACAAATTGACAGATGGACAGATAAAACTGCGGGACATACTATTTTCGAATTCTCTATTATCGGAATGGCATATTTGATCAAAATCTCTACTTCAAACTATTTCAGGAATGGGAAACTTGCCATATAGTACCAATGAATTGCAAGTCAAAAAGATGCTTACGAGCAAAAACTACAAACAAATATAAGAAAAGGTTATTTTTAATAGGCTATATTTTCGCCTGTCATATTAAAGACTTGAACATCTACTTTGTTTCATTCTGATATATCTCGCGCAAACCTTTGCTCCAAAAAAAGTTATGAGCAATTTAGTAAAAAAAAATCAAATCAGTGATTTTTTGATTTTGTTTAGGTCAGTTTTTGACGAATTGCCCTGCTTAAATATTTTTATAAATTTTTTTAAATCATGCATTTGGTTAAATCTAATTTCCTACAAAAAGTTTCTTGAGTTTAATTCACAAATTCGGCTCAGTTTTCGAGTTATACCGACAATATTGAAAAATGGCCAGTGTGACTATTCTCTCAGAAACGCATGGATGAATTTAAGCGAGTTTTGTGTTTTAGGTAAGCTTAAGTTCCACACTAACATATTCAATAATAAAAACCCGTGAACGCAATTGTTCCTTACTAAAAGGTCTATTCAATAGCCTATATGGATATGATTATTTAAATCGAAAACATTTTGACATATTTATATAAACAATATTTAATAATAAATGAGAAGGATATTAAGCTAATGGCATACTTCCTTTTCCGGGTAATGTGTCAGCAATTAATAAATTTCTAGAAATTACTTAAGAACAAGTTCTTGTCCCACCAACACATTTTTACATATCTTATGACTGTTGACTTTTCCAACTAAATACGATTAATTTACATTCATATACCTACAAATCCAGTGCACATACATACATAACATATATTCATTAGTGACAGTTATGAATAATAAAATCAGCTTACCTATATTAACTCTAAACTGAACATGCGTTTGTTGCCACCAGGCTTTACTACAGATCAATAAATTAAATCCAGTTTAAAGCTCATGGTCCATATAAACTTGACCACCATTATTGCACTAGAACGGCAAACTGGCCTTTAACATATGTATGTATATCGGTGCACTTCGATATTTTCAAAAGCTACGCACATGCGTCAAGGGATATCGACAGTAAACGAAGCTGGCGTACACCAAATAGCTGTGGGCACAAGCCCACAGGGGCATAATAAATGGTTAAGTGGATTTCTAACAGAATTGGTGGGTATATGTAGTTGATTTAAGACCACTAACACAATTAAACCAGAAACAAGATTGTAGACAAAAAAAAAAAAAACTGAATAAAATGTTAGATTTACACTCGGTAAAATAATAAAAGTAGGTAGTTTTTCAACAGCTTGCCCCAGTGAACTTGGAAATAAATCAAAAACTTGTTGCATGACTCTTGAACTTGAATTTACCATCGATATTTCATATACGGATTTGCTCAACTTTTTTTTATTTTCGCTGCTTTGCCCTGTAGATTGTTTGCGCAACTTTTTGCTGCCTTATTTGTACCATTATACATATAGGCTAGGCTAATTAACAACAAACAGACGTTTCCTTCCTTCCTTATCGCAATTAATTGGATTTTAGCATACCTAATTAACTGCAGTGGGTTGCAAATTTGCCGCATATGGATATGCCACGTGTGTGTGTCACCATCACCCCATCAACGATAATTGCGCTGACATTTCAAAACGTAGAGCTTATAACTTGGCACTGTCAGCTTTGGCTCTGCCACACAGATTGCGCACAGGTTCGTTGCTTGACTTTGAACTTGATCTGTGCGGATACACTAGTATTTCAATTATATAAACGAGCTTAAGATTTATGTATGAGTTTATGTTATACGTTGTTTATTACTACTATTCCATAAATACAGTTATTAGTTGATCATAGAGCTCAAGACTGAAGTTGGCCTTGAGGGATCTCATGTGTTGTTTCACGTTGAATAACTTATTGTTTGAAGCCTTTGGCGGTCCATGATGTTTTTTTTTTCTATTCTTTTTTTATAATGTGATGCCTTAGACTTTATACCGATAAGAAAATAGTATTTTGTTTTGTTTTCAAAATATACATTTGCATAAATGTCGCGCCGTGTCTTCGTCATCGTGGGAAAATTTTTGATGCAATTGCAAAAAGATTAACTTTCAGGAAGTTCTCTTATTGAAATTATGTATAATATTATGTTACTGCCTCTACTTATTCTTGATTTTCTTTTGTTTATTAAAAGAGTAGTTTATTGATGATCAGATTAAAATATTCTATGGGTGATTTATGTCAATTAAATTAACCTGCCTCTTGCGGCTATCTTAAATAAATAATCATTATTTCCTCCTTTTGATACTTAATATTCATATGATTAATGGTGAATGACCAGGCTTAAAAACGTTATTGAAATTCAGATATAAATAAAAGGAAAAGATGTTCGTACTTTAGAAATGTATCACTATGACAGAGTTGTGGCTAAAAAATGTCTGTATCCAACATGCTTATTAAACAAGCCAAATACCATATTTATGGCATTAGAGTATTATTGTATTCATATATAGATCATATTGTTAACAAAAGGATATGAACAAGTCAAAAATTGAGAAATTGAAATTACATACAAATGCGAAGTAAATTTCTTCAACAAAATCCTAGGATTTCTTTTTCTTCTTCTTCGTCTTCTTCTTCTTCTTCTTCTTCTTCTTCTTCTTCTTCTTCTTCTTCTTCTTCTTCTTCTTCTTCTTCTTCTTCTTCTTCTTCTTCTTCTTCTTCTTCTTCTTCTTCTTCTTCTTCTTCTTCTTCTTCTTCTTCTTCTTCTTCTTCTTCTTCTTCTTCTTCTTCTTCTTCTTCTTCTTCTTCTTCTTCTTCTTCTTCTTCTTCTTTTTCTTCTTCTTCTTCTTCTTCTTCTTCTTCTTCTTCTTCTTCTTCTTCTTTATTGTCATGATCTCGAGGGGAACCACAACTTTCCCACGCAACTGCTTCACCTAAGGTTCGACTTGTAGGGCTCGCCGGGTTGACCTCAGAAAACGTCGACAGGCCTCCCGGTTTTGGATTGTTCCATGTCTGAGACCAACTAAATGTAGGTGTCGTTGCATTTGTTTCATCCAGTGTTGGAACATCTTGTGCTATTGCCCTTTGAACTGGGTTCTCATGGCATCTTCTTTGTACATGACAGTACCAGCTAGGTTGGTCATGCTGTATTTTGCTCAAGATGGTATTTTTGACTGTAGGCTTCCCCGGATTCGCTTGCTTCTAATTCGATCGCGCTTTGTCACTCCTACTGTCATGCGAAGCATCTTCATTTCAGCTGCCGTCAATTTACTCGCATACTTCTTGTACATTGTTCAACACTGTGAATCGTATATAAGCGCTGGACGAACAACTGCCGTGTAGAGCTTTCCTTTGAGCTTAGGGGGCATTTTTCTATCACAGAAGATGGCAGAGTTTTCCCGCCACTTCATCCACCCTACGCTTACGCGATGTTTGATGTCGTCATCACAAGATCCTTTCTTATTGATCATTGTTCCAAGATATTTAAACTTTTCGCACTTGGGAATAGGCCTGTGTGGATCAGAAAATGGACAGCATATGTATTCGTTCTTTTTCGCGCTATTTGCGGTATCCATTTCCCTCCAAAATATCCACCCATACATCAAGTGCTCGTTGCAAGGACACAGGATCTTCACTTATGATGGCTCCATCGTCAGCAAAGAATAACTGATTCACTTTGAGGTCCGTCACCTTCTTCTCAAGCAGAAATTCAAGGACAGTAATAAAGAGCAAAGGACTCAAGACGCTTCCTACTCACACCTACTCTAATTGGGAACTCTTCGGTGATTTCTTCGGGGCATCTTACATTTGTTTTAACTTGCTCGTGCATGTCCATGACCATCCGCACGTAGACTTCCGGAACTCCTCGTTGCCTAAGTACCCATATCAGATCTCGTGGTTGCCTGTCAAATGCTAGGCCTTACGAAATCCTAATAGATTTCTGAAACTTGATTTAACCAAACATCTTTCTTTTGCCAGTTTCGCTTGTGGAAGACTATTTTATACAACAATGTAAAGTGAAAACAAAATCAAAGTGAAGATTGTAACTAATTATTATACCGATGGACTCATCTTGAAAATATTCCATTCAATGTACTTGAAAAGGTTGCCGTAGCTTCACTTCGATTTATTTTTCATGAACATACAATAAAAAAAAACAAAGGAAAAATCAGCAATCAGGAATACATGAAAATGAATTTTAAAGCCGGACGCACTACGCCACCGCTGCACTATAGAAACGCGCCACCACCTACCACCATAATTTGTGCACCAAATAATCGCCAAAACGCTTAAAAATAGAAAAATGAATTAGATCCCCAAAATAGGGACTTTGGTTTTAGTATGAAATAACTCCTCCATTTATGATATAGTTTTCCATATAAAAACTACATACTTTCAATTGGGGTGTTATTTAATTTTTGTTTGGGGAATTATTTCACAGGGCGACATGGCCGTTTAGCTTATAAGTCCATAAGGTTATGTTAGCTTCAAAACTAATTTTATTTCGCCAACATTAAAGACATAATATTAGTTTTCATCGTTATAAATTCAATTCACCATATTCCTCATCATCAAGCATTTCGATTCCACTATCTACGTAATTATTGAAGTACACCATTTTTGTCTTCATATGTTGTTTTCAAAAAATGCATTTTTCAAAGAGAATACCAGGTGTAAATCATACCATCATATATGCTGTAATAGGACAGCCGTTAAACATTTTTCTGCCACCGCCAATGGCGTTGGTGGGTCTATAAACATCCCTTACTTATTTTACAATATTAATTTTAATATTAAAAACGACTCGTATCAACATATATTTCTTTTTCACAAGAAACGCTTTTTAAAAGTATTACCACTAAGTATTAGAAAAAGGGTTATCAACTTTATTGTTCTACTTGCCTTAACTAAATAATACAGGAACTCAAAATATTAAAGTCTTTTTAGAGCATTTCTATTGCATTTTTAGTTATCTATGACGTGGTCACTATGGCGTATTGTTACTATTTTTTTAGGAAGTTTTTGGATTATGTTAAACGTCTCCTAATTTCTTGGTTCTTGTTCTTCACCGGACCATATGTAGATGTGATGCACTAGTGCACCGTAAATACATAGGTATTTGGGATGTCAACTGAACAGAGCAAACTACCATCCCTATAAGTAATTAAGTTTTTCAAAAGAACTTATTTAGAGGAAGATCTGTAAAATGAAAGATTTTATCTATACTTACATAAGTCCCAATTGTTCAATCAATCATATGGCAACACTAATAAATGTCATCAATGAAATATCATATTCAACGTTTTCTTAAGATATTCTCTATTTTTGATTAATTATTTCATCGTTAAACATTAAAATCCCATTTAAAGGATCTCTCAAACCAAAGCGAAACATTCGGCAAGACAACGAATAGTTCACCTTTCAAAATGATATGGTGTGTTCCATTTATTAATTTCGTTGTTTTTGTGTATGGCTTTGTAAAAATTTCAAAAAAAACTGCAGTCCATCATCACTTGATGCACTTTCAGAAACAAAAAATGAGCTTTACGAATCTATCAATTCATTTTAAACTGCTTTTTTAATTTTTTTTTTATATTTTGAACATAATTTTCACTATCGAAATAAATTCAAACAATCGAAAAACACATTTGCAATCTGACAGCTTAAAATTCGATTGGTATAAGGTAATTAGTACAAAGAGGCGTAAATCTACTGAAAAATAAAAAAAAAGAAATTTATTTGTTCAATTTTTGATAATTTTAAGAATGTTTGCAAAATAAATTGGTTTATTTTTTGATTAAAAATAAATTTTGTAAAAATCTAAATTCTTCGCCAGATTAACCTCTATCGTTTTTTTAGCTCCCGTGTTAAGGAAAACTACACCATGGAATAGAAATGTTCCGGACTTAAATAGAGTACTAAACCAATGCCTCTAGAAAATTCTTATTCCATTGTGTAGTTTTCCTAAACACGGGAGTTGAAATAACTGTTTTTTCTTTATAAATAAGGGGGTTAGTAGATACAAATCAAAAATAAATTGATTTATTTTACCAATGGAAAACACTATTACGTGGTTGTTAACAACCCTGTTGCAAACCCAGTAAAACCGGGTTATTAATTTACAAAGTAATTACCTCCCTGGCGGCTAGCGGCTATAACCAATATGCCGGAAGTTCCACCATACCAATTAACATCCATTTTAACCTTTTTTCTCTTTCTCATTCTCACTTATCCTTTGTCATTTGAGCTCGCTAGTAGCACGTTTGAAAAAAACTAAATTGCCTAACAACTAAATAAGTAAATTAAATGCAAGAAATATCATATCCTAAAATAAAGAAACTAATGTAAGTATAATAAAATGAATTGTATATTATATATTATTAATAAAATGTTTCCCATAAAGGATTTTATAACTCCTTCATACAAAAAACTGTATTTATTGAAGAGTTCATAAAATTAGTTTATGTTGTCACCAAATCGTGCCAACAATTTATAAAATCATTATACATTGATTTACCCGGATTTGGACTTTTATCTGCCCTCTACTGAGTGAGGATGCCACCAAAGAAGGACCCAAAGGCTACCCGTTCGCGACCGAAACACACTACAACGTCACCGCCGTCGGCGGAGGAATACAATTGTGTCGACTGTGATGGACTCGACTCTGCTGACAACATGGTCCAGTGCGATGTCTGCCAAACCTGGCACCACTTCAGCTGCGCCGGAGTCGACAGCCTTATTCAGAATGAAAACTGGGTTTGTGGCACCTCGTGTGCAATAACGGCAGATAAGTGCCCCCCTTTATCTAGTGTTGTTAGAGAAGTAGTCCCTAAAAATGCTGTTGGAGCGATTATGCTACATAATGCACCATATACTGTGCCAAATGATCGAGATACCGCCGCCAACAATGCGGTCAACCCCACATCAAATTTTGACTTGGATTCTGTCAGTACCTTGCCAAATACTGCAAGTGAAACTCAATGTACTTGGTCATGCACAATGCCGAACACAGCGTTACGTTCTACGACTAGCATCGTGCCAAGCAGTATTAATAATATCCTGGGTGTATCACAACACCATGGGCAGAATTTTGCCGTGGATACTGCTATAAGTACAACAGCATGCACCGAGTATGGTGCCGCCTGTACTGCCCCCCCTATTGCCTCATGTACTGCCCCGCCTGCCATTTCATATAACGAATTCAATAAAAATGAAATGATGCCAATGGAAGATGGATCATCAGTTACTGATGCTAAAGTGGTGTCTATCACCAAAGTGAATAAGTGGTTAGGAGATGATTCACGCAAGCCTTTGCCACAATCAATGTTGATCCATAAAGGTTTAGATCCAGGTCAAGGACATCCAATCGCGCCCAAACTGCAACCCAATGGTCGAGATTGGGATCTTACTAGATCATGGCCCGGAAACTTATGCAAGCCAAATGAGATGTCGACGGAAATTCAACATGATCCAGTTGTGTCCCAAAATTCAACGTTCAACATACCACCACCACAACAGCAGTTACCACCTCAAGCATCATACGCACAACAACATCAGCAGTTCCCAGCTCAATCATTATGCGCACCACCACAGCAACGGTTCCCGCCTCAAGCATTATTAACGCCCCTTCCAGCAACAGAACCTTTTCTGCAACCAAATGTAAGTGAACCACAAAATCGGAGCTTAAGTAAAAATCAGATAGCCGCACGTCATTTGATGTCCAAAGACCTACCAAGTTTCGATGGAAATCCTGAACAATGGCCGTTGTTCATATCCAGCTTTGAAAGGAGTACCGAACTTTGTGGTTTCACAGATGAAGAGAACGTGATGAGACTTAATAAAGCCTTAACGGGAAAGGCAAAAACTGCAGTCAGATGGTTTCTCTTGCAACCGAATTGCTTCCATCAAGTTATGTCAAGGCTGAAGACACTTTATGGAAGACCGGAGCTTATCATCCAAACATTGCTTCAGAAGGTTAACACGACACCTCCACGGCAAAGACAATTGCACTTTCAAACATCACCCACTATTGCACAATGACCAAAAGAGCAATGTCGCGAAACCGATCAACGAAGAAAATCTAGAGGTTAAAGGAAACATCTCGGTCCACATGAAAAGCCATTGCAACGCTCATCGTAACGACTGTGAATCCACCCTATTTCGAATTGTACCAGTGTTCCTATATGGGAATGGATCTCAACTTAAGACCTTTGCTTTCTTGGATGATGGGTCGTCCTTGACCTTGATGGACGAGGAACTGGCAAACCAACTTAATATGAAAGGCAAACCACAGCCGTTGTGCCTAAAGTGGACTGGCAACACTCATAGATATGAAAACCAGTCACAATTGCTCACTCTCCGGATTTCAAGTACGATACCTAATGCTGAGATTTACTCATTTTCCGACGTTCACACTGTGAAGAACCTATCGCTGCCTTACCAATCCGTAAATTTCGAAGATTTACAGAGCAAATATGAGCATCTCAAAGGACTACCCATCGAATCGTATAACAATCAATCTCCACGCTTATTAATCGGCTTGAAGCACACAAAATTGGGACTTCCTCTTAAATGCCGAGAAGGGAAATCCGAAGAACCGATTGCAACTAAGACCCGTTTGGGATAGCTGGTGCATGGTGGTTGCTCTCAACAGTTGGCCGACCGTGAACTTACCACAATTTTCACATCTGTGAATGCAACGATGCTGGTTTGCAGCGTCTAGTGAAAGACTACATATGTATGGACAACTTCGGAATATCAAACACAGATAAGGTCTTGATGCCAACTGATGGCAAGCGTGCGCTGGATCAGCTAGATGCCAATACCGTTCGAAAAAATGGTCGATTTGAAACATCGCTGCTGTGGAAGTTCGACGACTTCGCTATACCAAATAGTCTTCCTATGGCAAAAAGGCGATTAGCTTGTCTTCACAAGAGAATGAAAAGGGAGCCGCAGCTGTCTAAATCCCTAGATGAAAAGATCAAACAATTTATCACAAAAGGGTATGCTAGAAAGCTCAAAAAAGAAGAAATAGCCGAAAGAGGTGACCGCTGTTGGTACCTTCCTATATTCCCCGTTTTTAATCCAAACAAACCCGGGAAGCTAAGGATCGTTTGGGACGCAGCAGCGACCGTTCAAGGTATATCGTTGAATTCTATGCGCTTGAGGGGCCCAGGCCAACTTGCATCGCTGGTAGCCGTTCTGTTTAAATTTCGAGAAGACCTGGTTGCAATCTTCGCAGATATTATGGAAATGTATCACCAAATTCAGATACGCAAGGAAGACCAACACTTTCAAAGGTTTCTGTGGAGTGTGAGCGAGGAAGTTGAACCTGAGGTTATAGCAATGCAAGTTATGATAATGGGAGCGACATCTGCCTCCGCCAGCGCACAATATGTGATAAGAAAGAATGCTGACGAATTTTCCGCCAAGTTTCCAAGAGCCGTTCAATCAATCAAAAACAACCAGTATGTCGATGATCTGATGGATATTACAAGCTCGGAAGAGAAGGCTATACAATTGGCTAAAGAAATTTGTTATGTGCACCTGCAAGGAGGGTTCTTCATTAGGAACTGGATTTCTAATTCACATAAAGTCGTGAAAGCCATGAAATCCGAACCTACCAACCAAGTGGACCTTGCTCTTGACATGGAAATGGGAACCGAAAAGGTTTTAGGCATGTGGTGGTGCACTGCATCTGATTGCTTCACCTATAAAATAAATGCCAGTACAATTCAAGATGATATTCTTTCCGGCCACCGACGTCCAACGAAACGAGAGATTCTAAGGATCTTGATGACGATCTTCGATCCATTAGGTCTCCTAGCGCATTTCCTTATGTACATTAAAGTACTTCTACAGGATATATGGCGATCCAACATCGGATGGGATGAAGAGGTTAAAGATACGGAGCATGAAAAGTGGCTGAAATGGGTTCGATACCTACCAGATATAGTGAAACTTAAGATTCCAAGATGCTATATCATCAACAATCTTGACCCGAGTTCCGAAACGCAGTTGCACATATTCGTGGACGCAAGCGAAAATGGTTTCGCCGCTGTTGCATACCTGAGAATCGCAAATGACGATAAGATAAACTGCGTCCTGGTTGGTGCCAAAACGAGGGTAGCTCCATTAAAAAGCCTATCGATCCCAAGGCTTGAGCTTCAGGCAGCAGTACTCGGCGTAAGATTTGCGAAAGTCATTACAGAATCACACACGGTCCATATTTCTCAGTGTTCTTTCTGGTCGGATTCGAAAAATGTTTTAAGCTGGATTCGATCTGATCACCGTAGATACAAACCATTCGTGGCCTTTCGCGTAAGCGAAATACTAGACTTATCAGAAATATCCGATTGGAGATGGATTTCCACTAAGTTGAACCTTGCTGATGAAGGAACGAAGTGCCAGAAAGCTCCCGAGTTTAAGGCGTCCAGTCGGTGGTTTACGGGACCAGAATTTCTGAAGTCTCATCCGATTCTCTAGCCAAATGAAATACCCCCTGAGAATGCTACAGTCGAGGAGCTAAAAACATGTTTTGTCAACCTACACACTCTGAACAAAGAAAACAATTTTCGAATCAGTGATACCTCAAGTTGGAGACGGCTTATTAGAATTGCAGCATACTTTTTACGTTTCCACATCCACAACACTAGTATCAAGAGACATGAGAGAAAATCAGGTATTCTTCATAAGCAGAGGAAGGGATATCTCAGACAAGAAGAACTTCGATGTGCCGAAGCTGAGTTATTCCGTGAGGCCCAGGCTAGCGAATATCGTGATGAAATTGCGGATTTATCCTCCAAAAAAACTGTTGAAAAGAGCAGCATCCTCTACAATCTGTGTCCATACCTAGACGCAGATAAAGTTATTCGAGCGAATAGCAGGATACCCTTCTCTGTTGATGTCGGCGAAGATGTTAAGAAACCCATAATCCTCCCGAAAAATCATCCAATAACCGAGCTCGTCATCATCGATCTCCACGTCCGATTCAACCATCGAAACCACGAAACAGTGATAAATGAACTGCGGCAAAAATTTCACATCGCTCATATGAGATCTGCATTAAGGCTTGTTAGAAAAAATTGCCAAAATTGTAAGAACACCAGAGCCAAACCGCAACCTCCCATGATGGCTCAACTCCCGCCTGCACGAGTCGCTCCATTCTGCCGCCCCTTCTCATTCGTCGGAATCGACTACTTTGGGCCTATGACTGTGAGTATTCTTCGAAGGACCGAGAAACGATGGGGAGTATTGTTGACATGCCTGACAACCAGGGCAGTTCATCTTGAGATCGCACACTCATTATCGGCAGATTCCTGTATTTTGGCTCTTAGAAATTTTATTCTTATGATTAATAAGCTAACAGTAGTATAATGCACTAAAATTAATATTTCGTCGCATATCCTTTGTTGGCAATAACGGCTTTGCAACGTCTTGGCATAGAGTTTATCAAATCCTGGCACCTCTTGACTGGAATTTCATTCCAGGAGGCTTCCACTGCAGCCCAAAGTGTTTCATGGGTGGTCGGTTTTATAATAGAAACAGCTTTTTTGACATCAGCCCAGAGGTTCTCAATTGAATTGAGGTCGGGCGACTGTGTTGGCCATTCCATGAAGTTTACCGAATGATCCCCAACCGCTTTCTTGCTTTCTTGCTGGTGTGTTTAGGGTTATTGTCCTGCTGGAATACCCATAATAACGGCATTTCTTCTACTGCATCATCACTTTTTCAAGAATATCAACATAGACGTGTATCCATGATGGTTTTAATCCAATTTATAGTGCCAATCCCATAGTACGAAAAACAAGCCCATACCATTATGCTCCATGTTTAACCATTTTAGTCGTGAATTTTGGGTTATATTCTGCAATCAGAGGTCTCCTAATGTAAGAACGAGAACTTTTGCCGCCAAACAATACGATCTTACTCTTGTCTGTCCAAAAAATATTTCTCCATATTTCTACTGACCAGTTCAAATGTCGTTTTGCGAAATAAATACGCCTTGTTGCATGCTTAGCAGTTAAAAGAGGGACTTTTATAGGGCTACACGCCTTCAAATTATTTTCCCTAAGTCGGCTGCGAACAGTTTCAACACTTGCAGCAATATTCAGTTCCTTTTTTAGCTCCGTTGCAATCTAAACAAATATTATTGCATTACGAACCATTTTGTTAGAGCAGCCAACTAAACGCCTAACTTCTGCATAAGTTTTGCCCTCTGCAACCATTCTTTTAATAATATCACGTTTTTCGGCACTACAATGCTTTACACGGCCTATATTATTTTATTATTTTTTTTTTGTCGCAAAAGTCACTTAAATAAAACCAAACTATATTTTTTTTCTATTTTCTTTTGCAAAATTAAACATAAAGACTTTGTTCATACAGAAAAGTAAGAGCAGTGCTATTATTTTTACCGTACAAAATGGCAATTCTCTCTCAACATTCATTTACAAAAAAAGAACCATTATCATTTTAATGTCATTGATCTTACTTTCAGAAAGTGGCCAATCAAGCAATAGTAAATAACAGTAGAAGCGAAGAAAATTCTTTCCAGTTGGTGATTTTTTTTTGTTGTAATAATTAAACTTTTTAGTGGTGGTGCTATTTTTTTTACCGGCACTGTACCAATTTAAAAGAAAAGTGTCTCACTGTTCGCACCTTTCCCCTACATTAAATGCAATTAAAAGAAAAACAAATCAATAAAATCAAAGTGATATGTTTAAGTAGCAAAGAAATACATAGAGACCCTAAGTAAAAAACGAATTTTGAGTCGAATCTAGCTTAGATTCGATTTTTTTATGGAATAAACTCGACTTTAGGATAAATTCGAATCGTTCGTTTATTACTTAGGGCCATAGAGTTGGTATGTACAATATTTATAATGCACAAATTCAATTTAAACCATTTGTATTTTTTACTAATTGATGTGAGCAAACATAATTCCAAAGTTTATTATTTATGTACCTACATGAATAAACTTATAAGCAATAAACTTATAAGCAGAATGGCACTAATCAAGGCCTATAAACTCATCAAAATAAATGATATTTTATAAAATCTGTCATTAAAATGGCGATATAAAGACAAAACCTATTGTGACATCCATTTAACGATGTCATTATAATGGTAAAATTAAACATCACTTTCACCTGCCATTATTTGTATGACAAAAAATAATGACAAATTTTTGGAATATTTGCACAATTTGGCCATTTAAGACTCGTGTTTATGTGACATTACACTAAAAAACTGTAGTGAAAAAAGTGAAAGTGAAGTTTTCGATTGGATTTCGGAACAGTCCTACTCCTTTTTGATTCCAATCGAATTATTTTCTATTGTGTGCGTAAATTGTCTGATATTTATGTATATTTTGCACGTTCAGACGAGCAAAATGTATTTGACAAATAATCCGATGAAAGGGTTTATATGTATATGTGTGTTCCCGGTCTACTCCTTTATTAATTCCGGAACAGAAAAATACTCCGAAAACATTACTCGGAACAGCCAATCGAATTATTTTGGAGTAAGCGGAGTCAAAAAGGAGTAACTCCGAACCTCCAACCGAAAACGACATTAAATTTAAGATTTATATAAATTAAATTTAAGCTTCTTTTACAGCTCAAAGTTGTTAAAGTTTCGATAAATGTAACCATAACGATACTCGGATTTGTACTTTCTTAGCATTGACTCGTTTGGATTTGGTGAGTTTGTTTTTAGTCTACCATTATTTCTTTAATATAAGCTACTCCTCAGCACAATGGTTGATATGCTTAAGCTTAAACTAACGTCCTTGGATATGTAACTTAGCGTCTTCTGCTACTCAGTTTGCACAGTATTGGGGGTCTATTCAAGTACATAATAAGTTAATGAATAATGACCATAAAAGGCCTTCAAAGCGTCATTCATCAGGTACGTATTACTATTGTAAGGAAGTTTTGAACCAGATGCATATAATTTACAATATAAGCTCACTTGGCTCTGAACCAACATTGTTTTTTTTTTCAATGCTGCAAACCGCATTCCGACAGCGTGGGATATTGCGCAAGAATGCCGATCGTGAAACATATTCATGTCCATCAAATTCCATCAAGAGGCGAAAACGAAATAATATTTTGAGCCGAAAAAAACATACTAAGTGGTTACCAATTAAGTTGCCATTGGCAGTACTGGTACTCAAATCAATAAAAATAAAATCAAAGAGAAAAAACCAGCAATAGAAAAAAAAGTTGAAGATTTGCCAAGAACAAAACAAACAAGAACTGGTAGCAAGCAAGGTGGTCACGTATGCATACATGCCTCACACGCGCGCTAAGAGCACTCACCATCTGTTGGCTTTAAGAAAATACCAGTAACGTTTTGCATAAGGCATCGTACATACCTACATGGACGTGGTTGACCTTAGACTTAACGCCACTGCTGTGGTAAGTAGATAATAATCAATTATGACTACTTTGCGATTAAAAAGTGTTTTAAATGAAAGGAACTTGAAATAAAACCTAACAATATACATAAACATACATATGTATGTATGTAGATACAAGTATATTGTTACTAGGTAAAAGTAGCAACAAAATACGAAAGAATATAGTTATTTATTAATAAAATTCAATGAAAATATTCAACAGTTTTATTTATCATTGTTGTTATAATTGTATATTAGATAAGCATCAGGCAAAGCAAAATAATTCAATGCTAAGGGTCGAAACGTATGGATAATGGTTTGCAATTAACGGTAATGAAGATTCAATTTATGAAGGTAATATATATAAAATATATGTACCTCTACTTAGTTGAATGATTACAATAATGTTGTCTTGACGTTGAAAGTTTTTACTGTCAATCAATTCACTTATTAAAAATGAAACAGGGTAGAGAGCACTCCTTGTAACTTCATCAAGTTCATACGAGGTGCAAGAATACATATGAAGGTCATTTGGTATACACTATACATATATGTATGTATGCATGTACATAGTCAATAATAGATTGTATTTGGTACAGTAGACAGTTTATGCGTTAGTGGGAAGTGCGTTGGACTGTGAAGTCTGATCCGGAAGTCTGATCTCTGGTAAACGAATCGAAGCCTAAAAAACAGAAACAGATTTGTTTCCCGGCACCAAATCTGTTTCCTTTTTTTGTATGTGATAACCCAGGGCCAAATGATTTACAACAACTTTCAAGTTACAATTTTCTGCCAAATCCGAACGCCTATTGCGAGAAGCACTTGTTTATGGCAAGAGATACTCTTGGAGGATTTCTCAGTTCCTTGCAGGGGACTCTAGGCCTGAAAAAAGATTTTTTTTGTTAGGTGTATGAGGCTGAGACTCGAACCCAGAGACCAAGTTGAACCGAAAACAGCATTGAATTTAAAAAAAGACCACACTCGGCGGACCTGCAGGCGAACACAATTCTTTTTTGCAGAGTTGAAATTTAACGGCACTAGCACAAAAAAGATAAAAAAGGGTAGAGTAAATAATTCGATTTTTGAAGTGGTCATTTAAGCTGGTACTATCGATCTCGGTCGGTTAAACTCCTTTTGACGAATAATTTCCTGATGAGATCAAGCGTTTGTGCCTTCTCGTCTACAAAACCTTATAAAAAACAACAGATATAGATTTTTCCCAGTACTTGCCCGTGTAGCCTCGGGGTTAATTATGAAATATATTTAGGGCCAGTTTGTTCAAAGTATTATATAAAGCTTATGTAAATCCACTTCTTGAAATACTTCAATCAGAGCTTATACAGACAAATACCCTTCTTACCTAAGCTGACAATATTTTTATCTTAGCATCTGGAAAACCCGATGAAGTCAAAGATACCTTAGACTGTACAGCATCAAAAGCACTTGAATGGTGTCAGGAATCCGGAGCAAAAACGCTATTAAATAAAATGGATGCATTACATGTTTGCAGAAAGCATAATTGCCCAAACAATGCTATAGCTATTTGTCACACAAGCAACCACATGAGAAAAAAGTATTTCAAAAGAGCGGTAAAACAAATAGTTTACTTAAAATAATTTGCAGCAAGTACAATGGTCCTCATGTCAACACTGCGATCGATATAGCAAAAACGCTTTTAAGAGGAGCTATCCAACACGGCCTTACAATAATTTTTCATTCTCTTAGCAAATCGACCGAAACGTGCAAGTAAAAATAAATGCTGTGCTAACAACTTACAACTGCCTTAGGAGCATTACCATCAACTCCCACGAAGCTTTACTGGCCGAAGCAAATATTTTAGGCTTTTAAGATATGAAAGTTATAGCGCAAACTAAACTTTTCTCTAAAAGTATTGTAAATACAAAGTATGTTCTTCATGAAATTTGCAAATCAGGTTGGATTGCAGCCGAAACATCGAAAAACAAAAGCTCCATCTCTTGCTCAATTCGCAACATCAAAGCTTCGAGGATAAACATAACTGAATTTCACAATTATGACGACCAAACTCCTGCTTGGATGTTTCCTGGATATCTTATACCTACATAGATATTTCCTTAACAGAAACTCCAAAAGAACACACACCAAATGAAGTTTTTAGACAAAAGTTTGCTGAAATTATAGAATCTGGCAATTTTGGTTGCGATCTACACGGTCGCTTCTTTTAAATGTGGAGTAACTGGATACCGCGTTTATACCCAGCGGGAAATATCGTCCCCAATGAATTTTATAGCTGAATTCTTCAATCAATTCACTAGCCAAATAATTAAAGGAAACGTCATGCAATGATTAAGTCAGTGAAGAGTCATGCGAGGTTTCCTCAGTTCATAGATTTGAACCCACTTTTCGCTTTATGTGTAGAAAACAACAAGACAACAGCAATCAATTCACTGGCCAAATAATAAAAGGAAACGACATGTAATGACTTAGTCAGTGAAGAGTCATGCAATGTTTCCTCATTTCATATATTTGAACCCACTTTCTGCTTTGTGTGAAAACAACCCTTTCTTTCGTTGAATTAAAAATTGCTTTTGATATGGAAAATTATAAGATGAAAAAACTGTTGAAAAGTCATGTAGAAGTTCATCAGTTCATCGTCTATGTCCAATCACATGCTTTGTAAAGTGTGCACCGCCATTGTGTGTTCTGATAGAAGTTGATTTTTTTTTGTGTTCTCTGTGTTGACATTGTCTACTGACAGTAAATATTATAAGAGGACTTGTGAATTTCTATTAAAATGAGGAAATCTCGGATTGTCTCAAAGTATTTCAGGTTGTTGGTTAATCACCACTTCGCATATGAAGTGGTGATTAACCAACAACCACTGACCTAGTGATTTCCCTTTAATTAAATTTAAAGTTTTAATTCTATATTTTATTTTAATTGACCAATCACAAATTCACAACACATACACAACAGAGTAATGAATTCACTATTTATTTAATTTTCTTTACATTTTTCATATTGAATTAACTATAATTGCTGAATAAACAACAACCACTAATCTTGTGATTTGATAATTGAATTTTCATTACCATTTTCATCGAAAACATTGAACTGATGAATAAACCACATACATTTATGTAATGAATTCACAGATCATGCAACCATCATGTTTTTCATCATCTGGGTCGGTGAATAAACAACTTCCTACGAAGTAGTGATTTCGTTGGCCAATTTTCATCGGATTTTCAGCATGTGCTTCCCGCCTAGGACATGCCCATGTTAATTTCATCAAAGAAATCAGCTAAAAAGTGGACGGTGCAGCTGCCGCCATTCCTCAAGGAAAAAGCTGATCTTTCCTCAATGAATTTTTCAATTTTTCCCGCTGGGATAGGCTTGATAGTATCAACAACAAAATTTTAATAAAACAGCTAACCACCCCTGATCAAAATTCGAATACTGGTGAAGTAATGGCACTAGTAGAAGCGTTTAAATATAGCATACATTCAACTTTAAAAACAGCTATATGCAGTGACTCCCTAAGTGCAATTTCAGGCTCTTAGAGCTTATCTCTCTTCAGAATGTCCACGTATTCATTTAATATGGTCACCAGGATACGTAGGTATTTCTGGGAATGAAAAAACAGATGCTGGTGCACGCCATGCAACTAAAATGCTTCTAGAATACACAATACCACCATTTCAACCTCTATGGATTCAATCTTTTAGGGTTATTCAAGAGGAATCAGAAAATCGTTGGGAGCAATCAAAATCATTTCGGAGAACACAAAAACTTGATTTATCACCTTTAATCTATCACAAAGACTTAAACCGATCGCAAGCAGTACAGATTTCACGATTGAGTCTAGGCTATACAATGTTTAACAAATTGCATCTTTTTAACAAAGAAGATCCTCCATCATGCAGCCTTTGCAGAGACCTACTAAAAGTTAAACAAATTTTGCAATTCTGTAAAATAACAAAGGGAAATGTTCCCAAACTTGAAAAGTTATTAGATCCTTCAGCACAACTTAGTACTTCAAAACTGTTTCCCCTAAGCATAAGGTTAAAATTTAAAATATAAGGTTAAAATTAAAATATTAAGACTTAATATTAAAAATACACCAACTTATATAATACGATAATGAATTCACCTGAAATAAATATTTAAAAAATTTTAAATAAAACATAATTGTATGTACAACTACATATATATATATTTAACATTTATAGACTTATTTGATATACTAATAGATAAAACTTATAACAAAAATGTATTTTTTATAACTGCCATATGGGCATAAATTATTTAAAGTCAGTGGCGAAGTGTGATTAAAAAATGCAGTCGTTCACTTCATTTGTTTTTATTTTCTGTAAGTTAACATTTTAATGTTATGTTGGTTTTACCAACTTACATATACAGTCAAACTTCTTTATAACGAACCTTCAAGGGAACAAAAAATTGCTTTGTTATAAAGAAGTTTTATGAAAAATTCGTTATATAGAAAAATTATTTTTTTTTAACACGGCAAATGTTCTTTTATATTTTCAAAGAAAAATAGTATACAAAAAAGAACTCATTTTAAAAACATATCAATTTTCAATTGCACATGAACAGTTTTGGTTTTTGTTTTATTATAAAAATCTTCCAATTTAGAAAGGTGAAAATATGCATCATCTGAGGTTTCATCTGTTGTTTCAATACAACTTCGAAAATTATCAAACGGTGTTCTCACAACATTATCATTGGGTTTTTTTTATGGCACCCATTTTAGCATTTCCTTATCCACTTATCAACTTATTTTGTTTCTCTTAATTTTTTTTTTGGCTTCTATTTGAACTTTCTTCGGCAAACTTTAAAATTTTGAATTCATTCTTTAAAATTATCGATAATGTACTAAACGATTAACCAAATTTGTCTGCAATATCCCTTTTCTTTTCCCCCCTTTTAACTTTTTCGATAATCGATAATTTCTCTGATAGTGAAATAGCTTTGCGTTTCGATATTTCGGAACTTTTTTTTTAATTTAAAATGCGAACTCAAACGATTGACCTGTTGATATGCGTCACATTCATACTACACATGTACATTTTTTCATGCATCCATACATTACACATGTACATACATACATTCACTCTAAGAAAATTCTTCCCAAAACGGGGAGTTCCCTTTTAAAATAAGAAATACAAATCGTAGTAAACTTTGTTTCAAATTTTAAAATTGACATTTCGTTATAAAGAAACAACTTTGCTTTCGGGCCAAAAAATTAGTTCCTTATAAAGAGAATTTTGCTACAGAGAATTTCGTTATAAAGAACCTAATTCGTATGAGATATTTCTTAAGGGGAAGGGGAACAAAATGAAATTCGCTATAGAGAGAATTACGTTATAAGGAAGTTCGTTATAATTCTACTCTTCTTGATTTCTTTAAAAATATTTTTAATACATTTTCATGAAAAGAATCTTCCAACTGTTTTTGTCGCAAAAGTTTTTTTTTTGACACTTATTTGCTTGACTTTGTCCAAAAGCAGATCAACCTACTCGCACTTTTGCAAACGTTTTGAACGCATAAAGTCAATTCATATGGGATTTTAAATGTTTAGAGTAACTGGCACTCAAATTATTCAAATCAGAAATTCCAAATCCTTGAATCCTTTTCATGTGTAAATAATTAATAAATCAAAGTGTATATAAAGGCACAAAAACAATTCGAACATAAATAATAAATAATTAGAAAATGAGCGTGAAAACTAGTTTCAATGTTCGAAAAACCATATATTTCTATAGTCTTATAAATTTCGAGATTTATCAAGAATTATTTTCAATACTACTCCTCGATTTCATAAAGCCCTTTTAAAAATTTAACAAAATACGTCATTTAAAAATTCAAAAGCCTGTTAAATTTTTATGAAATTGGCCATACGAGTTTCAAGTATCGAATTTTTTTAGAATAAATGTTAGACCACATACAACTGCAGCGGAACTACACTTCACGACGCGGCAAAACATTATTTATATGAAATTGTATGAGCTATATCGCACTAAGCGGCAACTGAACTTCATTAAATTTCATACATAAATTATTGTGAATCGCAGTTCCGCTGCAGTGCAGTCTAGTGTGGTCTAACCCAGGTACGTAGCCAGGGGGGCTTGAGGGGTGGAAGCCTCTCCCGAAAAGATTTTGAATTAAAAAAAAAAAGAGTTTTAACTTTTTGGTATAAATTAAAATCTTTAAAAATAAGGAGACTATTTATGTAAAGTTAAATGTTTCAAAAACAAGACACTATTTAGGTATAATATTTAATATGAGCAGACTAATAAAGTATTTCGCATGTTATTTACAACGTTCACTTTTTGTGGACCTGGACCTCGAAGCTGATTCGAACCTTTGTATACTTTCGTTGAGTGGTAATGAACGAATCTCATTACCAATCAACGAAATCAATCCTACTTAAAGAGAAGATTCGAGTAAAAAATATTTCATGTATAATGAACTCTTTTTTGCACGTTTGTTTAAAAATGGACTTATTTTATGTGTTTGTATTCAATTTTATTTGATGATTTGACCAACATCCTTCTATAATCTCATTTTAGCACAACTCCAAATCGAATTAACTCATGTACTGAAAGTCAGTCGAAAATCAGATTCTTCCGTGAGTGAAGTGGATTAGAAAATCGATTAATTTTTTTCTTATGCTGCCAGTGGAAATACACTCTTCTTACCGAGAGACACAAACTTGAGAAACTTGTTCGTCAACGGACTTTGCCTTTTTAAAAATCAGTTTGAAGCCAGTAGAGAAGCTTTTAAGTCGGAACTACTCATGTCTCGTGTGTTGTGATGTGCAGTCGTGTTTCGCAGTCATTCCATATATTTCCTATGCAACACAGCAACACAACAACACAACACACGAGACAAATATGGTGCTATAACAGTTCTAAAAGAAATCGTGTTTTTAAAAATTTTTTAATCCATCATCATGGTAGCCATCCTTCAATGGAATTTGGCAGTTCATACTTTGACAGATAGGTAATAAACTAAATTTTGGCGTACAGAATATTTCGTTTTATATGTCAGCCAGATTTCTTAAAGGTTTTCCAATACAATTATCAGCTCTATTCTGCTATTCATCGGGGGGAATTTAACTTGAATTTTCACTAGTTACTATTCTCATTGTATATAAAACCTATAGTACTATTAATGCGTCGAATTTCGAGACGATAGTCTAGGCCTATAGGTGGAGTGATCATCGCTAGAGAGATTTAATGAGATTTTCTATGTGTTTTTAACTCTACATTATCTACAGAGCAAATGCCCTCCGAGGCCAGTGGCACCGCCACCGTCGTTTTGGTTTTTTGATAGTACTATAGATATTTACCTATATGCAATGCTATTCTGCTATTCATTCCAAGTATATGTGGATTTACGTCGGTAATATGGTGTGATATTCTCTTATTTACGTGGACGGACTCATTCTATACAATTCAGATCCACATATAAAATGTTGAGGGTTTTCAATTGTTGGTTTGTGTGTCTGGTTAGAGCTACGAAAAATGTGAGCAGAAATTAATTTTTAGATTATCCTAGAATATTTGTTTTATTTGGAAGTGAGAAAAAAGTCCAAAACTTTCCATATTTGTTTCTAGTTCTTAAAAAAACAAAATAATCAACCAAAAGAATTTATTGAAACTTCTTAAGATTTTCACTTGCACAGGGAACATCTATTTACGTGTATGTCAAACTGGCTGGGGATAATGAAGTTCGCCCGACGGATAGCAGAATGAAGACACATGGCGAAAGGGAATCGAATGGGTGAATCGAATCTAGGGTTCACGGGAATAGCAGAATAGGGCTGTATCTTCAATTTAATTAGACATTCTATTGATGAATTAACATGTATCTTCGTCTGACTTATGCATAAAATGGGAACGACTGGATCGCAAAAAACTTGCCCTCGTAGCTAACAACTTCAACGTAGCTTAAAATTAACAATGTGCATATGTAGTGGTCTTATAACATTTTTATGATATCATTGAAAATGTTTTAAAAACAATTTAAAATATATATTACTATAAATTTGTTTTTTTAATAGCTAAAATAGATAGAGCTCAAAAAAAGAATGCCATCAGATTTGTTCGATAAATATGAATTTATGAAAATAAAAATTCCAAAATCGTTAGAGCGGTTTTTTTTAAATAATTTTTTTATATATAAAAATTCTTTAAAATTTTTGTTTGTGTAAAATTAAATTAATATAAATTTGTTTTTTAATAGCTAAAACAGATAGAGCTCAAAAAAAGAATGCCATCAGATTTGTTCAATAAATATGAATTTATAAAAAAAAAAATTCAAAAATCGTTAGAGCGGTTTTTTTTAATAATTTTTAATATATAAAAATTCTTTAAAATTTAAATAATTAAATTTGGTATGCCAAATTTTAATATTTCATAAAGTATCATTTTTCGCCAAATTCAAAAGCAAATCATTAACGCGTTTTTTAAGATATTGAATTTTTAAAAATAATATTTCAGTATTTTTTTAAAAATCCAAAAATAATTTTTTCGAAAAATTTTATATGCATAATTGTTAAATTTGTGGAGGACCTCTACATAAAAAAATGGTTGAAATCGGTGTAGCCGTTAACGAGAAATTTGAAAACCAAAAAATCGGTTCTATGACAGGTACCGTTAATAAGCGTTTAAATAAATTTTTTGTTCTACCAAAATATAATTTGTAGTAATTATGGTAACTCGTATTTTTTTTTTTTTTTTTCAAAACCGTTGGAGCCGTTTTTGAAATAAATCAATTGTTGTATGTTGGTTGTATGACATAAGTAAATCGGGTGGCACAACGGCTCATGAAGAACCAGGGCCTAGTGACTTATAACTCGCAACCATTCCTGTGTGCGCCTTTCGACAGGACTGGAAGGGACCTACAATTTTATGCCGAATCCGAACGGCTAGACGAGAAGCACTTATTCGTGACAAGTGATACTCTTGGAGGATTTGTCAATTCCTCGCAAGAGGCAGTAGCCCTGAAAAAAAACTTTTCAGTTTTTTAGGTGGACGAGGCTGGGAAGCGATCCAAGACCTCCAGCGTGACAGTCGAACGCACTAACCATTACGCTACGGGCTACTACATGTATGACAGGTACCGTTATTTTTTGAGCAAAAAAATCAATTTTCCCTCTAGGGAATCCCATAAGAACCTTAAATCCAAAGTTTGAAGAAAATCGCTTCAGCCGTTTAGGCTGCAGGTCGAGGTATAGACAGACAGACGGTCAGACGGACGGACGGACAGACGGACAGGCGGACAGACGGACAAGATGGAGAGACGGACAGACAGACAGACAAACAGACAGACAGAATTGCGAGACCCACTTTTTTCGTGTTCTCTATCGTTGTAATGTTAGGGAAAATTATTATCTCGATTTTTTTTTGCACTAATCCTAAACTTGCCCTATAATACGTATATCGCAAGTAAAAAAGGAATACAAAATATAAAGTTTACTTTTTACTTTTCTGGGATAGAAAGAGAAGACAAAAATGCAGAAGATCTTCATACATGCAGATTGTAGGAAGTGCCATAATGCAGATATGAAGACGAAAATGTTTAACTTCATGATGGTTCTCTTTCAAACGTTCGGTTTATTGACATACTTCTTCACGCTCTACTTTTCTTCATATTTGCAGATGAATTTACATGTAAATCTGGCATAAGGCTTGACAAATCGGTAACAGAATATTGTATCCCAAATAATGTCACCCGAAAGCCCCAAAATCGCATATTTCCCAAGCGAAAAATGTTATACCTAAAAATTCGGTTTTTTAAGAGATTTTTTAATCCATCCAAATCATAGCCGTCATTTCAATTATATTTGAAAGTTGATGCCTATTTTTGAAATGTTTAAATTTCTGAGTCCCGCCTCTCTTTAAAAGTTGTGGCAGAAAGAATATTTGTCAAAAATTATCACCAACGGCTATCAAGATCGCTTTATATACATACAAGTCTGAAGGAGTCCACTAGCTTCTCTGCCGTCTTCACAACTACTAATGGCTTCGAAAAAGGCAAGCCAATTATGCCGGATTTGCACGAGTGGCACAACTAAGGTTAAACCGCACTAGGCGGAACTGCACTGCAGCGGAACTTCGATTCACAATAATTTGTATGAAATTTTGCAATTTCATACAAATAATATTTCGCCGCGTCGTGAAGTGCAGTTCCGCTGCAGTTGTGTGCGGTCTAACCGTTAGGCCTATTCGGCCCCAATCTTTTATTCTTATATTCTGTTATTCTTTTAGCAATTTCTATACAAATTTTCGAACTGTCAAAAATTCTTTTATTAATTGGTATTCTGCAGTTCGAATTCTGTTATGAAATCTGTTATAAACCACAACAGAATAAAAGACAGATTTGTTTGACTTTTATCATAAAAGATTTCATTACATGAAGTAAAAGCTTTTATTTCTTTAATGAATTATTCTTAAAAGGAGACAGATATAACAAAATAATATTAAAATGCATAATTACAAACACAAATAAGTAATTTCAAACTAGAATATTTTTATACAAGAAAGCACAGAACACAGTTGAGTTGATGGATAAAACTAAAAAAAGTAGTCGCTTTATATTGCCGGTGTGCGTTTCGTATAACTTTTTAAATTGTATATATTAAATTCACGAACTGTTACACCTCGATTCCACAGGCCATGAACAATGGCCAGACTATGGAACATGTCGAAAAAAAAATCCCATGGAGTCGCAAAAATCGATGTCCAAGCAGTGACATTCCCATACAAATCAGATTGTGGATTGGATTGTAGATTGGATTATGGACATCGTTTATGGTCAAATAAAATAGAACAATAATTTATCTACGCGAAACAAAACACCACCATTCCACGGCTTAATTTATTTTAGTCACTCGTCAGTGTCGATTTTTTGTTTTTTTTATTTACTACAGCTGATAGCAGATTTTAGGTCTGTTCGTATATGTAAATGTTTCTTTTTCGAAGTTCCATAACAGAGATTTATACTCCTGAATACCAATTATAAGAATCTTTTATGGTTGAGATCTGTTATGCATCATAACAGAAAATTCATAGCAGAATAACAGATAGGGCAGAATAGGCCTAAATGTCTTTATTTAATTATTAAATGAAAATATGGTCTTAGTTTTATATTATTTGTTTATATAGTTACACCCCCCCTCGAAACGAAATGCTGGCTACGGACTCTAGATTTGAGTCAATAATATGGCTGTTAAGTTCTTAAAAGAAACAATTTAAAAAAAGCTACGCACAACGGTACTTAACCAACGGCTTCAGTGCAATATTTGAGGCCACTTTCATTTACATTTCTTTGAATTCCGTGAATTGAGAAGCTTCAGCAAGGTCAATATTGCTTGGTATATGCCGTTTTCACTGGGCCAAATAAGGTAATTTCGTTGCAAATTTCCAAATGAGATCCAAACTATCTCATTTCACATACAAAATCACATTTCGAAATGTGGTAATTTCAACCTCATTTGCACGAAATTAGTTTGGAAAGTAAGTGAATGCATCCAGCTGGAATCAGTTTCAAAAGCTCTTAAAAGCTTTTGTATAAGAATATCAATACACTATATACTCAACAACATAAAACAGACAGAGAAAACAACAAAACTAAACGGCCAACTGCCATTCCAAATTCAAAATGAAATGAGATGTCAAATCAAATTAGCTAATTTGATAATGAAAACACTATTTTACCAACTTTCGAAATTACCTCATTTCGGCTCTAATGAAGGCAATTATTATTTCCAGCGTCCAGTAAATAAATTTTGACGTTTCACCTTTCTGGGCAATTAGCGAGGCAATTAATAAACAAAGAGCCTCTGGGTATATAGAGTTTGTGAAGGTTGCCGTGAGAGACTCCATTTTGCAGTGATCGAAGAAGTAGTTGCGCGAGAGTCAGTGAATTTTTTTATAGAGAAAATTTTAAAAATTAAAAGTTTTTAGGGATTAAACGAACAAGCCTAATAATCCGTATATGCACATCCCCTTAAAATATATTTTCTATCTACTGTTTTGCGCTCTACCTGTTGACCTTTTTCATATCTATAAAGTAACGAGTACAGAGGTGACGTTTATTCTAACGAGTAATAACATCTAAAACCAAGGACGGGCAAATATTTCTAATTTCTACACATTTCTAGAAAAAATTAAGTCAAAAATTGTACATCTTCTAGTCTTCTAAAGTTAAAAGTACGCAGAGTTTTTAAAATTATAACCTACATAGTCCAATTTATAAATTATGCTTCAGTGTTACAATCGAGGCTGCGGTCAAACATACGACCCAGAGAACAACAACGATGGTAAGTAAGTTCGTAAAAAACAACCGACTCAATAGAGAAGCTCAAGGACTTTTTTTCAATCAGACTCATGTTGCCATCACCCTGGTGCTCCATACTTCCATGATGCCTACAAAGGCTGGTCATGCTGCAAGAAAAAAAGCGTCGACTTTACTGAGTTCCTAAACTACAAAGGATGCACCCGGTCGAAGCATTCAAATGTAAAACCCCCAGAGCCAGAGAAATCCAAAGAAAATTTTGAAATTCAATTACCGGCTAAAGAAATCCGCCCACCTATCAAGACGGATGTAATGGGACGACCAGATTTCAACACTACTCTAACAAAAATCAATGCAACGGTCGCGCCCGCATTGAAAGAAGCTATTGATGGTATGAAAACTAAGACACCTGGCAAAGTAGATGAAAGATCTTTAAAATCAGGGTAAGTCTGGGTATTCTTCTTTTACACTTGGAACTGAATTCGTTCGATTGCAGGGAGGTCCCCATTGGAACTGCGTGCAAAAATCGAGGCTGCAAGTATTCGTATGTGGATTCCTCTAGCGACTACAACGAATGCCAATATCATCCCGGTGTTCCAATCTTCCACGAAGGCCTGAAATTCTGGTCTTGTTGTCAGAAAAAAACCACCGACTTCGGCACTTTCATGGCTCAGTTAGGATGCGCCTATGGGTCGCATAAATGGTTCAAGGACGACGAAGATAAAGCGGTGGACTGCCGATACGATTGGCATCAGACCGGTTCTAATGTCATTGTGGCCATTTACGCCAAAATGTATCACTATGAAATGAGCAGCGTCAAAGTAAATCCCATTCGCCTTAAAGTTTGTCTTGTCTTTCCGGAGCAAGAAAATTCTGAGTTTAATTTAGATTTAGAATTAAGAGGAGTAAGTTTAGGAACTACATGAATTTCATCGGTCGTCAGTGTTATTAAGGGTACCTTTTCAGATTATCAAAGTAGACCAAACACAGGTTCAGATGTATGGAACTAAGATAGAGATCACAATGTCAAAGGCAGAAGCTGGTTCATGGGCTAAACTGGACTTTCCCCGAACAAAAAATGCGCCAAAGCCAGCGACCGATGGACAAATGGTTAAAAATCATACAGCAGATGATAATGATAGCTCGGGTTCAGAAATTGATTTGGATGACATTGAGAATGTTTCATCCGGTGTCAGATTGGCTGACATTTCCTAAAAACTTTGTAGTTTAAATAAAACCAGAATAAACTTTTGTTTTGTTATTTGATTTGTTTATTTTGTTAATGATGAGATTAAAACTGGGACTTATTCGTAACCATTTTAAAAGGCAATTTCCATTTCAAAATAAATCAATAAATGACGCATCAGTCCGTAGAGAACGAGAGCCTAGTGTAGGGGACCTACAATTTTTATGCCGAACCCGAACGGCTAGACGAAAGACACTTTTTTATGACAAGTGATACTCTTGGAGGATTTGTCAATTTCTCGCCAGAGGCAGTAGCCCTAATAAAAAACTTTTTAGATGGACGAGGCTGACCTCCACCAGCGTGAAAGCACTATCCATTACACTACGGGCTACAAGTATTTCCATTCCAAGATAGCTTTAATTCCAGAATTTAGTTTTTGAATTTAAGAAGGATTTACAAAAGCTATGAAGAAGTGTTTCCTGTTATTCTAGGGCATATTCGATAAGAGGGTTTAAATCGCTTGATCAATAGCGTCAATATGCTGGCAATGCATCTAGAAAATGCGGTGGATTTAGATAGTATTCAAAGCGATATCTATGAATTTGGATCGGCTTCGATTTGAATTACTTCCGAAAGTGAAGGTGATCCCTCCAGTTTTTCCATTTCAATGTCCAGAATCACTTTTGAGAAAATTTAAATACAAATCCGACAGAAAAAGCGATCAAATGAAATTTCCAACGACCGTACCATTTTGTGGTTCAAATTTGACTACCTCCAGCTCTCTTCCACTCTGACCTGACCGCCCGATCGTTGGCCACCCTTTCTCTTGTAAAAAGGTAAATATGTACATCTAAATGAGTTTACTGAGAAAAGGGATCATTTTTATTTCTCGTGCAATGTCTTCTCAACAAAAGTGATTGTACCTACATAATTCCTGCTAAAATCTTATCTCTGCACGAAATAAATAATTCGCAGAATAATTTTTTTAATTTACGCTTTTTTCCTATGAACAAAATTATATACCTACATTTTTTGAATTCCGAATAAAAAAGTATCAAAATAGACCTAGCGATCTAAAAATTACAAACAATTTTAATCTTCAGAATTTCCATACCGAATTTTTTGAATTTTAAAATCTTTTCAACTTCTGCAACCTTCTTCTTTAATGACAAAAACTCTTAACAAAATTATTAACAAAAATGTTTATTCAAACTTAATCATCTTTGCCAGGAACATAGTCCTCATCATCATCGTCATCCGATTCTAGGTCTTCACCTAAATCAAGATCCCCAATACTCTGGAATAGAGTTTCATCGATTTTAACATTCTCAATCGATTCGCCAGCTTCAAGAAGAAACTTAATATCGGATTCGTTGAGTGTATTATCACAAAGGAACAACTCTTTCCCAGTCAGTTTCTTGCCATCGCTCAAGACCTTTTCTCTTTTTGCTGCAATTCCGGTGCTTTCTTCGAATTCAGTTTTCCATTTCATAAATGTTTCGACTGTTACCCGAGTTCCTTCGAATTTCTTTCGTTCGGCTTCTTCACTTTCGTATAATTTGCGAGCTATTTCGTTATCTTTCTCTTTTTTGTGGTCATCCCAACGTTCATTAAGCCATTCCTGAGCACTGCTCACCAAGGAGAATATCATTTCCATGCCCACATGTTCTTCGATTGTGCTCTGTATGTGTTCCAACAGAAGACGTTCATATGAATCCTCAAAGTTTAATGCATCTTCGACTTCAACTATTGGACCTTCATCCGGGTATTTAGGAGTATAAGTGAACACTAGGTTGCATGAAAGTCCATTTTCTTCTCCACTTAAAAATTCTTCTGTGGCAATTGGAATTTGGAATTTATGCCAGGGAGTTGTTTCGAGAACTAAAATATAAAAAGGTGAAAATAAAATGAATATTGCTTCTCTATTCTGATTGACCTTACTTTCCATTTCGCCGCAATAAATGGAGTCTAGGGCTTCGATTTCATTGGATTGATCTTCTTTATAGTTTCTACTCATTTTGCTGGAATTGGGATTTGCTAATTTAATAAGATAATAAATAAAATGAATAAAGTTGCAAACAATCGACGTTGCTGCTCGAACTCGAATTTACACGGTTTCCAGAGGGTTATGTTGTGATTGTGACAAAGTGTCGTTCATGTCACAGTGACGTTTAAATATCTTTTGGGACATTTGTTGGGTTCGTCCTACCATCTATTATGCCATGTGCAGACCGAAGCGGTCACGATGGCGATCACGATAACCTAAATTAAAGGCTCTCCCAAACCAATGCGAAACATTCGGAGCGGTCAAGAAACATTCGCAAGTCAAAATTAATTTACATGGTGATAAATGAGAGTGCACAACAAACACCACGGAGAAACATTACCCTTTCAAAATTTATTTACAGGATGATAAATGAGAGTGCCCACACCAACGGCGAATGTTTCTTCGACTTTAAAGCTTTCTCAAACCAATGCGAAACATTCAGTGCGGCGAAGAAACAATCGTCAGTCAAAATGAATTTACATGGTGATAAATGAGAGTGCCCACACCAACGCGGTGGAGAAACATTCGCCTTTCAAAAAGGATGATAAATGTGAGTGCCCACACCAACTGCGAATGTTTCTTCGCCGCACCGAATGTTTTGCATTGGTTTGGGAGAGCCTTTAATAGATAAAAAAGGTACACGTTTACGATTTTTACCATTCGGTATTTGTATGCTATATTTTTGGTATTTTTTTTTCTATAAAGCTCACTTGTGGAGTCGTGTGTCGCTGTCAGTTTATATATTTTATACACACGGGACAAATGTGGTTCTACGGATATGAAATACATTAGGGGTATTCCCGATCCGGAAAAAGTGTAAAATTGCGAAATTGTATCACTATTCCTCACCATTGCTTCGTTTCGAAACCACCTTTACCCTGAAACAAGAAAAGTGTGTTGAAATAAGTTTATACTTTTGTACTTCAGCAATTAACAGATTCCATACAAAAACTTTAATGATATATCAAGATTTATATAGGATCCAATTACCTTTGTGGATTACCAATAAAATCGAGAATTCTCGATTGCATTCATTACTCAATGAAAATTCAAACAGAGTGCGAAACCGTTGTAGTTTCCCAATGCAGTAACATTTTTTTCAAAAAATCTCCCCCTTAAGGCTTAACTACATAGGCCTACTTTTGTACAAAAGTACAAAAGTGAGAAATAAATATCTTTTCTGAAGACACCTGCTTGCAAAACAACAATTGAAAATTGTGCATGGTGGTTTAATATATGTGTCAGGACAAATTTTCGTTTGGTTTCTTGCAAGCATGTTTCTTTAGCGAGCATTTTAATTTCTCACTTTGGTACTTTTGTACAAAAGTAGGTCTATGTAGTTAAGGCTTAAGGCTTAACTACATAGGCCTATTTTTGTACAAAAGTGAGAAATAAATATCTATTCTGAAGACTCCTGCTTGCAAAAAAACAATGGAAAATTGTGCATGGTGGTTTATTTTCAGAACAATTTTCGTTTGGTTTTTTGCAAGCATGTTTCTTTAGCGAGCATTTAAATTTCTCACTTTTGTACTTTTGTACAAAAGTAGGTCTATGTAGTTAAGGCTTTAAACAGGGCAATACGTTAATAAAACAAACATAACTTTTATGTCCCAAAATCAAACTTCAAAGTGTAGGTGGTGCCATAATATCAAACTGACAGCTGTCAACGTTTTTCAGCACATTCGAGGTTAGAGTTTTGGCTGGAGTAAGAATTTGTTCATTCCTTAACTTATTTAATTAAATTCTATAATAATTAATTTAATTTAAATAATAAGATATTAAAATACATTTAATATTTCTCAGCATTATAAAAAATATTAAAATTTATGTAAAAAAATATTTACTAACCAAGCTTTTTTTTCTAGTTTTTTGCGCTGCACACAATTACATAATTGTCCAATAAGAAAAATGTCGCAAGCTCCAGTACGCGTTTCTCCACTCATCAAATTTGGCAGATGGAGTCTTCTTCTTGTCGGTGTTGGATACGGTGCCTTCCACCAAAACAGACTCGCCAACCGTGAGGTCAAGATTCGTGAAATCGAAGCCCAACAAAAGGTGGTTCGTGATGCTAAATTGGCCGAAGAGAAAAAGAGGAACGCAGCCGCTGAGATCAAGGCTCTTGAGGATCTGTCCAAACCATCTAAAAAGTAGATTATATTCCAAAACGCAAATCTGTATGTCAAATCGAAATCATCTGAATTTGTTTCCGATGTTAGATTTTTAAGAAATTAATAAATAATTGTTCATAACGACGAACAAGTTTGGTAATTGAGTTAACAATGGTTTGAATTAAAGAAAGAATCTTGAGAAAATCATACATTTTTGCAATAGATTGTGAAGTAACCTTAAATGGTTTAATTACCTTCTCTTTTGGTATAAATGTTGAAGTTGATATCCAAGTGAAAACATTCAATTTTAAGAATTGCTGAAGACAATGCTCGAAGAGATCTAATCTAGAAATTGCGGACACTTGTGGCCGAAAATAGGACTATCCTTGACCTAATCTCGGAGTTTAAGGTCACTTAATAGTATTCTCCCAGTCCCTTACTTAGCTTCTACTGGTTGTTGTTAAAACTATCCAACAGGAAATAGTAGCGCGTGGTGTAAGATTTAACATAATTTTCTGGCGTTAATCCTCTAAAAGTATCTATTATCATCCAAGATTGTTTATTCTGAGATTTTGGAATCGGCAAAAAATGGTTGATAGTTGGTCACTACACCCTGATTTTCCAAAAGCTGTTTTCAATAATAACTTTAGCTAGATGCCTGTAAAATTAATAATTTGCACGGCACTAGTTAGAAGGAATAGAAAGCAAGGAAAGAATGTTTGTTGGAAAGTGAATTGAGGAAAAAGTATAAATTATCTCATGAAATTCCACGGGTGGCATCCAGTTGAAACTGGGGAATATAGAAGAGGATGATGCTTAGAGTGGGAGTCTAACACTCCACTGGCCATTGTCACCCGCAATGTTGTGCCTTGAAATGTATTTCTGTGGTGGTTGGTATAAACATGATAACTCCTTTTTGATGTTCACGTCACAACTAGCTAGAGCCTAGACGAGTTGACCGATTTGCTTCAAATTTGGTAAAAAAATATGCATTGATTTGAAAATAAATGATTTTATATCATTTTATTTCAAATTTAAATGCCTTTACCTTAAAAATACGTTTATTGAGCACAGATTTATTTTATCGAAAAAGAATGGCAAAAACGGTTACCCAAAATAAAATTCAAGAAATAGTATTTCGAGTAAGAAAATTACTTAAAAAACCAAGCAGAGCTATGTTCCTATGGCTAAATTAAGTTATTTACCTCCATCACTAATTTCATCGTTATCTCGACTAGGTGCAAGAATTTAAAAAAATTCCTTGAAAAATTATAATTATTTGTAGCTCCAGCTGGCAACATACCTGTTTTTAGACCTTATCGGTAATAATTTTAACTATATGCCTGTAAGACCTCAGGGTCTTTTAAATGCAATGCACGACACTAGTTAGAAGGAATAGAAGGAAAGATTTTTGTTGGCACAGTCGATTGAGAATTAGATGTTTATTATCTCATGAAATTCCACGGTTTGCATCGAATTGAAACTGGGGAATATAGAAAAGAATGCTATCTAGACTGGGGCTCGAACCCACACGTCCAGGTTAGCAGTCAAAAACTATATCCACTGTGCCATTGCCACCCGATTGAGGGCCGTAAAACACAAAAACTTTACTCTTACACTCCGGCTCAGAGGCTTCGGTCTTATATTTTTAAACATTAAAATTAAAAAGGGCCCAAACGATCGAACCGGAGTGGCAGACTGTTGTTTTTTATAAGAGGCCATTAATCTTTCTTTACCTATAATTTTTTGTGATGGTAAGTAAATAGGGTAGAAGCGGGAGGCTTCGACACATGGGAAGCTTCGTCATATGCATGTTTTGTGGCTACCTTAAAGTTAATTTTTTTCATTTCACAAAGAAACGTTACTCAAATTATTGAGAAAACAGTCAACAAAATGTTGAATGAAAATTAACTCGTGGAAGTAGTGGATCAACAAAAACAGTTTTTCGCAAAACAAATTGTTAAAGTGATGTGGTAAGTTGTGGTGTGTTTTTTCATAAATATTTTGATTTCTTTATATGTATTGGTGTTTTTTAGAGAAAATTGAAATATAATATAGATTTTTGGTCAAAAATAGTTAAAAAGTACATCAAAAAATGGGGAGGCTTCGACAAAGTATCGAATGCTACCTTTGCTGTTTTTTTAATGAGATGTCGGAAAACTTATTTAGTCAGCCATTGTGGAATAAGCGCTAAATATCCTTCCTTAATTAATAAGAAAAATGCCTAACTTTTACAAAAGGAAACATCCCGAGAAAATCGTCAATGAAGATAACATCAAAAAAGCACTATCGGATATAAAGAACAAAATAGATACACCTTAAAGTGCTTCAAAACAGTACGAAATTAAAAGAACAACAATTTTGTCCCGAATCAAAAAACAACAACAAAATTCGGGATCCCCACAAGAATACCAATCAAAATTCTCGTCCAATCAAGTCCTCACCCCTGCACAAGAAAAAAAACTTGAGTGAAGCTTTCACTCTTGTAGACTCTGATAAGTCGTTTAATATTTCCGAGGAATCAGCAGAGTCCCCAGACATAATATCTGTAATTGGAACTAATCTTAACATTAAGAAAAACGACTGCGTATTGGGGAAGTTCACTGACAACACTGGTTTGTATTACATTGGGTTAGTTACTAAAGTTTACGCTTCTGCATATGAGGTAATGATGTTTGTTGAGGCAGGATATACCTAGTTTGTCTTACCAAATGCAGCACATCCACCAGGATTCATTTCAAGTTACAGAATAGCAGTGTCAAAAATCACAACTAATCGAGTTTCATTGTTTTTGACCTATGATACAATATAATTTATGTATTAATTATGGCAACACGAAGTTTATTTGCCATCAAAAAAATAAATAAAATAGGTCCTACCTTATAAAATGGTCGTCTATTGAAACTAAGACCGCTTCTTCTCGCCAACAAACTAAAAACTTCTGGCAACTCAGTTCCGTTGCCTGAAAGGGGACTTACCGTTGTTACCATGATGGCATATGGGACATACAATAAAGAAAACAATACTCCACTCGAATCAACCCATCCCTATCTTACACATACCTAAAGCCTGATCCACATCTGTGTCGTATGTTGTGTTGTGGAGTCGTGTGTCGCGATCGCTACAATGTATTTCATATGCGTAGAACCATATTTGTCTCGTGTGTTATGTTGCAGTGTGGCGCATAAAATATATGGAATGACAGCGACACACGACTCCACTACACAATACACGACACAGATGTGGATCAGGCTTAAGACAAAATAAATCTACCTCGCAAGCCAGAACCACACCTGTCACCGGTGATGTGTTGTGAAGTCGTTTTTCGCTGTCACTCCATATATGTACCTATTTCATACGTTTTCACTTAGCGATAGCGAAGCACAACTTTAAGGTGCTGTAAAAGCTTGAAGAGAGAACATTCGTTAACTTGCTGATGACAAAGATAGAGAGAGGAAACTAAAAAACGACAGTCAACGCAATTGGTAATCAACTATCACCTTACCCCCGGTTGTTATATAAGAACTATTCAGAGTCTTTTCAAGCATAATTAGTGCAAATAAACTCCGTAAAGCCGTAACTACATAGACCTTCTCTTGTACAAAAGTGCAAAAGTGAGAAATTAAAATGCTCGCTAAAGAAACGTGCTTGCACAAAAATATACGAAAATTGTTCTGACATGTAAATTAGACCACCATGCACGATTTTCCATTTTTTTTTTGCAAGCAGGTGCCTTCAGAATAGATATTTATTTCTCACTTTTGTACTTTTGTACAAAAGTAGGCCTATGTAGTTAAGGCTTAAGCCGCGAGTTAAATATCCACAAATCTTTTCGAAGTTCGAAAAGATTCAAGCCTCATCGTGCAATAGCCAACTTAAAAATTTCACGTTGACAAACAGACCTATTTTCTTGTACGGTTTTACCGGAAAAAATCCAACATATGGACACATCTAATGAAGTTTATCAGCTGTCACTTCAAAAGGTACAAATACGATGATTTTGTGTAAAGTCTGCAAAACAAGAACAAAATTTCTTCAAAATTCCTCGAACCAAATAAATTACTTATTAAAATAAATACCTATAATTAATTTGTATTTTCCTTGATTATAATTAAGGTTTATTAAAGTTTCTTAATTCTAAATACGTAGCAATACAAACAAATACTTTAGTTCAAAAAAACATGAATTTATACAAATGGATTGACGGTAGACAGAGTGGATTACTTCCAACTTACTGGTCAACGGACCAAGTTATGAAAAGAATCTACACAAAACTTGAGCCCTGTAACTACTGGAATGACTTATATCCTGCCCATTTAAACTCATCCGAATATGGAGCAATTTTTAATTTAGAATTTTCTCCAGCTGGGTACTATCTACATAATTATTGGTAACCATACGAAACCATAAAAGAATGATTGTTTCTATTTTTGTTTTAGAAATGTTCTAGCTGCCGCTTGTGAACGAAGGGCAATTGTTCTATTTGACGCTATTTCACAAAAACAAATTCATAGAGTTATGAAAGCACATACTGACAATGTTAACTGCATCAAGTAAGAAAAATTATTCTTGTAGTACTCTTATACAATATTTCAGCATTATCATGATTTCTCAAAAGATTCCTCGACAATAAGACATTTGCAACTTGCTCCGATGACACAACTGTGGCAATTTGGGATATACGCTACTTAAAGAACAGAGTTCGAAGTCTACAGGGACACTCGAATTGGGTTAAGAATATTGAGTACTCAAATAAGGACAAACTTTTAGTTACGTCTGGCTTTGATGGTAGCATTTTTACGTGGGACATTAATTCCTACACAGAAGAGGGACTCATATATGAAAAAGTTTTCAACACATCGGGTCTAATGCGTTGCCGAATATCCCCAGATGGTACAAAGCTTGTAATGTGCACCACTGGAGGTTATTTGATGATAATTCATCATCTGGATCTGCCGACATTGCATAAGGATTTGTGTGGTTTTAGAGTAAGTAAAGCTAATTTGAAGATTCTAGGAAACAGGCAGGTTGTATTTTATAATTTATATTCCTCTAGCCGACTTTATATAGACTGATGCAAATGGCAAACCAATTTATACCTAACGCAGCCAAATTCGACCACATTTTCTCGAAGAACCAGAAGAGAAACCGTGTAGAGCTAGTGACTGATTTTCCAAAAGATAATGATGCTGAGATAATCCATGCTCTTCAGGTAATTTGTAGTAGTTAAATCTAATTTTTCAGTTCAAATCAATTTTCTTAAGTTTAATGTTAATTAGAATATTCAAAAGTCATTTGAATGCTTTTCATTTAGAAGAATTATGATTATTTTATTTATTTAAATACAAAAGTGTTCCTATGCAAACAGGCCCCAAACTCAAAATCTGTTGCGATTAAAAGTTTCCTGCCATAACGTTTTTACAAATTTACACAGATTCTATCTCGCAAATGGACAAAAAACTAATACACTAATGTCTTCTAACAGATTCACCCACATGGACATTCATTTTTAAGTCGTAACGTTAGCATCGATGAAAAAAATGAATACAGCTGCATCCACGATATAAACGAAGAAATTTACGATAGAAAATCTCATATAAAACGTAAGCGAAAACAAAGCGATAGTGAAAAACCTAGTACATCCAAAGGCAATAGAAGCAAAAGAAGAATAAGACGCACAGTAGTCCTTCAAGATTCAGATTCCGACCAACCGTCAACCTCAAGTGGTATCAGACCATCAGGGAGAAGAACCCAAGAGCCAAGTTCAGCAAGGAGACCCAAGTATCGCATGAGAGTGATTAGACCTGGAGATACTTTAAATAACGCCGCTTATAACGGTAATATGCCATCCACATCGGCTGCAATTGCCATGCCAGTGATTCCTAATAGTAGTACAAACACTAGTGCAAGCTCAACTGCAGCATCAACACCTGCAACCCCACCAACAAATCGTGTCAATTTTGTACCGGACATTTGGGCAGCTGAAATAACCGTTGAAGAAAGAGCAGCTCGACAAGCTCGTCAGAATTCTACAAACACCGTAGCTGGCTATGATTTTGTTTATGCGATCAGCAGCGGGATAATGCAAACTACATCGACAACTACTACTAATACAAGCACAACATCTCCACCCTTACCTCCAGTTGCCAGTAACAGCACGACATTATATTTAAATGATAATCCAATTCCTTACAGCGAAGAATTCATTCTTCAAAATGCTAAAAAACTAATGTACTATGTTCAGGAATCAAATGAAGGTAAAGGTTTTATTAAGGAACCATCTTTTTCATCTGATGGGAGAATCATTTGTTCACCATACAAAAATGGTGTTAGGCTATTTTCATACTCAGAAAATTGTTCGGAACATCCAGGACTGTATATGAAAAAAGAATTGAAAAAAAGTCCCAAGACACTTGTTGAGGTCAAGACCATTGACTGCCATTCGGACATTGTACTTAGCACATCTTTCAGTCCAACGCAACCACTTTTGGTTACAGGTTGTAAGCTGGGAAAAGTAACCTGGCACTATCCATACTTGTAAATATACGACTAAGGCATAGATTATTTTTTTGTATACCTTAAAAACCTATTTAAAGTTTAAACAAGTTGGTCTTATTTTAAGTAAATATGAATAAGTTTAACTAATTATTATGTATGTATTATGTGTGCACCAATAAAATGGGAAGCTATTTGATGAAAGCCACCAAAAAAGGGTCGTTTTAAAGTTTATAAGTTTGTATATATAATAATTTAACTTTAGTTTTTTTAAACTTTCTGTACAAAAAATCGCATCATAGGCTCTGAAATGCTTATATAATAACCCGAGAGGAGAACTTAAAGCTAGTCTGGGGTTAATAAATGATCTTTGGCACCTGATAAATCTATCATTTTTCACAATTGACAAGTTATTAAAATGCTTGCTTTCATTGAAAAAGAAAGGTGAATGTGTGGTTTTGTCCCATTGTTTTTTAAAAAGTTATTCATATTGGGCATTACCAATAATCATATTTAGTAAGGACTTACATTTTCCAGTAAATTAACCTTATTTGTATTGATCACAAATAATGCACTATTTATGGAATGTTTAATTTTTTGAGGTCAATTCCATATTTGATTCACTATTTAGAGTTAACATTAATATTAAGGTCGTACCATGTACAGTTAATTAGTTACATTCCATACCATTATGGTTCATTTTACAGAAATATTTAAGTCGTCACTAAATTTGATTATTGGTAAGGCCCCCCATTATATTTTCTTTAAAATTGTTTTGTTTTTCGAATTATAAACGCTTTTTTTAATATGCAGAGATTTTATTTAACAAAAACATTAACTTCCAAAATAAACTTAGGTATGCATAAAAACTCTTAAAAACAAAAACTATTTATTTCACAAAAAAAAAAACAACTTAAAAAATAATTCATAAAAACTTTAAAAAAAAAAACAAATAGAAAAACAAAACTTTTATAAACCGAGAGCCCGCAGCGGATTTTGGGTGTAAGCGAAAGCAAAAATTCACTGCCATTTTAAGATAAATCCATAATCTTTATGTGCAAATATGAAAGTTAAAATTATTTTGATTGCATAAGATTGGGCATTAAAAATTACCCTAAGGCCATGTGCCATGTGCCATATGCTTAGATTATACCAAGCCCTAGTTTTTGAAAGCGATTATAAAAAAAACTAATACATGGATAAAAATTATCTTAAAATATTATGATTATTCATTTTATTACCAATATTTTTTGACAAATAAAAACCTTTATCCGCCGCGCCGAGGGTATTTTGATCACCCAGCGTACAAAAGGGTGGGGGAGGTGTCAACAAATTAACGTATTCCTATGGCTTCAAGTATTTTAAATCCAACGAGGCATTCCACGACATCAATCGATGTCTGGTATTAGGTTATTCTCAGAGTTGAAGAAAGCGATCCTTCCCGTTTTCTCATTTTGATGTCAAATATTTCCAGGCCACTTCTATTTTTACTTCCACTTTCTCAATTTTTCCAAAGAAAATTCCATTTTCACTTCCACTCCTTAATTTTTCCAAAAAAAAGGACAGTTGTTCTTGGTCGTCAAAGCATTTTTTTATATTTTGTGCCAAAACCCAAAAGACTAATCTGGGGAAATGAAAGTTTGTAGGCGAGGGAGGTGAAGAGTGAGGAATGAAAGGACTTGAATGTTCATCCATGTTTCGAGCGGACTTTCAAAGTCTAATTACTTATACATACACAGTTGTTCGTTTCTAGGGAAATAAACAAATTAGTGCGGCGACTTAGCAATATAATTGTGCACTTTGTGATACAAGCATGAAATTTGTATCATATTTGGTACCTTGCAAAAAAATGATTTTAAGAGATTGAGCCACTTGATATGTCCGACCCTTTTGGTGGGCGGAGCAGTTTTGTTAGGAAAATTACTTAAAATGGAAAAAAAAATATTTAAAAAAATATGACAATACCTACAAATTTTTTGTATAGCTTTTCTTAAAGCTAATACTTCATTCTCTTATATTGTATTTAATTAAAGTTTATACTTCATTCTCTTATATTGTATTTAAATAAAGTTTTTTCAATGGTAATTTTTCATAAAAAATATTTTCAAAGTCAAAATTTTGAAAAACAAAGTTGAAAAAAAATAGGTTTAATGATTTTTTCTCAAAATTTTACGAATTTAATTACTAATTTTATTTAAATTTTTTAATAGTATTATTAATTGTTGATAAAATGGTAGGAATGAGATGGTTGTAAGTTTTCTAGTATTTGAGAAAATTTAAAATTACCAAAATCACTTTTTTCATAATTTTTTTTTTTTTTGATCTTTAAGTACATGCAAACCGTCATCTTTGATCTAAAAACACACTGGATTGGTTGTTCATTTCAATCAATAGCATAGAATTGATCCCCAGGAGCCTTAAACCATCTCTCTTAGTTTACACAGTTTTTTTAATAGATTTATTTCGTGTTCTTTTGTAAAAAAAATTTCGTGTTCTTTTGAAAAAGTCAGTAGACAAAAACGTATTTCAATTTTGTTTGTACATAATTATTAATGTACATGTACATATACATACATACATATACACAAATTTTAAATTTGATGTTCATTTATTTTGTCACATTTTATATATAACTAGGGTGCCCGCGACCGCTTCGCTGGTCGTTAATAAAAACTTAAAGTTCTCCTCAAAATGTCGCTCTTTGGTATACAACATTTTTTGTCTTTCTATTTGTGGAATACATAAATAACGCTGGTGGTTTGCCTACTCTGGAGCATGCAACATATAAGATATAACTGCCCACGTAATTCACCAATTATTCCATTTTGAATATCCCAATTAAAATCGTTACCATCTTTATTTTTTCCTGCCAATATTGCTCGTTCGCTCAACCAAGCATTATCTTTGTTCGCTGTCCAATATTTGAAAAAAAAAAACTTTTTTAATCAATTCTTCTTTTGTTTGTGTAATCTCACAAACATTTTCCGACAATGTTATTAATCCATCATTAATGGACATTTTTGCCATCTCCAATATTTAACAACTGCTTTGAAAACTAAACGGCCGAAGAATCGTTTTGCAATCGGACACTCATAGCTATTTATTGTCAATCTGATTGTTTTGACATTTCTCCACAAATAAGGTGATTTCAAGCAAGCATTAATTTCATCCGCTGGAGTTTATTGTTGAACTACGGGCAATGTTTGTCCTAAATCACCGGCCAATAATATAAAGACACCACCAAATAAATTTTGATTGTTTTGAAGATCTTTCAATGTTCTATTAAAGCTTTCCAATGACTTCTTATGAGCCATCGTGCATTTATCCCACACAATAATCTTACATTGTTGTTATACCTGTGCTATTCCCAAGTTCTTTGGAACGTTACATGTGGTAGTTTCATTAATTTGAATGTTCAATATGGTAACTTCAGTAGGCCGATTCTGAAAAGCGCGGCTTATATTGGCAGTTTTTGTTTCAAAATGAAAGGTTTTTAGGTGATCGAAAAGTTTATGATCGATTTCAAACAAAAATTGGAAAGCAAAAGTGCTTTTGAGAATGAGAAAATAAAAATCGGCCAATGAAACCGATCCGCCGCGCTTTCCAGATTCCGCCTACAGTGCAGAGAGTGCAGTTCGACCACCTTCCAATAAGGTAGCAGCAATTCACGATGAAGCGAGCGCCAATGCTATTTTGTTTTGTGACCAAATACAAACATACATACATGCTAAAATCAGTGAAATTAAAAATGTCTTTCCGTGGTACATCCGGTGCATCCAAAAAATAAAATCCACCTTTCTCATCATAAACAGTTTTCATGATTTATAAACACTGAATTTTTGTTTCGATTCTATAAAGATTTGTTGTTTTGTTTGATTTTTTAATTTGAATGACAATAATAAGTTCTGAATTTCCGTTTTGATTCTATAAACAAATGTTGTTTCATTTTTCTTCGTTTTGTTGTTTTTTTACATTGATTTTTTTGACATAAAAAACATACAAACCTGCTACATAACAATACCTTTCCAACAAAAAAAAAATCATCAAATTCCGAGATGCCAAACTCGAGATATAAGAGAACAAACGAACAACAATTCATTTTTATATATAAAGATAGATATATACTTATACATACAGTAAGTTGATTTTAGGATATTGAATCTAGGTAGGTAGGTAGGTAGAAATGGCTGTCACGGGCAGCCTAGGCCATAGCCCAATTAGCGCTTAAGTGCGCAATTTTGATATTAACCCGTTAGAACCTGTAGATATATTTGAAATGGGAGGTCGTGGGTATATCCTCAGGTTTTCGTCCATTTTGGTTTGAATTTAGAATAGCATTGAAAGGATTTTGTTGTTTGTGGAATGACTGGGTAGCTTTTAGCACAATAATCAGAAAGCGGATCACTCACGCAACCCGCACCCGCACCATCCACAGTTTGCCCAACAGTTTGTTGGATGACACTGGAGCATCCACTGATCTCATCGAATGACGATCCGGCCGCTGTGCACGCCAGAACCCTAGTCCGTTACCTTGCGATCAAAGAAAATTGACGGAAGGTGTGATGCAGAGGTAGCCGAAATTTGTCTTTGAGCCATTTCTTCGCGTTAATGATAGAAATCAAGTCTTTGATCTTCATTTCCGAAAGTTCGTTAACGTCGTCAAAAAATGCCCTTCCGAATGATTGTGCTTTACCTTTGGCCAGAGCAGGGCATTTGCTGAGGAAATGAACTACTGTTTCCTTTTCGTGCTGGTCCCCGCACAGCTCCGATAGTGAGTATTGTGAGGTAAGCCCAGCTTCGTTGCATGCTCTCCTATTGGCCAGTGGCCGCTACAGTTTGTAATGACCCTGGATATGTTTTGCCTGGGTCTGCGTATTAGTTCAATTGTTTGGGCTTTATCATAGGTGGGCCAAATCTTTCTAGAAATAATACAGTTTGATAAACTGTTCCACCTGCTGTTTGATTCAGTAAGACAAATTGAGAGAATATTGCCCTTCACAACTCCTAGCGGAATGTTGACTCTTGCCGCAAGTGAGCCATGAAGGGCTGATGCTTGCCTGGCCAGCCCGTTCATTGCCCTCAATGTCACTGTGACCCGGAACCCAGGTAAGAGTGACACCGAGGTCAGTGTTTAAACTTGCAAGCTTATCCCGGCATTGCTGGGCCAATTTGGAGGATGATTTAGCTGAATTAATGGCTTTAACAGCGCCTGACTGTCTGTAATAATAGGTGCATAACAATTCTGGTTTGGATCTTTTTTAAGTAACTTGCATGCTTCCCTGATTGCTAGTAATTCAGCTTGAAAGTCACTACCAAAGACAGGTAGCCGAAAAGACCTAGAGACATTTAGAGACTCAGAAAAGATTCCTGCACCAACACCACACTCCATCTTTGAGCCATCAGTGAAGATAGTTGTGTCCCGTTTTTTTTGGACAAGGTAAAGTGAAGTGGCATCGAGTATTCCATACTTGGGGTTCGATATGCCCGAATTAACAGAAGCCCTAAAGAATTTAAGCTGCACCCCGAAAATTATACCTGAGGAAAAGATGCACGCAATAGAAAGATTTATAAAATCACTATATGATCGGACAAGTACGATCACTAGCATCATCAAAACAATAAAGAAGGTTTTTACAAGGACAAGCTCAGTGCAAAGGATTCCACCCACATAAGATGCACTCAAGCACCACGTGAAGCCCCCATCTGGGGGCAGGCACTGATTCGAAGTCCTGTACTACCTCCTGTTACTAGTTGGGGTTGGAGTGGCTTTTATGTTCCGAAGTGGATTACAATCCCTGAAGCAGCTAAGGCATGTGTGGAGCTGATTCGTTGTGGTTGCAAGAAGGGATGTGAGAGCGGCTGTAAATACGAAAAAAAAACCATTTACCATGCACGGAGCTTTGCATATGCGAAGGAGAATCCTCCAGAGTTTCATAACTTAGGTACTTTTGGTAGGTATACCAATTTGTTAGTAGTGTAAGATAAAATAAAATTTTGAAAATACCTGGTAAACTTAAATGTTTAAATTCAAAAATATTTTTAATAAAAAAGAAAATATAAAAAAAAATCCATGAGTAAATATCCGTGTGTTTTAAGATCAAAGATGACGGTTTGCATGTACTTAAAGATCAAAAAAAAAAATTATAAAAAAAGTGGTTTTGGTAATTTTAAATTTTCTCAAAAACTTACAACCATCTCATTCCTACCATTTTATCAACAATTAATAATACTATTAAAAATTTAAATCAAATTAGTAATTAAATTCGTAAAACTTTGAGAAAAAATCATCAAACCTTTTTTTTTTCAAAATTTTGACTTTGAAAATATTTTTTTCGAAAACTAACTATTGAAAAACTTTATTTAAATACAATATAAGAGAATGAAGTATTAGCTTTAAGAAAAGCTATACAAAAATTTTGTAGGTATTGTCATTTTTTTTTTTAAATATTTTTTTTTCCATTTTAAGTAATTTTCCTTACAAAACTGCCCCGCCCACCTAAAGGGGCGGACATATCAAGTGGCCCAATCTCTTAAAATCATGTTTTTGCAAGGTACCAACTATGATAAAAATTTCATGCTTTTATATGGGTGCTATGCCGCTCCACTTTTTCGATGAAATAATGCCTCACTGGATTTTTTTTTTAAGTTTTTTAAGCAAAAATTAAAAATTAAACACAATTGTAACAAAAGTAAACAAAAGTAAACAAAAACAATTTAAAAAAAAAACACAAATAGATCACAGAAACAATTCTTACTTTATTAGCCCAGTCAATAATTACCAAAAAAAGGGCTTAATTCGCAAAGCGCGATGTAGTCTGCATTTTTGATATGTTGTTGGGGCATGTAAGAGTAGTCTGTAGCTAAGTTTGCAACTTCGAAAAACCTGTGCCCGCTGCAGGAAAAATGCAACAGTGAAAAAACGCTTAAATCGCCCCATTTTTCCGACATTTTCCTTTATAACTTTGGAAATATGCAAATTTGGAAAAAACATCCACTATATTCTTGTTAGTTATAAATTTTTCTACAAGACGACATTAGTTTAAAATTCATATATGTTATATTTGAGATGCTATCTAACCATGAGTAAAAAAAATCTGTAAAACTGAGTAATTTTGAAGCGCTCAAAAAATAGGCTAAAAATCCAATTCTGCTCAAAATGTGCAATTAAATAGCCTAGAGTATTATAAGCCAGAATTTGAATATTCGATCCAAATCGGTCAAATAGTTTTGGCAAGAAACATGATGTTAACTCAGTGCAACAAGAAATGTTTGCATCATTGCTGTGGTCAAAGTAGGACACTTAAGTAGGCACTGATTGTTGTACACGTACTTTGAAACCTTACCTATAATAAAATGTAGTTATTATATTTATATCTTTTAGTAAGCAACTTTGGTAGCGATTTTAAATGTTTGAAAAATTTCAAAAATACTTCACGAAATCATTTTTTATTTACACAGTGCAAAATGTTTGTAATTTTTAAAATCGCTACCAATGTTGCTTAAAAAAAGATATATATTGTAACTATATTTTATGATAGTTAAGGGCTCCAAGTACGTGAACAAAAATAAATGCCAACTCTATATATAAATCACTAAAGACATCCTGGCCAGCAGTACCTTTTAACAACAGAACTTCTGAACGAGGATTATTCATAACAACAAAGGACTATGATAACATATACCCCTTCAGCAACGTGCACAAACAGAAATGTATTAAATTTTGTTAAAAATGAAATTAAATAAAAAGTGCGTATACGCCCCAGTTTATCCGTTTATCCTTGTTTATAGAGAAAATAAAAATACGGCATTTTTACTGCATAGTTTTGTTTGTTTATCTATAGGGGGAATCAGTTTATTGTATTAATTTTTTGAGAACTAACCATTACTGCCATTATTATGCTGCGTAAATATAGAGTTTTATTTTTATTTTTTTTTTTGAAAAAACAATGATAAATATATAGAATTCATTAATAATTTTAATCCAATTGAAACTTAAAACAAAAAACAAACCGTTCAAGCACTGATTTTTTGCAATATTTAAAAAGAACTGATGGTAGACTTTAAAAAACACATACAAAATCATGTTAAATACAGAATCCGCAGTGATTCACCAGTGCAGTCTTCTCTTTTCTTTTCACGATAAATGAGTAGATATGTAAGTAAAAAATCACTGCCTGCGAATCGAGTTTTGTGGATTCAGTAGTCGACATATGTTTGGGTAGTTTTTTGCAATCCAATATATTTGGATTCGATAGTTTTGGATTCATGAAAAAAACTGAAACTCTATATAGTATTTTTCCCTAACATTACGATATTAGAGAACGCGAAAAAAGTGAGTCCTGAAATTATATGTATGTCTGTAGCTCGACATGCAGCCTAAACCACTGAAGCGATTTTCGTAAAATTTTTTAACTTTAGGTTATATTTGGAAATTTCCTAGAGGGGAAATTCAATTTTTTTAGCTCAAGAAATAAGGGTACCTGCTATACAATTATAATATACAAAAAGGTATTTATTTCAAAAACGGCTCTAAGGATTTTAACAAAAAAAATTACTTATTACTAAAAAAGGTATGGTCATAATATTGGTAAAAAATAGTTTACCAACAACGGTTTGTTGTAAAGTACGCACTTCACAACCTCCAACGGTCATTTCTCATGCCCTTTCATGACCCCATCCATCCATTCAACTCCACTTCAAATTCCCATGGTCATCATTTCCTTTGATTGACCAATATCAATCCCACTTCAAATTCCCATGGTCATCATTTCTTTTGATTTACCAATATCCGACCTACTTAAAATTCCCATATCATCATTTCCTTTTAATTACTTACAAATTCTATCACACTCCAAAGTCGTCAACCACGCAGTCAATGATCACTCAACTTAAACCCATTCACTTTTCCAATCCGTTAAACTTCTCCAATTTCATTGCCTGCTCCATTGAAATAAAACCCATAATTCCCAGATCATCATTTTTCCATTTTTCTATATCCAACAATCAATGCACTCCCTTTCCAATACACACTCTTCAAACCCATTAAACGTGCATTGATCCCAAATTTAGTATCGCAACTACACACAGGCACACTTGTGCTGATGTTGCATCTTTTTCCTTTTTTCTTCGTGTCGGGTGACGAGCTATCAAGGCGACACTCTGTTTCTTGATATCGAACCAGTCGGACGGTTTCTTTAAAATATTTTATATTCTATTTCTTTACTAAATCTCTTTAATTGTAAAATTAATTGTTAAGAATAACCATAAGACCTAAATATAAGCTTTTCAAAAATAAAATAAAACTTAAAGGTACAATTCAGTTACCGAAAGAAACTATTTACTTTTATTCTTTTTTTCACTAGACACTAAAGAAAAATACACGAAAATACAGGTAAAAACCCAACTGAGAATCGTGCTTCTCAGGTAATAAAATATAGCACAACAGGTTATTAACGGTAGGTACCTGTCATATAACCGTTTTTTTTTTTATTTTCAAACTTGTTGACGTCTTCACCGATTTCACCAAATTTCTTAAACAGAAGTATTATTTCAACAATTTTGCATATAAAAATTGTCAATAAAATATATTTTGGATTTTTTAAAATATAATGATTTTTTTTTTGTTGAAAATTCAATATATTGATAACGGGATAGTGAATTTTTTTTTTAATTCTGTGTAAAATAAAATGTAACTACTAAAAGTTGGCGTACCAGATTTTTTTTTAAATGTTCCAAAAATTTTATACATATATAAAAAATTAATTTTTAAGAAAAACGCTGTGTTTTTTTTTTAATTTTTTTTTTTATAAATTCATATTTATCAAACAAATCAGATAGCATATTTTTAAATTTGTAGATTTAGCTAATTAAATAATACATTTTATAAAAAAAAATACATAATAATTTATATTTAAATTTTCTAACACTTTATTTTGTATGAAATCGTTATATAACTGTACTAATAGCATATAATTGTTAATTTCTAGCTACTTTAAAGTAGTTAGCTACGAGAGCAAGTTTGTGTAATCCAGTCTTACAGTTTATTTTGCCCTAGATATTGTTTCATAAAGTTCTTATTAAAAATATTAAAATGTTATTTTTGTTTTAAATATACATACATATGTTTATTAGTCCAATCAAATTATAAAAAAAAAAAATCCAAAATATCTACAAAAATTCGGGAGGAAAATTTATTCTAAGTCCACATTTTTCCAAAAAAAAAACCCTATGCGTCGTCCGCCATTTGAAAAAGGTGTTTAAAAGCCCTAACTCAATTTTCTCAACCGCTATTTGTCGTAGAGTAGTTATTTTTGTTTACTTTTGTAGGTTGACATGTTCTCTACAATTTTAGTCTTAAATTATTTTTTGATAACTCCTTCCTATAAAAAGTTATTGTTGAAAAACCAGCAAATTTTCCATTTTAAAAATAGTTTTTCAAGTTAATCTCATCCATTATCCATCCGAACCAAAAATCACTTAAGACTCTTTTTATAGAACATTGAATTTCCTAAATTTCTGTTTATTTAGATTTCATGTAAATCAAAAACCTTTCAAGATACAACATGACGAAATATCTAATATTATATAATAAAGTGTCGAGTGACTTTATTAAATTGTCCCTACTTGTTCCCCGTTAGATTCACCTGTGTAAAATTACAACATGTTTGTAGAGAAAGGTTGTACCTTTAATTGTGTTTCATTTTTTTCTTGAACATTTAAAATTTTTCATAATTTTTTGAATTTAAAATAGTATGTATAATAGTACAAGAGCCGACAGCAAATTTTGGGAGTGGATGTATAACTAAAATCTGAGTATGAGGGTTTATAGGTGCATATTTTGTGATATCGAAATCAAAAGTCTGGTAGGTTTTTTGTTCAACCTTTGGCGGAGGTGGGGGGTTGAAAATAGAGATTTTCTAAAATTCTTGTCAGGGGTATTATCACTTCTATCAAATTTTTAAAAAAAACGTTAAGATGCTCTGTCATTTTCCCTAAGTCCAATACCTTAATCTTGGTGATATGACTAATAGAACTCAAGATATAAGCCGTTTAAGCGAGCATAATCGGTTTTTTCTTGGAGATTTATAAACCACAAAAAATCAACAAAACTAAGTCTCCAAAAAAAGTCGATTAAGGTTCGTTTAAAAAGCTTATATCTTGAGTTCTACTGGTCATATCACCAAGATAAAGGTGTTATGACTTAAGGAAAATGACAGAGCATCATAATGTATTTTTAAAAAAATCGATGGAAGTGTTAATACCCCTGATAAGAATTTTAGAAAATCTCTATTTTCAACTTCACAACCCCGCCAAAGGCTGAACAACATGCCAGACTTTTGATTTCGATATCACAAAATATGCACCTATAAACCCTCATACTCAGATTTTGGTTATACATCCACACCCAAAATTTGCTGTCGGCTCTTAGACTATAAAGTTTACACACTCTTTTAGCATGAAACTTTTTGCCCTTCCCCAATAATTTTTATTTACAAATGTTTCCACATTTCGCTGGCTCAATACTTTAATGTTCTATCTCATATAAAATTCAAAAATAGGTTTTTTATATCAAAATGTTCGTCTTTTTGTCGACTTTAAAATATGTATCTTTCATTTTTTTTCTTCAACAAATGTCCGTTTTATAGCCCTAACAAACATAAACTTTCTAAAGATTCTTAGTTATGCTCAGTACTTAAACGTTCATTTACACCAAAAAATAAATTAAATCAATAAGTAAATTATCATACAGTATTGGCAAATGGGAAAATCTGTGTTGAGATACTTTAATTTAAAATTTTGTAGTTTATATGTAAGTTTTGAGCAAAAATAATAGTTTTTTACGGTCTAACAACCGCAGTAACCAGTTTTTGTAATTTTACTGCATATTTTATTCCATTTTTCTCCAATTATCCATTGCATTATGTTCCATGTCTAACATATAACAAAAAAAACTAACAAAAAACTCAAAAAAGTTAGAAAAATGTTCTATGTTAAAATTGAAAAGTGTTAATTAAATCGATATTGAATACAGAAAAAAGAAAGTTGGTCCTTAATTTAATGAAGTAACTTATTCGTTTTAATATTTTACTATTTATTTTTTTTTTAATAAATCATGATATTTTGACAAAAAATCAGCTACGTAAAACTATACAAGCGATTATCTCAGAATAATGAAAATCTTATATAGAACATTAAAGTATTGAGCCTTCGATTTGTAAGCTAAATTTTGATATCTTAGGGCCAATTTTTCAATAGTCAGTTAAACCTCAGATAGTTTTTATTCTTCAGATAAAACAAAAATTTGTTCATCTTGCTATAGTATTTACTCCTTTGATAGTTTAACTGATGATTGAAAAATCGGCTCTTAATCTTAAAAATCTGACGAGTAGAAATGAAGTTAGGATTTTTTAAAAGGAAAAAAAATCCGATTAGAAAAAATTTATATTTTTATTTGTTTTTTAATTTTATTTTTAAAAATAAATTTTTTTTCTAATCGGATTATTTTCCTTTTATAAAGTCCTACTTCTCAAAATTTATCGTACAAATGTCGCTAAATATTAAATAAAAATTATTGGGGAGGGACAAAACGTTTCATGCTAAAAGGGTGTGTAAATATCCCGTAAACTTTATATATACTATTTTAAATTCAGAATATGATGAAGAACTTTAAATTTTCAAGAAAAAAAATTAAACACAATTAAAGGTACAACCTTTCTCTACAAAAATGTTGTAATTTTACATTGGTGAATCTAACGGGGAACAAGAAGGGACAATTTAATAAAGTCACTCGACACTTTATTAAATAATATTAGATATTTCGTCGAGCTTTATCTTGAAAGCTTTTTGACTTACATGGATACTAAACAAACGAAATGCAGGAAATTTAATGTTCTATAAAAAAGATCTTAAGTGATTTTTGGTTCGGATGGATAATAGATGAGATAAACTTGAAAAACCATTTTTAAAATCGAACATTTGCTAGTTTTTAAACAATTACTTTTTATAGGAAGGAGCTATCAAAAAAAAATTTAAGACAAAAATTGTAGAGAACATGTCAACCAATAAAAGTAAACAAAAATAATTACTCTACGACTAATAGCGGTTGATAAAATTGAGTAGGCTTTTAAACACCTCTTTCAAAATGGCGGACGACGCGACGCAGAGGGTTTTTTTATTGGTAAACTGTGGTTTTAGAATCTCCAAGAACTCTTTAAAATAAAACAATAAAATTTTCCTCCCGAATTCTTGTAGATATTTTTGCTAATTTGATTGGAACATATATAATAGCCTATCTTCGAAGGCATCTCAATATTTTCAAACAGTTTTAAGTATCTGCATACGCGAATTCGGTTTTCTCGGAACACATCCCTCGCGTATATGAGGGGATGCTGTGTTTTGGGAATTTTACACTCTTCACATTTTATTTTTTTTTTCTCTGGAACTATAACAGTTATTTTAAATTTTGTCTAGTAATTCTGATTGATTTATTAGTCCTTAAAAAACTACATTTAAAAATGTATTACAAAACTTAAATTAGAATTTCTTTCGATTTTTTAAGTTAATAAATACTTTACCTAATATTATATTTCTCTCTTGTTTTTTCTCTCTCGATCTTCAGCAGTTTTTGTTGTTTTTTCTTTTATTGATTATCATTAAGTAATAAGTTTTTTAAAAACTGCATAATAAAAAAATAATAAAAACAAAATTAGAAATAATTTATTTCGATTTTTCAAAATATCAAATATTTTTTTTATTGTTTTTCGTTTTTTTTTTTTTTTTTATCAAATAAAAAATTCTTTTGAATGATTTGTTTTGAATATCTTGTTTAAAAACCGCATTCAAAAATTAATAGAAAAAACATTATTTGATAAGAAAACAAAAAAAAATAAAAACGTTAAAAAATAAAAATATTTAATATTTAAAAAAAAATCGAAATTAATTATTTCTAATTTGTTTTCAATATTTTTTTGTTATGCAGTTTTTTAAAAAAAAATATTACTTAATGATAATCAATAAAAAATCAATAAAAACTGCTGAAGATCGAGAGAGAGAAAATAAGAGAGAAGAATATAATATTAAAGTATTTATTACTTAAAAAAATCGAAATAAATTATAATTTAATTTTTTTTAATACATTTTTAAATGCAGTTTTTGTTATAGTTCCAGAGAAAAAAAATAAAATGTAAATAGTGTAAAATTCCAATACAAATTTGTATGGGTTAGTGACCTCGGAAAAAATTTGTTTGGTCAACAATTTTTTATTTCGGCAAAAACTTTCAAATTTATATGGGTTAGTGACCTCGGAAAAAGTTTGTTTGGTCAACAATTTTTTATTTCGGCAAAAACTTTCAATTGAAGGGGTGTGTTATCCAAAAAAATGAGTTTGGGAAATAGCGGACAGCGTAATGTACATTGTACCTACTTAAATTTGTATATATATTGATTTTTATTGTTAATTCAATTTTAAAAGTCTACTTTCAAATAAAACCGTTCATTTAAGAAAAACAACAAACAAATGGCAACTCGCTTACACAGAAAAGCTCCCCTATTCCCTTTTTAAATAAAATTCTTCCTCACAATACGCATGAAAAGCTTTTTGAATCTTAAATCTCTCTCCATTTCACAGATGCCTGGTCTGATGCTGATGCGCTCTATTCTAACAGTAGTAAAGCAAAAGCAACAACCAAAGTCTATCAATTGTCCTTAGAAAAAAAAAAAAACCAGAACGAAAAAGAATGACCTATCTCCCTTCCACTATACGATTATTGTTCAGGCACACACATTAAATCTTTACTCTAGCAAGGACCAAAAACGTTTTCATTGCTCGCTTTAAAAAGAACCAAATAAATTTAAACGCGCCTGCATTTTTCTTTCTCTTTAAAATAACTCATAATTAAATAATGTGAAATTTAAATTTTTCATTTAAAATCCCTTTATTAAGTTTTTTTTCTCAAATCTCTGTTCTGTGCGTGTGTACAAGGAAGCTGGTGTAGTGTACGGAAAACCTGAGTGAAAAAAAAATATATTAATATGATTTGAGATTAAAAGAATAGGAAGAAATGTTTCCTCTTTCTTTCGGTTTACATTATATAATTGTTACGGAGTGTGTTAATTAAATATATATGTTGGGATCTTGAAGATAGGGGCTTCAAAGGAACTCGATTTCTTCGCTCTTTAACGAGTCGCTAAAAATCTGCAATTGATTTTTTTCCCCTAAATATTTAAATAATTATTTTTTTTAGGTTGGATGTCCTGTTCTTGTGTTTTAAAGTCTCTAGAAAAAAGGAAGTTATTTGTTTTAAGTGTAATTTGTTTCACGCATAAAATCATGATTGTTTATGAGAAAAAAAAATAAATGAGATATCCTTTTGAAAACGAGAAAAGTACATAGGTACATAATCAACAAACATATGTAGGCCCAAAAAATTGTATCTCTGCTAAAAAGCGCATCCTCTACTACTCATTTCAGCTTTCATCCTTTATCCTTCCTGCCGAAAGTGTGTGAGTGCGAGTGTTTTTTTTTTTTTTTGCATTAAAAAAAAACGTACAATAGAATTTTTTGACAGCAGCTGTCAAGAAATAAAAAGTTCTGATTTCTGAAGAAAAAGGGGGAAACATAAAATAATATACACCTACGTACCTAACTTTACAAGAATTTTACTATATGTCATTTATTTATCACTCGGGTAGAGGATCTAAAATTGTAATGTAGGCCATTCTTCAGGACGAAGAGATTCTGTAGATCCTGACATAAAATTTTAAAACGTAGAGTTTGATGTACATATGTTTTTTTTTCAGGATACACTAAAATAAAATGTTACAATTTAACGAGCAAATTTATTAGCTTCCAATAATTTGATATTGGAAAAGGTGTATGTATGAAATAATAAAATTAAAATGATTTGCATTTGGAATGGGATAAACTAAAGAATTGTTGTGGAGTGTTATAAAAGCTAAACGACTGCCCATGGAAGTGATGCTTAAAATGATGCTTCTTTTTTCCATAAACAATCTCAAAATACCATACAGGATAAATATGTACTAAAATCTTTCAATATATTAAAAAAGTATGATAAAACAAAAATGCTTAGTAACCTAACTTAACAAATAAAAATAAAGTTGTGAAAATGCATTTCAATTACTACATAAACAAAAAGTGAAATCTAATAATAATTTCAGTGTTGTGAAGATCAAATTCCCTCTGCTCTATGTTTGTGAGAGAGAATCGTTTGCTTTTAGCGAACAAAGTGTAGATAGCGGTAGTTTTGTTAGTATAATTGGATACCTCAGCCGTTAATATTATAACAAAGGTATAAAATGCCAATATGTGGAAGAATATATTCGATAAATGAGCCGAAGAAAAGTTAGCAAGAATTGGTAATACAGTGTGGCCAGCAGCGTGAGGTGAATTAAACGCAACATATGATAAAAGAAGAAAAAGTGCGTGTGTGTTTAAATTGGCGCGTAGCATAAGTTCTAGTATAAAGCTGGCCTAAATGAAGAATGAAGAAACAAAATGTTCGCACGATATCTTTGATCGTGTGCACATTTACTTACCTATTGGTTGGTGCCGCAGTTTTTGATGCACTCGAATCGGAAACAGAGAAAAAACGTTGGGAGGCACTTCAAGGTAAGTTTTTTGAAATTGTTTAAATTAACTTATGAAAAATAATATTATTTTTGTATCATCAATTAATAATGAATTAAATATTTACGGTTAATAATTTTGCACTATCATCACTTACCCCCAGTTTCACAGTGGGAGTTTAAACTTAAGTTCAGCTGATCCTTAAACTGAGTTTAAATTTTTGGTTTAACTCTTCCGGTTTCACAGTGAAATCTGATCTTCAGATCAGTTGAACTTCGTTTAACTAGATTTTATGAAAAAAAGTTAGCAGCATTGTATTTTTTTTGCTCGGCCAAGTGACTTATTGCAAACAGTGCGTAGCTTTCCTTGTCTATTCTTTCTCTTTTTGAAGCAAAGAGTGCGAAACAGCAACAATTATTTTGGGTTGTTGAAAATCTGTCGACATTTACACGAACTTAATTAAAAAAAAAAAATGGAAAATTAACCAAACAAATTACGCAAACAAATATAAATAACAACTTTTCACACAGTGATTTTCTGATGGAATTGGTTATACAAAATAAGTAAATAAATTCTATAATGTAAGTATATGTAGTGGTCGCAAACGTTGAACGGAACAATGCTGTCGTTCAACTTAAACTACAAATTGAACTCAGTTCAAGGTTTAAACAAAACTGTGAAACTGAATAAAATGTTGGACTGAAGTTTAAACGAAAAGTAGAGTTTAAACTTCTATTTGGAAACACGGGGTTAGAAAAACTAGTTTTGTGTCACTTCGAATCTTAGATGATCTCGCACAGAAAAACTGGGCCTTAGCGTCACGTATAGTGTCCATGTACATTTCATTTAAGCACCTTCGCGCAAAGTTTTGAATTCAAAGGTGTCCTTTGGCCATGGTGTATTACGATTTTCTATAACCTAGTAACAAAGAATATCTCATCCGAATAATTGAAAACAAATCATTACTTCTGGTATGGTAAACTATCTTCATTGATTGTGTAACTCAGACATAAAACTGAAACGATACTACCCCAAAACGATATGATACAAAACTTACTAAAATTCTCGACTGTCTCGACGGTCTTGGCAGAAATGATTAAAAAACTGCATTTTAAAAATATAAAATTAAATTGTTCAATGTATGTATAAATATTTAACAGCATCTGCTAGGATTCAAACTCAAGTTCAATATTTTCCTACGAAAATACTAAAAATACAAGTAAATAAATAAATAAAAATAAATCAGGTGGCACAACGGCTCATGAAGAACCAGGGCCTAGTGACTAACAACTCGCAACCATTCCTGTCTGCGCCTTTTCGACAGGAATGGAAGGGACCTACAATTGTATGCCGAATCCGAAAGGCTAGACGAGAAGCACTTATTCGTGACAAGTGATACTCTTGGAGGATCTGTCAATTCCTCGCAAGAGGCAGTAGCCCTGAAAAAAACTTTTTAGTTTTTATGTGGACGAGGCTGGGAAGCGATCCCTGACCATTACGCTACGGGCTACTACAAAAACACAAGTAACGAGACCAAAAATGAATCAAGAATACCGAGACAAGACTTTATACTACGTTTTCACCTACCTAATCCAGATTTAAGTGAATTTACCATAAATTTTCTTTGCAATCTTGTGAAATCTTGACGATTTCCCACACAAATTTTAATCTCCTCAAAGCTCAAACAAAGATTAGAAATTAATTTCATCGAAATCTTCTTGGAAGAAGAGATAGTCAAAACAAACAAACCTTATTTCGTGGAACGCAGCTATCCAAATGTCATTTTCTCTATTGACAATGGAGCTTACCTACAAACGTCAGTGGAAAACGGACCCAAAATAAGAACAAAAAAAAAAAAAAACAAAACAAAAAAAAGCACAGCTCTAACTTGAGGGCAAACGAATAATTTCGTATACGTGTACAGAGAATGCATTTGTAGTTGTGTATTTATATTTGTTTCTATTGCATTTTTTGCCCTCGACTTAGGTTTTTGTATGCATTTTTTTTATGTATTAAAGATATATGTAGAATTATAGTTTCGCGAAAAGCCCAATAAACAAAAAAAAAAAAAAACTGTCAAACTTTATTTTGATTATACCGGTTATCCAGGACTGTCTAGGAATTAATTTTGTAGAAGTGTTAATAAAAAAAAACTTTAAATTGTATGTTAAATACTATCCTTGACTACTAAAATAAATAACTTACAGATAAAGGAACCAAAAGACACAAAAAAACGGAGGAAAACGTGAGCACCGGATTTTGTTTTACTCTTGTCATATTGACTTTTGAATGACAATTCAGAGTGAAAACGTCAAACTAATCTTTTTTTCTCTGGTGAAAACATTTCAAGATTAATTTTTAATCTACTCTTTTTAATCCGGATTATCTTTAGGTGAAAACGTAACATGAGATATACCTAAAAGTAAGAGACCGATACCGAGATATTTATCGATTTTAACGAAATCATATATTGCTTATTAAATTGCCGTTTGACCTTGTTTCGTAGCCAGGGACGATAATTGTTCAAAACTAGTTTTCTAAAGCCTCGGACAAACCGAAGGGATCTGTCGATCGTCATTTATCATAAAAAAAAATGAATGACAGTGTAAATCAATAGAATTCGAAACGTATAATAGGTGTTGTAGCCTGTACTCCATTTTAATATGCCCAGCGCAGGTATGATGGCAAGCTTATCTTTACCTAACTACATTTAACATAAATCACTTTACCAATAAATTGCCCCCGAATCCAAACAGAAAAATATTGATAAGGAATCTTGTTCATGTACCTGACATGCAAAAATGGTTTAATTATACGTTTCCAAAAAAAGTGCACTATGGCGTATACTTAACCAAATTTTGCTGCAAATTATTATGTTATCTCATTCTGGTTTATATATTAGAAATGTAACTAAATTGTTTCGATACAGTTCACCAAACCAAACCTATCATTTTGTCTCTTTTTTTAATAAATAATTCGGAAGTCAAAACCTTTATAATTTCAGTGATAGAATATCAAAATAAGCAAAGTATCGGAAAACTTTATGCAGAATTAAATCAATAGAATTACCATTTTTAGGCATAGTGAAGACGGAAATGAGTATAGATTTACTAAAAAACTTATGTGCGGCTATAAAAAATTCTTATTATTTCAAATGTAATTTTAAACAAAATCCCTACATTCGATGGGCATGATCAGGTGCCCTCAGTTGTGCAATGGTTTTGTTCATTGGTCTAGGTTCAATTCCAGTTGACGGCAGTGATCTTAATATATAAAACAAAGCTGGGTTAGTTACACCATTTATAACTCAAGAACGGCTGGACGGAGTTCAATGATCTCTTATGGTGGATCTTCGTCCGACTTCTGCAAAAAAAAAGGGGATGCAAAATTCAAATTTACATTTGCTGGGTAGAGAGAGAACACCAAAATGCAGAAGATCTTCATACATGCAGATTATAGGAAGTGCCATAATGCAGATATGAAGACGAACATGTTCATCTTCTTGAAGGTTCTCTTTCACACGCTCGGGTTTCTGGCATGCATCTGTCCCGCTCTACTTTTCTTCATATTTGCAGACGAAGACACATGTAAATCCAGCATTGTTTGTTGGATTCTTCTCGGCCCCAAATAGCAGAATGACTATTAAAATGTAACCTGCCATACAACTTTTCTTTAACGAAAAAGTAAAATATTATTTTTCTCAAAAACGGCCCCAACGATTCTGATAAAAAAAAATCAGATAATTTCAATAAAGATAAGCTACTTTTTAGTTAGTAGTTAACCAAAAATAGTAATTTTAAACTTGTCACCTAAAGAATTTTAGAGCCAAAAATTAAGGTAAATCTACGACAAAAATGTTAAAAAACCGTTAATGAAAATTTTATTTTTGCCGGAAAAGATCCAAGAATTTTGATTTGAAAATTGTGTAATGAAAAAGGGCGATGAACCTTTAAAAAAAGAAACAAGTTAACCTTAAACTGTTACAACGGGTACCTCCCAACGAAAAATATTTTTTCACTGGTCTACCGTGAAAAAGTATCAGAAATAATTTAAACTTATTTATGCTCTTTAAGTCATGCAGAATTCACGTTGATATGTAAAAAAAAACTACAATCGAATAAAAGTAAGTCCGACCTCTGGTTTGATAAGGAAAATAGTCTAAGCTTTTGTTTGATACCCCATATATTGAAATCCAAAGGACCTTTTAGTTAGTGATGGGTAAAAATGTAATTAAAAACAATTTTTTTGCTGCCTAAAAAAATTCAAAAAATACTCTTGAAGGACCTTCCTACCTAAGCAGACTTTTTTTATCCAACTTATACTTATATTATTAGCATAGAAAAAGGACTTAGCTATTTTTTGATTCCACTTTTCCAACAAAGTTTTTCATAGTTTTCAATACAAAAGACGTAAAGTGCAAAAAAACACCTGTTTTTATAAAAATGGTCGCACTGATGGTAATCACCAGAAAAAAGATGTCCAACCACTCGTTTCGCAAAGAGGACAGTCCTAGCTTTAATTTGATACCCCATTTGTGACGGCACCTATGAGATAGGTTAACCATCAAAAATGGCACCGGAAATTACCATTTTCGAACCCATGGCACCTTGAAAACTTTTCCGACCACCGGTTTTGATATCGTGTAGCCTAGAGCTATCGATTAGTGTACATTTTTTTGACAGCCGCGATGAAATAAGTAATTTTACGGTCGCCTCCCCGACTATTAGTTTAGGTTTTCGAGATACATATCACCTTCCATTTTTAACGGTTCTGCCTAGTTCAAGTGGATAATGTTGGTGTTATGGATATATAATATATATTACTTATATCATCATACCAGGAGTATACAAGGGCATGTCACTTAAAATCCACTTTTTAAATTCACATTGAGACTTTTTTCCTAACAAATGTGATGGGGCATTAAAAATGATATCAGGGCTAAAATCGAGATGTTCCAGAAGCAAAATTATACATCAAGAATACTTTTAAAAAGTTGTAGACCAGTGATTTATGTTAAACTATGTATCCACATTTCCTTTAGTAAGTGGAACTAAATTTAAAAATATATAGATACTTTAAAAAACTTATGTTTTATAAAAATTTTATTAATAATATAAGAGAACATGTAAAATTATACATCCACGTATTAAGGTGAGGCTAATTTTGAAGATGTTCGAATTTCTTTCATAACTATAAAAACATTACGCAAAATTTTATTGAAATCGGTTAACGTTAACAACACGTGCCATCAAGTAGTTGAAATTTCCAAAGAAAATACACTTAATTTGTACAGTATTTTGCTTTTAAATTTCGCATATATGTTTGTATGTATGAGTATATTAAGTTAGTTAAAGACTGTAAAAAAATTATTTTAAATTAGTATTGTTTAATAATGGTATGGGAAATTTCAACTGCTCGGTAGCACGTATTTATGTCAACCAAATTCAAAAAAAAAAAATTTGGAGAATTTTTTATAATTCCTGTTACATTATTCAAACATTTTAAAAATAAGGTGCACACCCTAATGTACATTCCTACACGCTACACTTCATAATGTTACCATACACACACATAGAATTATATGATAAATATTTCGTAATATCACTAACATATTATGTACGTGTAACAATAACTTAAATATAATTTTCTAAAAATAGTACACTGTGGCGTATACTTAACAAAACACAAACAATATTGATTCAAATATTATCATTATCTAACTCTGTTCCATTTTCAAAAAAAAAAAAACGTTACAGAATGTAAACGTTATAATTTTTTTCTTTGAAATTCATGTTTAACATTTCCAATTTTGTTGTTCCTTCCCGAAAAATTGCAAGTTATACAAACAAAAAAAAAAACGTTCTCGTGTTTTTTATTAAACAAACATCGATTCGGAACCACAAGTATGTACATACCTATGTATAAATAATTGTACTCTTAAAAATCACAATATTTATGTAAATTGTTCTCAAAAAAGTACTAAGTTGGAATTTATCAATTTTGAATTATGATGGTTATTAATTCCCAAGGTTAAAAATTGACATTGAGAAAAAAATTAGTTCATTCAGATTTCATAATGTTTCTTTTTTTTTGGAATAGTAAATTGTGTGCATGCAATTGATGCGCTCTTAGGAACCATTGGGATTTTACTGGATTAAATTTAGGACAGAATATTTTACTCCTAAACAGTAGATGAAGTGTTAAGTTACATATTTTGTATAGGTAGGTACAGTGTGTCTGAAAGTGGGTGGATTTTACTAAAAGCCCTTCATATACTTTCCTCTTACTTATAAGAACAAAATTTTTGAATTTCAACTCGATCGCTTACATAAGGTACACGAGCGTATAGAATACGAACATTTCATTTGTGTACCTATAACAGAAAAAATATATACAAGTACAACTACAAAAATGAACTAAATATTATAGGTAGTAGCTGATGTCAATAATTTTAAACTTAGATTTTTGAAAAGTTCACAAATCTCCAAGAACAAAGGAGAAATCCAATTTATACCTACCTACTCCAAATCAATTTTCAAACTAAAACCGCTAACATTTATGAACCACGACAAGCACCCACCACCACCCTTCAATACTGAGAGGTTCTTCAACTCACAAACAAGGTCATCATGAATACGTCATCTGCAGTTTACACCAAATTGAACAGAAAAGTGTTACAACCACGAACCACCTACCTAAGGTACACTTTCGTATACTATAAAAAAAACACAAAACTGATGATGGAAACTGTTCTACAGAGAAAGAGAGAGAGAGAGAGCGAGTATAGTGAACCTTCAAACTAATTTTAGCCCCTCAAGGAGTTATCTCTAAAGTGTCCTCAATAAAATTACAGATATAAGAGAGTTGGAGCCAGAATCGGGGTTGCCGTTCTAGCGACTTTGTCGCTAGATCTAGCGACATTTTAATTTCTTCCGCGACAAAAAATATTTTGATGTCGCTAGATTATTTCTAGCGACTTTCAAAGGTGAGCATTTGTGGGTTGTGTGATACGCAAATACTATTTTTGTATATAGTGACCCTGGTGATTTTACATTCCTGTCATTTAAATTAATTTGACATTTTTTGTTTCCAATAACTGGATACTGAAATTCACCACACATAAGCACACAACATAAAAACATGTGCAAAATGTAAGTGCGAATGAGCACAGTAGTCTGATTTAAGCAATTCATTTGTTTCAAATTTATTATAGGCCTAAGTTTTTCGTTAACTAACTTTGAATTTTTGAACAAAAATAAAAAGTTATTACCAATTTTTGTCTAGCGACTTTCTGTCCCTCGAATTTTAGCCAATCTAGCTACTTTTGGAGGTTAGTCTAGCGACATTTCATTTCAGCTTGTGGCAACACTGGCCAGAATCATCCACCGAAAGAGGCAAATAACGACGACAAATTGGAAACACCGGTTCTGGTAACAAAATGAAAAACAAAAACTATATATACAAATACCTACATATCTGCAATGGAATCGTCATCTCCTGCCCTCTGTGAAGTGTTATTTTATTGTAAATAAATTACTTATACAATACACACATACAGGAAATAGTATGTGCTATGTACAGGACGAAAACTTGGGGTCACAAAAAAAAAGTTAACTCCAGCGAAATAGCAAACTGACGCGGCATCAGGAAAGAAGGACAAATTAAGCCCAAAAGGGTTTAAGAAACCAAAAAACGTTCGTGACCTGATTGCTTCACTGACTGGTCCCTTGCGTAACCCCGGAAACTTAAGCGATGACGACTGGAAAACGCCGCACTACAGCATACATATCAACATGCTCACGTACCAATTTGTGACTATATAATGTATGTACATACGTACACCTCTGTCTCAAATGTGGGAAAGATGAGGATCTTCTTGAGAGTTGGGAGTATGTAAAGCCTTTTGGCAGCAACAAGAAGCACGTTGCATCACCCTCATTGATTTTTGTTTCTTTGAAAAAAAAAACAAATACCTAGTAGGTACATCCTTTTTTTGGCGCATTGTTTAATAAAAGACAAAAGGACTCCATTCCGATTGTATTGGCTTACGTACGTAAATACAATATACCTCTAAGTATAGACGTGTGTCTATGTAATATTGAAAATAAAGATACTTTTTGTTTACAATACCTACACTTTTGTGTGTATGTATATTTATATAAACTTAAGGCTTTGTGGTTTTCTAAAAAGTTCCTTTGTAATTTTGACACTTTTTAAATTTATTTTGAAATTGAATTAATTTTAACTTAAGTGTATGTATGTATATAAGGGTGGTTGTTACAAAGATCATTATCTTATTTTGAATAACGCACCCCCCTTATTTGTTCTTAATAAATTAAAAAAAAACTGTAAGATTTAAGCTAATTATATTAACACTAACCCGGCTCCCAAGACGCCTGATGTTACAATATTATTCGGTTTCATTCGGTTCGGTCTGTATTCGGTCCGATTTCTGTTTCCGTCAAGACCTCTTCACATACAGACGGTTCGTATTCGGTTTGTACTCACTTATAATTAAAATTAAATAAAATGTATTAAAAAAAAATCAGAAAAACCGAAAACGCACCGAATATGTGTGAACGCTACGTTTATTTTGTGTGCCCTAGACCCGAATACGTGCCGTTTTGAAACCGAATGAAACCTATTCTTGTCGAGGGATCGTTCGGTGCTATACGGTTTCTATTAGGTTTTTATTTTTGCCGTTTTATCGTTTTACACATATCAGACACAGCCAAATAAAAACCGAATAGAGACCGAACCGAATGAAACCGAATGTGTGTGAAACGAGCCTTAAACAAAAATATTTTTTTTTTTATTTTATTTAAATAAATGTTGTACAATTTTTTCGAATACATTTTTTTAAAGTTACGGAGGTATGTATAATACACAGCACACATATCAAAGGTATTGTTAGAAATGATGACTTAAAGCAAACCATTAAATAAATTGGCTTTTATTTTCTTGTTTCGTCTAATTCCAATCCATACGATTCAGGAGCAAAAATGAAAGCAGACTTTCACCATTTCGTTCAATAACAATAATCATCATTTTTTTAAATTGATGATAAAATAAAACAATATTTCCTGCTGTTGATCAAAAAGGGTTTCTTGAAAGTGAACCGCTTGTGATTCTTTTCTTCTATTCTTAAGAATGCATATAGCTAACAGTATTATACTGCGCAGGGTTATCAGAAATTTAAAAATGACTGCCTTTGTGATTTTGAAGTAAACATCAACTAGTTTGTGTTGATTTTGACTTTAAAATAGTTTTATTATTGGTTTTGACAACATGTGATATTACATCTTATGTATGTGTCTTGTTTAGAATCTACCTAAGATACGCACTTACAAGCTGTATTCAAAAAAATAAAATTTAAAAACTATAAAATTATTTTTTGTATGTTTCAAATAGGTGTCAAAAGACCACAGTATGCATATCTAAGGTATTATCCTGCGCAAGTTGTCAGAATTTAAAAATTGATGATCCTGTGAAATCAAAGTAAACAAAGAAAAATAGATTGTAGACACGTAAAAAATTACGTTGTGGAACTACTGCACGATTTTTTTAATTTAAGTAATTAAATAAAAGAACTTCTTATTCTTCTACGAGAATAAGAAGTTCTTTTGTTTAATTACTTAAAAAGAAAAATAGGTAATAATTGTTCGAAATTTAAGTAATTGAGCGATTCTTTTTTGAGATCGTATAACTTTGTGCACAGAAGCCCAAAATCTGTCAAATTTTGGAGAGCAAGGTGAAATACTCTCAAAAATATCAAAATTGTGCAAAAGTACGGGAACACAATTTCACACAAATTCCACGATGTTTGGTTTTCGTCCTTTAGCTCCTAACCTTTCGCACCTCATATATGGGATATTCGCAAAAAAAGTATGCCTTCTAAAAGGTCAGTAATTGGTCCAAAAAGGTCAACTACTTTCAGAAATTGCTCAGTCATAGGAAATTTGTAATCAATTGTTAAAGATTTTCAAGGTCATCAACTATTTTTGGCATCTCATTTATGGGATATTCGCAAAAAAAGTGAACCATTCGAAAGGCAAGTGACTTGTGATAAAAGGTCAGCTAGTTTGGTCAGCCATAGGCTTTTTTTAATGCATTTTTAAAGTTTGTTTCAAGGTCACAGCACCTCATTTGTGGGATATTCGCAATAGAAGTATAACATTAGAAAGGCCAACGACTCGTGATAAAAGGTCAACTAATTTCAGTAATTGGTTAGCCATAGGTTTTTTTAATGAAGACTCTTATACTGTATCCTTGAGACAATCTTTAAAAATTCATTAAAAAAAGCTATGGCTGATCAATTTCTGAAACATGTTGCCCTTTCAAATAGTATCTTTTTTTCGAAAATTCGTTAAATGAGGTGCTTAAAGTCTTACACGGCCTTGAAAAACGAAAAATATCAAAAATTCATAAATTCAATTAAACAAAAACTATGGCTGACCAATAACTGAAACAAGCTGACCTTTTATCACAAGGCGCTTGCCTTTCGAATGGTACTCTTTTTTTTTGGCGAATATTCCACAAATGAGGTGCCAAAAATATTTGGTGACCTTGAAAAACTTACCGATTGATTGACAAATTTCCTATGGCTGACCCATTTCTGAAACTAGTTGACCGTTTTTAGCGAATTACTGACCTTTTAGGTTGCATACTTTTTTTGCGAATAGGTTTTTTGCTTAAGGTTAGGAGCCTCGTTCTTTTACTCTCAAAATGTCATTTAATTGCACTGTGATTTTCTGCCCGAAGACATTTATCGGACCGAAAATCAAAGGTAGCGGAAATTATTAACTTTTGTCTTTTGTCAAAAACTGATAAATTTTTAAGTACGGAACGGCTTTAGACTAAAAATCACACAAATGCACAGAAAATCATAGAAATTTAAAGTAAACGAACGGACCTAATAATACACGTAGAAATGTCAAACAAATGTGTGTTTTATTAGTTTTTATTTAATACTGTGATTGGAAAAAACGCCATACCGCACATGACTCCACCATTTTCTATAATATAGACAACATGGGCAGAACTGTACAAAAATGAAAACGCTAATGATATTACCTGTAATATTATGTAATGTGTGTATGTACCTTGCAAAAAGACTACCTCAAAAACGCAAAAACCTGAAGAGAGGCACCCAAAGGTACTGTTGTCGAGGAAGAAACTGCACACCGCTGGCCCGTTTACCTTAGTTAGTACTTTTAGATTTCGACTATCGCTTTATAATTTTTCAATTTTATGCAAAGGTTTATTTTTCACGTTGCAATCCCACGTGTCGTCCTACTTTAACAGGCCGTTTCGAAGATATGGAAATTTATGAGACAATATTCATTGTGAAAAAGATATTAAAAATATTCGAGCATATAAACTATGATTTAGCTATGGTAATTAAGCCAAAGGTGTATACAAGGGGTCACGGGGTCATGACCCCCACCGAGAACTGAAATGTTACAGAGAAAATGATTAGAATTGTGTTAAGTTTAGTTCTTTACGACTGACTCAATAATATGAATTTTTAAAATCGGTTTGGGTTCAAAATTCTGAGGGGATCAGATTTTTTCTTTTCAAAATTAGATTTTTATAATTCTCCTTTTCAAAATTCTGTTTTGAAACAAACAAAAATCGCCAAAAAGATAATTAAACAAAAGTTACGAAAATGTAAAAATTCAATTTTTAAACTTCTTTTATTACCTACTTATTTTATTAAACTTGCATACCATTATTTCTGCCATATTCTATTTTATTTTTGATGGCATTCATGCAGAGAGTGGTAAATTTAAATAAAAAAACCAATAATGGAAACAATTAAAAACTTGAATGCGACAACAAATTTTGCAATTTTAACACAGCTGGAACAAATAAGTTTTCAAAATTTTTATTTGGAAAGGCTTTAAGCCGAGTACTATAGGCCTTTTTGTGAAATGATATGAAAAATAAATCCGGTTCAAAAAATACGTGAATAATAACGATAACACCATAATCAATTCTCCACGTCAATTTTCAGTGCTCAGTTCGCAAATTTTTATTTGAAATTCAGAATTATTTTTAATACTCACTTTAAATTAAAAAAAAAAAAATAATTTGGTTTGTTTGATATAGTATTTTGATATACTCTTGAAAAATGCTTCAAAAGAATGTTTTAATCCTATGGTTTGTTATTTTCGCTTGTCGGTAGCACTTAAAATTCAAAAGCTAACCGTTACATCCGAAATCATTTTTTTATTCAAATATTAGAACTTTTTTTTTGAGAAGTACAAATATATATCTTTTTTTTTTCCTAATAGAGGAAACACTCGAGCTGAAAACTAGGATTTACGAAAAATTACAATTTTGTTTTTATTTAATTACTTCGGCTCGTTTTGTTTTTATGTTCAGTATTTAAGAGTAAAAATAAAAACTTAGTACCTTAGATACTTGAAGACAACTTTTTACATAATCCAGATCCGATTTTTCAATCGTCAGTTTTTATAAATTTATCATAAGAACTTGTTGTATGACAATGAGTATTATTGCAGATAACTAACATAACAAACAGGAACCTTCAAAGAATTTTACTGATTAAGTGTGGAAAAATTGCGAATTTCGCATTGCAAAAATTCTCAGGAAAATGTTATTTAAATTTTTTTTTGTATGAAACTCCGCCCCCCCCCCCAAGAAGCAAAGCTCTGTATACGCAAAGCTCTGTATATGCGCATTCATGCGCAATATACGATCAACAAGGTTTAGATATTATGAAGATCACTACGACGTTTTTCCTAAAAAATTAATAAAATACATTTTGGGTCACTACGGCGTATGTGGAACATTTTTTTTGTATTTTAAATTTATTATTTTGTAATTGTGTCCTTCTATTATGTAATAAAACGCCACCACAACGCAAGAACTATATAGGTTTCTCGATTTTTGTATCCAATATAATTCTTACAGGGTCAACTATGCGTATGTATGTAACAACATAGGATATTTGTGAAGAATACAAAAGATAAAATCAAGATTTTGATCAACCTTTAAAATCACAAAGATAGGGAAGACAAAAAAGTGGGTCCCATAAATCAATCTGTCAACCTAAAGATATACATAGGTTGATTTTATTGAACTGAAGACATAATGTATTTTAAACATTTTAAAAATTCCGGATTAGCCGCGTTAAAAAAAAAAAAAAAATATTTTCGCGATTGCAATTCAGTACTCACCCCGAACGTTTCGCTTCAAATTGCATTGAGCGTGGTCACCGGGAAACTGCCATAGAGAAGGTAAATTTGATTTTGGCTACGCAAATTGTAGCGGCGCTAAAATCAAATTTAACTTCTCAATGGCAGTTTCCCGGTGACCACGCTCAATGCAATTTGAAGCGAAACGTTCGGGTGAGTACAATTCCACTCGCAAAAATATTTGTTTAATGTTTAATGTTAACCACCGCGAAAATCTTAAAAGTTATATAACGTATTTTGGTCATTCCCCCGAAATCTTTAATTTTTATTATTTTGTTTAGAACTATGCCTTTTAAGAAAAATCTTGTTTTTATCAAAAATGTTCGCATAGATATTTTATTACAGAAATTTCAAAAAAAAATGTTTATATAAAGATTTTCTCTTTTCCTTTTAAAAAATAAATAAATTACTCCTGAAAAATCAGGTCCAAATGACTAATTACTCGCATTCATTTCTGTATGCGCGTATCGACAGGAATGGAAGGGACCTACAATTTTATACCGAATCCGAACAAGTGATACTCTTGGAGGATTTGTCAATTCCTCGCAAGTGGCAGTAGCCCTGAAAAAAAACTTGTTTTCCTTCACTATGTGCAAAAAATAAATTTAACACAATAGAGAAACCCTTATAGTTGTTTTGATTTTTATATTCCGCTTACGCCTTCGGCCACCCGGCCCTCACACCTTAAATCGCAAATTTAGCGGAAATTATATAAATGTCAAAATCTAAAGACAGTAAGGTCAAGCCAAAGAAACGTTACAGTTGGTTTTAGTAGATAATATCAACCATCATTAAACTAAAGATTAACCCCTTCGCTTACCAAGCCAATACATTTGGTTACGAACTTGTGTATCCCTTTCCCTACTTTCTTAATTATTAAGTACCTAACTACTATTTAATGTATCTACATATTTTTAATTATTGATATTTTTCTTTTAGCCGTGGAAGATATGATTATACGAAAATATAATGTTTCACAAGAAGACTTCAAGGTAATGGAGACTGTTGTTTTAAAATCTGAGCCACACAAAGCCGGCCAACAATGGAAATTCACGGGAGCATTTTACTATGCTACCACCGTTCTAACCACGATCGGCTATGGACATTCCACACCGAGCACAATTGGCGGAAAACTCTTTACAATGTGCTATGCAATTGTTGGCATACCATTGGGTCTTGTAATGTTCCAAAGTATTGGAGAAAGAGTGAATAGACTGAGCAGGTTAGTAAAATTGGTTACAATATTCAAATTTTATTTACAACTCTCATTTATTGAATTTACCTATAAACTTGTTTATAATTTAATTTCAGCTTTGTTATACAATCAGTGAGGATATCACTTCGCTGTAAACGAACTGCGGCTTCCGAAGTAGATTTAATTTGTGTTGTTACAACTTTAAGCTCTCTAACGATAGCCGGTGGTGCTGCGGCCTTCTCGAAATTTGAGGGCTGGAGCTATTTTGATTCAGTATATTACTGTTTTATTACTCTAACTACTATAGGTTTGTATAAGTTTTTTCTAAAAAAAAAGCAAATTGTAATCACATATGAAGTTAACAGATTTTGTACCAACAAAACAAATTGTTGTTCGGTTCAACATTTAGGGAAGCTCGATGCCCGACACAAGTGATCAACCTTAAATAAATCCTTGCAAAACGCATGTATGCACTATCGCCCAATACTTGTTGTCAATAACAGTTGTACTCGCGAAACATATACGAAAAGGGAAGACATTAATATTTTGGCCATTAGGTATAGACGAAGTTATTGGTTGCATCTCCATTTCTGAACGGTTTCCTAATTTCTTCAATAGTTTTGTACAATTCAAATATACGTATCTTCAATTCTTAAATAATAATTCTAACGTTTTTCGTGTAACCATAATTTAATATACCTCTCTGATCTTTTGGCAAACTTCTCGATTTCGCTGAGAAAATATATTTCGGCTACCATTGTTACTATAAGTCTAGTTGGCACAGGCAAAAATGATTTTTTCGTAATGCAAACGGATGCGCTTCAAATTTTATTATTGGAATTGGTAGTTAGGTAGTCCCTTATCCTATATAGTCAGATTTACGCGGCTCTAAATTGCCTTTAACTTTCACATGAGCTGCAAACTGCGAGTAATTTTTATTTTTCAGCATTTTCCAGAGGAAATATAAACTTATTTTTCTTTTATCGCTTTAAGAAGTGAATAGATGATCTTATTTAAAAAAATTAAAAAGGAATTTGTTTACAGAACAAAAAATCATATTTTAATATTTTCTACGCAAATTCTACGCGAATTTCTACTTAAATTCACAATCCAAAACAATAGAAAGCATTCCAAAAACATGCGAATAATAAGCTGGAATTAAACCTCAAATTTTAGACGCCATTTTATTGATATGCAATGGCTTTGGCAACCAAAAACATACCCATGTGAACGAAACGTCAAAATTCGCAATCATTCGAAATTCGCAGCTCATGTGAAGAGTGTTGTCATTTTGAAAAATGCCTTTTTACTATTATGTCTGATCGTCAAGATTAAGGTATTCGGACTTAGCGAAAATGACGGAGCATCATAATATATTCTTTAAGCCTAGAACTATGCTCATGCGAAAGGAAATTTTCCTGTGGTCAATGAAACGAAATACTTACGAGAACACAGCGGATAAGCATTCATGGAGAGTACACAAAATCTAACGAACAAATCAAACATAAGCAATTGCCGACAATTTTTAGTTTTTTTTTTTTTGTTAATTAAGTGCGCACTAAAGGGGTTCTTACTACCTTTAAAATGTTTGAACACAGTGCGAATGTTAGGAAAATAAGGACGGATTTAAGGGGAGATGCCGGTGCACATTGGTTTTGAACCTTTGAATATCAAAATGGCAGGGAAAAATAGTGCCCGGTAAAGCATTCCACATTCATGTAGTGCGACTAAAGAAAGAATCTCTATACTTAACAGTACGTCCGAAGTTGGGCTCAAGAGTTAACTGTGGTGCATTCCTAGAAATACGAGCATTACGGTTCAATTGTTTTAGGGGAGGAATGCAACTGGCTATTTCGCTAGAGCACTGTTTATGAAAATAACGGTAAAATAACGAAAGACATAAAACATTGCGGCGGTGTTCGAGGATGCAAATGCTTTCGTCTTATTTCTATCACCTATAATTTTCGTAGCTCTTCTTTGAATTCTATCCAATAGACTCAATAAGTGAGTTATTGGAGCACCTGCCCAAACATGAGAATTGTACTCGAGTTTTGGACGAATAAAGGCCTTAAAGATAACAGCCAGATCTGAAGGGGTGAAAAATTGCTTGCATCGCCGAAGTAAACCTAAGCATTTAGCAGCTTTTTTGGCAACATCAAATATGTGATCGTTCCACAAGAGGTGGTCTGTGATACACATACCGAGGACTGAAAGCTTTTCGGTTTCCTCAATGCAAGTGCCCCTCATGTATATTGGCATGGGGGTGTGTTTCGTTTTGACGACACTAGACAGCATTGAGTTTTTGAAGCATTAAATTCTACGCGATTTTTGATTCCCCATTGGACAATGCTGTCAAGATCAGAATTTAATGAGCTTATCATACGCTGCCGTTCAAGTTCCACATCCGAAGGACATGGATGTGAATCTGAAAACGAATATGAAAAGCTGAGGATGAGGATACTATCGTCAGCAAAACAGTTTAATGGATTAGAAGTTTCAGACGGCATATCATTAATGAATATGAGGAAGAGGGTCGGAGACAAAACCAGCATTTATTTTGTGGATTTCAGACTTGAAACCATCCAATACAACTTGTATTGAGCGGTCCGAAAGGTAATTTCTAATCCAACGAAAAAGAGATTCATCGATACCAAATGCGCGCATTTTCGATAAGAGAGCTTGATGCCAAACTCTATCAAATGCTTTTGAAATATCAAGTGCAATAATCTTACTTTCTCCAAAACAATGGAAAAATTTGTTCCACTGTTCCGCGAGAAGGGCGTAAAAGGAAGACAAATAATCTCCCCCGACACCCTTCTCGCCTACAAACTAGATAGACTAGACTAGTGAAAACAGTCAAATAAAAACACGAACAAACCCAAATGCCATATTCCTGCGCAGTCCGGGTAATTAATTCTGCGAAAAGAGGGTGGAAGGAGAGTGGAGACTAGTCAAAACAATCTGGTATAATCATTATTTCCGCTGGTCAAACAGCGTACCACAGAACGAATAGCACAAAGAAATGTTTCGTTTATGATTTTGACATGTCATTTTTGTAAGGCGTTTTCCGTTTTACATCAGAAGCGTACTAGGCTTGATGCATAAAAAGCCTTTAGGTGGTAAAAAGTGCTATCGCGCGCGAAACATACCTTTGATTCTGACAAAATGACAGTTATAATTATAAGAAGGGAAATTAAAACAAATCATGAATGGCACCTTATAAAACTATAGGACTTTCAGCGCGTATCCGTTTAAAGCTCCCAGTACACAAAATTACTTAAATCCTTATTATTAAAAGCTATCGCTTATTATAAAATGAAACCTTTTGTTAACGCAGGTTTTGGGGACATGGTAGCATTGCAAAAGGATAATGCCCTCAATAAAAAACCCGAATATGTAATGTTCGCATTAATATTCATTTTGTTTGGATTGGCAATTGTGGCCGCTTCACTAAATCTCTTAGTTCTCCGATTTGTAACAATGAATACAGAGGACGAGCGAAGGGATGAGGCTCAAGCAATGCAGGTATGTCTTTTTGTTTCCACTTAAAATATATCTTTTGTAGTGTTTGTTTCGTATTGTGTCTTTCTTGTTGTGTTTCTTTATTTATTCACTTTTTTATGCACTATGTCTGTATAATACCGTTAAGGTTTTCCTGTTTTTTTTTTTTAATTTCTCTAAACAAATTTTTATTTTTACTTTTCAACTATGAAGTTTGAGATAGAGGTGTACATCTAATGTTTTAGAAATCTACTTTTTTATAGTCTTCTTTTAATTTGGTGTAAATAAATTAGGTTATATTTAGATATAACCTAATTTATTTTATTTGATGATTGTATGTGGAATGTCCAAATTTTTTGAATTTTTCTTTTTTTTAAATTAAATATAAATCTTCTTTAAATTGAAACTATTTATTTAGATCTATCATTTCCTTAAAGTCAGTATTTTTCCTTTATGCATACATATAATTTTTGTAACACATTAACACTTTACATAATTAAAAATTTATTTTGGTAAACATTAATCTAACATAACATCTAACAAATCAATCATACAAATGTATTTTAAAACAAACAATATTGGTTTATTTCTTTATGTAAAGGGTTAATAGAAAAATATATTTTTTTGCCTCCGAATACGAGTTACAAAAGAGTAAATATAAATAAAGTCATATTTCAATATAAAAATTGATTTTTTTTTGTGGCGAAAGGAACACCATTTCAAATTTATTTTTGTCATTTTATTCGTGTAATTGTATGATTCAAAACTTGCATTTTCAGTAAAGAAAAAATAAGCTTTCAGAATTTACCAGTTCAATAAACTGCTTTGATTTTACAATAGAAATTATTTCTGCCAAAATTTGGAACATAATAATTTTCATAATCGAAAGGAATTCAAACAATGGTAACTTTCAACGAAAAAATATGAAAATATATGAAAATGAAATGCTCAACGCAAAATTATCTGAAATGTCAGTTTTTTAGTACAGCCTAGATTTTATATACAATAAAGCTAATAAGTCATATTACTTATTATGACAGCTGGCCAATCAGAAGCTCTGCAAATTCACAAATCTGAAAATTAAGTACTTGAATTTGATGCGATGAACGCGAAAACGACTAAACGTGTTTGGTATGTTAGACGGTGTTCACATTGGCCTCACGTCACATTACTTATTTTGATGTCTCTGAATTTTATCTCTTTCCAACCTTATAGGGCGAACAAGGTGGTCACGTGACCATATAAGGTAGAAAATTTAATTTAATTTCTTGTCTCAATTGGTTATCTCATTTTCATATCAATACGCACACATTTCTAGGATTTATCGATGTTGTTCATGGCTTTTTACAAAAGCTTTAAGCATTTTAAATCTTTATTTTCAGACATTTCTGCCACTGCAAAAAAAGGTGCAGGATTAAGATTAAGACAAAAATAGGCGTTAGCTTCATCTGAATTCACCCTTAAAATGGACACCATCCTTAGATTTAAGCTCGCCTCGCTTCTTTGCTAACACGCATTGAGTTGAAATGAGCTTCCACTTAAGACTTTAGGAGCGTAGTCGAGTCACCTTTCCTTAAAACTTGAGTCTAAAATTCGATTCTAATCCAATTCGATCTTTTGATATTGCTTGTAAAGGGGATAATAGTCAAACTAATTGTGTTTTCGATTGGTAAAATAAATCAATTTATTTTTGATTTCAATCTGTCAAAACGCAGATTTGACATTCCAATGGTCAAATAAATTGATTTATTTTTTGATTTAAAATCAAATTTGCAGATCTAGATTTTTCGGCAGATTTACCCCTCCATGCACTTACACCAATACAATTTTAATTTGTCACTTTACAAATTTGTTTTGTATTGTTTGAATTTATTTCGATTAAATGAAAATTGTGTTCTAAATATTATTTTTTATTTCTGATAGAAAATGAAAGCAGTTAAAAATTAATTGGTAAATTCATGAAGCTCGTTTTCCTCTTTTGAAAGTGCATAAAGTGATGACGAGTTTTTTGAAGTTATGAAACAGATATAAAATTACACAAATACAATGACAAAAATAAATCAATTTGAAATGGGTTCGATTTACCACAAAATAAATCCATTTTTAGATTGAAATCTGAATTTACCAATCGAAAACACCATAAGGTTTGACAGACAAATTTTTAAGAACATGCACACATTTGGAAGTCTCCTTCCTTAATGGATTCACTCTTAGAGGCCAACTCTTTTAATATTTAAATCAACTTTATAAAATTAAAACTACTGATCGGACAAAAAAACAGTTTTGCAAACAAATGTTAGGCTATTATAAATTTGACAGTACAGATAGGTCTCGAAATCCGAAACGATAAAATATTCCTACACAAGAAACAATGAGTATATTCACTCCTCTCTTTGTCTTATGCGTATCGGTCCGGTCTGAATCTGACTATGACCTTAATGATTTAAATCAACAAATCGTATCTTACTCTCTGCAGAAAGACCTCAAAAAGATAAAGAGTTAGTAGCAAAGTTCTCAAAAACCCTAAACCTAAACATTTGTTTTAGCTCAAAATAATTTTAAAATGAGTTCCAATAATTGAAGTTATCTGCTTTGATTTTCAAAAACGGGTTTGGCCGTTGCATGTGTTTGCCAGAAGAGCCTTAAGATTTTATAGTGTCTACGTTTTAAAAGAACAATCTAGTTAAAAAATTTAAAGAAAAAACAATTACATATACACAAATTAAGCATTAGAGAAAATCGTATCTTATTATTGTTGGCTATTTTTTTACTTTATATTTTGTTTGTTGATTTATTTTTTTAAACTAAATGTCCGTTACAAACATATTGAAAACTAAACGAGTAACACCATCACAAAACAAAAGCAATTCAAAACCTTTCTAAATTACTAATCATATTGATGAAGAATGTAAAATTTTGTTATCTTTAAAAAAGAACTCTATTTTTTTTTTAATTCAACATTTATAAAATTATATATTTGAAACCCTTGCATTATTTTCAATTCAACTAAAATAATCTATTCAATTCTTTTAATTGTTTTTTTTTACAAAAAAAAATTAATTCAAAAAATTAAGAATAAATAAAAAACAACTATTTATTCTGATTAATATGTTTGAACGTAATATGTAACTATTTATTGTTATTATTTTTTTAATTTATATTTTTTTCTTTTACTTGTTTTTTTTTTGTATTTTGTTTTTGTATAAAAACCCAAAGTTTATGACCAAGTCCAAATTTTGGACATCTGAGGTGAATGTTGTTAATTTTTATAATTTATTTTGTGTTATTTTATGTTAAATATAATATTTTAGAAATTGTTAAACATATAATTGAAATATGGAAATTATTACTGAAATTAATTTATGTGTGTGTGTTCCCATAATATGTTAATTTGTGTTTTTTGTGTTTTTGTGAAAAAAAAAATAAATAATTATTATTATTTTGGTGTTTTGTTGTTATAATTCGTTATCCCCCAATGTTTATGGTTTGTTTTTTGTTTGGTTTTCTTTTTGGAATTTCAAATTTTTCAGGCTCTTCAAGTTGCTGTGCGTTTAGATGGCGATGTTATAACAGCAAATGGTTCCATATTAAGTGGCTATACGGGTCATGAGCTGCAGTCTATAAATGCCGACGATGCATCGATATGTTCGTGTGCCTGTTTTAGGGCAAGTCGACATAAAAAGTAAGTAGATATACACGAAAGTAAATTCATATATTTAAGTTAAATAATAAGTTAAGCTTAGTTAATAGATTTAAGAATGCTTTATCTTTTGACACCTCTAGAAGATAATGTTCGTTTAAAATAAACCTAACACTCTTTAAGAACAATTTAATATAAAACAGATTAAAGAGCGCGTTTTAACTCATTACTAGTGGTAGAAGTGAAACTTCTTTGGCGATTTAAAAATCTCGATATGTATATGGATATTAAGCTTATATGTGTAAGACTCAGCTACATGTTCTATATCAAAATTATCGATGGGTTGGGGTTGTAAACTTGAAAATTAAATAATAATGGTGAAAATTAGAAGTAAAAAAAGGTGAACATTTAAAAGATATAAATCAGTTTATGAGAGTAGGTTTTCCGACTATTTCCAAAAATTCCTACACTCAAAATATCTGCAAAACCAAAAATTTGTATATGAAAACTTTTTTTTCAACCATATTTAATTCAAATTTTTAGCGGACTCTCCTGATTTAATTAAATTTTTTTGAAATTAGCCTATTTTGAGATAAAATATTTAAAATAATTTATATCTCTCTCCATACCAATAGGAGATAGATAAAAATCTAAGCTAGTAAGGTTCTTAGAATTTCATTATCTATTCACAAAAAAAAAATCAATAATTAACGTTATTAGAAAATAGACATAAAAGGACATTTTCCCTTTTATCTGCTACAATAATATAGATTATCAAAAAATCCAAACTTATTGCAATATTAAATATATAGCTTTCAATACAAAGTTTTACTTTTAATCTACCTCCCACCACTTAGCTAATCATTGATATCAGCGTTGCACATGTGGCGATACATTTTTTTGTTTCACAAAAATTCAACCTTGAAATTTCTCTCTCAACGCGCGCAAAGAAGTTTCACTTCAAAATCGAATGATCCCTTAAGTATATTACGTGTTCCTGAAACATGCAATATAGTATGGTGCATTTAGATTTCATTATGATGCCCTGGGAAAAAATTCCGAAAAATTCCGTGACGCATGAAAACCAAAATTAACGTATAAAACAAAATGCCGGAATAATGACAATATTTGCAGTTGTGAAAAATGTGGCTCTTTCAAAAAAAGTCAAAGTTTAACTCGGAATTTTTTCCCAGCAAGTCTAAATGCCTCGGAATAATACTGTTTTGGCAATATTTTTATTTATTCATTGCATGTTTACATTATTATTGTATTTAGTTCTAACTGAAAAAAGTTTTCATTCGCGGGGCTTAAAAGGGATGTGTGGATAAGCCAAAAGTTATCTTTTTTTCTTAACTTTTAGAAATAAAATCAGGGATACCGTTATGTTTTAGTGATTATTTTAATTTCCAGCATTTATGTAATTTGTATTCCATCCAAACAAGGTGAGGTTGATTCCCATCTTCATACCTGCATATCTATTTTTTTATAATTTGTATTCTAAAACAGACCTATACACTCTACCGTTTAAACTACATATATCATGATTAACCCTTAATTACTCTCGCGATAACGTGATATTTAAATTTTAAAATTAAACAAGAATATTGTATAACTATAAAAGTAAATAATACAGTTTCATCAATTAGATAAGTTAGCACTGCACTAAATGCCAGAGTTAACGGCCAACTGAAAATAAACATATACATTATGTTATAATGTAAGGTTTCCACTTATCATTGAAAGACCCAAATTGACACTTTGACAAGATTGGGTGGCGAATACCAACAAAAAAATATGTTTCATATGTGGTCGCCGAAAAACTCAACAAAAAATTGACACAAAGCCCAAACGGAATGTCCGAAAAAAAATATAAATATAATAATAATTTAAAAACGCCCAAATCGAACATTTTCCTATCGCCCAAGACGGTGTTCACATTGGACTGACTCTTCCGACTATTTTTGACTTCACTGAAATTTATCTCACTCCCACTTCATAGTTAGAAAGGGAGAAAAGTAGTACATTTTTAAAAAATTTAAAAATTTGTGGATTTTTTTTGACGTTCTCTTTTGTAAATTCGGAGGAGTCAGTCCAATGTGAACACCGTCCAAAACATTTTCTGATTTCGATTATGATATACAGATAGTTTGGGCGTTTGACATTTATTTTTTGATCTATGACGATTTGATTTTTTCTCGTTCTTAATGCCCCTTCTACATGATTGGAAAATTATCAGTATTTTCATCATTAAACTGCTAAAGGAATGAAATTGTTCATTCTTTTGCCAGTATAATGACAAGAAAATGCAAATATGCCAGTCTTGTAAATGCAGCATAAGTTTTTTGTGGCCAACGTAAAAAGTCGCAAATCATCGAATGTCATAACGACCAAAAACTGCAACATCGCTCAAAATTTCCCGAAGCGTCATTTCCAAGTACACTGGGGCGTATGTGGAACAAAAAATGTTCTATGATGCAATTGGTTTTTTTTACATTTTAAACACAATGGTTCAAAATAAATATTTACTTTCTTTTACTTTCTATAAACTTTTCTAATTTGGAATAAACCTAATCAAAACTGGTAATGGTTCTTCCTGGCGGCAAAACCGACCTGTGTAATGTATTACGGCAAAAAATAGCGTCACGCGAAGAGTTTCAGATGCCGTTTCGATTTTTTTTCTTGAATCAAGTTAAAAACTCAATTTTAATTTGTTCATTTCTTAAAACTACCTCTGGCGGGCTTTAGATAAGTTTTTGATTTTGTTTTAAATATCACTTCAACTTTTTCGGCAGTATTCTTTTAAGCTGGCCATACGCGAGCGAGCCGAACGGCTCGGAGCCAATTGACTTCGAACATTTTGTACCACCGGCGCCGAACCATTTGGATATTCAACCTGTCGGAAATCCACGAACCAAATTGGTTCCGATCTGTTCAGCTCGGTCCAAAACCGGCTTTACAAAACGTCAGATAAATTGAACTTTTTAATTTTCCTCAAAAAAAATGTTCTATTATTGTTTGTATTTGATTAAATTTATTCTCATGATAATGATGATTAATTAAAAATGTTAGGCCAAAATAAAAAGCTACGCAAATGAAAAATTTTCTTTAATCCGACGAGAATTTGTTAAGAGATGAGTTTGATTTTTTCGATTTAGTCTCCAAACCCTCGACAAGAATCAGAAAATGTAAATACAAACATAATTATTTTTTAGCTATTCTCTGTACAAAAAAAAAACACTCCATATCTTTCCCAACACAACAAAATATATGTATTTGTTAATAAAAACAAACACAAGTTTTTCATATATTTTAATTTCATTCACACAATTCCTGATTTATTTGTACTTTTGTTTGTCTTTCTTACATGCAAACGGACAGAAACGCGAATGAATTTCAGTCTCAAATAAATTCAATTGAAGGCAATATGTAAGATTTTTTTTTACTTAAAAAATGTATAAGATAAAATGTATGCTAAATAAAAATACTTAAATATATAAAAACCCTCTTGACAAAAAATTGTTAATAAAATAAAATGCATATTTTGCTTTAAAAATCAAACTAAAATTTTTATATTCATTTTAAATATAGATTAAAATAATATTATAAATCAACTTTTAGATTGTATTTTGACTTTACTAAATATTTTATTTAATTCAATTTCAGGCACCAATATAAAGTTCGCAGATCACCAACACACATAAGGCATTTACTGCCCGAGGTAGTTCCAATGAAAGATTTGACGTTTGATACGCATAGTACGAGTGGCAGTGCCATGCAATCACGACCTCAATCACATCTTTTAAAAAGAAATGTATCGCTTTTATCCTTTCGAATCTAATTAGATATTTAAGTAGAGAATACAAATTAATGAAAAATTTAAAAAAAAAATATATATAATGACAAAAAAAAAACACAAGAAAATAAATTTTTGTATTTTAATTGATTACGATTTTGTAATTTTATTTTATGATTAAGATAAAATTAATTATTTGTAATATTCTTAAAAAGAAAATTTTGAAGTTAAATTGATCTTTTAATTGTTTTTTATATATGTATTCAATTTAATTGACCTATAAGTAAACTTTATTTTGAAAGGCTTTAAATCAGAATTTCTGGAAACTATAGTATTATAACTTAAAAGAATCTTAATGCCAAATTTACAAAGAATACACTTTTGTATGAACTTTATATTGTTAAGAATTTATTCCTGGATAAAATTGATTTATTGAAAATATTGTGTTGTAAATTGTTTTAGTTTAAGTTTATTTGTTAAACAAAAATAGTTTATTATAAGCTTTCTTTTTGTGAATTAAATTCTAAGCTATTGTTGTTGCAAGCTACAAAAGACTTTACAAATGAATTAGGCAACTTTGCCTGCTTAATTGATATAATGATACGATCAGGAATCAATCAACCAAATTGATGACATGTGATTTTAATGTATATTATGTGGTATCACATAAATGAGAAAAGCGTAGTTCTAATTTGTAATTTATTCATATGTAAATCATTTGATTGATCCAATTTGACGTACACTCCTGGTCATTCCTTTAAACACTCATTTTGTTCAAAAAACTTTTTACGATTTCTCCATAACCTTTAATAATTATGCCAGACGTTCCGATTTTGGCGGGACAGTCCTGATATTTGAACCCTGTCTCGATATCTGTCCCGATTTTGTCCCGACTTTCCATTTTTATAGGTTCAATCAAAACTAACATTACGATAATGTAGGTCCAAAAACTGATTTTCGACAAAAGACATCCGTCGGTTTATTTGTCTGTGCGTCCCGATTTATATAGAGCTAGAGCCTAAGCTCAAATTTGGTGTGAAACATTCTATGTTAATCCTTGGGAGTGAGACTCAATTTTTGTTTTAGCTTATCTTAATAGAACGGTCTTTAAAAAAATTTCGGTTTTATCAAGTTCTCTAGAAAACCGGCTGTAATGGTTTTGATTAAACTTCGTACATGTTATCCTTAGAACGTACATGTAATCCTTTTTATAACACTGCATAAGTTCTTGCAAAAAAAATCGAAGAACTGAAATAAATGTTTTGTGCAAATTACCAGTTTCTTACTTGTTTTGCGATAATCCCGAATTTCTCGTTATTGGCTTATTTTATTTTGTCAAAATTTTGCAATGCGGTAGGTACCTCTAAGTTATTCAAAGAAAAGCTATTGGCCAAAATTTTAAGCAGTCTAATATTAAGGGTTAATCATGATATCTCACATTTTTCTAACCTAAACAGTTTAGTAAAATTTTCTAAATTTTAAATATTTTTGAACTTGTAGAACACGTCCAAAAAAGTTCTAATCGTGCAAAAAATTCGCAAACATACTTAATTTGGAAATTTAGAAATGTTAAGAGTTGACATATTGACTCGGTACGATACTAAATTAACAAAATTAAAAAAAAAATTATTTAAGTAAAGTGTTATGTTAGTACGATACTAAACTCGTTTTAAATTTATTAATTAAAAATGATTTAACATCGTACTAAATCTTATACAATTTGGCGCCATTGTATTTAAGATTTGCATGAATAGATTTTTTTCAATGTCCCGATTTGTCTCGGTTTTTCGGCCCTGGCGTTCCGATATTACTCAAATCTCGCAGCCCTACCAAAAGCTTTAAATGTCCTGAATTCGATTGATTGGCTTAGATTTTTAAAATATACTGGCCTAAAAGTAGAAAAAATATGTTTCTTTTTAGTGTTTTTAAGGTTATATGACACCACCATTCAATTTGTATCCATAAAACTTGTTAAAGAATCAAAATTTGTTTGTGTCCGAAATTCGAATAGGACCACAAAATTACTCAGGTATTCGAGTAGTCTTAAAATCCGCAAAACCGATTTGTTATTTTTGAGGTAAGTTTAACGAATAATCATCTTTCAAAAGACTCAATCTGAACTTCTGCGAAATGTCTATTCCTCATTGAGAAATCGTAAGTTAAAATGTATGAGTTTTTCATTACATGGCTTATTCGGGAGTTAACAATAGGGAAGCGGATAATAAAACTAACTGGTAATTTTTGAAAGGATAATCAAAAATATTGGAAAGATCGAAAGGACAATGGGGAAATATGTATGGAGCGTGAGCCCTACACCAATAAGAATGGCCTTCATATCGTTTATAGGTTAATGTTTATGCATTCATTATCCGTTAACCGTTTGTCCCAATTCGCTGTGTGACAAAAGTTTTTAATTTTGAATAAAATGAGTTTTAGGGTCAAAATTCCTTTTTTCCATAGTTTTGCTTTAATATTTTGTGTATTTTTCGCTCGATTTAAACCATTTTCTGGAATTAAGTTCTCTGAACCCTTAACACACTACCTGAATTTGATCAGATTTTTAAAATTATGTTTAATTTTATTCAAAAAGCAGTTTTTGGAGTATTTAGTTGCTAAAAAATACAAATATTGGTTTTTGTATAATATTTTTGATGTCGAAACGTCTCTGGAAAATAACAAACAAACACCAATTTGTATCTCATTTATCGGAATAAAAATGGGTATTATTTTCAAGGTTTTAAACTGCGATTCGTAAAAATTGGACAAAACATCCCTCAAAACCACCCACAAACCATCCTTATATGTATATACTATTAGGGGTTGAATTTTTTTTTATCTTATTCCTTATTAAGTTACGAAGAAAATGGTTGTACATTTTTTACGAAATGATTCCTAAATAGATCAAAAAAAAAAAAAAATATTTACAAAAAATAGAATATTTTTTTCCTTTTTATGGTACTAAAAGATTTTTAACTCAGCCAGTTTTTTACCGATTTTAAATGTCTTTGCGGTTTTTCAAAGAAGAATGTTAGAACTTTTTTAATTGTATACATTTTTTGCTCAAGCTACAAAATCAAGTACAAGCTTAACAGTTTATCTACAATAACGATAATGAAATGGAAGATTTAGTGTTAATATGTTTTTTTTTTTGTCTACTTGTTCATAAACGACGACTTGGCTTTGATTCTGGACTATTTAGTGATTTTATTGTAAGACAAGGACCTCGATTTGTAATTTTTGAATATGATCTATTTGTTCAGTCCGTAAAAAATATAATAACAATTTTTTCGTTAATAAATAAGGAATAAGCTAAAAATATTTCAACCCCTTATAATAATATATACAGGTGGTTTTGTGAGTTCCTTTGTCTTACTTTTACGAATTGTAAACGAACCTTAAAAACAATACCTATTTTTATTCTGATAAATGAGGTAATAATTGATATTTTCTTTGCTTTTTTCCAGAGATGATTTTGACATCGAAAATATTATTTAAAAACCAATATTTGTATTTTTTAGCAACTAAATACTCCAAAAACTGCTTTTTGCATAAAATTAATGTTGCGACCCAAAAACAGCTTTTTGCATAAAACTGATGCTTGCGACCCCTAAACATAATTTTAAAAATCTGATCAAATTCAGGTAGTGTGTCATGGGTTCAAAGAACTTAATTCCATAAAATGGCTTAAATCGAGCGAAAAATACAAAAAATATTAAAGTAAAACTATGGAAAAAACGAGTTGTGACCCTAAAACTCATTTTATTCAAAATTAAATAACTTTTGTCACACAGCGTATTGGGACAAACGGTTAACGGATAATTAATGCATAAACATGTACCTATATACCATAAGAGCGCCGTTGTTATTGGTGCTGGGCCCAATTTGCCCATTGTCCTTTGTTTTGTTAAATGGGATTAGTACTTCAATATTCCGCAATGATTTTTGTGCGGAAAAAAGGGTTATTGGTGATGAACAATAACTTCAGAAACACGCTTTCTGCCACTTTTAGACTAGACAATGTCGAAGGCAGTCCAGCAATTCTGAATTCATATTCGAAATCAGAACTTATAATATCGTTAATGCCGAAAGACATCTGTAAAATCATTTTTCTCAAAGACAAGTCGCTGGCTCAATACCTTTTATGGTATGTTTTCATTATTCTGAGATATTCGCTTAAAAAGTTTTACGAAGCTGATTTTGTGTCAAAATATCATGATTTGTTAAAAACAATAGTAAAATATTTAAACGACTAAGATATTTAATTAAATTAAGGACCTACTTTCTTTTTTCTGTGTTAGATATCGATATAATTAACACTTTTCAATTTTAACATAGAACATTTTTCTAACTTTTTTGAATTTGGTGTAAGTTTTTTGTTCTATGTTGGACGTAGAACATCATAGCACTGAGGGAGATGTATGGAATGCAATGGCTAATTGGGAAAAAATTGAATAAAATATGCAGTGAAATTACAAAAAGTGGTAACTACGATTGTAAGACCGTAATACACTATTATTTATGCTAAACAATTACATATAAAATACAAAATTCTAGATTAAAGTTTATCAATAGAGTTTTACGCATTTGCCAATACTTTTTTATAATTTATTTATTGATTCAATTTATTTTATGGTCTATATGAACGTTTAATTACGGAACATAACTCAGAATCTTTCGAATGTTTATGTTTAAGGCTATAAAACAACCATTTGTTGAAGAAAACAAAATGAAACATACATTTTCTTAAAGTCGATAAAAAGACGAACATTTTAATATAAAAAAAAAAACATATTTTTGCATTTTATATGACATAGAACATTAAAGTATTGAGCCAGCGAAGTGAGTACAATAGATGATGAAAAAATTTCGACTGGTCAGAAAGTCGTCTTTTATAGACTTTTTTGAAATTTAAAATGTCGTCAATTTTTGTATTAACCTTCTTAAAAAATTAAAAACATTAACATAAAAAACATTATGAAATCTCGACTTGACAAAATGTCAACTGCCTCGAAAAGGGCAACATAGCGCTTGTCGACTATCAAAATCCCGACTGTTGAAGTCTCGATTTATTGACAATTTTAAAGTCGACATTTTAAAAAATTCTATCAAGGTTTTTTTTCAATATTTTGATTAGTCACATTTTTAACCAGTCGACATTTTTTTATCGAGATTGTGAAAGTCGATCTTTTTGAGTCAACATTTTAAAGTTGATACATCTTACGACCAAACCCAGAAAAGTGAGATTTAATTCTAAACATTTTTCAAAGCAATCAGGGTTTGATTTTTATTTCCACTTACAAAAATTCAGAGCTATCCGAACCCTATTCATGGTAATTTCTGTCTCATCGCATAACCATTTTTCGATTTCACGTTGAAGTACCAATAATTATGAGCAAGATAAAATTTTTATATGTCGGCAAGAAGGTGTTGTTTTATATTAGAAAACTCTGAAAAAAATCTCAGTGACCAGAGGTGCACTATATATAACTACTACAGGAACACATATCTATCGCGATTTAATTCAACTATCAATCGTACCAACAAAACTAAGAAAAACCAATTCGAGATTTGTATAAACGTTAAAAATCCATCCACAGTTGGATTATATTAATTTAGCTTCTTTTCGGCTGAAATCGTAGTGTACTATGGATAGCTTTTCTAATAAAACACGCCTATTAACATGAACCAACCTGAATACTGATGTTTTTTCTGCAATGTGTAGCTTTGAAAAGTTATTTAAGTTTTTGGTATCACTAACACAGCTTCTTGCTGGCACTACTTTTAAAATAATCAAATTCAATAGTTAAAAAAGAGTGCCAATTAATGAAATAATTATTTACTGTAAAATTTAACTGCAATATTCTTATTAAAATATAATAAAATAATTTAAAAAAAATATATTTGTTTCCAATATAATTCTACAAAACACTATTTGAAAAGATATTATAATAAGTTTTTATATGTAGTATATTATCAAATATTGTGTTATGCCAATGTTTTATTTTTTTAACATTTTACCTACAATTTAAAATGATTTCGAATGTTGTGATTTTTTAAATAGTTTTTCTTCCATAAATTAAAAAAAACCTAAAACAAATTTTCTAAAAACTCTGTAGGTAGTTGTATCGATCTTCTAGACTCCGATTCAAAACAAAATAAATAAAAATATGCATAGTCTAATGCACTGCCAGTTCCAAATTATGTTAGTAAATTAAACAATGCAATATTAATCTCGATCATAAAGTACCTATATGATTTGAAAAACTAAAAAAAAAACAAATAAAATATTTGCTAAGATACTTACAGGAATCACATGTTGAACAAAAAATGTGCCAATTTAAACATTTATGTATGTGGATGCTATTTTGTTTTTGTAAAACTGATTTTAATTGTTGAAATATTGTATACAATTACATATTGTTGTAGTTTTGGTTATTTTAATTTGTTGTTTAAAATTCGATATTGCCTTTGTTTTATTTTGGTACAAACACTTTTGACAGATGATCAGAAAACCCCCACCCGCAGTGTAAAATTCGCTAATAAAAACTAAAAACACCACACATTTTAAATAATAAACAAATGGTGCCGATTTTCAAATCATCAACTTATGTCGTTTTTCATTGGGTTCACTCAAAGTCTTACTCATTTTGGAATCCAATGCAACAGTGCAAGTAGCTTCTACTCAATAGGGCTCTTTACCAAAGAGTTATATGTATCGATTATCTCGATTATTCACAAACGTTTATTCATCACTTTGTGGGCATATTCCTTTGCAATTGCCAAAGTGCTAGCTATCACTTTTGAGAGTTTGGCAGATTTGTAAAGAGCTCTATACTTATGTTTGTTATTTGGATAGGTGAATAATAAAAAAGTAATAATTTGCACAAAAAGTGAAATATAAAACCCAAATGTACCAACTCTGCACTTGCAAATAATATTTAGTATTGACTTGTTTATTAAACAATGCTGTTTGTTGTGAAGTTTAAATGTTTTACTTCGTCTTGAGTGGATTAAATCGAGGAATTAAAATCGAGGAGTTCCTTTCTCAAAATCAACAGAAGCGTATATTTTGCGCCAGAAGAGTTCTTTTTTACTTTTTCTTTTGGACACTTCCTGACGTGCAATGGAAAATGCCTTTAACATTCAGTAACACAACGGCTCTGTTGGCAATATTTGAGGATTTGCCTCATTATTTGTACAAAAAGCGAAAAAGTCAGAATTTATTGACTCGACAATGGAAAGCAATAATTATTGCATTTCATCTTCAATCTGCCTGGCAATCCTGTCTTTGCCAAAACTTCTCCATTGGCGGAATTCAAAAGAAGTAGATGAAGTAAGAGGCTGGGTGCGATCCACACTAGATAACTTCCCATTAGTGCCGTCGAAAACCATTTATATACTATACCTACATATTTGCCTTAAGAATTCGTTATGTACTTAAGCTCTTTATGATAGTAGTTTTGATTTTTTTTAGTGTATAGGTACTACTTTTTTCTTAACTTCTCTCGGTATGGAGGTATTAATTATGTAAGCCAATTTTTTCAAAACAGACTATTTGCTAAAAAAAAAAATAGATTAAATCAGGGAAGTGTACCGACCTACCTACTTTAAAAAAAATTACATTGTTGCAAAGAATTAAAAAAAGGCAAATTAAGTATGACATGCCAAATTTTGATTTTGAAACGATTTTGAGTGTAATAACTTGACTCCAAATTTTTAGCAGCATTGGAGAATGTTTGACCTATTTCTTGAGTGCTTCCAAAGAACTTAATTTTTCATAATTTGTTTTTTAACTAATGATGATACGCAAATAAAACATGTATGAATTTAAAACTAATGTTGGCTTGTTGAAATTTTTATAACAAACAAGTTTATGGTGGACGGTTTTTTCCTAAGTTGCATATTTCCAAAGTTAAAAGTGAAAAAATGGGGTGAATTTAGTGTTTTTTTCACTTTTGCCTTTTTTCCTGCAGCGAGCACAGGTTTTTCGAAGTTGCAAACTTGGCTATAGACTACTCTAACATGCCCCAACAACATATCAAAAATGTAGAACTACATCGCGATTTGCGAATTTAGCACTTTTTTCTGTAATTATTGACTGGGCTATTTGGCAATATTTTGATTTTAATTTTTTTAAAAGAGTGATTTTAAAAATCTCAAAATTACACAAACATAGATGGTATTTGAAATCGATATCATTGTTTTTCTCAAAATATTTGAGTTGAAAAACATTTGATAAGAGTTTTTAATAGTTTTTTTTTTTTAATTTTTTTTTTGAAAAAAAAAAATACCAGTTGTTGACTACGTCATTATAAGGAACAAATAGACTGGGTTCGGAATCATTATTTGTTATTGAAATATTTTTCAACTGTTTGTCTTAGTTTAAAAAAAAAAAAGTATCCGCTGAATTTGTTTATAATATTTACCAATTTTGTATTGCGGAATTATGTGTAAAATAAAATTAGTCTGAAGTGAACATCCTTTTCCGTTCTTGAGATATTCGAGACAAATGACATTTTACAGCTCATTTTTAAATTGCTGTAGTAAAACACGGTTAGTTGAATTTGTTAGAAAACCTTTTCAGCGCGTTATGACAGTTCGTCTGAAGGCGATATCAATAGTATATTCGTTCTCGAAAAGTGGTGGGCAAAAAAAGTATCCCGATCCGAACGTACGTTCATACACTCATACGGACATCTTGCTAAAAACGACGGATTCTGATTATAGAGACCTCAAATCGTGAAGATATGTCAAAATTTTCAATTCGACAAATCGAACCAATTACAATAACTTCCAATGGGAAGTTAATAAAAGTGGCAATTTACTGCATCAAATATTGCAAATGGAGCCGCTGGATAAAATGTTAGAAAAATGAGACCTCAGAGATTTCCGTATCCAAAATAATTTGTCAGTATTTTGACAGCCAAACTGAGAATTTTCCGGATCCAAAATTGTTTCCTTAGTATTTTGAGATCGTTATACCTATATACTTACGAACTGTTAAATCGCCGAATTCCAATTACTTAATACGAACACGAAAACGAGCCAACGTATTTCTTTTAGAAATCATTTTCAATTTACACAATTCGGACATGATTTCAAATTAATATTATGAATGCTCATCTATGTTTTTTTAAATTAATACATCTAAAATAATATTAAGGATAATTGAGGTTCAGTTTTTTAGTGCAAGATTATCCGAAGTTTAACACAAGTTAACTTTCGAGTATCATGAGTTAACTCGAGTTTAACTTTAATCTATTGACTGAAAACTGGTTAAAAGCTTTTTATTTATATTATTGTGTAAATATAAACTCCAAAAATGTTTATATGTAAGTTTTAATTTTAAATAGCTTTCCACTTTTTATTTAGATAGGAATCTTAAATGAAAAATAAAACCAAATAGAAAAATAAAATCACTTAAATGTAAATACAACTATTTCAGTAAAAAAAAAATAACAAGCAAAATATCATATCCAGTTGTATGTAGTGTACGTGTACTCATATATGTATATCGCTAATTAAAAAAAAAATAATACGGAACCAAAAGCCATACAATAAATCAGCTCCCATATACATAGATGCAGTTACAATTTACAAACCAAACAAAAAAAAAAAACTACAAACGGAACAAACTAAATTTTACATGCCTCCATAATAATAATATTGTATATTATATTGTTTAAAAATTTAATTTTCAGTATTATATAATAAATAATATTAAAACTCGCTTAGTAGATATTTAAAAATTAAAATAATATTAAAAAAATAAAAAAAAAAAACTTTATTCAAGGGAATACCAAGAAAGTGAGAATGTGAGATATTACAGTTAATCGAAATAATTAAATTAATATTAAAATTTTATTAATTAGAAATAACTAGTTTTTTAATAAATTATAAAATTAGACTTAAATCATTATACGCCACATTTTAAACAAAAAAATATTTAAAACCAATGTAATAAAACAATTTGTAATATAAATAACTAACAAGACAAAATAATGAAAGAAAAAAGCTCAAAAGAGGAAAATAAAAGTAAATTTATATAATTAAATCTGGTGTTTTCTTTCAGAATACAGCAACATTCTTTCAGTGATGCATACAGAAAGAAACAACCAGAAAACTGGAACTTTTTCAAATGCCCAGAACATTAAAAAAAAAAACTGTTTCCAATTTGTGTGTCAAGGCTATAACGATGTATGGTCAAAATTCTGCATTTCCAAATACTGATTTTTAAAATTCTGTATTTTAAAATTCTGTATGTGCAAAATTCAGTAATTCAAAATTTTGTTTTTCAAAACGTGCGCACTATTTTACATTCAGCCCTATTGTGAGTTTCACCCATACAAATTTTTTTAAAAGCTATTGTGAGTTTCACCCTCCATTTTACAACAAATATTAAATGGAAATCTTGCTGTAATTCACATGACATAATTCTCACAAAAAAATGCTGTAAATAGTGTCAGCCAATAAGGGAATTTTTACGAACAGAGAATATTTTTCGCCCGAAACTCACAATAAGGGAAGAGTGAAATGTAATTTTTCCGAGCGGATTTTCTTTCATACGGAACTCACAATAGGGCTGATTATCAAAAGTATTTTGTTTTTAAAAGCTTGGTTTTTGTTGCTGCCGTAAGATCAGTCAATACGACACTTCTTTGTGTAGTAAATTTGAAGATAAGAATATTTTGAAACTAGCAGCCTGGTTTAAAAATATAATAGCCGTGTTTTTTTCGAGAGTGACTAGCAACTCAGTAAAATGTTTACATGCAAAACAATAACAAAACAAATTATTAAATAAAAATTTTTTTGTGTTTTCCGTGTAAAACTTTGACGGAGTTTCTAGTAGTTAGGGCGTTAAGGCCATATTTTAGGTCAAACCTTGCACTTTCATTCTGATGGGATGAGCTTTGGTACACTAATAGTCCACATCCTTAGTTTACTTTTAAGTTAGGGCGTTAAGGGAGCCAGCCTTGCACTTCATTCTGACGGGATGAGCTTTGGTACTCTAATAGTCTACATCCAAAATTTACTTTTAAGAAGTCTTGCCATGGTGGCAACACTGGCATACCAGAGATATAAGGGTTGCCTTCTGACCATGTTTTAAAACGAAATTTCACATAAATTAGACTATAAATCGGGAACCAGACATCGGTTGATATCGTGGAATATCCCGTTGGATTAAGAATATTTGAAGCCATAGGGATATGTTCATCTTTTTACCCCTCCCCCACCCATGTACGCAGGGGGAGCAAAATACCCTCGGCGCACAGTGGCGCATATTGACTTTTTTGGTTGCGAAACTCATAAACAAATAAAGATATCGTGATAATTTTTTTTGTCAGCTTGAAGGAAAATTCCAAAGCTGTAAATTTTGTGAATTTTAAGAAAAAATAGGTACAGGGTGTTTTAGAATTTTCTGCTGAAATACGATTTTCTCCCAATAGGAAATGCACTTAAGAGCCATTTAAATTTTGTTTCTGTTGCAAAAAGTTTTTTTTTTATTTAGTAGCACATCAACCTAACAAATTATTTTATAATAAATAAAAAAACAATTAACTAAATTTCTTGGCAACTTTCGTCAAAGTCCGATGTAATTTCCAATAAACTTATCATTTTTGGAGAGTATCGTGCTTTGAGGTCTTTTTCAGTTCTGACATGCCTTAACGAAGAAATAAGAGGGTCCGATGAGGCTGAAAGCATGTTAAAAAGGTCTTCATTCTGTCGCATCCTTAAAACCTTGCACGTAGTATGGTACCTATATTTTTTGTAGTCTTTATTTCTGGATTCCTGAGCCTCTTCTGACAGTTCTCCGATTTGTAACGACTGATACTCGATTATACTTTGGCCATAAGCCAATATTTTATGAAGAGTAGGTGTAAGTTGCTTTTCGGGATATTTCTCTTTCAATTAATTTGTTGTTTCCATTGCATAAACTCCAAACTTTGAACCGTCAACATTTTCTCTGCAGTTTAGAACGTTAAGGATTACTTGAAGCCTTCTTCTCAACTCCATATTGATTTCAGTTATACGAGCTAATACATCTGGTTCTGCGAAAAATCTTCTCGTTGTATTTCCATCGTTAGTGTTTCCAAATTGTTGTTTTGGTTTATCCACATCGAGTCCCATTTCCTCGCGAAATTTCCTTTGGATATCTTGCTTCCTTATTTTTTTCTGCCTCCTAAGTTCCAATACTTTCATGAATATTTTCTCCATCTTGTTTGAGTGTACCTATATATATTAAAGTTTCAAAATGAATTCCATGGATCTGATTCTGGCATGTAATGGAGATATTCCATATTCGTAATTCTTCATTGTTGAAGTTTTTTTTGCGTTCTTTTGCAAATGGGACATGACCGTATCGATTTTGTTTCAGTGATTTCATTCAACACTTTTCCGTCAATCATCGTTAAAAATAGTTCGTGGTTTACAAGAACACAACAGGTACTTGATCTGTCATAAAAATGAGTAGGTTTTTACAAATCACGAAAACTACCTGACTTATCATTAAAAAATATTACCTAGCCATACTTATGTCCTAATTCTTTATATTTGAGGTAGTCAAAAAATGACCGGAGGACCATAAAATATTTATTATATGTAGTTTAGAATACATTTGTACATGTAAACATAAGGTCCGATCCTTTACTTTGTGCACAGAAAATCACAAACTGTCAGATCTTGGAGAGCAACGTTGATATATTCTCAAAAATATCATAACTGTGCCAAAGTACGGGAACGCAAATTCAACCAAATTCCGTATTACCTAATGTGCTGGACAAGTACGGCACGATGTTTTGCGTTCATTCTTTTGCTCTCAAATTGACATTTTGCTGTGCTGTGATTTTCAGTCCGAAGAAATTTGTCGGACTAAAAATCAGAGGTAGGGGAAATCATTTACCCTCTCGTGAGCGTTGTTTTTTGTAAAAAAAAACTATCAAATTATTGAGTACGGAAACGGCTTTGCACTGAAAATCACACAAATGCACAGAAAATCACAGAAATTTAAAGTAAAGGAACGGACCTATAATGTTTTTACGACCACTTGCATTTTTAAGGACATAATAAAAAAAAATCAAATTTCAGTCATAAATTAATAAAAATAACCTTCTTTAATAAAATCTCTCTAAACCGCAAATAGGCAAAAACTGACAGCTGATTTTATTAGTAAGTGTTTCAGAAATACTCAAAGATTTAATTTCCGTTGAGTTTAGACCGAGGACTCTTAAGTGTTTTTTTATAACTCAACTTAAAGTCAAAAAATTGAGTCAGTTTTCGGAAAATCTTAAAATTTTACAATAAAAAAAAATCATAATTGTAACATAAAAGGTTCTTTTTACAAGCACAAATAAAAAAAATATAATTTTGAAACTAGGTTTTTAGATTTTAACGCCGAATCTCTGAAACTTTTCATAAAAAAAATATTTTTTCTTTAAGGAAACTTTGACTACCTGTATCCGAATCCCTCGACCGATTTTAAAATTTCTTTCTAAATTAGTTTTAGATTTTAAGGACACACGAAAATTGAATTTTGCAAGCACTTTTGCAAAAAGGCGCCACAGTGCGGCGGATAAGGGTTTACATAATGGTTATAAAGATGAGGTTTAAGATGAGCGTCGACGTAGAATTTCATACTCTACAGCATATCCGAAGTCCATGTTTATCCATGTATAATCGCTTTCATGTTGTATAATCCCTTTCAAAATGGGGGGAGGGGAAGGTGGAAGTATATCAAACCACTATATATTCGTCTTGGTATAATCTAAGCATATGGCAGATGACCTTAGGGTAATTTTAAATGCCCGATCTTATGCAATGTTGAATCTGGCGATCTTTAATCTCCCATAGGTTTTTTGATGGGAATGACGTCAGGTGACTGTGCCGGCCACTTCAAAACTTTGATTTTATTTTCCAAAAACCAATTTTGCACTTAATTAGCGGCATGTTTTGGATTGATATCATATTGGAATGTCCATTTTAAGGGCATTTCTACTTCTGCGTGTGGCAGAATGAGGTTTTGAAGGACGTCATCGTACACGAAACGATCCATTCTACCGTCTATGTTATGAGTTGGGCCGATTCTTTGACTAGAAAAACATCCCCAGGCCAAAACATTTCCTTCTCCGTGGTTTATTGTGCCTCTTGTGAAACGTGGGTTTTTTTTTGCCTTTTGGCCTGCGAACTTGCTTCATTCCATCGGACCTATTGACTGAACTATTGCCAAATAGAAATCAGTGATATTTTCGGACGAATTCAGAAGTTTAATCCGCAATGTTCTGATGGAATGAGGAAAAAGGTTAAACCCACGTTTCACAAGAGGCATAATAAACCACGCAGGAGGAAGTGTTTGGGCCTGGGAATGTTTTTCTAGTCAAAGAATTGGCCCAACTCATAACATAGATGGTAGAATGGATCGTTTTGTTTACGATGACGTCCTTTAAAACATCGTTCTGCCACACGCAGAAGTAGAAATGCCCTTAAAATGGACATTCCAATATGATATCGATCCAAAACATACCGTTAATTAAGTGCAAAATTGGTTTTTGGAAAATAAAATCAAAGTTTTGAAGTGGCCGGCACAGTCACCTGACGTCATCCCCATAAAAAAAAACGTATGGGAGATTGAAGATCGCCAGATTCAACGTGATAGCTGCAAAAACAAGGATTTTCTTGTTCTTCGAATAGAAATTGCTCGGAAGTATCCCCCAGGAAATCATTAAGAACTTGATTGAGTCAATGCCTCGTAGTTGTCAAGCATCAGTTATAAAAAATAGTGGCTTCACCACAAAATATTGCAAAACAACTACAGAATTTAATTACGTGCTTTAGTTTTGTCGCAGTTGCTTTTAATAATTTTTTAAATTTTTTTGTTGTGTATTTCCTTTAATGTGTAACTAATATATTGTTTTTTTATTTGCGATTGAAGAACTAATGTATACCAACATTAACCAAATAAAATTTATTAAAATATATTCATGTTTAGAAATTTACTTAAACTAAATGTAACCAAGGGAAAAGGAGTGCTATTGTTTTGTTCGACACTGTAGGTATTACTGGGAAGATATAAAGCTGATTTTTGTTGTCTTTGAAAATTCAAAGAAAATAACGGAAGTATTCAAAGGATGCAAAACAACGTTGATAGATGGTTGGAAGATGGAGTGACGGCCTTGCCACTCTTGATTTGTTTAATCAACCTGAGGGCATAGAAGCAATATTAAAAAAGTTACCAACGTGCAAAACATTATTTTGTCCATTTTTATTGAAAATGTATAGATCTCGTTTTAAAAATTTGACACGGCGAATAAACATCATAAATACGACTCTGATTCGGATTAATACAAGATGCGGAACAAAATATGACGGCTTTCACACAAGGAAACGAGTTGCTAGAAACTGGCAAGTTTGTTGGTGAGAAGGGTGTGAGGGGAAATTTTTTGTCTTCCTTTTACGCCCTTCTCGCCAGGAAACTAAAAATCGCCGACAACTCAGTTTCCTTGTGTGAAAGGGGTCTATGAACAATCGTAATCGATGTTGTGCGTTTCTTATGCTGTTTGCTTTTGGTTTCACTTAAGGTTTCACTCATTCTGAAATCCAATGGAACAGTCAAAGATGCTTCTACTCAATTCTGGGGATGGTATCTGTATAGGTGAATTGTCAAATAAAAATTATTTGCTACCACACAAAAAGTGAAATGTAAATCACGAGTGTATCAACTCCGAACTTCCAAATAATATTTTTTGTAGGATTTTTTCTTAATTTGTTTATTAAAATTTATCAAAAACTTTGACTTTGGTTGCAAATTAAATTAAAATGAAAAGTTAAAAAAACATGAAGTACATTGCAGTTTGATGTGACGTTTGAGTTTGAATGTATTAGTGCTTCTTAAATGGATTCTGATTTTAAATCAAGAATCGAATATCTCTTCTCAGAATCGTCAGAAGCGTACTTTTTCTGCCAATGGAATAGTTTCAGAAGACTTCCGGACGCTTCTGGACGCTTCCGGACGTCCAAAGGAAAACGGCATTAATATTAATAGAAGTTAAGTTGGATTGAATTGGATTGACTTTTGGAATACCAAAAAAAAAAAGTAATTTTTCTTTAACATATTGAATTTGGACATAAACAGAATTTTTCACATACAGCATTTTCTATTACAGATTTATAGACAGAATTATAGAACTTTGAAATACAGAATTATGAAATACAGAATTTTGGTCATACAGCATTTTCAAAAAAAAATCAAACAGAATTTTAGTCGTACAGAATTTTGAAATCCAAAATTTTGACCCGCTCACATTCGATTCATTAAAAATTTAATTCTCCTTAATTGACTGCAATTAAAAATCAAATTATAAATACATATACAAACTCCCGAAAGTTGTCTCCTATTTAAATATGTACATATGTACATATTACTTAAATATGTACCTACATAGGTACATACATATGTAAATGGTTTCCTTAATAATAATGGCGCAACATTTTAAACAACCTATTGTTAAGGGCTTAACATTTTACTAGTTAACAATTTCCTAAGTATTTAGCAATTTACTATCTATTCCAAAATGTTAAACCTTTTGCTAAATAGTAAATTGCATTTGTAGGGTTTGAATTTAATGAACACAATTTTTGTTTTTATGCGTTGTAAATTAATTATATGTTAACGGAAACCCATCATGTGCTTGAAATAAGTATTCGATATTTATATTTTATCATTTTGACTTCATTATTTACAAAAAAAATGAAAAAAAGAAAAAAAAACTTGGGCACCAGCAGGACTCGAACCTGGAACATTTGGGTCTTCTCATATGGATTTAGTACGATACCAAAAAAATAAATTAGCCAGTTAGTTATTTTAACTTTAGTAAAATGTTAGGGGATAGTACGATGCTAAACTCGTTTAAAATTAGCAAAACACAATTTTTAACCTAGTATCATACTAAAAATGATTTAACATCGCACTAAATCGTCTAAAATTTTGCGCCAATAATTTTAACTATGTATATGCCTGTAAGACCTTGGGTCTTTTAAAATGCAATGCACGGCACTAGTTAGAAGTTATAGAAGGAAAGGAAAGATTTTTGTTGTCTTTTAGTGCGACATTTTAAATTTGAAAATTGTTTTCATTTTTGTTTTGACACTATGAATAAATAAAAATAAATAAATCGGGTGGCACAACGGCTCATGAAGAACCAGGGCCTAGTGACTAACAACTCGCAACCATTCCTGTGTGCGCCTTTCGACAGGAATGGAAGGGACCTACAATTTTATGCCGAATCCGAACGGCTAGACGAGAAGCACTTATTCGTGACAAGTGATACTCTTAGAGGATTTGTCAATTCCTCGCAAGAGGCAGTAGCCCTGAAAAAAAACTTTTTTTTTAGTTTTTTAGGTGGACGAGGCTGGGAAGCGATCCCAGACACTATGTGATATATTAAAAAACATTGCACCGTTTTCAATAAGTTTACGAAGTTTAACACCCTAGACACCAAATTCGTGTGGGAAAGTTTACGATTTAGTTGTAGAAGAATTTTACAAAAATATTGACAGTTCGTTTAAGTTTACGTCGCTCGTCCGTCGTAAGCTGTCCGACTTTTACAAAGGGAAAACTATGCATGAATTCCCTTATTATTTTGTATTACACATACACATCTGTATTGACAGGGTTCCCTTTCATACTCTAAACTGAAATAGAAGCAAGGCAAGTTTTGTTTTTAAATAATTTTTCCTCAGGGAGGTATCCACCGGAACGGTAAATTTTCCAATTTGAAAATAATCGGAGTATTTTTGCTCCGAATGTCTTGTCGGAAGAATACCTCGAAGCACACATACTTCTTTGTTCATTCCGATGTCTCGAAGGATACCTGGCTCGTACCAATTACCATTTAGCGCGAGATTTCGAAAATGCAAAATTTTGTTAAACTAGGTTTTTCGAGATTTCGCTATTCATTGCATTTTAGTTTGACGTAAATCGTACCGTCATAAGTACCCTCATAAATTTTCGTGGTCAAAAAACGTTAATTAAGAATCTAGAATAATCCCTAGTTTGCGAAAAATGCGTAAATGAGAGAAATGAATGAATTAGTTGTAGTAAGTTAATACAATCTTTTTCGGCGTAAAGCACATTTGTTTACACTTGTCAATATTAAACAAAAGACGGTTTGTATTGCACCAATCCATTTACATACAAAGGTCTTCTGGAAGTCGGTCACAGTCGTTGTTGAAGGCTATTCTTATCGGCAATGATAAGCACTGATGAGTTTTGTTTATTATTATTATGATGTCAAGTTATTGATGTAATACAATGAATAGTTAGGGGCCAAAATGAATGGAAAAGATAAATAAGATACACCTTTTTTTAATACACCAGGTACTAGCCCCATTGGGGCCAATAATCTTATAGTTTCACAATCAGAATATTTAGAAATAGAGAAATTAATTCTGAGCACTTATACATATTGTGGTTGATCCATGTTATAAAGAGGCATGCCATAAGCCACTTAAATTTAAATCTAACTAAATCGTAAAAATTCGACTCAGTGTCCGTTAGAAAGAGTATATAGTCGCATAACGAATCATTTACAGTTATATGTACATAAATTCGTCTCTCTTTATCTCGTACTACTTTTCGCTTTTTGAACACAAGAAAATCGTAATGTGGCTTCTTTGTGCAATCGGCGCCAATTATTGTGATTATTTTTTAGAACCTAATTTTATATTTAATGACTATTTAGCAACTTATACTTTAAGTTTTTGGCAAGAAAAAGAGTCAAATTTCTTGAAGAAGTTTTTAAAATATAAGCTTGACAGTTGAGGGAAACAGTAGTTATGTGTTTGAATTAAGTGCAACTTAAGTCATTCGCATACTGTCATGTTAATCATAATGAATAATTTAGACCTCCTTTTCCTGTTCATTATATTAGGTACTTTAAAACGCATAAATAAGAAAACTTTCAATTTTTCAGCGACAGTGCTAAAAATTCCGAAATGTTTGGACTTATCTCTAGGAACTTTTAAAATTCAATAAAGGGTCGCCAATAATTTGTTGAAAAAATCCCAGGCCGCATTAAAAACATTTTGGGAACCACTGCTTTAACGAGTGGATTTCTTGGATTCTCTTTAAGATTATTGTGATCTTTAACTCTTTTGCTACATATATCAATCTAAAACACTTTAGTATAGTTTTATCATTATAGTTTTATTTTATTACAATAATTTTGTGTATGTATGTATGTTTTATGATTTATTTGAATTTTGTATGTATTAACAAATTTGCATTTAATTTAACCTCAAATAAGTGCCTATTTAAATAATACCAAACCAAATCAAATGTAAACTATCAAATAATGTACTTATAATTTCAAAAAATAGGTAACAACTGGCATAATTAAATACATTATTACGGTTCATTCTTTTTTTATTTAACTTACAATTAATTTAAAGATAAAATATTGTTGATCTAACTTAAATACACAATCAAAAGCTGGTCATTTTTAATCGCGTGTCCGAAGTCCCCATATTGAAGTTCTTCTTGTTCCAACTGTCGGTCTTGCTACCGAGCTATGGATAAATTTATTTATACCTATTTGTGGAAAGTTTTGTTCGAGCATTTCTAAAGCAGTATCTGATAATATACCAAATACGTCTAAGAATTTTAGTGTTGGTATGTGGTTTAAATCCCTTTAATTAGAAAAAATAAATTTATATTGTCTGTCGTTTTTTCAGCAAGGAAGATATTTTTTTTAATATAATACTACTTACATATAGGCAGGTGCTAAGATTTGATAGCACCTTGAGAGAGATAAATATTCGAGGCTCATAAATTTACAAACAAAGGATACTGCATTTGATGAAAGAGCTGTGCAGTCAGATACATCTAATTCTATGAGTTGTGGACATCTCCTAGCGAGAGTTACCAAATCTGTAAAAGAATAGTATTGATAGCCTATTGACCAGCAATTATGATTTTCGTCAAGAACTTACGCGAATCAAACATAGTCTTTCTGCAGCCCGATAAATTGAGTCGCATTAAATTTGGAGACACATTCGAAACCAGGGCAGAAACACCGTCTACATTTAAATTTGTCCAAGAACAATTTAAACTATTTAAATTATTTAGTTCGCCCATCATTTTGCGTACACTCCACGCTTCTAGGCCGGAAACCATTGCCAAGTTTAAAGCCTCCAAGTCTTTATTCTTGGAAATTTCATCACATATTTCATCGTTTATTTGAACATGCTCCAGGCTTAGCTTTTTTAACTGTCGACACCGCGAAAGTAAAGACTTAAGCGAGGGTTTTGTCATGACTGCCATACTAAGGTCTAAATACTGTAGTTTACTTTCAAAATCGGGATACATCTGAAGGAGTTCAGGATCAAAGACTGGATGAATCATCTAAACAAAAATATTAATAGCAAACAATATAATGGTTGTGCATCAAACAAACCTCTGATTGAGCCAGCCGTAGTATTACAACACCTCGAGGCAGAATATCACCAAGAGCTCCTGCACGAAGTGACCTGCCACCCAAATCTAATCTAGTCCATAAAGACTCATCTCTTGCGCAGCAATTAAATCTCTGGCACACGTAGCTGCACCGAATGAGTGTCTTTTTCGGAAGTAACTTAAAAATTTGCAAAATTATCTCGTCGGAAAGTTTTGAAAAATGGTCCTTTCCATCGGACCCACGCACAGCCCGATTTCTGTATAGAAAAAAATTCTCATCAGGTATGAAAAATTGCTTAGGGACAACTGAGGACGAGGTTGGAGCGTTTGCCTCCGTGGAACTGCAGGATGCATCAGCAGATGACGGGGTTATTTCTTGAATACACCCAACAAAAGTGGGTGCTTGTGTTTTTTTTATATTTATATTTTTATAATTGTTATTGTTGCAAGCCACAGTGGCCAAGGGGCTGCGAGATTTCTGTGAGCTTAAATTTCCAGCACCCAATATTGCAACTTTTTTCTTCTTTTCACTACTGTTGCGTGGATTATTGTATTTTTCAGCCGAATTACAGCTGTTGTTATTATTATTGTTTGTTGTTTTGTTAAAGTTGTGTAGCTTTAGGGTGTCATTTGAATAAATTGCATTGTCTGTGGTGTCCAAATCAGCACTGTAGTTAAGACGATTTTGTTGCATAGTGTGATGGCAAAATTTTGGCGCGTCTAAATTCGGAGTTGCTTCATTTGAATTTTCATCACTGGCACTCACGGCCAGAGCAATTGCCGATGCTGAAGAAGATGATTCATCGGATTCTAACATTCCGATACCCATTTCTTCAAGAGACTGAGGAATATCAACAGCTTTAACTTGCGTCCAAGATGGCGTTGTCGATTTGATACGTTTTCTAAAAAAAATTAAAAGTTTTTAATATTATTTGTGTTCAATGATTTTCAACTTCAATTGAATATACAATCGCGATCAAAAAATGGAATCATCCCCTTGCTGTATGTAAAGACATTTATTTCTCTCGATGTAATTGACATCCATGAATATTTATGATATCATTAAAAAGCTTCCGGCAGCTCCTTCGTGGCCATACCCACTTCTCTAAGAAATTCGACCATTCCCTGCGCAGTGTAGCATCGTGCGTTATCGTGCTTTACTACGAAATCCTTGCCAATAAATTCAGCATAAGGAGCGAAGGTATCCCACAGAACATCGGAGATGTACCGATCCGTAATTATACATCCTCCCCAAAAACTAGCTTACTTTTCTTTCAAGTGGAATGCCTACATAATATATGACACAAAATCAGTCCTAGTAAGCCACGATATCGGCAAAAAAGTATTCCCCAAATCAATCACCACGTTGTCTCTATACTCTGCGTCTACGGTTGCGTCCATGCAGACACATTATGCAGTTATTCGAGAGCATAAATCGCCTCCATTGGTAACAATGCAAGTCCTAAAGGTGCTATTAGATTGTAATATATACTATATAGCAATCTTGCCTTATAAATTCGTTCCAAAAACGTCAAAGAACGGTGATATATGTACATATTTTTTAACAAAATATATATGTTTTATATGTAGTCAATATGTAGTAATATGTTGCTCGTGGAACTTATTTATATCGCAAGTTTGCCATATTTATATGACAATGTAATAGACCATAAAAATAAGTGAGCGCAATATTACTAACAAGGTATAGTACCGGATTATCCATCCAAACAAAAACGCTTTTTACCCATAACAATGAATTATTAAAATGGACTAATAATTTGATACACACAATACAAATAATAAATATAATATCATCAGTAAAATTAACTAGCTGCTTGTTGGTGAAATTATATGGTAAGTTTATCGATAAACAAATAAGTTCCTTTGAATACACAAACAAAATGTCTTCTTAATTCGTCGAAGAAATTTAGGGGAATGCAGACCAAATCTCCTCAATTTGCGAGCGCATACATATGTCGTATATAAATCTGATCTGATTTAGCTGACAAAAAAATAAGGACAATTCTTTTACCAAAAAAATCAAAATCTTTTCTGCTATGTAAGACATTTTTGGCTTTATACCAGATTTTAAAATAAGGATATTTTTTTTAATAACAGCTCTAAAAATGTGAATATCATTTTGTAGAGGAGTAAATAATGTAAACAAAACTAATGACTACTTTTCGAAAAGATTCGCCGTTTAAGGATTAAATGAGTAACATCGATTTTCGATATTTGACCTTGAATAACTTGTTTATTTATAATCATGAATCCAAATTTTTAACACTATGCCAGTTTTGATTAGGTCCTCAATTATTGTCTATTTACCTAACAGCTAACAGGTCATACCTTGGGTATACGTGGCAAAAATTGTTTAAATACGTTTAGGTATAATATGGGCATTCTGTATCATTTAAGTGAAATATCAAAAATATAAGTACACAATCATCTAGAATTTTTTTAATTTTTAGTTAATATCAGATAATTTGAAGCCATATGAAAAATAAATCAAGTAGAATAAAATTAAGCACTCCTAGGTATTCTTAAAAATTGAATTAAGCAAATTTCTATGGGTAAACAAAAACAAAGTCATAGCATTTTTCATAGGCCACAAGAGCCAAATTACAAAGAAGATTTGTATACTAACGATGTATGTATACTGCGTACAGAGGTAAAAGGTTTCGATACATGAAAGGGCATTATTCTCCGCCACCTACATCATAAACAAAAAAAAAATAAGCAATCAATAGCCTAACTTCATATAAAAAGAAACGTAAATTATGTTCAACTCTCTTATTGTTTTATTATTTATAGTAATAATATTTCTGATATTTTTATTGAAATCACAGACACAGAAATGTTGATTTTATGCTTTTTACTTTTAATAAATAGGTACACAAGGGACAAAATGTCTATTTTGCTATTCGCATTTCACACTCATTAATGGAAATTACTTCTAAATTAAACTTGACTGTCAATTCTTAAATTGAATTAAGTTTCGGCAACCAATAATGTCCATAAATAATGTATATATGCACCAAAAAAAATATGTTTTATTTGTTTTTTAATTTATACCTATTTAGTAGCAAAAACTTTTAACTTTTCTTCACAACGTCACTCACTCACTGATGGAAGACTGCACGAAAATCGCGCCGCCTTTTTTGACAGCAGACGAAATTTTTCAATGACGTTTACCTACATACGTATACGAAGGGCATAAATTTCCCCTTTCGTCTTGTTTTTTCATTTTTCCACAGGGAAAATTTCTGAAAATAAATTTTCCTGTGGTGCAACTTGTGCGATAAAAAGAAAATTACATCCGTTGGTGTGCGCAAAAATGTTTGAGATTTACTTGAACAACTTTAATAAACTTGAAAATTTACCTTGATAGTGGACACAGGTTCTCGTTGTTTTCTGTTGATTTAACTTTTTTCCCGTTCATAGCTTGACAAGAAACAGTTTTAATTAATTAAATAAAACTACTTCAAATTTGTAAATAATAAATTGCGATACAAATTTTTTTTAAACAGTATGGAAGTGCGCCGTTTTCAACAAGTGAAATTAAATTTCTGGCAGTGTGATGTGAACTGTGAAGTTTGAGGGGAAATATGCGCGAAAGTATTTTTGAAATGTAAGTACTGCCAAAACTCTTCAAAACAGATGAGTAGTTACACCCGGTTCACATTCTCATCAGGAACTTTAATGGTGGACTTACATGTATCTGCATTTGGTTTCTGCACAAAAAAAGGGATGTCAAATACAAAATGTAAATTTGTTAGATAGAGAGAATGGATCAGAATGCAGAAGAACTTCGTTTCTGCATTATAGGAAAGTGCTATAATGCAGAAATGAAGACGAACATGTTCATCTTCTTGATGGTTCTTTTTCACTCGCTCGGATTTTTTGTATGCATCTGTCCTGCTCTACTTTTCTGTATTTTGCAGATGAAGATACATGTAGATCCACCATAATGGTCCTCCCAAATCAAAGCGAAAGTGAAGCGAAACCAAGGTAGACGGCTTTCACACAAGGAAACTGAGTTGCCAGAAACTGGCTAGTTTGTAGGCGAGAAGGGTGTGAGGGGAAATTTGTTGTCTTCCTTTTACGCCCTTCTCGTCTACAAACTAAAAATCGCCGGCAACTCCTTGTGTGAAAGGGGTCGTACATATGTTAAAGGTAATGGGGCGTATTCATAGTCATTTTAGACCTGGGTCTAAGTTAAACATAGCTTTGGTTGAATTTTCGGACGTTGATTCTATTTTTTTAAGTTTATCGTTTCAAAATATTTGAAGCTATTTGTGTAGTATACCAAGTTAAATATCTTTTAAAAATACAAAACCAACAATTTGTAATTAAAATCGGTCTGTATTCATTGAGCCAAAATTGTCTTAAACTCACAATTTTTTGTGAGGTTGTTTTTGTGAGGTTTCTTATGAGGCGGTCACAATTTCGTATTCTGTTAAAGCCCTCATAAGAAACCTCACAAGATAACTCACCACAGGAAGGTGAATTTTTTATTGTTGGCCAGCTGAAAAAATTTAATAAAAGTTGTGTTTTGAAGGGCAAATGTATCATTTATATCTCTTTAATTGTCTTAGCATATTCTCCTTCGCTCAAAAAAAAATATTTATTTGCTTTTGTTAATATGTATGTAAATTCTTACTTTTCATTTTAGATGAAAGTTATTCCAAAAGATGTATTAAAATCAAATTCAATTCCATATTTCTTCTTATTTTGCTATTTTTGTATAGTTTTGAGGGAAAAATGTGTCACGTATGTGAGTTGTGATCTGCCAAGGACCGGATCATAACTTTCAAGTTTTTGTGACCCTCACAAGTTGTGAGGTTTTTGCTAAAATACGAAAAAAGTCACAAAATCAAATTCACCTTGAGTTATGAGGTTATTGTGACTTGAGAGGCATCAGTGAGGTTGCCAGAATAAGGCTGTTAGTTAAACCTTGGTCTTTCTGCGACTATTAATATGCCCCAATATCTTTAGCGTTTACATTTTTGTTCAGTTCTGCGCATGTGTCAAAATCAATAGTAAACAAAATAAGTGTATGGGCACAATGGACAGGCATCTTAAACTGCGCAATATAATACCTTAAACCGCTGCAATTATAAATAAAACGAAGGATGCAGGCTCTCTCCTAAACCAATGCAAAATCGGAGCGAATCATTCGCCGACAGTTTATGCTAGCTGTGTTTTATTTTCACCCAGATCCGATACGGTTTGGATTTCAAAAATACATGTGTTACAAAAACAACTCAAGATCCAGCTTTGTTTTGGATTTTCAAATACATTCTTATCACACTCCCTTATGCTGCATTTACATGAATGGGAAAATGCCATTATATCTGTCAAATTATAGCCATTTTTCTTTTCATCGTGTAAACGTTCTAAATACTGGCAATATTTTTGCCAAAATCAAATGGCGGACATAATTTGGCATAAAATGCTGCCATTAATATGACTATGTGTGTAAACACTTTATACTACGTTTCCACCAACCACTAAACCGAGATTTACAGCCCTATTCTGCCGTTGTGAGGCTCACAGGTCACAATCTTATGTGAGTTTGTTTTCTTATAAGCCGGTCACAATTTCGTTTTCTATGGAAGCCCTCACAAGAACAATGTGATTTGTGATCTGCCAAGGAGCAGATCATAATTTTGAAGTTTTTATGAGGGGAGTTCACCACGAGTTGTGAGGTTATTGTGACTTGTGAGGCATCAGTGAGGTTGCCAGAATAAGGCTATTAGGTAATGAGATTTGTTTGGTGTTTCCACTGCACAAAAAGATCAAAAAGAGGATTATGGCAAAACATTCAAATGGTGTTTCATTTTTTTGATATGAAGTGCAAGTGAGATAGATAGGTTTTGTCTACATTTCCATCTGTCAATAAACGAAAATGGCGTTTAAATGGGTCGGTTCCACAAATTATTCTCCGAAAAAAAGTTTGTTTGATTTGACAAACTAAAGTTTCAAAGTAGATTTGAAAGAGTTTTATTTGAAATCTTCATTTGAGAAGGTTATAATTTGTATGGTAAATCTTCGAGATTTCAAGGCGATTTGTGATAATCTTGCTAAATCTCGGTTTAGTGTCTGGTGGAAACGTAGTATTACTGACGCCATTTTCCAAATTATGCCATTCTAGAATAAGAATAAACTGGCAGCATGCCGTAAAAGAATGAGCAACATTCTTTTATGGCATGCTGCCAGTATTTTGAAATCTGCCATTATTTGAACTCGTGTAAGAGCATGTCATAAAAAAAATATTTCTGCTATTATTTTACCATTTTATTGGCAGAAATATTGGTATCTTTGCCATTCGTGTAAATCCGGCATTAGCTTCTCCTTTTAAAATTTAGTTTTTACTCTGACCAATAGATGTCTCTTTGAAGTAAGAAAAAAGAAAGGAATACCTAAATAATAAGGAAGAAAGAGGTGTTAATATATCACTGTTATCATTGTGATTCTGTTTGTTTTATTAATGTCGTTTTCGGTTGGAGGTTCAGAGTTACTCCTTTTTGACGCCGCTTACTCTAAAATAATTCGATTGGCTGTTCCGAGTATAGTTTTCGGAGGTTTTTTCTGTTCCGGAATTAATAAAGTAGTAGACCCGGAACACACATATACATATAAACCCATCGGATTTTTTGTCAAATTAATTTTGCTGCACTGAACGTGCCAAATAAACATAAATATCAGACAATTTACGCACATACACATAAATATTTCACAAATTAGTCTCGGAACAATAGAAAATAATTCGATTGGAATCAAAAAGGAGTAGTACTGTTCCGAAATCCAATCGAAAACGACATAAGCCTTAACTACATAGGCCTACTTTTGTACAAAAGTACAAAAGTGAGAAATAAATATCTTTTATGAAGACACCTGCTTGCAAAAAATAAAACAATGGAAAATTGTGCATGGTAGTTTAATTTATGTGTCAGAACAAAGAAAAGTATCCATGTCATCTTCCACACTAATGCACTTCGATTGTTCCAAGAATTAGCTAGCGTATTTTCAACTAATTTCGACAGATGATCCGACAAATGATGATGAGTTACACCTTGCAAGTTATAATAATTGGGATTTTGTGTCAGGGGTCTATAGAGGAAAGTCCAAGTCTTCCATTGATTCTTTGATTGGAATGGGGACACGTTCCATGAGCTTTTGAAGTTCCCGCTTTTCTTCTTCGCGAACTGCAATATGTTTGAATTCTGAAGAAACACGAAACAGCTCGATGATGGTCTCGTGAGTGCAATAGAAATGCTAGGCAATGCATCCCAACTCAGTCATCTGGAAGTGTCCATTCTTGCGATCATACTTGCATAAGCCCCTGCGATCTGAATGCAGAGCTGCAGTGTGAATCAAATCAGCCCGATGCAGCTCCAGAAGCTGATCTTAGTTAGTTTTTCATGCCCTACCCCATAGAGCGTGGGATTACGGAGCATTCTGATATACAGATAAGTATAGCCAAGCCAGTTAACTGCGTGTTTGACATTTTGAACCGTACCCAAGACGATCTGGGCATTTAGCATGTCAAGCATTTTTGATATGAACTGTGACTCAATTGGCAATTGCTGATTTAACAGCGACAACTAGAACTGCAATTCACTGTGATTGGTTATGAGAATAACTCCGCCTTTGGTGTCGTATTGTGGTCGACCAGCACGACCCAACATTTGCAAAACGTCCAAAGCACTAAGTTCCACCCTGCGTTCTTTCTCAGGATTGTAAACTTGAGTTCCTTTTATGATGACAGTGTGTGCGGGTAAATTCACACCCCAAGCTAGAGTGGCCATGGAAACGAGCACCTGAATGTGCTATCTGCAAAGAGATCTTTAACCAGAGTCCTATCAACTCGAGTCATTCCAGCGTGATGAATGGCAAAGCCATACGGGAGGAGTTCTTTGAGTTCCGAGTTTTTCACTTGCTCGGCTTCGGTGCGTAAGACTTCCATGCTGGCAGAACCCCCACGCAAAAAGCTTCCCAGGGTGTCTTTTTCCAAACACATATCTCTCACAGCTGGAGCTGTTTTCCCTGTTTCCTTTCGTGATTGCACAAACACCAGCACCTGGTTGCGACCAGCATGTTCCATGGTCTTCTCATAGACAATTTCATTCATAACTTGGAATCGTTTGAGAGCTTTTTTCTCAGTTACTCCGATGTACTGCTGTTCTAGAGGAACTGGCCGGAAGCTATTGTCAAAATAAGAGTCCCTTATCGGGCTTACTCGCAGGAAGGTTGATACATATTGGTAATTTGGTAAAGTAGCAAACGGGCCCACCAATCGAACATTTTCCTGTGTTGTTTCGATATTTCTGATTGTTCTTGCCACCAAAGCTTCCAGCACCGGATTACGTTCGTCATGCAACAAATGGATTTCGTCGATAATTACCTATCAAGCAAACCATAGTTGTGAACGTCTTTTCGCCTCCTTTGCGAGTTATGATATCCCATTTTTCGGGTGTGCAAACAATTACCTGAGTTGCAGTAATTTGTTTTCGTGTCAGCTGGTGATCCCCCGTCAATTTAGATACAGTTTGATTATAGCAAGCTAGACGTTGCCCAAAGTTGCCAACCATTTCTTGGACGAAAGATTTCATAGACACTACGTAGATGATTTTAAAATCATCAGCATTGATAGTTCCGTCTTAGTTAATATTGTGGTGAATATGCCCAGTTATGTAAACAACGACACATTATTACAACTTTGGTTGGTGTCCAGCCTCGTTCGTACTGGAATAATTGACGAAACCTTTTTGGAAAGCACCATCTAGCAGACCCTAGAAAATTCTAGAACCCTGTATTTTGGATATAAATACAGGGCCACCAGTCCGAGAGCGGCAGTTTGATTTTGAAAGTGAACGAATAAATGTCAGTGTGAATAAAGAGTTGCATACTTGTGCTTGGTTATAATAAAAGTATTAGAAGTAAAAGTATTTGAAATGAAAGCGTTTTATTTTGGGCGTTAATTGTAATTTCAGTTTGAATAAGGGAAATAAGTTTTATTTGCGAACCCGTAGTAAAGTATTACAATATGTTTTCCGATTTCTCGCAACATTTGTTTTACCCGCACCAGTGGGAGCAAAGGAAAAGCAGATTTTCATCGGTTTACAATGCGGCGTGCCACAAACGTCTTTGAATGCGATTCAAACTAAAAAAGGTAAACACAAAACGAAAAAACAAGAAATAAATTTCATCAACGTTCTCAGTCTGTCATACTAGCAACAAACTCAATTGTCAAAAGTTACAGCGCTTTTCCGCTTGTGCTACATTAGCCCTTTTCAAAAGATGGAACCATTTGAAGCTTCAGCCTAGCAGTCCATATTATTCCTATGTCAATGCTGGCAAGTGTCCAATAAAGTTAATGACACCATCCCCTAATAGCCCTTCCACACTACCCCACTGTGTATTAATACATGTTAAATTGAAAGTGGGAAAGAATTCCACGCGACTGCCAAATTTGTGGGAAACAAATGGCTTTTCATATTTTGCTTTCACACTTGCTTATATTAAAACATTACCTTAACCTTAAAAAAAGTGTGATAGAATTAGAACCATTCCTAAAATTCTTCATGTATTAACACATGTCAAATCGTGTGGGATAGAATGTTGAGTTGTGTAGGCTGGGCCGCCAAATTTTGTTTCCACACTATTCTACATGATTTGTTTCCCACTTTTTTGACATGTATAAATACACAGTGGGCTTAGTTTGGAAGGCCTTTAAGACATATCAAAAATTCAGCTTTGATAAAATAAAGCAATGTTGCAACATTTGTATGCAACTTCAACACTCGCTACCTCTTAATTGCAACCGGATTGAAGATTCTTAGTATTCATTTGTTTTTAGCCACCACTATGGTACTATACCTGTTCGCAGAAAAAATCGTAGCTTTGATAAAATAACGCATGTGTCACTCCTTTTTGTGACCATTAACAAAATTAAAAGCACCTATTTTAAACTTTATCTTAATGTCTTATTTAATGATAAATATCAAGGGAATAGATAGATAGTTTAAAATTACAGTATTTTCTTATAAAAATTAAAGTTAATCAAATGTATCTCTCAATCTGAATAAGTATCTCCGCGGGAAAAGACAGAGCTTTTGGTTGACATTTGGAACGAAATATTCCTCATACGACATAATTTAGTTTCTTGCCTATCTGTCAAGGTATGAATTGTCAAATTTCATTAAAGGATGGCTATGATAATGATGGATTAAAAATCATCCAAAAAACCCGATTTTTTTTTTTAATTATTTACAAAAAAAATCGAAATTTTGGAAATTAAATTTTTAAATTAAAAAACCGAATTTTATGATTCAGATGAAGTACAAACCCATGTGAGATTTCAACTTTGTGGTTTTGTTTTCATTTTCGTCATTAAAGTACGATTTACCATATTTAAAGAAATTTTAATAAAAATATGAGATCAAACACTAGAAAGGCTAGCAGAACGTAGCCAATAAAAACTTGAAAGCAACTTGCCCGGCAACTTGACCGGCAACTTGCCTGGCAAGTTGCTTGCCGCCTACGTCACGTATAGGAATTAGACAGTCAATCCGTGTAGCCAACTTGCTTGCCAGTACTTGCCCGTGTGGCCTCAGGGTTAACGAAGCTCGTTCAATGAGAAAAAACGAGATACGTAGAAATAATACCCCTTTCACACAAGGAAACTGGTGTCTAGGTTTTTTCGGTTCGGCAGTAGCCAGACCGATAAGACGGCTTTCACACAAGGAAACTGAGTTGCCAGAAACTGGCTAGTTTGCTGGCGAGAAGGGTGTGAGGGGAAATTTGTTGTCTTCCTTTTACGCCCTTCTCGCCTAGAAACTATAAATCGCCGGTAACTCAGTTTCCTTGTGTGAAAGGGGTTTTAGATGAGTTTAGATTTCTTAGGGTGTATGTAAACTAGTTGGTGGTTTTCTGACATTCTCCCCCCGGTACATTGATCCAGTGCTTCCCTTAAATGTACATCTTCACATATGTCCTTGGCTAGTTTAACAGCAGGTCGGTCGTAAATTCCATCTGCCGTTTTAACTGTAACACTTCTAACTGGATCATCTTAAGACACATGAACTTTGAGTATTCGTTTTTTTTTTTATATTCCACGCGCGCAAAAAATGTCTACCCTTAAAATGTTTTTAACACAGCACGAGCGAGTAGGTAAGTAGGAGATGATTTAGAAGGAGATACCGATGCACATTGGTTTTGAATGTTTGCACATCGTAATGGGAGGGAAAAGTAGCGTCGGGTAAAGCATATCACACTCTTGTGGTGCGACTGAAGAAAGAATCTCTGTTCATTACAGTACGTCTGAAGTTGGGCTCGAGGGTTTGCGGGGATATCTTTCATCGATAACCAAAACTATGTCTCCTTCTTGAAGGGGTTTAGCATGCTTAGTCCACTTCTCTCTTCTGGTCAATGTTGGTAAGTATTCCAGGACCCATCTTTTCCAATAGTGCTCCGCGCGTACGGTTGAGACATCAGTGCGTTTGTTTTATACAGCTTTACGTTCTCATTTATGTCCTCAAAGAGAATTGGTGACGAAACTCCAGCTAACTGCCGCAGGAAATGGTTAGGAGTCAGAGATTCGGATTCTTCACTGTCCAAAGGTAAGTAAGTTAAGGGTCTTGAGTTGATCATGTCCTCAACTTCCATCAAATAACTTCGAAACACCTCATCGTTAGGTTTGTAAGTGGTGATGTCGCTAACAGCATACAAAACAACTTTCACTGATTTAATTAAACGTTCGACGCACCCGTTCATGTGTGGGAGGGTGGAAATACCATTCGAGATTTGCGCTAACAAACCTAGAGGCTATTATTTGTGAGTCGATTTGCTTTAAGTCGTTTCGTAGAATTTTTTCGGCCCCCACGAAATTCGCTCCCCGATCACTGAATATTTTTTTTACGGGTCCTCTGCGACTTAGAAAATTTCGATAACACAAAATAAAGGAATCGGTGCTGCAACTATAGGCAATTTCTGTATAAACCGCTCGTACAACCAAGCATGTGAATAGGCAAATCCAACGTTTTTTCAGCTTTCGTCCATTCAGCTAGTATGACTGCTTCTTCTTTTGTGGCGACGCTGTGGAGTAAGTAGTGGTTGTCCACAATTGACTTAACCGCTTTAGGATACTCACTTTGAAACTGTTAAGCATTCAGATTTTTCACATATTGAGCACTACTTGGCGAACAGGTGGCTCCAAATTTCATGCCTTGGGTTAAATATACGCTTGGCTCCTCGTCTTCTCGATCGTTCCATAGAAATCTGCAAGCTTGTTTATCTTCTTCAATTTATTTGATTTGGTGGAACATTTCGAAAATATCACCACATATTGCTATAAAATTTTCTCTAAATCGAAAGAGAATTCCAAGCAAAGATGAGAGCTGATCAGGTCCTTTAGAAAGGAAAGAGTTTAAAGAAGCACCTTTAACCTTTGCGACAATTCGCACTCTTCCTGGCTTATTTGGACTAATTATGGGAAAAAGAGGAAGGTACCATATACGCTTGTGCTGGTTTTCTAACTCGCTTTGTTTCAATTTCCGAATGTAGCCTTTATGTAAATAGGCAGCTATTTTGTTCTGCATCACAAGTCTTAGCTGTTGAATTTTCTCTAACCGTCGATTAAGCGTCTTCAATCTGTATTTAGCCATTGGATAGCTATCGGGTAAGTCCACATCATCACAACGCCATAGCAAACCTGTTTCATATCTTTTTCCTACAAGCTTTGTCGTAATTTGCATCATGGATGTAGCTCGGCGATCTTCTTGGGACGACAAATCGTCTTTGGACACTCTGACCCCTAGAGTCTCGATGGAGAAAAATCTTTTCATACTTTCATGCAGATCCTCATCATCAGGACCGCGTGTTTTTCGACATGGTAGTTCACACTTTCGTAGTCGGATGTTCGCTTTGACCCTAAAACTGACCATCCTAATCTTCACTTCGTCGCGACAGGATCCTTATCTCCAGCCAATCGTGTTTTGATGGGAACTGCCAAGTGCCAATCACTGATTCCAATCATTATATTGGGTTGCATTGATTTGTATGAACAAACTGGAAGGCCTCGTAAATGGTTATATTTTTTCACCAGCTCTTCATAACACAAGGTTCGTTTCGGCAAGTTGAGCTCTTTTATTATATATTTCTTAGCGCCCTCATGCACACCGGAGATATGTACCGAAACCTTAGTTGACTCTTCTTGACGTGTCACATTGGCCCGTCCACTTCGGGCCTGTTCATCCAAACTGCTCAGCCACATCTACTTCAATTTGGGTGCCACTGGAACCGCCATCTAAGAACGCCATCACTTGTTGCTATTTGTTTCCGTGCTGCAATATTACAGGTAAATATTGGAACTGAAATTCATCACCCAATCTCGTATGGCTGTTCTGCATAGATTCTACTACGGGTACATTATTTTGCGAGTTTACTTCTTAATGCATAAGTGGATGTTATTTACGACTACAACCGGCTACATTACATTTAACCGCCTTCTTACAAATGTACGGGTATTTCATCCTATGGACGGTTAAACATTGTCGGCATAGCTTAAGCTCTTTGACCTTTTCCCACCTGTCAGCTGAAGGAAAAATATTAAAAACTGCACAAAATTCTACTGATTTATATTTATTTGAACAAACTATACATTTATGGGATGAATCATTTATGACGTGAAAATAAGAACAAACTATACATTTATGGGATGAATCATTTATGACGTGAAAATTAATTCTACTTTCTATATTAGATGGCTGCTTCTCGACTCTCTCAAACGATGATAATAAGGAATATACTTTTTTTTCTTCTATTTTTAACCAAGACCCGAATGCAAAAACCCCTGAGACGTTACTTTCGTAAGCATATGAAGCCCATTTCATTTTCATGTCATTATTCAATTTCTTCAACAGTTCTTTAAGCAATAAAGGATTGTCATATTGACTTTCTAAAGACGATGCCTTCATAACTGCATTCATGTTAGTGACTGCTGTCGAAAATTGGATTATGGATTCCAACTTGTCACCCCTCACAGGTGGAAATTTACCTATTTTAGCAATCTGGGCGTTGAAAATGACTGTGGGCTGTCAAAATGGTAGCATAAGACATTCCATAATGTCTGGTATGCATGGTGGTTCGCATAGTTGATTTGCCACCTCGTTTCTAGCTCTGCCTTTGAGGGATTGTTGCAGACGCATTAAGTTTACTTCGTTGGAATAGCCGCATTCTTTTGTTGATTGTTCAAACATTCGTTTAAACACGGGACATTCCTCTAACTCGCCTGTGAAAGTGGCGAGTGCTCTATAGATTTTTCGAGCCGTAATTTGCCTCTGGTTGATATTCGCCGCTGATGGTTGGTTCATATGTATTTGGATTCCACTGTTTGGGTGTCTTGTCGCTCGGATTGAATTCACGTGCACAAGGATTCAGTGTAATGTTGTTGACGCAGTCTGCGATGCCTTCTACTCGGTTATTTTCATCATCATCAAATTCGAGATCACAGACAGATGCTTGGTCCACTAGATCCTGCTGCTGTTTGAGGACATCGTGCTCTAATTGAAGATTTAGACGCTGTTCCTTCAATAATTTTCTTTGCTGTTCCAGCAATCGCATCTTGATTCTCGTAGCTGATGACATAGATGTTGATTTCGATGTTGTCGAGCGTCCCTCTGACTCGTTGTCCTTCTCGACAGTCATTTCGCGAGCCTCCTTTGTCCTTGGAGTTGGCAGTGGATCTCCGTTTTGGTCGACAAAACTACCAGTTAGAGCATTGTTAGCATTGTTGAACTTTTCCAACGCTGCCTTGATCACGGTTCTTCTTTTTTTGCAGTCAATTATTTTTTGCGCGACTTCTACTCGACTGGCATTCCCCTCTTTACAGTCTTCGCAAACCCATCTACACAACTCATCGCCATGACCACTACTTAAACCTACACAAATAAAGTGAAACCATTTTCTACATACCCCATCACATAGGATCATCTCTTCATTGTAGGGCTCCTGGCATTATTTTAACGAAGCTCGTTCAATGAGAAAAAATGAGATACGTAGAAATAGGTTTGTTCGGTTCAGCAGTAGCCAGACCGATAAGATGAGTTTAGATTTCTTAGGGTGTATGTAAACTAGTTGGTGGTTTTCTGACAGTATGTCTGGCGGCATCTATATTAACATCTCCTTCTCTATATACTCTATACCCGTACATGCATTTGGTAAAATGATAAAGCAAAAATTAAAAAAAAATCCACCGCAACCAAACCTATCTGGCCTCCTTCGCTCATCCATACATAAAATATTCTCATTTCTCATATCCAAATTCCAAACGACAAAACTATAGTAAAAAAAAATCTATACAAAAATCATTCGCAACGTGCCATGTCGCTCAGTCTCAGTAGGTTCTTTTTGCACATAAATATAATGTATGCATGTGTACGCTTGTGCAACTCTGTGTGCTATGCATAGCATGTGTATGAGTATATGTCTCCCTGTGGCTGGCATCATCTGGCTCTGAGAAAAGAATATAACAAGAAAGTTTAATTTGCTAAGAAGAAAATCGCACTAATACATTTAAATGCATTTACATGAGTTCTGAGTTTGCTTCTGAGGTAGACCCACCCTTAAGTTATGATCGCTCGGTGAATACCAGCCTTAAACTTGTAAATTTTCGGTGTTAACGCTTTTCAAGGTTTCGTAGGCCTATTGCCGAGACACCCGTTTTTGGGAGTTGAAAAAAAAAACACAAAAGGGGTATTCACGAACACGATCCGATGCAACATGGTCTAGTATCATTGCAAAATTCAAAAATGTTCTTGCTCTATAAAGGTAAGACCGCACTAGGCGGAACTGCACTGCAGCGGAACTGCGATTCAAAATAATTTGTATGAAACTGTATGAAGTTCAGTTGCCGCTTAGCGCTCATACAATTTCATACAAATAATTTTTTGCCGCGTCGTGAAGTGCAGTTGTGTGCGGTCTAACCTTAACAACAACACTGCCTTAAATCTTGCAACAGTTTTGCATTTTTGCCTTTGAGTATATATAATATGGAGTGCTCGTTCCTATCCCTAATGCATTGTAGTACTTGAGCCTGTGATAGGGGGCGTGCTTTCAATATAGAGAGGGTATTTTGACAGCTGCAGCTATGACGGTGTTGTTGTAAAAACCCTCTCTTTATAGAAAATTGAATTACTGCATATATTACCGAGCCCCCTACGATGGTTACGTTTTTGGAATGTAAACGAGCACTCCATATTTATATACTCAAAGATTTTTGCTATACCCTAACCCCATTGCAACATGGAGTGTAAAATTTACCTTGTGTCGTTGTCAAGCCTTAACTTCATAGACGTACTTTTGTACAAAAGTACAAAAGTGAGAAATTAAAATGCTCGCTAGCGAAACATTCTTGCAAAAAAACATACGAAAATTGTTCTGACACATATTTTAAACCACCATGCACAATATTCCATTGTTTATTTGCAAGCAGGTGTCTTTAGAATAGATATTTATTTCTCACTTTGTATTATTTTATTTCGCCTATGTAGTTAAGCCTTCAGTTTGGAAGAAAATTTTTCAATTTTACACTTTTGCAATGGTACTAAACCAGTTGCATCGGATCGTGAATACCCCTATAGTTTTCTATTAAGCACTGGACAAATCGGTCTATGTAACTACGCGAACAGACCTTGTTCCAAACTGTTCGGAACAGCTTCGTTGAACAAAGCTTATAGCCAGTCCCTTCAAGCAAAATCACGGACCCAAATTTCTCGGTTCACTTGGGACTCCAAAAAAAATGAGTGTCTCACACACAATAACAAATTTTCTGTGTACGCATGTAAAAAGAACGAGAATCGAGAGTATTTTTTTCAAGCATCGAGAAATAGAGAGAGTATAGGCGAAGTATACAATCATTTTGCCTTAATTTCCACCACTTTTTTTTTTTAGTTCAGTTTTGTAGGTAGCGTGGCGAAGACGGTTGCTTTTTTATCTCTTTTTTTTTTGTTAACACTTTTAACCATTTCCAATCAGAAATGCAAGTTTCTATTTATTAAATGTAAATTTATATTTGTGGAAATATGTCATGTTTATTAGTGCGAAATAGTCTTTAGAAAACCTTTTATGAATGATAAATAAAAAAAAACTCTTGAAATGAAAAAATTCAGTTTGTTTTATTTTTGTAGGCAATGGAGAAACTGGACTAGATGGGAAGTTTTTTTTAATACTTTTGGGTTGGGTATGCCTCAATTCATTCATTTTTTTTGGAACCGTTTTAGATTCCATTTGGTTTCGGTTCTCCGAGTATGGTGAATTGAAAAACTCTCTCTCTCACAATACATTCACATAATGGCTCCGTGGTGATTCTAATTTCCATACTAATTTGAGCCACAAAACGCAGTTTTTCGATCCGTATTTGGATCCGAATACGAAGTCGTCCATACGTTGTTTGATACGTTTGCGGACCGAAAACGAGCTCGCTTGCTTGAAGGGGTATGCCTCAATTCATTCATTTTTTTTGGAACCGTTTTAGATTCCATTTGGTTTCGGTTCTCCGAGTATGGTGAATTCAAAAACTCTCTCTCTCACAATACATTCACATAATGGCTCCGTGGTGATTCTAATTTCCATACTAATTTGAGCCACAAAACGCAGTTTTTCGATCCGTATTTGGATCCGAATGCGAAGTCGTCCATACGTTGTTTGATACGTTTGCGGACCGAAAACGAGCTCGCTTGCTTGAAGGGACGTCCAGCTGATAACTGTCAATCAATTTGAGCCTCCTACTCCTACATCTTATGCCATAATCAAGTTATAAATTATAATAAATTATCAAGTTATCAATTAAAGTTATTATTAATATATAATTCAATATGATTATCCTCCGCCATTTATTACCAATGGCTTGTCCTCAGCGATGGCCTCGAATATATACAATTCAATCAGCGAAAAACTTTTGGTCAAAAAAATCCACTAACACGGAAGACAATACAAAAACTAAAAACAAAAATAATCCTCAGCTGCCAGCTATAAGAAACCCCTTCGATTCGACTAAGGACAAAACTAAAGAAACTTACTTAGACATGATAACTATATTCGAGGACCGAAGTGTCCATCGAAGGAATCATGTTGAATTCATTTATGCCGCTCTCAAGAGCATGGCAGAATTTGGAGTCGAACGTGACATAGAAGTTTATAAAGCACTCATCAACGTGATGCCCAAAGGTAAATTCATTCCAACGAATACCTTTCAGGCCGAGTTCATGCATTATCCGAAGCAGCAGCAGTGTATCATTGATTTACTTGAACAAATGGAAGATCTGGGAGTTATGCCTGACTATGAAATGGAAGCTATGCTTTTGAATGTCTTTGGACGACGGGGGCATCCGTTGAGGAAGTATTGGCGCATGATGTACTGGATGCCAAAATTCAAAAATGCGTCTCCCTGGCCTCTGCCCAATCCAGTCCCCGACGAGGCACTAGAACTTGCAAAAATGGCAGTGCAGAGGATGTGCACAGTGGACTTGCTCTCACAGGTAGATGTTCTCGATACAAATGAAGTTAAAGATGCTGTCGATCAAACTTGGATCGTGAGTGGAATGAGTACGGAACAGAGTCAACTACTGCGAGAGCATAACAAATCTAAGGCAGTTTACATAGAGGGGCCTTTTCTAATATGGCTAAGAAACAAATCAATCAATTATTTTACTCTCAGAGCCGATCCCGACAAGGAACTTCTTAAAACCTTCGATATTTATGAGAATCCCGATGGTGAATAAACTGTGTTCGCTTTTTAAAATATGAAACTTATGTTAAATTTCTTTTCTCAGATGTTTCCAACTTAAAAGTTCCATTCTTCGGCAGACCTGTGCCAGAATCACGAATAGCAAAGAAACGCTCTGTCCATCAGCAAAACGATGGCACAATATTTGCCATTTGTGCAACTGGAACATCAACAAAAGACTCACTTTTATCCTGGGTTCGATTATTAGAAGCTAATGGTAATCCTGTTCTAGAGGAAATACCAATTTTATTTAGGTTTAGGACAGTTGTTGATTCAAATATTGTACCTGTGACGGATACCCCTAGTCAAACTCATAAAATAAGTTAAATTAAATAATTTTTGTTTGTGTAAACAAATCGATCATGGCGCGCGTTTGTTAATTCTATTTTTTTAGAACAGAAAAAAAAAGAAATAAATAGTTTTATTTATTGTTTTCAATATTGTTATCCGTTTTTGTCCTTTACTATTTACAAGCTGGGTAATGGCTTGTATGTCGAAGGTGTTCTTGGCTTCTCGGAAAATTATTTCAATAAATCGTTATTTTAAGTAAGCTTGTAGTAGATATAGACCGAGAGCATACGGCTATTTTTGGGTGTACTTGATTTCACTGCTGTTTTTAGGCAGATCGTTATATGAATACATAAAGGTCTTGCATGTCAGAGTTTGAGCCTTTGTATGTGCTGTTGCATTGAAAATACATTTTTTCTTTAAGCCCAGATACAAAGTAACAATAGCAGTGAATTTTGTTAACTCTCACACCCAAAAATAGTTGTGGGCTTTTAGTCTTACAGCAATCTAGGCTTCTTTTTATTGTTTGGTTTTTCTGTTCTTATTGACCTTAGCACTCCTGACGAGAGATGATAGATGAGCCATTGGCTTCGAATGGACTAATTGAGATCATGTAATCTAAACTTTGCGAAATGAACGACGGACTACTGTAGATGAATCGCCATTAAAACCTAATATTCAGAAGAACGCAAGCGGTAATAATAATAGTAATAGAGTTTCAGAAATCTTGCCCTAAGCCACGAGTACTTATCTCTGCGCTGCAAAGATTAGGCTCTATATTTGCCATAGGTCATTAAAACGACAGTAAAACGACACGTCGATGGAGGGTCATAATGATGAGATGGTTGGAGATTGGAGAGAATGTCGAAGTCTTGGGTTTATTTAAACGCCAACTGTCGCCTCTAGTCCTAGAGCCTTGTCGTTTTACTATCGCTTTAGCGAAACGACAATCGTAATAGGGGTGATTAATACTTAGCTTAGACTTCAACTCAGTTGGTATGCTATTGAAGAAATTAAATCCCAAATACATAACAGAACTCTGGGTACTGTTTCTGATGTCTCTGTTTGGTCGTAAGTTCTCGTTGTTTCGCAAACTGTAACGTTGCACTTCACCATTAAATTGTATTTCATCTTAAAAACTAACATCATTGCACTGTATTTTAGTCTTTGGTCCACATTCATCCAATTTAAGGCACTTAACATCACTCTTATCGGTGTATAAATATTCACTTTTAATATGAATCTCATTGTTTTGTTCTAAAGTACCTTGAGCTGATTTATTATTTCCCGTTGACAAGCATACAACAACGTCGAACAATAAATAAAATGAGGTAAAACAATGGCATTATCAAGTAGTAATAAACTTTCAAATGTGAAATCACGCCTGATTCTCCTTGAAAACCAAATCTTTTTAGCGATTTTTGCACACACATTCGTTCATGCTCTTTAAAATTCAAGTTTGAATCTAAAGTTACACAAAGACCAAGGTATTTAACATTGTTAACACACTCATTATTATCTCCATCCATACATATGGTTATTGAAGCCATTTATGTATGCTCCTTAAGTCTGCATTCATACAATCAAGCTAAATTTTTGAATTCTTACCACTTTTATAAATCAAGGCATCATCCGCAAACAGCATTATTACAATATTTCAACAAACATTTTTCATCGTTTATATATAAAAGAAATAGCAACACTCCCAAAACAGAACCATGGGGGACACCAAGGTCTACGCTTAGTCGACCAGATACTGAATTGCCAACTTTTGTTTTCTGCGTCGTTCCTGGCAAATACGAACTGAACCAATCCAATTCCTTGCCTCGTATTCCATACATTTTCAATGTTTGCAGTAAAATAATTCTGTTAATCATTACACACGCTTAAAATTCAAAAAAAAACTGCTGACTGACTTTTTACAGTCAATCTCTCTTCTCCATTCATACAACAACCAGCTTAAAGTTGTTTCACAAGAGTAACCTTTCTGAATCCAGATTGCTCTTGTATCTAAATCCTATTTGCTTCAATATAGGATTATAGCTGGTTTGCTACCAACAGGAAGCGCTCCATCCCTATTTAATTTGTAAGAATCGAGTTATGTATTCTAGGCATTAGGGCTGCTCCTTGGCCACCTTATGTATTACAAGTAAAAATCATATGTATGTTGTCTTTAGATAAATTTATTTGGTAATAATGTGGCAGGGATTGATCCCAAATTACAAATGAACACAAAAGAAAAATATCAAACTTAGCTTGATTCTGAAAAAAATCAATTTTCCATTTGCTTTTAGCATTTTAAGGATTCCAAATATACAAATTCTTTTTTACACACTAATTTATTGTTATTATTATTATAATTCATTTTCATTTTCGAGTTTTTTTTTGAATTATTAGATTTAATATTTAAGAAAAAAAAAACAATTCTAGTACAACTGGACGTTTATAAAAGATCTACGAAATCAAAAATGTTGTACCTTAACTATTATTTATTATTAAATATCTTTTTTTTTATTTTGTAAATATAAATATAGATTAGATTATTATTCGTCTAAGAAACAAAAAAAATAAACGTTTTTAGTAAACTTAAATTAAAGCTACACATACTGTCAAAATATGTATTTTATTACATAAAATATGTTATTCTGTTAGCCTTTACAAAGTTTTAGTCAAAATTTCATTTAAAGATTTGTTTTATTTTTAATTTTCATTTGAAAAATAAAATGATATCTTTTAAAATCACAGAAGAATTATTTTCCACAATCCATGTCATATCTACGTTTTAAGTAATCAATAATAATATTATTTTGTTATAATAGAAGAACAAACAATGAAAAAAAGAATACTAATTAATTCAGAGTTATAGGTTTGTTTTGTTATTTTCCGTTAAATTTGAATTCAATGGCAGATGTTTTTATTTGTTGAGTGGAAACACTTGTGTAACCAATCCTATGCCCTTACTGGTACCTTCGCGAAAGAGTATTCTCATACCTGGTCGCACATATTCGGGATGCCCTACGAATTGGAACATTACCGAGGCATTATCATTTGTGCCGATTTTCTCGCCACCCATTATTCCCCGAATGATGGCCGTTTGTCGAATACTTCCTATATGTACTGTTGTTTGGAATCCAACATAAATTGCTGTTGCGTGGAAAAGTACTGATACCTTAGCCTAAAATAGAAAAAAATATTTTTTAATTTAGTTGTAAGCACCTGCATAGAATGGTCAAAGAACTTTCACAAAAAGTGATCTTTTGTGTGAGATTGGTCTCGTTCACTAATCAATCCGGATTGGTTGGTTTTGTTGTAAACCCCTGACAAAAAAACAGCTGATGATAAAAAAAGAAATCTCAACCTATCCCACAAATTCTCGTATAACTCAGCTATCTGAAGAGAAATGCCAACAACAGCTGACTTCAAATTTAAATTTTACTTTGAATTGTGTGCTAAGTTAACCTATCCGGTTCATGTCGTTCACAAACTTATACGGATATTCGAATATTCGAGATAACATATCTCAGTGCAACGTGAACGAGGCCATTCCCTTTTATCGTAGGTAAGTTACCCACTTAACATAAGTATCGTTCAGTGAAGTTTTTTCAGATTAGAACAGAACAGTACAGAACAGAGTAGAACAGAAACGTCAGCAGACAAGATAGAATAGGCAGCTGTCTGACAGATTTAATTGTCCAAAAAAAAAAAATTCGAGTTTGGTGAATAAGCAGGAAATACTTTTTATTAAAAACGATTAGAAATAGTATTTATTTAACTACACAATTTAATTTAATTTAATTTATGTTGTTTTTTTATATATTTATTTGTTTGTTTCCAAAGTAAAAGCACAAAGAGCCACGAAATTTGTTAAAAAATATCAACTTGCAAGTGACAGCAGCTGATTTTGACAGTTGCCACAAACCTGTTCTAAGTTGTTCTACCTAAAAAGTAAGAACAGAAAATCCTGTTCTATTCTGTTCCAACTGTTCGGAACAGCCTCACTGAACAGCAAATCAGAACAGTTTAGAACAGAAAATTCTCATTGAACAGTAAAACCTTGTACTTTTCTGTTCTAAACTGTTCCAAACTGTTCGGATCAACGTCACTGAACAAAGCTATAAACGTTACTAAAATTGGGCTCATTCAACACATCGAATTTTTCAGTACTTACTTACTCAGTTAGCTGGCATTCAGTTACGTTTAGTGAAGTTTAGTTACGTTTCATCTGAATTTCCAGCAAGAAATTTCCATCTGAAAATTCAGCTGACAGCTTTTCTATACAAAAAAAGGCTCTCAATACAAAACTGACATTTCATATAATTTTGCGTTCAACGAAAAAAATTAAGTACTTTATTTTCAGCAGTTATCAAATTTTGCATTGAATGCGCCCATTGTTTAATGTGGATTTCCTTTCAACAAAAAAATCAAATCTGTGAAGGGGCAATTTGATTTGTTTAGAAGAAAAGATCAAATTTTCTAAACAAATCAAATCTTTAATGTCGAATTCCTTACAACCAAAAAAATTCGAATTTTTCTGAACAAATCGAATTTTTTCTACACAAAATCGATTTTAATGCTGTCAAACAAATCTTGCGTTTTTAGCCAGATTTCACATCAAATCGCACACACACTATCAAGATTTGACATTTCTCATGCATCAAGATGGAATTAAATGTTCTCATTACAATTTTGTGACGATGTTAAAAAAGAAAACAAATGTTAAAGTGCTCTTAATTGTTTAATATTTCAGCGAATGATCAAAAAAGTAAAGACAATTCTGCGTATCTTCAAAAAACAAAAATCCCATTAAAATAACATACAATTTGCGAGAAAAACACGTTGCAAATTTATTTTTCTTCGTCCCCTAGTGAAATATTCAGAATAGATCTTCGCTGCTTTGTCTGGATGGATTTTGGATTGTAATTTTTTTACTTGATTACGCACACAACTGTTTTTGTTGTTTTTCAATTTTAAGACGAAATATATTTGGTTTTAAATTATCAAGACAACGCAAAAAATAAAATACACTTTATTATTTGTTTAGCGCGCACCACTTCTTTGTTTTTGTGCGGCATTGTTTTTTTTTAAAATTCATTCTACCAAGAATTTTTTTTAATAAAATCGACTTCAAATGGTTGTAAGGAATTCGACATAATTTTATGTCGAATTCCTTACAACCATTTGAAGTCGATTTCATTTAAAAAAAAATTTTTGGTAGAAGGAATTTAAAAAAAATTTTTTTTTTGTGAGTGTGTGAGTGCAATTTGACAGGAATTTTGTTGTCGTACAAAAACTAAGAAGTAGTGCGCGCTAAGCAAATATTAAAGTGTATTTTATTTTCGCGTTGTTTTGATAATTTAAAAGCAAATATATTTCGTCTGATAATTGAAAAACATCAAAAACAATTGTGCGCGTAATCAAGTAAAAAAATTACAATCCAAAATTAATCCACACACAGCAGCGAGGATCTATTCTGAATATTTCACTAGGGGATGAAGAAAAATAATTTTGCAACGTGTTTTCCTCGCGAATTGTATGTTATTTTAATGGGATTTTTTGTTTCTTGAAGATACGCACAATTATCTTCACTTTTTTTCATCATTCACTGAAATATTAAACAATTAAGAACACTTAAATATTTGTTTTCTTTTTTAACTTCGTCACAAAATTGTAATGAGAACATTTAATTCCATCTTGATGCATGAGAAATGTCAAATCTTGATAGTGTGTGTGCGATTTGATGTGAAATCTGGCTAAAAACGCTAGATTTGTTGGACAGCATTAAAATCGATTTTGTTTAGAAAAAATTCGATTTGTTCAGAAAAATTCGAATTATTTTGGTTGTAAGGAATTCGACATTAGAAAAATTTACACCGACTTGCACACACACTAGGAAGATTTGACATTTCTCTGGCTATTGTTTACGTTTGGCTTTTCAGTCAATCTGTTCAATTCAATTATATCCGTGGTGTAAAAGTATTAAGTTTACGTTGCTCAGTAAATATAATAAAATAAAATAAATAAAATTTAATATATGTAAATTATGTAGATAGAATTACAATAGTTTTCAGTTTTCAAAAAAAAAAAATTAAAGGATTGTGCGTTCGGGCCTGTCAAATTGCACACACATACAATCACAGAACAAAAATTATTTTTTTTGCGCATTCCTTACAACACAAAAAAAGATTTGATCTCCAATCGTTGAAAAGAAATCGACATAAAAGATTTGATTTGTTTAGAAAATTTGATCTTTTCTTCTAAACAAATCAAATTTCCCCTTCACAGATTTGATTTTTTTGTTGAAAGGAAATCCACATAAGTACTTTATGTCGAATTCCTTACAACCAAAAAAAATCGAATTTTTCTGAACAAATCGAATTTTTTGTAAACAAAATCGATTTTAATGCTGTCAAACAAATCTTGCGTTTTTAGCTAGATTTCACATCAAATCGCACACACACTATCAAGATTTGATATTTCTCATGCATCAAGATGGAATTAAATGTTCTCATTACAATTTTGTGACGATGTTAAAAAAGAAAACAAATGTTAAAGTGCTCTTAATTGTTTAATAATTCAGCGAATGATCAAAAAAGTAAAGACAATTCTGCGTATCTTCAAGAAACAAAAATCCCATTAAAACAACATACAATTTGCGAGAAAAACACGATGCAAATTTATTTTTCTTCGTCCCCTAGTGAAATATTCAGAATAGATCTTCGCTGCTTTGTCTGGATGGATTTTGGATTGTAATTTTTTTACTTGATTACGCACACAATTGTTTTTGTTGTTTTTCAATTTTCAGACGAAATACATTTGGTTTTAAATTATCAAAACAACGCAAAAAATAAAATACACTTTATTTTTTGTTTAGCGCGCACCACTTCTTTGTTTTTGTGCGGCATTGTTTTTTTTAAATTCATTCACCAAGAATTTTTTTTTAATAAAATCGTCTTCAAATGAATTTACACCGACTTGCACATACACTAGGAAGATTTGACATTTCTCTGGCTATTGTTTACGTTTGGCTTTTCAGTCAATTTGTTCAATTAAATTATTTCCGTGGTGTAAAAGTATAAAGTTCACGTTCTTCAGTAAATAAAATAAAATAAAATAAATTAAATAAAATTAACTATATGTAGATAGAATTACAATTTTCCATTTTCAAAAAAAAAATTTAAGAATTGTGCGTTCGGGCCTGTCAAATTGCACACACATACAATCACAGAAAAAAAAATTATTTTGTTTGCGAGTTCCTTACGACAAAAAAAAAAAGATTTGATCTCCAATAGTTGAAAAGAAATCGACATAAGAAACAGACCTAAAGTACTTTGACGTTACTTCAGTCAAATATGACATTTCTCATACGACGGGTTTTGCCACTGCGACTGCCACTGGTCATTGGACTTTGTATAAATTTTACCAAACATGTTCACCTGTGTAGCTAAAACAACTAAAAATTGCCATTTGAGAAACCTAAGCAAGTCTTTTAAACTAATCAAAGAATGCACCAGATCATTATCCAATGTACAAGATGGAAACGAAATTATCGTTGAAAAATTATCTGGTAAAAAAGCAGGTATCACTGTTCTCGGATTGAACCGACCAGCAGCTAAGAACTCTTTCAATAAATCGCTAGTGAACAGGTTCACCTCCATTCTCTCGGACCTCGCTCATGACAAACACACTCGAGTTGTAGTTTTAAGAAGCCTAACGCCAGGCATTTTCTGTGCGGGTGCTGATTTAAAGGAACGTCTTGAAATGACCCAAGAAGATGTTTTCAAATTCGTTTCAACTCTACGCAATTTACTTATCTCTATTGAACAACTTCCAATGCCAGTTATTGCCGCAATTGATGGTGTTGCGTTAGGCGGAGGTCTGGAAATGGCCTTGGCATGTGATATGCGAACAGCAGCTGAAAATGTTAAATTGGGACTTGTAGAGACAAGGCTAGCAATACTTCCGGGTGCAGGTGGAACTCAACGTTTACCGAGGCTTTTAAATCCCGCATTGGCTAAAGAATTGATATTTACTTCACGTATATTTGATGGAACTTCTGCCAAGGAAATGGGAATTGTAAATCATGTTGTTTTTCAAAATGAAACTAAAGATGCTGCTTATGTTAAAGCAATAGAATTAGCCAAAGAAATTATTCCAAATGGCCCGGTGGGAGTTCGTATGGCTAAGAAAGCTATCGATAAAGGTATGCAAGTTGATATTTCAAGTGGATATGCAATTGAGGAAGCATGCTACGCACAAGTTATACCAACTAAAGATCGGGTGGAGGGACTAAAGGCGTTCGCTGAAAAACGGAAGCCAGTATATAAAGGAGAATAATAGATTTTTCTTTTAGTTTTGACTTGGTAGTATAAACAAAGTGCATTTATATTTGTTATATTTTCTGTTTTAAAATAAATATTTGTCTTTTCTATTTTTGTACATTTTTTAAAGAACTTTATTTCAAATATAACGGAATGGCAGCTTGAAATATGGTATGAATGAATGAATATAAAATTTGAGGGATATTGCACTGCGACCTTAAGATCTATTGTGCCCCCCATCTAGAGCTGGATGAGGCCTGCTCATCTTACAGCTCTTCCTCCAGATGTATTCCTCTCAAGAATTGGAGTATTTGGAGTATTTTAAGAGATGGTAAGTCGCTCTCTTCTACCTGGTAGCGTCCCAGAATATGGTCCGGCGTTTCCTCATCTGTGTCACAGAACCTGCATGTGGCACTACTACTAAGCTTGCAGTGTCCAGTGAGGAGACCCGTTATAATTCTTAGGTTGTTGCTACTTAATTTGATACAGTCTGTAAAACGTCGGTGGTTGTAATTCCCAAATAATAGTTTAGCTTTGGGAGTTCTTTCCAAGTTTTGGATCTTATTGCCTCCTCTTCTTTTTTGATTTTTTTTCTAATCACGTTTTCTCCTATTTCGCCATATGGTTCAGGTCCCGTTAAGGGAGTCGTTGCAAATATATTTGCCAGGGAGTCTGCCTGTTCGTTGCCCTGGACACCTACGTGGCCAGGGTACCCAATGGAGTGTGACAGTGTTATTTTTGATGAGTTCATTTAGCCTTCCTACACATTCCCATACCAGCTTCGAGCTGATGGAGTAGGAGCTCAGGGCTTTGAGTGCGACTTGGCTATCTGACATAATGGCAATGTTTTGTTTTTTATAATTTCTTTCGAGGTTTTGACCTGTATATGTTCCTATCGCTTGTACTTCAGCTTGAAAAATGCTAGAGGACTGTCCCATCGGTATGGAAAGTTTGATTCTTGGCTCAAAAATTCCCGCACCAGTCCCTTCTGTCGTTCTCGATCCATCCGTGTACCACTTGATGGTATTTGCATTGAAAGGCTTGTTCACTGTTTCGCCTACCCAGTCTTTTTTGTAACTTAGCTTATATGGTAAGGGAGATCTCAAATGTAGAGGAAATGTACACAAAATAAACGAAATAATTTTCGACTGAGGATTTGGTTAATTTTTCAACCAGAATCGTAATTGACGGGAAAAAATAATATCCATGTACATTGTACATAATGGTGTGAAGCTTTTTCTCGTGGCGGAGGTAGTTCAGCGGTTTCCAAAGGTTCTTACCGAAAGAAGCAACAAAACTTGGGATTTAGAGAATCTTACTCTGAATGAATAATTCTTTATTTTCCAAAATTGTTTACAATTTTTGTATTTTATTTTCTTAAATTAAATAATAATCTTTCAATTCAATATGTGTCCTCCGCACATAATCGGAGGAAAGGTCTGGGCGGAACTCACAAGGAGAACCTTGTCCAAAGGAACCTTGAGGAGGTCGCCCAAGGAAAGTTCTATAATAATTCTCGTAGGAATTTCTTGTCCCTAGCAAGCAATCTAGGGAAAGGTCTGGGGCGGAACTCTCTAGGAGAACCTTGTCCAAAGGCACCTTGAGGAGGCTACCTAAGGAATGTTCTTTAAGAAATCTTCGTAGGAATTTCTTGTCCCTAGTGAGCAATCTAAGGAAAGGTCTAGGACGGAACTCTCTTGGAGAACCTTGAGGAGGTCACCTAAGGAATGTTCTATAGAAATCTCGTAGGGATTTCTTGTCCCTAGTAAGCAATCTAGGGAATGGTCTGTGGCGGAACTCTCTAGGAGAACCTTGTCTAAAGGAACCTTGAGGAGGCTTCCTAAGGAATGTTCTATAGAAATCCTCGTAGGGATTTCTTGTCCCTAGTAAGCACTCTAGGGAAGTAGCCCGATCAATTTAGCAATTCTATCAAAGTTAAATGAAGTACAAAATGTTTTGATGCAGTTAGGTTGCAATGATGGAGTAGAACATGAAACCACAGTTTTAGACCAAAATTTGATATGGCGTGTGCCCAGAATTTTGTGTTTTGTCGTTTTGCAGGCTTATTTTGCATTTCTCGCTAAAAATTGTCATAACCAAACTTATAGATAATTAAATTTTCTACCTTTTTTATTTTGACAATTTTTTTGTGAAATAATTATTTGTTGCTTAAAATAAACAAAAAGTGATAAAATTAGGATATTTCCCCCGTTTTTAAAAGTTTTGGACCATTTTTATTAAAAATAAGTGAGAACTTCAAATGGAAGAGTTTTAGAAGACTAAATTCCCTACAACTTTTGAAAACACAACATTTTCGAACGACGAATAGTTCACGGCCGGGACCTCGATCAACACAGTGACATGCCGGAAGCGATTCAACACATTTCTACACCACCGTTGAGGTAGAGTTTTCGGTGCGTTTTTTTAACGTGGTTTCCCCAGTAGTCCTAATCCACAGAAAAATATTTGTATTGAATGTTTATTGCACCTTACTGCATTCTCAATCTTTTTGGTGGACATTCAACTTCAGTATTTACTGAAGATTGCGTTTCTCTCTTGCACCGAAGAAACTGAGACTGAAGACCAACTTTAATCTCAGTTTCTTCGGTGCAACTTTTCTCGAACTGCACAGATAAATTGTCTAAAATGTCCTCGTCGCTTTCCTCGTCGATAAGAATGTTTAAGGCATTTGTGCACAAATTAACACCATAAAGCATTTAAGCCCAGGTTTTCGACAGCCGCAAGCTATTCCACAGCCCGTCTTGCATTTGGAGGAAATTGTCCGTAAAAGGGACATGTAATCCTTTCTGGTGCAGGAGATGCGTGATTATCGATAGGTTGAAGGCACCGTGGTGTTGTTTTCCACCCCATTCTGTTGGTTCCAGCTCAACTCCCAGCCATTTTTGGACTTGATAAAAAACCAGCAATGAATGCTGACGTGCGGATGATTCAGATGGTGGTAATTTCGATAAATTATTTTTGTTTTTTACGGCAGATTTCGAGAAAGATTCGTATTTGAGATGATTGAGGTATTTTTCTGTCTTCTTACCACCGTAAAGGGCTATGAAAATAACGCCAACAAACTGAATGGATTGTCACTGAATGTATGTAATCCTTTCAGTTCCTCAACAAATAATTATTTCACAAAAAAATTGTCTAAATAAAAAAGGTAGAAAATTTAATTATCTATAAGTTTGGTTATGACCATTTTTAGCGAGAAATGCAAAATAAGCCTGTAAATCGACAAAACACAAAATCTAAAATTCCGGGCACACGCCATATCAAATTTTGGTCTTAAACGGTGGTTTTATGATCTACTCCATCATTGCAACCTAACTGCATCAAAACATTTTGTACTTCATTTTACTTCGATATATGGTGAAATTTTGACTTAAATTATCGGGCTATGGCCCTATGGGTCTATGGCGGAACTCTCTAGGAGAACCTTATCCAAAGGAACCTTGAGGAGGCTTCCTAAGGAATGTTCTTTAGAAATCCTCGCAGGAATTTCTTGTCCCTAGTGAGAAATCTAGGTAAGGGTCTAGGGCGGAACTCTCTAGGAGAACCTTGTCCAAAGGCAAGGTATATATATTACAGGTAATATCAGCGTTTTCATTTTTGTTCAGTTCTGCGCATTTGTCATAATGGAAGAAAAATGGCTGATTTCAGTTCGGTTTTGTGTTCTTGTCTCGTGTGTGTTCATTAATTTAAATTTCTTTTCAATTCTGCAAAAGTTTGGTTTAACTAATTTGTCCATAAAGTATTTAAAAAGTGTATCCGGGCCAATAAATCAGTGCTAAGCACCTATGTAAGTTAAAATAAAAATGTAATTAAAAAAAAAGAAAAACTAATTAAAGTGTATTACTAACAACAATTGCGATGGATACAATATCCATAATTAATCGTAAATAGGCTCGTTTTAAAGCTTGAACTTTGAACTTTAAATTAACTATAAAAAACCGTTGGACAGTTTTCGCGCAATTGAAAAGTTGGACGCGTTGGTTGAACCTCACAGTCAAAGGACAATGGGCTAATTGGGCCCAGCACCAATAAGAACGGCCTTCATATCATATAAACTTATTTGTTTATGCATTCCTTATCCGTTAACCGTTTGTCCAGATTCGCTGTGTGACAAAAGTTATTTAATTTTGATTAAAATTAGTTTAAGGGTAACAAATCCTTTTTTCCTTAGTTTTTCTTTAATATTTTGTGTATTTTTCGCTCGATTTAAACCATTTTTGGAATTAAGTTCTTTGAACCCATGATAGAATACCTGAATTTTTAAAGTTATGTTTAGGGGTCGCAAGAATCAATTTTATGCAAAAAGCTGTTTTTGGAGCATTTAATTTGTAAAAAAAAAACAAATATTAGTTTTTAAATAATATTTTTGGTGTCAAAAGCATCTCTGGAGAAAATCAAAACATATCAATTTTAACCTCATTTATCAGAATAAAAATAGGTATTGTTTTTAATCTTTTGCAATTCGTAAAAGTAAGACAAAACAACTTACAAAACGACCCTCAAAACCACCATTATATATTATTATAAGAGGTTGAAATATTTTAAGCTTATTCCTTATTTAGTAACATAAAAATTGGTATTACATTTATAACGGGCTGACGGGCACAAAATATTAAAAAAAAAAAAAATATAAACAAAAAATTTAATATTTTGTTCGTTTGGTACCTTCTAAAAGATTTTTAACTCAGTCAGTTTCTTACCTATTTTAAGTTACTTTTAAGTTAGTCTCTTTTTTATCATATACAAAAATCACAAATCCACGTCCTTGTTTTACAAAAAAATTACTTAATTACAAAAAAATTACAAAAAAAAACATGTTTGCACTAAATCTTCGTTTTCATTATCGTTATTTTAGATAAACTGTTAAACTTGTTCTTAATTTTGTAGCTTGAGCAAAAAATGTTTTTTTTCTGAAATGTTATTCCTCTATGAAAAACCACAAAGACACTTAAAATCGGTACGAAACTGACTGAGATAAAAATATTTTAATACCATAAAAAGGAAAAAAAATATTCTATTCTTTATTAATATTTTTTTTGTTTGATCTATTTAGGAATCAAGCATTTCGTTAAAAAATGTACAATTATTTTCTTCGTTACTAAATAAGGAATAAGTTAAAAAAAATTAACCCCTAATAGTATATATAAGGGTGGTTTGTAAGTGGTATTGTAGAATGTTTTGTCCAATTTTTACGAATTGCAATTTAAAACCTTGAAAATAATACCCATTTTTATTACGTTAAATGAGATACAAATTGATGTTTGTTATTGTTTTCCAGAGATGATTTTGACATAAAAACTATTATTTCAAAGCCAATATTTGTATTTTTTACAAATTAAATACTCCAAAAAATACTTTTTGCATAAAATTAATGGTTGGCGTAAACATAATTTTAAAAATCTGAAAAATTTCAAGTAGTGTATCATGGGTCTAAAGAATTTAAATCAAAAAAATGGCTTAAATCAATTCAAAATTAAATAACACACAGCGAATTTGGACAAACGGTTAACGGATAATGAATGCATAAACATGTACCTATATACGATATGAAGGCCGTTTTTATTGGTGCTGGGCCCACGCTCCATACATCTTGTCGCATATCCTTTAACAGTAAAGTTTTTTTATTTTTTGCCTCTTATTGGCCGCTATCTAAAGGTCGATTCACAATGGAGCGAGTAAACGCGACGAGAGCGTGACTTGATTCGCTGTCATTTTTTAAATCGTTTCCCAATTCACAATGCGACGAGTTTCTTGACGACGAGTTTTTTAGTTGCATTAAATTATTTATTCTTTTTCTTCTTGCTGAGCAGTGTGCGTTCAAAATAATGAAAAAATCAAACTGAAAATACTTTTATTATTTAAATATTATGTTATTATAATTTAAATATTATAAACTGTCCCCCTTATATATAAAGAAAAAATAGATATTTAAGCTTCCGTGTTTAGGAAAACTACACCATGGAACAAGAATGTTCCGGACTCAAATGGAGCAGTAAGCAATTGCCTTTAATTTGAGTCCACACAGTTCTTATTCCATGATGTAGTTTTCCTAAACACGGGAGATGAAATAACTATTTTTTTTTCGTCGCATTGTAAATCGATCTTAAGATAGTTTCGTCTTCATATAGGTTTTCGAACGGATTGGTTCTTTTTGACATTTCGCTTGGGATAGAAGCGTACATATATCCACCAAAATATTTCAGATAGCATGGATAGCTATCCAACATTAAAAGCTGTTTTGCCATCAGCTGTTTTTCACACGACATTCCAACAACACGAACCTATCTGAGTAGCTCTACATAGGTTTCCGATCGCTGCCATTACTGTACAAAATAACACAAAATGCATTTAGTTGCGTTTCACTCATTTGTTTTTTTTTGACATATTCACAGGTATGGCAAAAGATACGAAATTAATTATTTTAAACAGAGATGTAATCAAAACGAAATGTTCGATCAGGAAAAAGTTTCTTATGAGAGAAAGTGAAAAAGGAGTTCAGTGAATTTTTAAAAATTGATATGGAAACAAATTTCCCTGACCGCTTCCCGAATTCCCTGACCAAATTTTGTTCCCTGACTTTCCCTGACTTTCCAGTTTAGCGGACACCATGCAACATCTGTTTACATAGGTTGTATGTTCTGACAAGCCAGCAAGTTTTCAAAATATTTTGAAAACCGTACAACATGGTGTGTCAAGCGGTTGTGTTTGCGTTTTTATTATACAATATCGATAAATTTACGCGATGTTGTACTACATGTTGTTCCATATAAACCCCCCTAATGAAAAATACAAAAGGGTAGTTATGTGCATTCAAGAGGACACAAGCGTCCACAGGTTTTTCTCAAAATCCACCTCTGTCTACCAACTCCTACTCTCACCTCCACGTGGTGAACATCGGGTGTCTAGTACCTCAGCTGGAGACGGGGTTTAAATCCCCGTGGAAAGCTGTTGGGGACAGCCAACGAGAGAGGGGGGGAGGAGTGTTCCCACTAAGGCACTTCTCCTTTCATCGAGGCGGCAGCGGACGAATTCTCTAGATGGAATCAACGGTGGCGTCTACAGTTCCAGTTAGGTTGAACTACTTAGTGAACACCTTATATGGGCTACTACGACATATTTGTAGCTCAGGCCTATAAGGAGCGGTTTATCCGGCTCCCTACCCTTGGAGTTATACGAAGGGTCTGGTCCTCCGGGTCGGGGGTTGTGCGTCGGGGTAACTTCCCTACCACGTAAAAAAAAGTTGTTCCGAAACAACAACAAGCCTCGGATATGGATGATTTTAAAGTTGACGACCCCAGCAAACGAAACAAGGACAATGAATTTCGGATCTGCACGTGGAACGTCCTGTCCTTATACAGAACACGTGCAGCCGAACAATTAGTGGAGAACCTGGACAGGCTAAAGGCTGACGTAACAGCCATCCAGGAAGTGCGATGGGATGGAGAGGGCGTACGGAGACTGAAAACGTGTGACATCTACTACGGCGGGTGCTTGAAGGAACAGGGTCAGCGGCTCTTGGGTTGTGGTTTTGTGATAAGGGGAAGACTTAGGCAAGAAGTCTTGGGCTTCCGAAGTGTAAGCGAGCGCCTGGTCACAATCCGCATCAAAGGCAAATTTAAGAACATTTCGCTGATTTGTGTTCACGCCCCCCATGAAAGGAGAGAAGACTCAACCAAAGAAGCATTCTACGATCTCTTGGAGACAACGTATGATATGTGCCCGAAGTACGACGTGAAGATCATTCTTGGTGACTTCAACGCAAGATTCGGAAAGGAGGGCATCTTTGGTTCGATAGTCGGAGGACACAGCCTACACGACGAAACTTCCGGCAACGGACACAGGCTGGCAGACTTTGCGGCGGGGCGAAATGTCATCATCTCAAGCACCTACTTCCCACACCTCAATATACACAAGGGGACTTGGCGGTCGCGTGATCAAGTAACCGTCAACCAAATCGACCACGTTGCGATAGACGCGAGACATGCTTCCAGTATCTTGGACGTCCGAACGTTCCGAGGGGCCAACATTGACTCGGATCACTACCTGGTGGTAGCTAGACTACGTATGCGGATATCCATGACGCGACAACGCAGAGCAGATGCTGTGAAAAGATTCGATGTCGAGAAGCTTAAATCGCACGAGACTGCCAGAACTTTTGCAGACCACGTAACTCTTAATCTCTCAGGAGGTCCGCTACCAGCATCAAGTGCAGAGGACCAGTGGGAACACTGTCAACAAGCCATTAGAAGTGCCGCCTCTGATGTGCTGGGTTTCACTAGGCGAATACAACGAAACCCCTGGTTCGATGAGGAGTGCCGGCTAGCGCATGCAGCTAAGGACGAGGCCTACCAGGCAATGCTGCAGACTCGAACAAGAGCTGCTGAGAGAGTGGCCCGGGAGCTCTACGGGCTGAAACGAAAAGAGGAACGCCGACTTCTCAGGAGGAAAAAGAGAGAGCACGAGAAGCGGGCTATTGAGGGTTGTAGCGGTAGGGGAGATGTTCGAAATTTTTATCAGAGGGTGAAGCGATCCACCCAAGGATTCAAGGCTAGAACGGAAGCCTGCCGAGATGAGAGTGGGAATATGGTAGTAGACACACAGTCAGTGCTGAGGATCTGGAAAGAACACTTCTCTAGACTGCTTAATGGCGAAGACAGCCAAGATGCCGCTAATAGGCAGAACGCTCCATTCAACTTGGACGATGATGGCCAAGAGTTCCGTCCACCCGACCTAACCGAAGTTCGGCTGGCGATATCCAAACTTAAGTCGTACAAGGCTGCAGGTGCGGATGGCTTACAAGCCGAACTATTTAAATCAGCGGGAGATGAATTGGCTAGGAGCATACACCAGCTCATCTGCAAAATTTGGTCGGAGGAAAGTATGCCCGATGAATGGAACCTCGGTATAGTGTGCCCCATCCATAAAAAGGGAGATGTTCTGAAATGTACCAACTACAGAGGAATTAGTCTCCTAAACGTCGCTTATAAAATCTTGTCGGCCATCCTGTGTGACCGCTTAAAACCTTTTGTCAACGATCTGATCGGCCCTTATCAGTGCGGTTTTAGGCCAGGCAAGTCAACCGTCGATCAAATGTTCACACTCCGACAGATTTTAGAAAAATCCCGGGAATTCCAGATCGATACACACCACCTTTTTATCGATTTTAAAGTCGCGTATGATAGCGTGAAAAGGGACGAATTATACAGAGCCATGTCGAGTCTCGGCATCCCTGCCAAACTCGTCCGCTTGTGCAGGATGACGATGGAGAAATCTCGCTGCTCCGTCAAAATTGGTAAGAACACCACCGATTCCTTTGATGTTGAGAAAGGATTGAGGCAAGGCGACGCGTTATCATGCAACCTATTCAACATCGTTCTTGAAGCCATTGTACGCAACGCACATGTCAACACCAGCGGTACAATCTATCAAAAGTCCGTTCAATTGCTTGCATATGCGGATGACATAGACATTGTCGGCAGAACGAAGCGAGCTGTGGCAGGGGCATTTGCGAGCATTGAATCGGAGGCGGCTAGAATGGGATTGGCGGTTAATGAGGACAAGACGAAGTATATGCTGTCATCGAGAGAGGAATCTCAACATCGTCGACTCGGGCAAAATATCACGATGGACAGATATAACTTCGAAGTTGTCAAGGACTTTGTCTACCTGGGCTCCACTATTACATCGCAGAATGACATCAGTGCAGAGATCAAGCGAAGAATTACTCTTGCCAACCGCTGTTTCTTCGGTCTAAGAAGGCATTTAAGTAGTAAGGCCCTCTCTCAGAGAACCAAGGAGACTTTATACAAAACCCTAATCATCCCGGTCCTGCTTTATGGGTCAGAAGCATGGACACTGAAAGATTCGGATAAAAATCTGCTAGGGTGCTTTGAGAGGAAGATTCTTCGTGTGATTTTCGGTCCGGTGTGTATCGAAGGAGTATGGAGGAGAAGATTCAACGACGAGCTATACGGGCTATACAGCGACGTTGACCTGGTCAAAAAGCTGAAAATACAGCGGCTTAGATGGCTGGGGCACGTGGAGCGTATGGACAGCAACGCACCTGCCCGAAGAGTCTTCGAATCCAACCCCGATGGGGTACGCAGCAGAGGAAGAACCCGTAACAGGTGGCGCAATCAAGTGAATGACGACATCAAAGCACTCGGTGTGCGCAACTGGAAGCGGCTAGCTAGGGACAGAGCTGGCTGGAGGGGCTTGTTAGTTGAGGCCGAAGCCCATCCTGGGCTGTGAGCGCCATCAAAAGTAAAGTAAAGTAAGTAATGAAAAATACCTGATAAAAACCTTACAAACTGTACCAAATAAATTAATACTACTAGCAAAAATAGGTACCACTACATATATGTATACACAAATGTACGTGAAATAATCTGAATCTGAAAGCAAATACGTACATACATATATCTTTTTTTTCTCATTCCTATACTATTAAATTAAAAAACTAAATTAATATTGAATAAAATCGTCATGACAACGAAAAGAAACAAGAATTACAACCTTTTCCGCTGAGCTCCTAAATAAAACTAAAATTTCCTTTCTCAAGCTGATTGTAAACAAATTTCAAAACAAGTCAAAGTAATATGTCACTTCAAGTTTACTTCGATTCAGTGAGGTCGTATACCTAGATCGAAATATCAATCCGATTCGATTCGATCGTCGAATCCTGTCATGTAAACGGAGTAACTATTGAAGTAATATCGCTATGGTTACCTTACAAAAAATTAATTAATTAACAATTAAATAATTAAATGTCCCTTCGAGAACTATTTGTTTTTTCCTATTTACTACGAGAATGGTATGGCGCTTTGAGTTGTGGAGTGTCACCTTCTATATATATTTATTCAATGCTACCAAGTATACCAACTAAATCATCTTAGAGTAATTACAAGTTCTCTATTTAAGACTTCAAAATAGTAAAGGTAATCAATGCGGTAAAATATTTATTGCCACGTTATATACTATTTTTGTGTAAGTTAGCTTATCTTAGCCCGTTGTTGGCCAAGATTGTGGGAAAGTCAAAATACAAATATATTTAATTTACCTGAAAAAAGAACGTTCCACATGGTTCATCGCCAAGATTATTATCGACCAACAAAACCATTCCACCCCTTAGCGATGGCAAGTTTTGGTTGGGAGTAAAAGATAAGGAAGCACTTTGTCCCGCTCGTACCACCCGGCAAGGTGCTTTATTTCGATGTATTGTTTGTACCGTCACTGAATGAAACTTTCCATCAGGTAGAGGTCCTATCTTCATTTGCATATTTTCTGTCAGAACGCCCTTCACCAGCAGTCCTCCCACTACCGGACCCACCTCTGAAACTCGGAATATCTCGTCAATGTGAAATTCGCAGGGATCTTGTTCGAGTCTCTCTTTTTCTGAGTTACTTATTCCCGGCGATAGAACATATAAAAACTTTGTGACTAGATTGAGTCCAGCTCCTGTCACATTGGACACACAAAATATCGGCACTATATTTTCTGACTCTTGATTAGAGCCTGCCGTTAGAACATCATCACTGCTTGTGACCAAGAAAGGGACTTTTCGACACCCAATTGACGTTAAGATATTTTTTAATTCGTGGACAGTCTCGTCGGGCGAGGTTATGTCAGTTTTGGTAACAACAATGAAAAAAGGCATATCGAGAGCTCGCACAATCGATAGATGTTCTTTGCTAGTTCCATTAAAACCTCCACCAGCTGAAACAACCAGCATTGCATGATGCGGCGAGTAGCCCGACAATGCCTGCACTGTTGTCTTCATATAACGTCGATGTCCGGCCAAATCCATGAAAGTCACCAACTTGGTTGATCGGTCGCTTATTTCTTCGGCAGTCATCATCTCATTGTATTTGTAGTTGATGACATTACCTTGCGAGTCGAATCCTAGGGTTTCGTGTGATATGCACGATGTCCGACCGGACTGAATTTCGTGCATGTGTCGGAACATATTAAGACGTGCTCTGCCTCGGCCGTTATCGAATTCACCCTGTGTCAGAACACCTAGAAGAGTTGATTTGCCTGCATCAGCATCTCCCAGAACAGCTACCCGAACTTCAATGTTGTGTTGGTCGTCTGGAATTTTCCGCACAAGAACTTCGGCCACAGATCGTCGTCCGGCAACAAACTTTCGCCTGAGAACAGTTGTGCTTGCTCCAAGTTTATGGGCCATTTGCTTGAGTGTTGCCAATGATGCATTCATGTCCTTTTCATTGAGACCATGTAGATGACCTGAGTCAGAAACTCCAATTTCATAGATAGCTTCTCCGTGACCCTCGCGTAGTCGCCATTTCATTTGTGTTACCAAATGCTCAAAACGCTGTTTTGACGGGCTTATAAGCTTCAATTTGTATTCGATATTCCCCAATTGTGGTTCAGGTGGCAGAATTCCTTGATCGAAATCAATTATGATCTTGCCATTGTGATTGTCATTATCACTTTCACTGCTACTTGAATTTGTTTGATTAAGTCCATTGCCATTCCGTATGTCCTCTTCGTCAAAGCCGTCGTCAGGCGAATTGGGATCGAATAAGCTTAGAAATGACTCCATTTTATTTCTATAAAAAACAAAATAATCAAGAATTTCAAATTATTACCAGCCAAACATTACAATAAGTTTATAAAACTTATATATATACATTTTATAAATAAATAAGACTCATCAGAACTTGAATTGCCACGAGCCTCTTCATATGCAGTTGGAAGCTTTGTTTTTTTTTTGAAGCTGAGAAGGTACATAGTATTTTGACAGATTTCACTAGATTCTTTTGTTCCATCATAATTAAAATTTTTGTGGCAGCACGCACATACTTCTGGATGACCATATCCTTACTTACGAGTGTTTTCTACTTTCTTGGTGTCCATTCGCTCTACAGTACCTACCCTACCCCTACATGCCTCTGAATCATACTGGAAAGGGATCCTGGAGAGAGAGCTTTACTACCAAAGAAGTAGTAATTGGCAACAGCTATTGCTAGATTTCTCAGCACTGTTATAGACCTGTAGTTGGCCTCAAAGTTTACTGATGTACAAAGTTCATTGATGTTTTGACCTAAGCTGTTTTTGAAAACTTTTCCCGCTTTCTTCTTAGTAAACTGAAATGATCGGAATGAAACTTACAAAGATATCCTCCAACGTTTATTTTCTAGATAGTATGGAGGTGGGAGAGGCGACTCAAGTCTATTTTAATTCAAAATTAAACCAATGACATCTTGTAATTAGAACTGTTTGGTGTAAAACTAAATACTTTCAAAGGTTTTATTTTCGATGCAAAAACTAAACAAAACAATGTTTTTAGGCCTATCCACTCATCTGCTTAATAGTAATTTAAAATATACTGACTCGATATTTAATTCATTGGGCCATCACACACTGGCTCAATTTTGAGCTTAACTAAAGCCAGACTAACTTTTCCATCAATCGCACACAGGGTGAGCAAAGCTGCCTGAAAATTCTGTGTACATAAACCGGCTTTAATTGTATTAGTTCTCTCAGTTTGAGAAAAAAAAAATAAAAATAAATAATTTCCTTTAAAATGTTCAGTTTTGCATGACAACTGATTTGTTTATTTTGCCTAGAAACAAACGAATATGTATGTATTAATAATTAAACTTTGTAGACCGCTCGAAACAAGGATGAACATTCGTTTCTTTCTTCACACTTCACCTCCCTTGCACACAAACTTTCATTTCCCCAGCTTAGTCTAGTTCAATATTGAGCCTGTGTGTGATTATAGCCCATTGGCTATAAATTTTGAAAAGATACGCTACAATTTTCGTCCTTAATTTACGTCGACCTCAAGGGGGCGGCTTCTGTTCATATTCTAATGAATAATTCACAAAATTAAAACCAATTTTTGGTGCATAATTAAATAAATAATTCTTAGAATTTGAACTTAAGTTAGTAGGTAAACTTAGATTATCGTTTTTCTTGGAATCAAATTAAATAGACTAAAGTGTTTCTTCTTATGGCCTTGTTATAAATATGTATGTTAATTTTGTTTAAATTTGAAACTAGTATTTTTAATTACAGGATTTGGTATTCTAGATCAGCGGTTCCCAAACTGTTTAAGCTTTGGAACCCTTAAGAAGGTCCAAATAGCTTTCGGAACCCCAACTCTTAACGATACTAAAAAATGAAAAACAACACATCACATTTAGAAAAAAAAAAAAATATAAACTTCAAACACGTTTCTATTTGTAATTACATACCGGGTAGCTGGATAAAAATTGGCCTGTTGGGTGCGGTGAATTTGGCCAAAGAATGGACATTTTTTTCTATTTTTTTTTTTTTGTTTTAAAGGACTTTTCTAATCTTTTCCGCTTTTTTTTTAAATGTATAATTTAAATAAAATACATTTAAAATTATTGTAATAACTTCATTTGGATAAATTTATAAAAAAAGTTATAAACTTAATAACTTTTATTAAAAAACCTTAAAAAAACACCAACAATCGTTGAAAGGTTTTAACATTTTGTGGAAATACTACAGAAAAATAATTTTCACTCAGTTATGTGGAAAATTATGCAAATCGAGTTTGCTTTTATTTATGAATGTAACAATAAAACAAACAAATATGTTTACTTTTTATCAAAAATGGCATATGATGTCGAGACATTGGCCTGCATTTTGAGGGAAATTGGCCACGACAAAATATGAAATAATGCATTAAAATTGTAAGAAAACTTGTTATAAGAAGACCTAAGAGGCTTACAAGTACAAGTCTCGTAATAAGGGCAGAGAAAAATTGATTCTCCTAATATTTTTCTAATGTTATGAAAACTTAAATGAAAGGCTCTCCCAAACCAATGCGAAACATTCGGTGCGGTGAAGAAACATTCGTCAGTCAAAATTAATTTACATGGTGATAAATGAGAGTGCCCACACCAACGCGGCGGCGAAACATTCGCCTTTCAAAATTTATTTACAGGATGATAAATAAGAGTGCCCACACCAACTGCGAATGTTTCTTCGACGCACCGAATGTTTCGCATTGGTTTGGGAGAGCCTTAATAATTCATGAATTTAAAAAACAAAACAAAAAAAAAATATAAATGAAGTCCTAAAAAATAAAAAATCCTTAGTATAAGAACATGTCTTTGTAAATAATTGGTAGGGGATCACTGATTGATTCTAGAAAACGTTTAACCGGCCAAAGCCTCACAAAACTGCAGGGTGACTTTGGCAACCAAATTTTTGATTTATAATAATTAAACTAGTCAACTGATTTGTCCAAAAATTACGATACTTGTGCAAAAAATCATTACTCTGTAAACAAAAATCTAGGTATGCAAAAGTTATTCATATTTTAATTTGAAAATGCAACAGTCACCAGGTTTCACGGTTCCTACTTAAAAAAAATCAATGACTCTGAAGTTGAACATATTTTAATTGAAGTGTTTGATGCTGGAAGAAGCTGTTTAGTTGGTTGCGTATACAATCCACATAAAGAAATATGTTTGCAGCACTTTTTTGAATCCCTCAGTGTTTACTCTCCTAGCTACACTAATATAATAATTTGCGGTGACTTTAATGGCAACCTTTTCATTGATAATTGCATTTCTCAATCTTTCAAAAACTACTGCTCTATGGTAGGACTTGATATTGTAAATGTTAACGTCCCAACCCACTTTCGTCCTGGGTACACACACCAAGCCTTCTTGATCTTGTGCTAACATCAGACTCGAACCAAGTTAAATTTTTCAATCAGTTTAGTATCCCTGGTATCCCATCCTACCATGATTTGTTATTTGTTTCTCTAGATCTTTCTTTTGATTCGCAACCTTGCCCTTCTGAATTTATTTATCGGGATTTTAATCGAATTAATCAGAATGAAGTATCTCGAGATGCTGCAAGTACTCCATGGTATCTTTGTTGGAACGTGGCTGCAGTCAATGATAAAATAGAAATATTTCAATCCATGATTCAGGGTTTATTTGATACCGAAAAACTCCAACAGAAGTTCACCTGAGGACTATAGACCTATAAGTATTCTGCATGTCTTTCGAAAGTTTTTGAAATTTTAATGCGGGATCAAATTAATGAGCATATCAATCGAAATAATTTACTCACCTCTTGTCAGTCAGGTTTCCGTAAAAAGCATAGCTGTACTACGGCTATTGTGAAAATTGTAGAAGAGTTAAGATATGAATTCGATAACAACAATATTTCAATTTTGTGTCTGCTTGATTTTTCAAAGGCTTTTGATAGTGTTGATCACAATATTCTTATTCATAAACTCAAAAACAACTTCTTTTTTAGAAAAAACTCCCTACGTCTAATTGCTAGCTACCTAGATGAAAGGTTTCAACAGGTGTGTACCGACTCTGGGGTCTCCTCATTCTTGAAAGTTATGTGTGGTGTACCTCAAGGCTCCATATTAGGTCCACTACTTTTTTCTTTATTTATCAATGATTTACCTGATGTTTGCCAAGACGTCACAATGCATCTTTACGCTGATGATGCCCAGAATAAATTCTCAAGACCTATTGGTCTTACTGATGACTGTGTGGCAAGAATAAATGAAGACTTAGAGCGAATATATCACTGGGCGACTGTTAATAAGTTAAAATTGAATCTACTCAAATCCAAGGGGATAATTATCTCTAAGAATGTAATCGACGCATCTAGCACACCAGTTCTTTATTTAAATAATAACACTATACCATATGTAGAGGAAGTAAATATCCTTGGAATTATTATTAACCGTACACTTTCCTGCGAAAATCATATACACTTGGTTGTCAAACGAGAATCTTTGGTGGATTGCGTCAACTTTACATCTCTTCCAGCGTTATTCCGGTCACTACCAAACTACAACTTGTGATAGCTCTTTTTGTGCTTCTTATTAATTACTTATCAGTCATTTATTGTAATCCTGATACAGCTTCTTTCCGTAAATTAGAACTGGCATTTAACTCTACAATACGTTTTATATATGGACTTCGTCAATTTGACCACATTTCGCGTTTTTCTTGCAATGTAACTGGAAGTAGTCTCCGACAACATATAAACATACGTAACTGCATATTCTTTCACAAAATTATTCAAAGTCACCAACCCGCTTACCTGTTTGAGAAAATAATATTTGCAAACTCTATTCGAACACAAACTATAATTCTTCCTCGATTTAATTACTTAAATAGACAACGACTCTTCTTTGTTCACGCTATAAGATTGTGGAATTCCCTACCTTTGTCAATTCCTTAAGTAATTTCAAGCATAAAGTTCAAAAAACTATTGTTATCATATGTTAAAAGTAATCAAATGAATAACTTATTTAATTGAAATATCTTACTCTCTTATAATAGTCTTATATTGTCTAAATATGTTGTAAATGTTAAAAAGATATAATCTTATTCTTTATTTGTTAATGCACATGTACAAATTAAAAGAATTTAATTCTTAATGTAGTCCCCACTTTATATATTTAATAAATAAATGAAATGAAAAATGAAAAAAAAAAAAAAAAAAAAAAAAATGTTTGTGTTTTTATTATTTGTACTTCAAGAAAGTCGCGGAGCCCTGAAAACTCTCTCGCGGAACCCCAAGGTTCCGCGGAACACAGTTTGGGAACCGCGGTTCTAGATAATCAGGTCTATCATCGTACCCGTTCAGAGAACAGTTCCGATCATAACGTTATTTCCTTCATAATAATTGTTTTGTAACAGAAAAGTAGACGAAAAATCTAATTTAAATGAATACTACTGTTGGGCGACCTGCATCGTGCCTGATCGGGAAACTATTGATTGCTCAGAACTTGGTCTGGGCCAGTAGCGCAACAATCAGTCACGATGAAGTGCTTGTTTTACCTCCTCGTGGTGGTCCCCGGGCAACTATTTATGTATCCCAATATACATAAATAGGCTAAAATTACAAGTGCGAAAAGGCCTAGCTTTCTAGGATAGGTTACGGAGGTTAGCATTCTCCGTAACTGAAATCAACCCGCTACCGAAACCAACACTACGCCTCGGATAATTAATGATAACTCGTTGACGACTTTTGGCTATTGTACCCGGACAAAGATTGGTTTCTGGAATGTGAAGACGCTTCTTGACAATGGAAAAGAAGGTCCTCAGAATGCCAGATTCCTGCAACTAGAGAAGGAATTCATGCGGTATAGGATGGACATCTTAGGGATAAGTGAAGTTAGATGGCTGGGTTCGGGGAAGTTCAAGTCACCAACCCGTAACACTGTACTATTCTATTCCGGAAAAACACCTGGAAGCGCTCGGGAATCTGGCGTTGGATTGCTGCTTTCCAAAACAGCTCTCAAAAGCCTAATTTCCTGGGAGCCTTTAGGTGACAGGATCCTGAAAGCCAGGTTCCGGACTAGAGTACGTCGCGTCACCATCATACAGTGTTACGCCCCAACTTTGCTCTCTTCTGACGAGGAGAAGGAGGCCTTTTATAACCGGCTGAGTGCTGCTTATGATAGCGTTCCACGAGGTGATATAGTTATGGTGATGGGAGACTTAAATGCCAAGGTTGGCAATGACAACACTGGGCTAAGGCATGTCATGGGAAAACATGGTGTTGGTAACCGAAACGACAATGGCGAACGATTTGTCGATTTCTGCAACGCCAACGGGCCTTGTTATTGGAGGGACCATGTTCGAGCATAAGACGTGCCACAAAGTCAGTTGGGTGTCGACTGACAGACAAGCAACTTCCAACCAAATTGACCACTTCGCGATCAGCCGGCGTTTTAGAAGCAGTCTCCAGGACGTCCGTAACAGAAGAGGTGCTGACATGGGAATGGCCCGGGACCACCATCTGATGGTTGCTACCGTAAGATTGCGTACAGCTGCAGTTCGGAGATCCCAAGGAAACACTCGAATGCCCAAGTTTAATACAGATAGACTAAAGGATCCTGCAGTGCGCCAACAACTAGGGGACCACCTTTCACAAGGATTGAACGCAATCAGCAGCACGGAAACCACATCCATCGAAAATCATTGGTGTGCTGTGAAAAATGTGTTCATATCCGGTGCTGAAAGTATAGTCGGCCGGGCGCAAGGAAGAAATAGTGCTTGGCTTTCCGACGAAACTTGGGCAAGGATCGAAGAAAGGAAACACCTTAAAGCTCGCATCGCAGCTACCCCAGCAGCAGGGAGAAACGAGCTTGAGTCTACGTACCGCATGAAGATGAGGGAAGTTCACCGTAGTGTGCGACGTGATAAGCGTAACTACATCAACGCACTGGCTACAGAAGCAGAAGAAGCCGCTAGTAGGTGTGACAGTAGGACCGTCTACAGAATTACCAAAGAGCTCACTGGTGTCCAGAGCTCAAAACAACACCTGGTTAAAGACACAAACGGATCCCTGCTAATTTCGGATGAGGACCAGCTCATAAGGTGGAGGGAACACTTTTCTGCGGTTTTAAACCGCGTTTTCGCAAGTGAAGTGAACCCTACTCCCACTGAGCTACCCGAAGTAACAATTTCCCGAATACGCACCGTACCCCCCAGTAAAGAAGAAATTATCACCGCCATCAAAGCACTGAAGAACAACAAAGCGGTTGGACTTGACGGTATTCCTGCAGAGCTCTTAGGAGCAGCCCCAACGACATCGAGCGAGCTACTGCACCCACTTATTAAGAGAGCTTGGGAAGCAGAGAGCTTTCCTGAAGAGTGGAAAAAAGGAATGATTGTCAAGCTCCCAAAGAAAGGAGATCTCACACAGTGCGAAAACTGGAGAGGAATATGCGTTCTGCCTGCAGTAGCCAAGATAATAGCAAGGATAATATTGGACCGAATTAAAGACCACCTCGAAGACACACTCGACGCCGAACAAGCAGGTTTCCGCACTGGATCTTCCTGTGTTGATCACATCAACACCTTGAGGATCATCATCGAACAGTGCGTTGAATATCGATCACCACTTCACCTGCTGTTCATCGATTTTGAAAAGGCGTTCGACAGTGTCAATAGAGAATTTATTTGGCTTGCTTTGCACGGGAGGGGCATCCCAGATAAATTGATTGCTATTATCAAGGCTACATATGATGGATCCAGGTGTCACGTTTTGCACAAAGGTAGGCTGTCAGAGGAGTTTGAAATCCAAAGTGGAGTTAGGCAAGGCTGTATACTGTCACCAATACTGTTCCTGTTGGTGATAAGTGACGTACTGCACGAAGCTTTGTCAAATGGAAATGGGGGAATTCAGTGGACTCTGCAATCTCACCTCAAACATCTGGACTACGCGGACGACGTATGCTTACTCTCTCATAGGATCATGGATCTCCATCAAATGACAACAAGGGTGGAGAGAGAAGCAGAAATCGTAGGGCTTAAGATCAACTCGGCAAAAACTAAAAGGATCAGCCTTGGAACTTCCTCATCAATCCAAGTAAATATTTCTGGACAACCGGTAGAGATGGTAGAGGATTTCCAATATCTTGGGAGTATTATCTCTACGGGTGGCGGAACTGAACTGGACGTAAACAGCCGAATCAGAAAAGCAAAGGCTGCGTTCGGAATGCTGTCCAAAATATGGAGAAACAACTCTTTTAGCTTAAAGACCAAGCTACGACTGTTCCGCTCCAATGTTGAATCCGTTCTGCTTTACGGCTGCAGCACTTGGAAAGTCACTGAAATTGTCACTAGAAAGCTGCAAACCTTCGTTAATAGATGTCTACGAAACATCTTGAGGATTTTCTGGCCCAACCGTATCTCCAATGCCGAACTTCATACGAGAACGGGTCAGGAGCCCATAGACTCCATTATACGAAGAAGAAAGTGGCAGTGGATTGGCCATACGCTTCGAAAAGGCGATCGGTGCATTGCATCTCAAGCAATGCAGTGGAACCCGCTCACACAGGAGGGAAGACAAGTGGGCCGGCCTAGAAGTACATGGCGAAGAACGGTCGAACAGGAATCGGCACGACTGGGGAAAAGTTGGAGAGAGCTGAAATATATTTCAAGAAATCGTACACGATGGCGCGTAGGTGTAGTGGAGGCCCTATGTCCCGTAAGGGAAACATCACGGACGTAATAGGTCCGAGGACCTAAGTAAGTAAGTACCAACTTATCTGAAAAATTTGGTCGGATCAAAGTGTGCCCAACAATTTGTCATTTACATTGTCAATCAATCAGTGTTTTTGTTGCCGTTTCGTCTGCGTTTAAAAAATGATTGCACTTTTCAACAATCTTGCACCATTGCAGTTTTTACGCAATCCTGTGAGACCGCTTACCTTTCGTCAACGATCTCATGGACCCCTATCAGTGTGGTTTTAGGCGAGGCAAGTCAACCGTCGATGAACCTCTTCATTGATTTTTAAGTCGCGTATGATAGCGTGAAAAGGGTCAAAATATACAAACCCACGTCATCCCTGCCAAACTCGTCCGCTTGTGCAGGATGACGATGGAGAAATCTCGCTGCTCCGACTAAGTCGGAGGAAGGTCTGAGGCAAGTCGGCGCTCTATCATGCAACCTATTTAACATCGTTCTTAAATCAATTGTACAGAATGCACAAGTTAACACCATCGGTACAATTTATCAAAAGTCCGTTCAATTGAACTTGCTTATATTTGATTTATATTTGTGGAGCGAACAGTGAAAACATTTTCCACAGGTTAAATGAGGATTTGATGCGAGTAGACAAATGGTTGAAAATGAACAAACTGAAAGTGAATGTGAGTAAGACTAAATGTATGAAATTTCGAGTGAACAATTATATAGATGTGTGCATGGATGGTGTGTCAATAAACTGTGTTGAGAGTAGCGCATGCAAGTCACGTTTGTGCGAAAATATCAAAGAAAATTTATTTTTTTGAGTAGAATAAGAAAGCAATTGACATTCGAAGCTTCTATTCTTTTATATAATATGCTTTAGTGATGCCACCCTTCAATTAATGCTCAACTTTGCTGTTTGGTTCTATTACTGACGTTAAAATGAGACTTCAAAGACTTCAAAACAGGGAAATGAGAGTTATATTGAAGTTGAATATCTACACTCCAATTCGAATTATGTTAGAATGTTTAAAATGGTTGAATGTTAAACAATGAATGATTTATGACGCAATGGTTTTTATATTCAAAATGCGTAATGGTATGCTCCCGGAATATTTGTCTGATGGAATATTGGAAGTGTCTGAAGTTCAACCATTAACCATTCAATTTTAGAAACGGCAACAATTTAAGACCGGAACGATGTCGATTAACTAGCACCCAACACACAATTTTACATGATGGCATTATTTATTGTAATACAACCTTCCTAGTGAATTAAAAAGTGAACCCAGAATAAATACCTACATTCAATGTATTACCTCGCCAAATTACATCAGTGCAGACAACCAAATAATTTTCAACTCCTGCCAACAGCTTTTTCTTCAGAGAACCAGGAATACTTTAAACAAGACCTTATCTGCCTGCTCTATGGGACGGAAGTATGGCATTGAAGAAATCGGTGTGGAAAAGAAACGAGCTTCAGAAGCTCTTGTTGATTGATGATCTAAGTCATCCTGGACTATAGGCGCCATCTAAAGTCAAGTAAGTTTGTATTTCTGGATATGCGAGATACCGCTCTCCTATTCATGTATTCGCTCTTACATGTATTAAGAACTTGTCTTCGATAGTGTACGCAAAAGAAGTTAAGAAAAGTGTTATGTTCCCCTATCAGGCACCTCCCTCCCTTTTTCATTAAAAAAAAAAAAAAAAATAGTAAAAGCTAGGAATTCCTTATCTTATTCAATGAGTCTTCCACCTATTTATAGAAAAATATTTAATGGAATTTCCCTTTTATAATTAAAGAATAAGACACGACTTAAATGAACGAATGAAAAGTTTTTATTTTAATGCGAAAGAAAATAAATTTTCATATAAATCTAAAAACTGAAAAACTGCTTTGATTTATAAAATTAATTTAAACAAAGTGATTTAGAAAACAAGTAAATAAAACTATCTGAGAGTGTATATTTAACACCCCCTCTCAATCCAGAATGTTTTACTTAAGCATCTTATTGCATTCCTAGAAGATTTGTAAATTTTAAGAAAGCTGCCTTCGGAAGTGGCTTCGTTAATATGTCAGCTACCATTTCATCTGATGGACAGTATTTTAACTGGATGATTTTCTTCTCTGCTAAATCTTTTATGTGATGATGACAAATATCAATGTGTTTGGTTCGTGCTCCACATTTATCTGACTCTATTAGCCGAATGCATCCTTGGTTATCCTCATAAATAATAGTTGGGCTAAGTTCGTTTTCCCCCATTTCTGTTAAAAGTCCTCGTAACCAAACGAGTTCCCGACTTGCATATGAGGCCGCAACATATTCTGCTTCTGTTGATGACATGGCTACTGAAGTTTGCTTCCGGCTTGACCAAGCTATACTACTACCTGCTAGTTGAAACACATATCCGCTGGTAGATTTTCTGTCTGTTGTATCACCAGCCCAGTCTGCATCCACGAAACACACGAAATCTCTTTCTTTATTTGAATGTAGCCACAAAGACTTATCGATACTAGATGCCAGGTACCTTATGACTCGTTTCACCGCTTTCCAGTCACTTTCAGTTGGCGATTCTATACGTCTGCTGAGAAGACTCACTGCCAAAGATATATCGGGTCTTGATACCGTTCCAATATAGAGCAGTGATCCTATGGCTTGACGATATAAATTGTTGTTGGGTAGCTTTGAGCTTATTTCTTCAGTTGAACCCAAGAAACCTGTTTCCATTGGTGTTAAAGCCGGTTTTGAATTTTCAAGATTATAGGTTTTTAGCAATTGTACAATCTTACTTCGTTGGCTTAATCGAAACGATCCATCTTCTACACGTTTTATCTCTATGCCCAGATAATTCTTAACTTCTCCAAGATCCTTTATCTTCAAATGTTGTTCCAATTCTGTACACAACTTTCTTGTAAATTCCTCAGACAACCCAGCTACCAACATATCGTCGACATATAACAATATGAATGTTGTTTTACCATTGCTTTCCTTTCTTGAAAATAAACAGGAATCTGCTTCTCCTGACTTAAAACCGATCCCATTTAAAATTGCTGTCGCTTTCTTGCTCCATTCACGTGCCGATTGTTTGAGACCATAAATACTTTTGTTTAGTCTTAAAACCTTTTCTTCTTGTCCTTTAGAGTTGCATTTAAGTAAGCGTTCTTAACATCAAAGTGCCGGACATGTAACCCTCTCGAATGTGCCACAACAAGAAGAGTACGGATTGTTTCGTGTTTCACTACGGGAGCAAAGGTTTCGTCGTAGTCCTCACAGTATTTTTGAGAAAAACCTCTAGCTACTAAACGTGCCTTGTATGTACTTACTCTTCCATCTGCAGCCATTTTGGTTTTGAACACCCATTTGCAGCTCACTGTTCTTTTCCCTGGTGGCAGATCCGCAAGAGTCCAAACTTGATGTTCCTTCATCGACTCAAGTTCATCTTGAGCAGCATTAGTCCACGCATGTTGTTGTGCAACTGGCAAACGTGATAGTTCTTCCCATGAATTCGGCTCTTTTATGATTTCAGCTTGGGCTTTGTACGACAGACGATGGGGCGGGATACCTTTATTCGAACGGTCTGATCTACGAATGCACTCAGTCATTGGTAGTTCCACAACAGCATTACCTTCATCATCGGTTATATCAGCATCATCGTCATCAGGAAACTGAACTTCACCAGCTAAACTATTAGATTGTTTGTTCTTGTTTGACCCCAATTCCACTGAAAAATGTTCACAGTTCTCTTTCCATGGAATCTCTAGAATTTTGGGTTTGTGTAAAGCATTCAAATTTTGATTAAACAATTTGTTCGTATTCGGTTTTTGATTTTCAGGATCGCTTTCTATAATCCTCAAAGATCTTGATATCCAGACTCGATTTGATTTTGGATCTAATATACGATATCCCTTCGTATTGAAGTCATAACCAACCAGAACACCTTCTTCAGCCTTATCATCCCACTTTTTCCTCTTCTGCTTTGGTACTAAAGTGAACGCTCTTGATCCAAACACCCGGATGTGACTGAGATCGGGTTTATCACCGGTGAATAGTTCGACTGGAGTCTTTTCAAGACTGCTGCTAGGTAATCTGTTCTGTAGATATGCTGCAGTCAAAACGGCTTCTCCCCAAAATCGGTTTGCAAGATTAGCATCCAGAAGCATACACTTTGCTGATTCAGTAAGGCTTCTGTTTTTACGTTCTGCTACGCCATTTTGTTGAGGTGTATACGGGACTGTGTATTGATGTTGTATGCCTTCCCTCTTAAGAAACTCTTCTAATTCTTTCGATACATACTCCTTGCCATTATCTGAACGAAGAACTACTGGTTTTCTTCCATACCTGTTTGACATAGCCGCAACATAGTCCTTTATAGCATTTGCCGCTTCATCTTTTGACTTAAGCAAACGCAGCACTGTATAATTAGAGAAGTCGTCTATTAATGTTAGGAAGTACCTGTTACCACTAGGAGTTGCTGTCTGCATAGGACCACATAAATCAGAGTGGACTAATCTTAATGGCTCCTTTTCTTTAGTCACTCTCACTGGGAACTTTGATTGTGCCAGTTTTCCTTTGATGCAGTGCTCACAAAAGATTTTGTCAGCGCACTTCTTAACTGTTATACCGGTTACAAGTCCATCTTTAACAAGCCTCTCAATAGCAACTGGATCTCTATGGCCTAGTCGACGATGCCACTGATGCATACACAATGCACTTTCAGCTCTACAGGCAGATTCAGAAGATTCTCCAGTTTGCATCTTATATAAACTACCATCGCTTCTAGCTTAATGGAATTTCCCTGAAACACCACCTTATGTCCAAGACTTGAAATCCGCTGCACCGAAAGCAGTCCTCCATCTAGTGCAGGAACATACAGGACGTTTTGCAGCTCAATTTTCTGACAAAGTTTGTTCGACAGTAGACAGTTCAGCCAACCACATCCAACTCCTGATGCCAAAACTGATGATCCATTTGCAAGATAGATTCTGGTGTTATCGTCTTGAAGAGTCGCAAAGAAACTTCTATCATTTGTCATATGATTTGTTGCTCCTGAATCGATGTACCAACAACCAGTCTTCGCCCTGGCTCCTGCACAGACTTCAAACGAAACATACTTTTTAGTATCATTGTCAATCGTTGTCGACGCAATTGAAGACTTAACGTCGACTCCCTTTTGCATAGAGGATCTGTATCGAAAACAGTCTGCCTTCAAATGACCATGTTTGTTGCAGTAGAAACATTTCCTTGTTTCTTTTCCATCCGTTTTCTTCGTTTTTGTTGATTTTGAAACCTCGTGTTGACTATTTTTACCTGCCGACCACATAGCAACTTCTTGTCCACTATTTATATCAGCAATGCTCTCCAGACGCCTTTGGTATTCATCTAACATCTTTCCCGTCACGTACTCTATGGTCAAATCAGCTTCATCGCGACCCTCGAGTGCGGTGACGAGCCCTGAATATGATTCTGGTAGACTTACCAATAACACAGCAACAACTTCTTCTTCATCCAATGCCTTGCCTGACCCTCTGAGCAAACCAACAACTCGTATAATGGCATCTATATGTTCAGACATTTTGCCACCAGTGTAATGAATGCTGTACAGCTTTCTCCTCAAATACAGCCGACTTCCAAAAGTTGACCTCTCGTACTTCTTTGAGAAAGCTTCCCAAATGCTGTATGCATCCTCCAGGTGAGCAATATGCATAAGTTGACCATCCTCAACGCTCAAAGTTATGTACGCCTTAGCCTTGTTGTTTTTCTTCGTCCATTCTTCATTAACTTCTGCAGCCTTTGGTATACTAACCACATCCCAAAGCTCATCTCGTACCAATATCGCTTGCAGCTTAGTCTTCCAAAAGACATAATTTCCTCCGTTTAACAAAGAAACATTCGCCTTAAGATCCATTACGAATAGAATTGTTTTACAATATTGTCCTCGAACAAAATTAACAAAAATCTTTACTTTTGCCACGATACTGGGCTAATAACCTAATGGAATTTCCCTTTTATAATTAAAGAATAAGACACGACTTAAATGAACGAATGAAAAGTTTTTATTTTAATGCGAAAGAAAATAAATTTTCATATAAATCTAAAAACTGAAAAACTGCTTTGATTTATAAAATTAATTTAAACAAAGTGATTTAGAAAACAAGTAAATAAAACTATCTGAGAGTGTATATTTAACAATATTAACAATCATTCATTCTGTCACTTTACCAGATGTTGCGTAATCTAATTAATAAATTAGTAATAATTATGAACTATCACTCATTTTATTGTTGATATAGGTATTTATTATGATACTAATAAAATAAACGGATTATACAATTCTCGTTAAGCAGGGTGCATTAAATTCGATGTAGATTAATTAAATAAAATGGGTCCGCTTTATGGCCAAAAGAAAAAGGTGTATAGGTACCTAGTTCAATTTTCTTTTGACTGTTATCAACTCATAAATGACCTTGTTAACCAATACCGAAATGAATAACCTTGTTTAAGATATTTGAAGTGTTAAAAATAAATTATTTCCGGAATGTATGTAAAAAGTAAAAAAAAGTATTCTAGGACATGGACAAAACCTGTCAAAGACAAGTAGATGATGCCCAACATATCGATTTTAATCACAAACTAAAAGCAGTTTGTTATTTGTTTACCAACAATTACTATGAACGTGTAAGTGTGTAGGGACGCTAAATAAACAGAAACAACTGTAATCTATTTTGGGAACCAGAAATTTGACGAAAAAAGAACAAAGCAAGAAAAACGAATTTAATTCAATTATTTTTGTTTATGCGCTATGGCACACTCCGTGATGGTTGTTTTTTGTTTGAGAACATGATTTTGATTGTGCAATTCTTGTGAAAAGAAAAGGTGACAAACTGTGGTTCGTTCGTTTGATGATGCCAATTCGTTTAGAAGTTGTTTGTAAATAAAAACACTTTATTCTGACCTCTAGGTTCTCCTGTGTCTGATTTTTTCTTTATAAATCCAATAAATCGCCCAGCAACAAAATCAAAACAAAAACATGGAACCCCATTTTCATACAATAGGTACAAGCAAAAAATAAAAAAAAAGGTTTATATTTAGATTTTTACAAAATTAGGAAATAATAAATTTTACCTACCAACTTTTATTTTCTAGTTGTCGTCTCGTCAACTATTTGATTTAAACGTCCTTTTGTTTTTTTTAATTACTAATTTGAGAATATAGAATTGTGTACGAAATAAAATTGCAATTTGTTGTCCCTCCTTTATTTGTTTGCAAACATTTTATTTTATTTCACATTAACATTTCACGTTAACTAATCGAATTATGAATACTAATTAGAATTAAGATTAATAAGACCGATTTTTTGAATTTATTTTGTTGAAATTGCATGCGATTGCAAAATTCTTTTGGTTGGATAAAATTTTATTATTCACATTTCCCACACAACAAAACAAAACAAGACGACGAACGGTGACGGTGAACCATCGATAATTTTCATTTATGGACGGACATGGTTTATGATGGTATGGAAGTTTTGTGTGAACATCTGTACAACATTTAACATTGGTCGCATTCGGAAACTAATTTAGAGCTATCCAGATACGTTCGTGTTGTTGTAATCCTGTGTAAAATAACAGTGGGACCCCTTTCACACAAGGAAACTGAGTTGCCGGCGATTTTTAGTTTGTAGGCGAGAAGGGCGTAAAAGGAAGACAAAAAATCTCCCCTCTCACCCTTCTCGCCTACAAACAAGCCAGTTTCTGGCAACTCAGTTTCCTTGTGTGAAAGCCGTCTGGATTACAAAACAGCTTTTGCTGTTGGATAGCTATGTCCCGGTCTACATTGAACGATTTTTCCAGTGCTGATCTTTTGTTCGTTGGTGAAGGGAGTGAAAAGTGAGGGGTAGGGATCAAATCGTTTGTACCAGAAAACTCGAACGATTTTTCCAGTCTGTTTATGTTCTCTCTCTTCTCCTTTCCAGTTTTGTGTGTGTGTTCGATGTCAGTGTGCCGTTCGTTTGATGGAGTGAGTGATTATCAATGAAAAATGAAGAGCACAACAATAAAACAAGGAAGAAGAAAAGGAAAAAATCTTATGGAAAAAATCGTTCTGTGTGTACATTTCACACGATTTCTGGAAAAATCTTCGTGGAAAAATCGGGCAATGTAGATCGGGACTATCCAACCTATCCGAAAAATGTTGGTAAGTCCCGATCTACATTGCCCGATTTTTCCACGAAGATTTTTCCAGAAATCGTGTGAAATGTACACACAGAACGATTTTTTCCATACGATTTTTTCCTTTTCTTCTTCCTTGTTTTATTGCTGTGCTCTTCATTTTTCATTGATATTCACTCACACCATCAAACGAACGGTACGCTGATACCGAACACACACAAAAAACTGGAAAGGAGAAGAGAGAGAACATAAACAGACTGGAAAAATCGTTCGAGTTTCCTGGTACAAACGATTTGATCCCTACCCCTCACTTTTCACTCCCTTCACCAACGAACAAAAGATCGGCACTGGAAAAATCGTTCAATGTAGACCGGGACTATACGTTTGTATCCCCATGCGAAATGTCAAAAACAACCTATACGTTCGAAAACCTATATGGATACGAACCTATCTGAGATAGGCTATCGCATAGGTTTCCGAATGCGGCCATAACAGCGAGGGGAATACGAACATCGAAAGTGTCTGTCAAAACATAGAATTATTGCATACGCATAGGAGCATTTCTATCGGCCTTCAGTGCGAATCTGTTTGATTCAAATAGGTAATAGCCCTTCCACACTAGCCATCTTCCTTTCAAGCAAAATCACGGACCCAAATTTCTCGGTCCAATTGGGACTCCAAAAATGAGTGTCTCACACACAATAACAAATTTTCTGTGTATGCATGTAAAAAGAACGAGAATCGAGATCATTTTTTTCAAGCATCGAGAAATAGAGAAAGTATAGGCGAAGTATACAATCATTTTGCCTTAATTTCCACCACTATATTTTTTTAGTTCAGTTTTGTATATAGCGTGGCGTAGAAGGTTGCTTTTTTATCTCTTTTTTCTTGTTAAAACTTTTAAAAATTTCCAATCAGAAATGCAAGTTTCTTTTTATTAAAGGTTAGACCGCACACAACTGCAGCGGAACTACACTTCACGACGCAGCAAAACATTATTTGAATGAAATTCTATGAGCTATATCGCACTAAGCGGCAACTGAACTTCATAAAATTTCATACAAATTATTGTGAATCGCAGTTCCGCTGCAGTGCAGTTCCGCCTAGTGCGGTCTAACCTTAAATGTAAATTTATATTTGTGGAAATATGTCATGTTTATTAGTGCGAAATAGTCTTTAGAAAACCTTTAATGAATGATAAATAGAAAAAACTCTTGAAATGAAAAAATTCTGTTTGTTTTATTTTTGTAGGCAATGGAGAAACTGGAATAGATGGTATGCCTCAATTCATTCATTTTTTTTTTGGAACCGTTTTAGATTGCATTTGGTTTCGGTTCTCCGAGTATGGTGAATTGAAAAACTCTCTCTGTCACAATACATTCACATAATGGCCCCGTGATGATTCTAATTTCCATACTAATTTGAGCCGCAAATATTAATACACAGTGGGCTAGTGTGGAAGTTCTTTAAGAAAGATCGATTTTCACTAGTGATTTCTTATCAAGGGTATTCATGCAACGTCGGAAAACCATCGTAAACGTCGTAAGCGTCGGAAAGTTTACGACGTCGTTAACGAACTGTCACAATTTGTATGAAAATTCTTTTACGATAAATCGTTAACTTTCCCACACGAATTTGTGTCGTAAACGTCGTAAATGAAAGTATAGAAAACGTGGAAAAGTTTTTATAAAAGTATTATGATATTTTATGTATCAAAATTTGACAACAAGAAATATTTCAGTAAAGGTTAGACCGCACTAGGCGGAACTGCACTACAGCGGAACTGCGATTCAAAATAATTTGTATGAAATTGTATGAAGTTCAGTTGCCGCTTAGTGCGATATAGCTCATACAATTTCATACAGATAATGTTTTGCCGCGTCCTGAGGTGTAGTTCCGCTGCAGTTGTGTGCGGTCTAACCTTAACACAGAGGCATTTTTAATTATTTTTTCCAAACGCTTAAACAAAATAAATTAAATCCGCCGAATTTGTTCACCGCATCATAATGCAATTAGATAAAGGGGCGTTCATGAAACGTGTGTCGGAAGCTTTACGATTTTACGACGTCGGAAAGTTTCCGACGTTGCATGAATACCCTTATTATGTTTTTAATTTTATGTGTATGTGAGTAACAGTCTTTAGCTTAGATTAGACGATGTGCGAAAACCACATAATAGTGTGCCTCCTTAATCCTTTTGACATCAGAACTATGCCTTTTGGATGCATATCATCTAAACCTGGCCATACGCGAGCGAGCCGAACAGCTCGGAGCCCTTTGGCTCCTGTCCATTTGGCCACGGTCCAAATTTGGGTGCCATACACGGCCGATCCGAACCAATTTTTGTAGTTTGGTTCTTGTCCAAACAAAAAACGTCAGCGGTCCGTTCAATGCAGAAAGCACAAGTCGACTGAACTGAACTTCTTATGACAGTTGCCCAATCAGAAACCAAGAAAATTTTAAAAATCTAAATTTTTGTGTTCTGTATTGAACATGACAAAACTTGACAAAAGGGAGAATGAGACAGTAAGATGTTTTTGGTGGAAATTGTATTCTACAATTTAATTAGACAGAGTCAGAAAGTGGGATTTTATTATTTATTGTTGACGGTGGAGCGATTGGAAAATTTGAAGCAAACAGAACTGCTTGGCTTGCTGATTCCCCACACATGATAGAGCCGATCATTCGTTCGAAGGTTCATGTTCGTGGATTTTTGACTGGCTGAAAATCCAAATTCTTCGGCCGAACCAAACGAAGCCATCTGAGTTTTCCCACTCACGGGCAATTTTGTTTCGGCTCCGGGCCGATATTCAATCGACGTGTAAATCATGGTAGGGGTATTCACGATCCGATGCAACTGGTTAGTATCATTGTAAAAGTGTAAAATTCAAAAATGTTCTTGCTCTATAACAACAACACTGCCTTAAATCTTGCAACAGTTTCGCATTTTTGCTATACCCTAACCCCATTGCAACATGGAGTGGAAAATTTGCCTGGTGTCGAGGTCAGTTTTACACTTGATACTAGACCAGTTGCATCGGATCGTGAATACCCCTAGTCTATATTAATAACACTACTTATGTCGATTTTGATTCAACAATTTTGAATTTGGTGGTCAAACTTTAAATCAATCGAGGTAAAAAGAACTCAAAACGTGATTTGATCTAAACTTGCAATTGTGTGAGTGCCATTTTCTATTGATTTGGATAAAAATGTCACTTTAATTTGGTGTGTGTGCAAGTGCGTGTGAAAATCTGTGTAGAGATTTGCCTGAAATCTAGATTTGCAAAATTGATCTAAATCAAATCAGACCACCAGAAAATTTGATTTTTTTTTTGTAGTAAAGAACGTGAAATGTGAAAAAGATCAAAAAAATCGAATTATTTTTGACATTAAGCCTTAACTACATTCAACACACTTTTGTACAAAAGTGAAAAAATGTTTTGTCTTTTTCCATCATGCTAACCAATTCTATCTCGTATCTCAAGTTTTACAAAAGTAAAAGTTAGAGCTCTCTTAACTTTTACTTTTGTACAAAAGTAAAACACCAATACATTCATAATAAACAGTAGAAAAAGTAGGTCTATGTAGTTAAGCCTTTACTTAACACACCCCCCGAAAAGTAATTTAAGAGGTGGTGCCAACATATGAATATAAAATCAGGAATTTCGTTAAAAATGACAGTGGCTGTCAATTGTGAGTTATCTGAAAGAAAAATTTCAGCGTTGCTTGTTAAAAATATTTTTCTTGTGTTCGTATTTAAAATATTGGTAAATAAAGGAATTAGTAAATCACTCGATTGTTTTGTTTAAAACAAAATCTAATCAAATATGGCGGATCCACTAAGTCTCCTGCGCCAATACAATATAAAGAAAAAAGAAATTGTCGAAAAGAATTCACAAATTGTTTTTGGCGAGTTTTCGTGGCATAAAACAGTGAAGACCAATTATCTAAAATACGGTTCTGGCAAAAATGGATCGCTTAAAGAATACTATTCACTCGAGTGTTTGTTATATCTGCTGCGAAATGTTCTCCTGCAGCATTCGGTGTATGTGCGGCAATGTGCAGCCGAGGATATACCAGCCGTAAATCGGCCAGATCGAAAGGAACTGCTAGCATATCTCAATGGTGAAACTTCGACATGTGCTAGCATAGATAAGAGTGCTCCTCTCGAAATACCAACACAAATCAAAAGGCCATTGGAGTCCGATGGCTCTGGTCCAGAAATATTTGCCAAAAAGGCCCGGTTTGAGGACATGCAGGTCCAAAAGGTACGTGAGCAATTGGCTGCGAGATGGTCGGTAAACAGGAAAGAAGCCACAGTCAACGTTGACAACATTAAGTCGCTGTCTGAAACCATGTCCGTGGAGAAGATTGCTGCCATAAAGGCCAAGCGATTGGCAAACAAAAGAATTACTATCAAACGACACGACAACGAAGACGTTATGGGTACAGACATGAGAGCTATCCTTGATTTTGACGTCGACTCGACAAAGGACATCATAAGTCGTGAGCGCCAATGGCGAACTCGAACTACGATTCTCCAAAGCACTGGAAAGATATTTGCTAAAAATATAATAGCCCTCCTGCAAGGCATTAAGGCCCGCGAGGAAGGACGCAATAGGCCTCCACAGAGTATAAAGGTTCCAGAACCAGTACGTGTATCGAAACCGCAACAGCAACTCGCCCAGTACAACAGATACGATCAGGAAAGATTCAATCGACAGAAAGAAGAAACCGAAGGTTTCAAGATTGATACCATGGGAACATATCATGGAATGTCCTTGAAGTCCGTGACAGAAGGTTCGAGTGCGCAAAGGAAAACCCAAATACCAAACAACTTTGGACTAGATAACAAAAATCCCAAAGTTGTCCCTTCGAATGTGCCGAAGCGGGTGTCCAGGACGCCCATTATCATCATACCTTCTACCAATTCGAGTTTGATTACGATGTATAATGCAAAGGATATTCTACAGGACTTGAAGTATGTGTCGACGGAGGAAAAGAAAAAGTCTGGATATTCACGTGACAACGAGGTGTTGCTGCAGCGCCGAAAGAACAACACAACAGTCTCCTATCGCATTATCGACAACCATCAGAAACTTGCCGCACATGACTGGAATAGGGTTGTTGCTGTCTTTGTTATGGGACCCGCTTGGCAATTCAAAGGATGGCCCTGGGATGGTAATCCTGTGGAGATATTTTCGAAAATTTGCGCCTTTCATTTGCGATTTAATGAGATGAAGCTGGACGGAAATGTTGGTAAATGGGCTGTTAATTTGTTGAATTTGTCTCAAACTAAAAGGCATTTGGATAGAGCTGTTTTGATGTCGTTTTGGGAGAAGTTGGACAAATATATGCTGAAATATAAACCAGAGCTAAAGTTTTAATTGCAATCTATCAATGGTCTGGCTGGACCAATAGCGCGTTATTTGAAGTCTTTTTAATTTTGAAGTCGGCAAATTTAAAAATCATGGAAAATGGATTTTGTTTTAAGTTCTCAATTATATTTTACATCTGTATTCAACCGATTTTTACTTTGTTTTTCTTTTTCGTTTGAATTATAAGACAAATAAACTTATAAACATAGTGTTGTTTGTATTTTATTTATTTTAGCATGCGCATTTCTGAACTGGTTTTAGGTATACAACCTACCAACAAAATGAATTGAAAGTTATAAACATGGGACTCCAGCACAAGAACAAAAAAAAAAAAAAAATACAGCATTTAATCGAAAAAAGTTTGGACCGAGAATTTGCACACTAGGTTCGCGTACACTGAATCAGATTAGCCAGCAGATTTCGAATCGGAGCTATTAGGACGAAGATCTCGAACGTTCGTTTGCCGTTCTCGTCCTATGCATATTTTTAACGATGTCGATTTTAAACAATGCCAGTCGGAGTGTGAAACGTAAAAAGTGAACGTGGCTCTATTATAAGCGAAACGTAATAAATAAGTTTTTTAAATATTAATTTAACTTTATTTGGCGAGTCTATCAAGAGTTTGTTAACTCTGGAAACAGATTTGCATACAGTTACGTCAAGAAACAATTTTTACTTGTGATATATAGGTAAACTTTATGGGAAGTTATAAATTCGTAAAAAAAATCGAACTCGAGATCAGAATTTTCCCTAACATTGCGATGATAGAGAACGCGTCCCGCAATTCTGTCTGTTTGTCCTCGCCCCTACAGCCTAAACGGCTAGAGGGATTTTCTTCAAACTTGGTTCATAAAATATAACAATACCTACCTGCCATACAAGTTTTTTTTTCGCCAAAAAGGAAAATAATAATTTTCTCAAAATCGGCTCCGAGGATTTTGTTGAATAATAATAATTTTTTTATTTTCAAAAATTGGTTATTTTTGGTATCTAAATTGAAATTTTTCTTTATGAATGTTTGAATATTCAACAACCACTTAAGTGGGCTACCACCATTGTATTTGGCTGGAATTATTAAATTTCATAGCTGCCACACCAATCATCAGATTCCTTTTTACTTGTGCTTAGTCTTTATGTTCAATTTTAATTCATAAATTAGTGCCGTCAATTGGAATCGACCCTAGACCAGCTACCTCTAAGGCATATGCAGTACGAATTGCGCCACCGAGGTTACCATCCATGCCCATCCAATCTGGTTTTTGTCTATATAAATTGCATATTGAGACAACTAGCATTTTTACTAGCCGCGGAGCGAAAGCTATGCAGCCTAACTGCGAGTGTGTTATCACACAAAAAAACCAATTGAATGAAATTTTTCGTTTAAAAAAAAAAATTTTTGTTTGAAAACTAAATATTTTGTAAACTACTTGGTCAATACTTTAAAACTAAAAAACCGTAAAGACAAAACTTTTTTTTTCGAAAACGGCTCCAAGAATTTTGATAAAAAAGATTGTTGTATTAAATTAGTACCTACATTCTACTTTTGAATTAGAAAATGTTTACCAATAACGGTTTTTACACACAATCTTCAACAAAAAGTCGGAAATATACGATTTCTGGTGCATCGCGATTGTTTCTTGGTGGCATTCAAAGTTATTTTTTTTTTTAATTTATATCAAAACTAGTGAACAACAATTCGGGAACGGCTTTGGACTGAACATCACACAATTTCACAGAAAATATCAGTAATTTAAAGTAAAGGAACGGACCTAAAAAATGGACGATTGAAAAGTTTTTTTTTTACATTTTACTAAAATGAATTTTGTAGTTACAATTACTTCCTACAAAATAATGATTTTAAGCCATTCCAAATTTTCAACTAGCGATTGAGCCGGAGCGGTTCATAGTTTTAGTTTTCGTATTATAAGGAATACACCGCAAAAAAGTAAGATTTATTAATAGTTTTTGAATTTTTCCTAGGATCCGTCACGAAATTTTGACAGCAATCGTAGACAAATTAAAAAAAAAAAAAAAAAACTGGAGATTTTGATGAAACTTAACATTTCAATAATAGGGAAGTCGAAGAAAGTGGGTCTTGAAATTCTGTTCTTCTGTCTGTTGGGGGCCTAAATGTCTGAATTGGTTTTCTTTAAAATCGGAATTTGGCGTTTTTTTTTTTTAAATATGCCCGTCATTTTTCGAAAACGGTTACCAAGATTTTACATGAACTACCATTTGGTAAAACAAAAACATGAACGCACTGGTTTTGATTTATTTATTATGCGGAAAAACATTTTTTTTGTCTGGAAAAAAATCATTTAAAAAAAAAAACAGTTTCGAAATAGACCACATCGATTTCCTTTAACTTTTTGGGGCGAATTATTCATAGCCATTTAAGAGCTGTGTCTAATTTAAACATAGGTTTTGTTGAATTTTCTGACGTTGATTCTATTTTTTTAAGTTTATCATTTCAAAATATTTGAAGCTATTATGTGTAGTATACCAAGTTAATTATCTTATAAAAATGTAAAACCAACAATTTGTAATCAAAAAAGGTCTGTATTCATTCAGCCAAAATTGTCTCAAGCTATAGTTTAGTTACACCTGGGGGTATCTGCGACTATGAATATTCCCCTTTATGTTTAGAAAAAAAAAAAAAAATAAATAGATCATAGGACTAAATATAACGAAACTTGCAATTTGTTTCATCCTTAAAATCCACTGGAACTATATTGATAAAAATGTTCTGTGGTCTAATTTATATACGAATTACTTTTTAGAAGGAAATTTTACAAAAAAAAAATAATACTTACAGTACCCAGAATAAAACCGCTGTGTTTTGGTTTCCTATATTCTTGCTAAGCCGACAGAAATCAAAATATATGCGAAAGCTTTAAATACTGTATTTTTTGATTTAAAAAAATAATTGTAATTCCCTGAAAATTGGTTTTCTTACATTGGAAAATGCAAAGTATAATAGAAAAATGTGCCAATGGATCGCACAAAACTTGCTCTCGTAGCTAACAACCCTAACGTAGCTTGACATAGACAATGTACATATTTATTGGTTCCATAACATTATGATATCATTAAAAAAAAGAAAGTTTTAAAAACAATTTAAAATATAAATGATTACTATGAATTATTATAAATTAGTTATTTTAATAGTTAAAACAGACAAAGCTCAAAAAAAATTATGCAATCTGATTTGCTTAATAAATATGAATTTATAAAAAAAAAATCAAAATTTGTTAGAGCGGTTTTTTTTAAATTAATTTTTTATATATAAAAAATCTTGAACATTTTTAAAAATAAAATTTGGTATGCCAACTTTTAGTATTTAATAAAAAACAATTTTTCACAAAATAAAAAATTCATTATTTTTTTAAAATCCAAAAATTATTTTTTCCAAAATTTGTATATGCAAAATTGTTATAATTGTAAGCGATCTTTTGTATACAAATTTTGGTTGAAATCGGTGTAGAAGTTAACGAGAAATTTGAAAACCAACAAATCGGTTGTATTGCAGATACCGTTAATAACCGTTATAAATTTTTTTTTATACCAAAATATTTATTTTAGTAATTTTAGTACCTCGTAATTTTTTTTTGAAAATCGTTAGAGCCGTTTTTGGAATAAATCAATTTTTGTATATTGGTTGTATGACAGGTACCGTTATTTTTTGAGATAAAAAAATTTCAATTTCCCCTCTAGGGAATCCCATAAAAACCTTAAGTCCAAAAATTGAAGAAAATCGCTTCAACCGTTTAGGCTGCAGGTCGAGGTACAGACAGACAGACAGACAGAACAGTGAGACCTACTTTTTTCGCGTTTTCTATCATCGTAATGTTAGGGAAAATTATCTCCAATTTTTTTTTTGCACGAATCCTAAACTTGCCCTATACTGCTTATATCGTATTTTCCTTACTTCTAAACACCTTGATTTTTATGATCCGACTACTAGAACTCAAGTTATAAGCTTTGATGCCAGTGTTAACATTAACAAATCCGCTGGTCGGACAAAGTTTTTCAGGTGGCAATGGGTAGAAAACGCACTTTTTCGGTTGCATTTTTGGCTTAGGATACCTAATCCATGATGGATTTTTATAAATGGGGTATCAAATGAAAGCTAAGACTGCTCTCTTTACAAAACCAGTGGTCAGAAAGACTTTTGCTGGCTGTTGCGGCGAATCCGACCACTTTTATGAAAAGAGCTATTTTCCTAGCCTTTGCATTTAAATGATAAAGGCTATTTTCTAGACTATTTGAAATATTTTTGCACGTGTTAAACGCAATGGTTTGTGTTTTAAAAATCTCCAAGAAAACAAATGAAAGCTAAGACTGCTCTCTTTACAAAACCAGTGGTCAGAAAGACTTTTGCTGGCTGTTGCGGCGAATCCGACCACTTTTATGAAAAGAGCTATTTTCCTAGCCTTTGCATTTAAATGATAAAGGCTATTTTCTAGACTATTTGAAATATTTTTGCACGTGTTAAACGCAATGGTTTGTGTTTTAAAAATCTCCAAGAAAACAAATATAAGGTTCGCTTAAAAAGCTTATTATCTTCAGTTCTACTAGTCGGATCATGAAAATCAAGGTGTTTAGAAGTAAGGAAAATGACAGAGTATCATGACAAAAAATTCATTGAAGTAATAATACCCCTGATAATTTTTTTAGAAAATCTACATTTTCAGCCCCCCTACCACTTCGTCAAGGGAATGGGCAGACAGACAAGGTAATCGGTTTTACCCTTCCATCCAGAGCTATATATTGGTATGGGTTTTAAAATTACGCAAATGACTTGACTTTTTATGTCGTTGGCTTAGACTATTAGAGTTTGTGATCGGAGTCTGATTTAAAAAGGTTGTTGTTATTATTTCTCCAAAAATAGAATTTCTGTTCGAATTTTTCTGACAAGAATAACCATCACTAAGAGTAATGTATATTTTAATATTTTGATTCCATTTTTTTAAAGGGAGAAATTAGAATCGTGGAATTGATTATCACTTCATTACAACGAACTTTCGCTAAATGAGTCAAAACATTTTGAGCCAAAATTCTATGCGATAACACTAACATAAGACTGTCTGTAAAAAGAAACAAACACGCTCAATATCAGTTGAGTTTAGGCCACGATCCACGCTTTATCAGTACCTAGCTATGTTTCCCAATATTTAAAACAGATAAATATGTCCAATATTTCAATTACAATTATTATATATATATATATTTTAAAATTTTTATAACAGTTTTTCAAATATATATTTATTTACATTCAAGATATTGTGATGATAATTTTGAAAAGTTAAGTCCGTCCATGAGTTTTCAACTTAATTGAAGCAAGACCTTTTCTTTATGAAATGTGTATTTAGTTCATTGTTCGCTTGCTGCCTATTGTTGGAATGCCTTTGTTCGCTTGCTGCCTATTGTTGGAATGCCTTTTACGATTTTGCTCTCCATCTTTGATTTATGCGATTGTAGCCCGCCATTAAAGCTGCGTTTGGGCATTTATATATGTATCATCTTATTTACATTTAGTACAGAATAATGTATATTATTTAACTTAAGCTTTACTAATGCATCACTACAACTATTATGCCCATGTCAAATCCATCAAAAGAATCTCTGCACCCTTGGTCTCAGAAATTTAAATGCACCATACAGAGTGATACCAATTAGGCCGTATTTGATTGTATATTTGCAGATTCGGGTGCTTATACTGGCAGGAGGGATCTCCAATATGGCTGGTATCTGGCTGGGATTTACCTTGCCCCAGTTTTCTGCAATTCCATTGGCATGACCTATTCCAACAACACCAACAACACGTACTGGTCTCGATGTTCCATCTGGTTGGGGTATGGGCAATGCGGCGACTTGCAACGAATGACACAAGAAGAGATCGCGCTCTTTGACGAAAACATCACTGAATGCAGGAAATTCGCCAGCCATTTCCTGCATAAGTTTCTCAAGTAGATCCCTCTGCTTGCATTCTTCTACTTCTTGAATGCTTATTGTCTCTGAAGAAGTGAGTCGCCACACTAGTTTCAATGTCTGTCGAAGAGAAAGAGCCCTTAGAGCTCTCTGTAGTGTGATTCTTATTGGACGGTCACCTAAATGCAAAACACATCCGGGAATTTTGTGAATCTCTTCAAAAGCACGACGAAACTCGCCACCAGGTGCCATACCAAGTTCTTTAGCCAACTGTGCGCTCATATGTAGTAGGAGGATGAAAAAAATTCCATTTATGTAGCCGTTTGTTTGGAATATACTACGGATCTAGAAATCAAATGGAAACACGCATTTAAGCAACTTATAAGTTTAAAAATAGTACTAATAAATTACCTTAGCTAGATTGAAGTTTTTTGCTTCTTCTAGTAGTGTTTTTTCATCGAGTTTTAAAATGTGAATACGTGATGGACACAACTCAACCATAACAACATCTGGACGAACGTTGCGAATAATCTTTAAAAAAAAAAATAGAAATTATTTTAAAATTGTTGCCCGACATGAACAAAATTAACTTACATATGAAACATCATCTTGTGACTCTTCACTAAAATGAGCCGTTCCTACAAGATAAACTTTACTTCCAAACGGCGTTGTAAGCACCGTTACTGTATGAGGTAGATGCTTTTCGAATTCCTCAATATCATCGTAAACATGAATGGAATTCCTCTTTTCTACAGCGACCCCATTTTTAGGTGGATTATTGCCATTTTCAATTGTCTTCGATGGTGATGAAGATGATTGTGGATTAGCTGGTGAAATCGGTGATAATGGTGATGTAGCTGCTGTTGTGGATGATGGCTCTGGTGAGATATTCAATCGCTGTTTGCTGGAATGTAAAAGTGATTCGACCTTCTTGCGGCGTTTTTCACTAGAGATATCATTGTTCGAACCACCACCACCTTCGCCTTCGTCCGATGATGATTCAACAACATAAACGGAATTTTCATTTTCCAATGTGGAACTATCACTAATCTCTATAATTGACAAGTTTGGATTATCCGTTTTGAATATTGTCTTATTTGCGAGTTGGGATTTCGGATCAACTTCTTCCGAATTGTCGGTTGATTCGGATTGAATAAGTTTATAGCTAGCGTTTTTTGTATCAATGCCCTTTGAAAATGAATCGCCATTACTTAGCGCTAAATCTAAATCGGTGGAATTGTTGATGGTTGAATTGTGGGTTGTATTGTTGTTGGCACTTTCTGTTTAAATTGTTATGAAGAATAAATAAAGCAATACATTTTGTTTGTCGTTTAAAACAAACTTACCATTAAACGAAGTATACGAGGAAAGATTCTCCAAAGCACTATTGTAAAGACTGCTACTGTCGCCGGTTTCATTATGTACTGACATTCTATTCAAATTTCTGCTCATGACTGCGGATCTTGTATAATTACTTATTTAAATTAACTGAAAGTAAATATAAAAATAGTAAATATGTTGGTATGTAAAATGTAAACAAGTTTATTAAGAACAAAAACTAAACAAAAATGATTTCTTCACTTTTTCGAAAGGTAACTGTTTTTACTCTATATACACAAAGAGCTGTGCTTATTCAGATTACAATATATTTTAATTAAAAGCTCAAGCGACTTCAACTCGTAAGATTCGTTGGCGTATTACTTAGATGCTTAAACCAAATCGTGCGTCAGAACGGTACGACATCATCTAACTGATGAGCCCATTGTCGTACTTGCTTTAAAGCACTGCAAATTTGTTGTGTACAAAAATGAATACTTTCTAAGAAAATAAATTCAGTTTAAGTCATTCTATGCTGGTTTTTCAAATCTGGGTGTTATTTTTTTTTAATAACAAACTATGGAGTCATTTCGTTATTTTTAAAACGAAAATCGTCAAAACGATGATCGTCCGAAAGTTGCATCACGTAACTCCTCGTGTCGTCCATCGTTTACAGTTTGAGAGCGTTTGGTATTTTCGAACTTTAGTTGAATTGTCAAACTGACTGTCATAATATCAATAGAATATTTTTGTATATTTTGAAAATGCAACAAAATGTTATTTCATCGTGATATTTTTACAAATTAATACTAGTAATAATTACTTCAACTTATATATGTATAGGGCAGTCACAGAATCTCAAATTGCGATTTTCAATCATTTTATGGGACAACATCCCGGAAGAAAAAGTGATTTGACTTCTCTTCAAATGTCGTCGTTTTCGTATTAATTGTATTTTTGTACTTTTTTTTTTATAATTGATAATCAGCGTTTCGAATTTTTATAAAAGTCTGTTATGGAAAGGAAGTTTTTATAGGAAATACCTTAATTCTGTTATTAATAATCAGCTTAGCTGTAGGTAGTAAACAAAATATTTGTTTACTGAAAGCTGTTGAATGGTGATGTTTGTGGTAAGCTTAAATAAATGTAGCAATTTATCTAAGAATTATTACATTTAACTATAGCATATATCACAAAAAATGTCTTTTATAATTTATAAAAGAATCTATAATGCAAGCTGAATATCAAAAAATCGGTTCGTAAAATACTTGTTGAGAATTTCGAACTTTTGGCATCTCATACCAGATTTCTTAACAGATTTCATAACTGTTTATGCATTCCGAATATCAAAATTATAATTCATAAATAACAGAATAGCAAAATAAAAGACCTCGCCGAACAAGCCCAAATTACTATTTAGCTATCGTCCTATCGTTTTGACGATATGATATCGTTTTGACGATTATCGACTTACGTGAATCAAATATACGAAACGCTATCGCTCAAACGATGACGTCTAACGATAATCGAGTTAATTAATGAACCCCTTGATGTTAAAGAACATACGAATAATATTGGTCTAACACTTGGAACGTTATTTTTGTAAGACCAGACCAGTATTAGCAATAGGAAATGCAATTGTGGTACATACTTAATGCAGAAGTGCCTCTACATTTCATATAATGATCTACCATTTTGTTTTATAAAATATCGTATGTAGCCTCTATACAACAAGGCTATGCGAATTATAATGCGAATTAACAGCAAACGATATACACACTTAAGTTGGATGAATGTGGGAACAGAGAAAAACATACAAAACAATTGAAGGGTCCATGGGAAAAACGACTTGTGTCCATTCTACTAAATAATAAACTAATGATCACATCATGTAGTTTTCTCTCTCCACAAGTCTTGGACACTTCTTGAAATGCCAATTTTTGTAAAAAAGTTTTATTTTAACTACAAAACTGAAACAAAACAATTTTTGTTGCAAGTCCTACGAGAAAATCTGCGTAGTAATAGTTTAAAAAAAATTTAAGTCGATATTTTAAATACATCTCGTCGTAGTGTTATTAAAACAAATTAAAATACATCAAACGCTCAAATCAGTGTTTCCTATATTTTGAAATTCGAAGCATGTATAAATAAGCGATTTCAGTCACCTCTGTCCCTAGGCAACCGCTTTAGTCGCACACATAAAGTTGGTTGAGGCCGTTCTCCACTTGTGCGCGCCACCTATTATGTGTTCTTCCTATGGTGCGTTCACCGTCGGGGTTGGATTCAAAAAGTCGTCGGACAGGTGCGTTGAAACTTCTCCTCCGCACTCCTTTGAAACACATCGGACCAAAAAACACACGAAGAATCTTCATCTCAAAGCACCCTAGCATACTTTCATCCGATTTTGTCAATGTCCATGCTCTTGCCCAAGAGAAAAAAAAAAAAAAATCATCACTACTTAAAAGCCTTGTCAGACCTTCTTTTCCTCATTAACCGCCAATCCCATTTTAGCCGTTTTATAGATGTCGCTGGAATAATCAAGTAGTTGAACCGACTTTTAATTAATTGTACCGCTACTATGGAGTAAAAGCATGAAAAAACGAGACAAAATAATTTTTTGTATTCAATGGTTTGATATCCGCCTGAAAAGATGTTTTATAACATTTAAAGTGTAATTGATCATGATTTTTTAACATTTTATTCTACGCGTTGTTCTGAGAAGGACTCTGAACAAGACTTGGTCTCTTCGTCGGAATTTACACTGTCTACATCTTCTAAATCATTAGCTTCACTTTCCAAAATTTCATTGGAAATTAGATTTGCAATCGGATATTCCAATTCTTTCTTTGCAAATACATTTTGTTTTTGAACAGGAGAAGCGTTTTTGGTAAAAAAAAACAGGAAACAAGAAGATCCGTCAAGTACATCAAAATAAGCAATTTAAAAAAAAATTTAAAAATTGCGAAAACACCACATTTTCTAACACGAATCACATGTAAACCTGCACCCAATTTTTTTTTTAATCGAAGCTTTACAAAACGATTAACGAAGAATGCACAGAAAACAGAAAAATACACTTTAAATACCTTTAAATAAATCACAAAAAATATTAAAAAAAAACATTTATTTAACAAAACAATTAATGAATTTTAAAGAACACACCTGCAGCTTAAGTGTTCATTTTAAAAATGGTATTTAGTAATGCAAAATATTATGTAAATAATTTATTTAAATCGACATATTTTTTTTTTGGTGATGCAAAAAAATGAATGGTCTTTCCATTGACTTTGAACCTGTGCTGCAGGGAAATTAGAGTAAAAAAAAAACTAAACAGCTTATTGATCTATGGGAATATTACTACCGTATGGTATAAACGTCACTTCTCAATTTTACAATTCAGAAAATCGACTTTTGTCTCGTTGTTGGGAGCATTTACCATAGTGCGCTGGTGTTGACTTCTGCGTTGCGTATAATAGGATCAAGAACGATGTTAAATAGGTTGCATGATATCACGTTGCCTTGCCTTAGAAATTTCCCAACATCAAGTTATTCGATGGGGCTCCTATCGATTTTGACTGATTAGCGATATTTCTCCATCGTCATTTTGCACAAGCGGAAATGTTTTGGCACGGACTTCGAGATATGATATGGATCTGTATAATTTAATTGGTCCCTATTCACGTTATCGGTCTGGAATTCTTGTTTTGTTGTCTAATATATGTGGGAGTGTGAACATTTGATCGATGGTTTACTTAGCTGGCCTGAAACCACACTGATAAGGGTAGATCAGATCTTTGACAGAAAATAAGCGGTCACACAGGATAGCCAGCAAGATTTAATAAGCGACGTTTAGGAGATTAATTCCTTTGTAATTGGAGCATTTCAGAGCATCTCATTTTTAATAGATAATGCACAAACTGTACCGAGGTTCCATTTATCGGGCAAACTTTCATCCGACCAACTTATAAGTTGGTATATTCTACTTAATTTATCTCCCGCTGATTTGAATACTTTGGCTGGAAGGCATCCGCACCAGCGCCCGTGTACAACTTAAGTTTGAATGTCGCCAGAAGCACTACGGTAACGGTTAGGTCGGTTGACCGGAACTGTTGGCCATCATGGCCCCTTTACGAATATCATTGTACTTATTTTAATGTACAATTCATAGAACTAAAATCAATTTATGTTGTATAATAAGGTACATTTCATTGGATAAATTATTTCGATTATTTATTCAATTTTCCTTATAATTTCGCATTTGATTAGATTTTTTCTCAGAATGAACTTAAGTGGACTTAAGCTGTTTTTCCACTGGACCCTTCAATTATGTATATTCATTCATATGAAACGGAATAATATAGTTCAACAGAAGTTTAACAATACAACTTTAGAAGCATTTAAGGTCTCGCAGTCTGGTACTTAACAAAATCAGTAGAACCTATCTTTGATGAAGGCATTCAGGATTCAGACTTTTTGCAAAAGCTTAACAAACACTTTGAAGTCAGAAATAAAATCAAATAGGTGTATTCAAAATCAAATTTCAAGAGTCAGAGTCAAGAGTTCATCTTCCAAAAATGCATCTTCTCCCTTGCACGGGAATGTCCCATCTGTGAATTAAGTTTGAGAGTTTCGCATCGTTCTCGAAACATTATTGATATTTTTTAAAGGGCGGCTATTAGCTTATAGGTATCTAAAGTAAATTAGGTACCCTTATCGAAATTTTGTTTTGATGTAATCAGGCTTTTCAGGTTTTAAAAAGCGTAATCTCCAAAATTTAAATTTAAATCGCCAAAAAATCGCCAAATTTCAAAATTTTCAACCCACAAAATCACCAAATTTAAAAATGAAAAAAAATCAGCAATTTGTAGTTTTAATATCAAAAGAAATCATATTTAAAAAAAAATAAATAAACAAAACAAAATCAAATAAAAATTATACATAAAAACTTAAAACTAAAAAAAAAACTCTCTTGTACTTATTCCTCTTCAATATATTCGATGTACATAATATGTATCCATAGTATTTTATCAATGGGATCCTTTTTGTAGCCTTTGCAACAGGGCTAGATCTACAGCATGTCGTTCTAAGTCAGTTTTGAGCGAACGTATATCGCAGTCGCAAATTTTGCAATATGCTAATTCATCTTTCTTTGATTTGGTTAACTAACAAAGTTGTTGGTTTTGACATAGATACGTCATTTATTTTAGGGATAGAAGTGAAATCGAATTTCAGTTTTGGGGTGCGTTCAGCGCAAATAGCAATGAAAGAGATGTAAGGTTAAAGTGAACATTTGAGAAAAGAATATTAGAATTTCGATTAAAAAAATTTAAATCGCCAAAAACTAAATATATCGCCTTTTTTGGGGTACATCGCCAAACCGATTTTCGTGTCGCCAAATTAAATTTCAAATCGCACAATCTGACAACCCTGGATGTAAAACCTATTATTGCGCGAGAGCTGTGGGAGAACAGCGTTTCGTAAGACCACTGTAGCGTCGTTAGTAGTGCTTTCCCGTTACTGTGGTAACATATTTAAATTGCATTTTATATGTATATGTACGTTTAAAAGATTTTTATTTAAATAAATAACAAGTGATTTAATTTGAAAAACTGCCGGCAGTGTAGAATGTTTCCAAAATCAAACATTTAAAAAAAGCCAAATGAAGTCTTTCTAGGCTGGGACACCAAATCTCATAATAAAGATCGGTGAGAAGGTCTGTTGTTTGTACTTATGTAGGTATATATTTACTAGCAAGAATACAAAAAAGTTTTTGAGATAACTCAGATCGTGTGGTTTTTTATTTTATGTGTGCGTACATAAATGTATTTTTAGGTAAAATAAAATGTACATCATAGCGTAGGTATTTCGGTTTTCGGATGAAAATGTATGCACACCACAAACAACAAAATAAGATGCAATTCAACATGAGCTACTGCACTTGACCGTGCTATCAAAGGGGGCTAATTTCAATAGAAGAACGGCGACTCATTTGCAATCAAATCAAATGATTATAAATAGATTGAACTCATTTCATTTATATTTATTCATTGCACAAAATATTTTTATGAAAACTCTTAACGCATGCAGCTAATATTAGTTGAAATTTATTAATTTAAAATTATTGATAATATCGATAAGAATACAAATGTCAATTTTTCTGATAATAAACAAAAACATTTGAAGTACCGTATTGCTATTGATAATTCAATATGAAATAGGTTAATAAAAGGTTTTATTTATAATATACTTACATGAAAATATATATTTTAACAAAATAAAATGAAATTTTTTAAAAGAAAAACAAAGTTTTTCACATTCGGCTGCCAGTAGCAAGCAAATACACGTACACAATTTTATTCGTTTTGGCATTTCATTTTGAATTCCGTTTCGTAAGTTAGTTGTACAAGATTTTTAAGTTGATTTGTCATTTCTCATTTTAAGGGCATTCACCTACTTTTATTTAATTTTCCGAAATGCAATTTAAAGGCTCTCCCAAACCAGCACAAGGAATTCGGTGCGAAAATAAAACATTCACTTCTCAAATTTATTTTACAATGCTATGAACGATAATGAGCTGACTGTAAACAATATTTTGAGTTCCGAAATAACGTCAATTTGACAGAAATGACGTAAACAAAAAATTGTGTTCAATTTAAACACTACAGAAGTGGTACTCGATTATATTAGTCGGCATTTACATTGACCGATTTTTCCAATGCCGTATGGTAAAAGCGACCGAAACTGGAAGGAGCAGGTCATGTATGCCTGTCCTCCTACCGCGATTACAGCAACAAAACTTTTGTTGGCAAGCCAAAAATTGGTCGATCGATGGAATCCAGACTTTTTGATTGGATTGGTTATCGACAATGCAATAATTGCCGTTAATAAAACTTGCCTACAATTTTGTTTCGCCTCTATAAAATGTATTAAAGGTAAGACCGCACACAACTGCAGTGGAACTACACTTCACGACGTGGCAAAACATTATTTGTATGAAATTGTATGAGCTAAATCGCACTAAGCGGTAACTGAACTTCATAAAATTTCATACAAATAATTGTGAATCGCAGTTCTGCTGCAGTGCAGTTCCGCCTAGTGCGGTCTAACCATAAGGCTCTCCCAAACCAATGCGAAACATTCCTTGCGGCGAAGAAACATTCGTCAGTCAAAATTAATTCATGTTTCTCCACCGCGTTGGACTTTCATATATCACCATGTAAATAAATTTTGACATTCGAATGATTTTTCGCCGCAACGAAAATTCCGCACTGTTTTGGGAGAGCCTTTTGGCGTTTTTCGTTTTTGGCTCTAAATAAACCTCTGAGCAGAGGCTGAGCGATCAGAGCAGAGCTCTGAGCAGATTATGATCAGAGCCCTCAGACTTATGGCGTTTTTCTTTTTTAACTCTGAGCAGATCACGAAACTGTCAAACAAAAATTCTATGTTTTTTTTTAGCTCAGACATATCAGAGCTCAAAAAGTGCGTTTCTTTTTTCCATCTGAGCTAGCTCAGAGCTTAATCGATTAGCTCAGAATAAAATGACCGAGCAAATCGAGCGAAACGCTGAGCGAAGCCACACCTTTGAAATGACGGTTCAGTGCTCAAATGTGTTTCATAAATAAGTCTGAGGGCTCTGATCATAATCTGCTCAGAGCTCTGCTCTGATCGCTCAGCCTCTGCTCAGAGGTTTAATTAGAGCCAAAAAAGAAAAACGCCATTATTTATGAAACACATTTGAGCACTGAACTGTCATTTCATAGGTTGTTACTAAAATACATTATTGTTTACCTGATTTAGACGGGCGACTGTCCTGGGAATCCATTTTTAATTTTTTGTATTTCTTTCGTCTGTCAAATCACTGAAAAAAAGTGAAGTTGGCTTCGCTCAGTGTTTCGCTCGATTTGCTCGGTTATTTTATTCTGAGCTAATCGATTAAGCTCTGAGCTAGCTCAGATGGAAAAAAAGAAACACACTTTTTGAGCTCTGATATGTCTGAGCTAAAAAAAAACATAGAATTTTTGTTTGACAGTTTCGTGATATGCTTAGAGTTAAAAAAGAAAAACGCCATTTATTGTATTAATTTCCATGGATAAAATTTAGCCAACAAAAACACAAGAACTAATTGAGTTTTGAAAGTTTTAAGGCTCTCTCAAACTAACGCGGACCATTCGCTATACAGGGCGAATCATTCACAATGATAACAAAAATGACAAATAAACTATGCTTAATAACAACAAAAACTGCCGCCACGTCAGCGAATGTTCCGCTTTCGCGTTGGTTTGGGGGGGCTTTATGTCTATACTGGTCACACTTATCTGTAAAAATCTTGTACTTTTAAGCAATCAAGTACAATTTAAAGATACATTCACAATAGTAAATCAACATTTTAAACTGTCAAACTAGCCTCGAGTTGCACGTGCGATACGAAGGTTTTGGATTTATTTTTATTTTTATTTTTATATTTATTTTAAAAATAAAAATAATTAAAACAATCATAAATGCTGCAAAGTTAATTAAAAATACTAGGTAATTGTTTTTTAGTATTTTAATTTAAAAAAAGTCACTATATGTAATTTGTGATAACTTTCAGCAAAATGATTTCTGACCTGACTCCGAAGGAAATCAAAAGTAAATTCCTTAGAACTAATCCAAAATATAGTGAAATCGAAGACAATAACCATGCTATTGGAGATTTTTTCTCAATTGACGACGACGATGAAGTCTGGCTAATGCAATGTCCCAAAGGAGCGCATATTTCACTTCTTAAAGACCAAAAAATCAAACTTCCTGGACGCAGTAACCAAAATGAATTCGAAACCATTGCCACCGAATATTCTGAACCTGTTCCGCATGCATTCGGCCACAAAAACAAAAAAGGACACAATAGTGTTAAAATTGTGCCAGTACAAGGGTGCATTATAATGAGAAATCGCCTAAAAGTTTTGACACTACCCGATGCTTCTGAGTCAGAAGTCTCTTCTTTCAAAGTGCCAATGCCAGTAGGTATCAAGCAGCGTCACCCTTTGCACGGAGTTGATTTCCCCAGTAAGCTTCAGATTTGTCCTCAAATAGCTGAAAGATTGAAGCACATAGATGAAGCATCTATTCAAAAACAGACACCGAAGCAAAAATCAGCAAACAATTCCAACACTATTGCCGCCGACAGCGATAGTGATGTGGAATTGGTATTACAAAAAAAGCACAAGCAAAAGAAGAAAAAGCGAAAGCATTCGTCTGGTGATGACAACAATGAGGTGCCGAAAAAGAAAAAGAAGGCAAAGAAGAATGGTCAAATCGAGGATGTCGGAGAGGAATTGCAATGGATTCAGAGGTTACGTGAATAAATTTACTTTTTGTATCGTAAAAATGGTATTTGTTATTGATCTTTAAGATAAATCTAAGCAACAATTGAATAGCTAAGAAAACACATAAGAGTCATTCCATATGAAAACGTCTAATCGAAAAGCCATTGCATTTTTGATTTTTTTCAAACTGTGGGAATCATCTTTAGGTTCCGAAAGATGGAAATCCAGCTGGATTTAATTTTTGCATTCACCGTTCCCCCTCTGCCTCCCTTGAAACATTTTAATGGTTTTTTATTTTATTTTTAGAAATGATATTTTTAAAGATATCAATACGTTTGAGGTGTCATTTTAAAGATAAAAAACTTTAGTTTTTGATAAAAATATTTTAATTTACAAAATCACAACCAAACAGTATCAATCACGGTGTTGAAACAACGTGTTTTTTCTTGATTTTGAACTGCCTCTCGTTTGCCGACTGTTAAATGTAACGGGCAAATATTTCTCAGATACTAATTTCAAAGAAATAAAAAAATTGACTCAATTTGTTCACTCTTTATATAAAATATCATTGCTTTAAAAAGCATATTTTGGACAATTGCATCTTGTGAGCCACAATATCACTGTTTGACAAAAAATATCTATATGAAATTTTGAGCATTACTTAGCTTATAGTTTCAGCTTTAATTTAAGTTTTGTTTTGTTATTTTCATGCAGTGTGAGCTCACTGGTTTAAAAAAGCACTATTTTTTAAATAATAACAAAAGTGATAATAGAATTTGAGAACCGTTATGAGCAATATTATGAATTTTTCTTTTTTTTAGATTCAATTTTAATGCCCTTTTTATGTTGAATCGAATGAGCTATCATTTATCAAAATCGGTTAGAAATTGTAGAAGCCATGATTATTTTTACTCGGAAAGAAATTATTCTTTAATGGGACAAATGGTGAAATAAAAAACCTATTTTAATCTGCGATAAATTTTTTATTTTTATTTTCATGTACAGTTATCTTATATGTTTTATTTTATAAAAAAACCATAGCTTTCACAATTTTTGACCGATTTTGATAAATGATAACTCATTCGATTCAACATAAAAAGGGCATTAAAATTGAATCTAAAAAAAAAAATAAATTCAGAATATTGCTCAAAACAGTTCTCAATTTCTTTTATCACATTTGTTATTATTTGAAAAATAGTGCTTTCTTTAAACCAGTGCGCTCACACTATGGATGAAAATAACAAAACCAAATTTTCAAAATTAAAGCTACAACTAAAAGCTAAGTAATGTTAAAAATTTAATCTCGATATTTTTTGTCAAACAGTGATATTATGGCCGTAAAAATGCAATTTTTCAAATTTTTTTTTTTTTAAAGCAGTGATATTTTATATAAATGGTGAACAAAATCAGTCAATTTTTGGTTTTATTCCTTTGAAAATATGTTTTTTTGAACTCTCGTGTAAGCATGGATTACTTACTTTTCTTATTTAACCCTTCGCTAAACCACCTTCTTTGTTGGTTTAGCTAGCTTGCGAGTGGAAGAAATCTTACTCCTATTCCACGAGTTAACTCGCCACTATATTTATGTTAATATATTTTATTAATATGGGGATTAAAGTAAAAAAAAGGCTGTGAAAACCAATTTGAAATTTCAGGTGGATATGACTTTTATGCACTAAACGGAACTTCGGTTTGTTTAAGAAAAAATTTATTTTTCAAAATTTTGTTTAATTATTCAGAAACTATCCATTCAAAGATTTTTTTTTGAAATGAAATTAGAGAATGGAGGTCTGCAGTTAAAAATACTATAAAATTTTAATGCAGATGTAGTCATCTTATTTTGATTGCCGATTGGATGATTTAAAAAAGAGGCCCTTGTCCCGAAAATAGGGGCCATCACTGTTCTCGTTTGGCTCAAATTTTTTTTTCGAAATTAGTCCGCATAATTAACTGATTTTTGCATTGTCGAATTTTTGTTCGCATGAGATTTTAAGGTACAGCCGACAAGTTTCTCCCGATCTTCACTGGCCGATTTTTCCACGAAGATTTTTCCAGAAATGGTGTGAAATGTACACAACGATTTTTGGAATGTCCCGATCTACATTGAACGATTTCTCCAGTGCTGAATTTTTGTTTCTGTTGTAATTATGTGAGATTGTGAGGTACAGCCAACCTGTGCCATGACGATTGTACCTTTCATTCTCACACGATTACAACCATAGAGTAAGTATACTAGTATACCTAGAGGCCCGACTCGTAAACCCCTTGCCTTAAACACCCTCAAAATTTATTTGAGGTGAATAAGAGAAAACTCTTAATCTACTCTTTTTTTCATATCCGTGAATCCGTGTGAGTGGTGGATTAGAAAGCAAAATGGCGAAATTTGCTCAAAGTGACAGTTAGGTTTTTTTGTTGTTTTGTCAAAAGTGACAGTTCTTAAATCAATCCCTTCATGCAAGCGAGTCCGTTTTGGATCCGAAACCAGTTCATAAACGGACCCAAAACCGGATCCAAAACGATTCCAAATCGGATCAAATTAGTATGGAAATTATAATCACCACGGAGCCATTATGTGAATGAGAAAACGGAGCCTAAATGGAATCCAAAACGGACTAACAAAAATGAATGAATCGAGGCATACCCAAATATATTGTATTAAAAAGAAACTTCCCCATCTAGGCGAGTTTCTACATTGCATACAAAAAAAAAAAAAATCAATCAGAATTTTGTTTATTTCAAGACTTTATTTTTATTTATCAATAATAAAGGTACATTATCAGCCCTATCGAGGTATCCGTTCGGAGAAATTCGGGTCCGTGATTTTGCTTGAAGGGATTACGTGAAATCGTGTAAGTTTTTCTTTTAATTTCAATAAAAGCCACTGCACACATGCTTGCTGAAATAGAGATAATCCTCTCAATTCAGCTTGTAGGGTAAAAGAGCATGGACCCCTTAAGTCGGTTCTCTAGGTAGTATTTTCTCTTTGATTACAACAACAACAAAAAATCGGCACTGGAAAAATCGGTCAACATTGATGGGTCTACATTGTCCCGGTCTACATTGAAAGATTTTTCCAGTGCCGATCTTTTTTTTGTTGGTGAAGGGAGTGAAAAGTGAGGGGTAGGGATCAAATCGTTTGTACCACAAAACTCGAACAATTTTTCCAGTTTATTTATGTTCTCTTTCACCTTCTTTCCAGTTTTTTGTTTGTGTTCGGTGTCAGTGTGCCGTTCGTTTGATGGTGTGAGTGAATATCAATAAAAAATGAAGAGCACAGGAATACAAAAATGGAGAAGACAAGGAAAAAATCTTATGGAAAAAATCGTTCTGTGTGTACATTTCACACGGTTTCTGTAAAAGTCGGGCAATGTAGATCGGGAAAAATCCGGACAGTTACCCCGTTTAGATGAGGTATTCGAGCGAGCTTCAAGCTCTTTTGGCCCCTTTGTATACCTGCGTTGACTTGAAATGAGTTTCAACCGACTCGATTCCACTTCAGGATCGGAGTCGAGTCGAAATTGAGGATGTGTTCACCATAGTGTTTTTGCACATGTGCGAGTAAAATTATTAATTTGATTTGATAGCTATGTGAAGTATGTACTAAAATTCATTAAATTTGAGCTGTTTTTGTGTAAAATAAATATATTGTTGCCATTAAATTAAATGTAATCTCAACACCATATCAACTCAACTTCAAATGGGGCTCTCAACTCACGTGACGAAACACCTGGGTCGACAATCGGACCCTAATCCAACTCGAGCTCTCGATTCTATTTGTAAACGGGGCAAGTGTCGTTGGTTCAAACTCTCGGCACTGTAGCGCAGGTTTCCCCCTGTTCACAATAACCAATTGTACAATAAACCATTGTGAATTAACATCTTGGCTGTCAACTGTCAACAAAAAAAAAGCGTCAGGTCGGTCTCACAAAAGACAAAACATAAGATTTTTTCTTGTTTGGTAGAATTTAATTTGTGTGTTTAAATTGAAATTCCCTTTCCCTGCAAAAGAAAATAAAAATATCAAACAAAATGCCTGAAGAGGAAATGCCAACGGCATTTCTAAAATTCATAGAAATGGAGAATTTCAAGTCCTACCGTGGCCACCTAATAGTAGGGCCACTGAAAGAATTTACAGCAGTAATTGGTCCAAATGGTTCAGGTAATGATCTTTTCGCTTGAAACATACATTCTAAGTTCTAAAAAAATAAAAAAAAATGTATCATTTTGTCAGGTAAATCTAATTTTATGGATGCTATAAGCTTTGTGATGGGTGAAAAAACATCAAGTCTTCGTGTGAAACGTTTGAATGATCTTATACATGGTGCATCGATTGGAAAACCTGTGGCCCGTTCTTGTTATGTTACAGCAAAATTCATCGTAAATGGAGATACTAATGTCGATTTCCAAAGATGTGTTACTGGCGGATCATCTGAGTATAGAATTAGCGGAGAGGTAAATAGGAATTTTTTTTTAATATGAAAACATTTTTAATTACACTTCTGTATCCTATCTTTGTTTAGAGTGTTTCTAGCAATACATACTTGTCGAGATTAGAAAAGTTAGGAATTAATGTAAAAGCAAAAAATTTCTTGGTGTTTCAAGGAGCTGTGGAAAATATTGCAATGAAAAGCGCAAAAGAACGAACCGCATTGTTTGAGGAAATCAGTGGGTAAGTAATGAAATGAAAATATTTTGATTACTTTTCCAATGGGAGATTCCTATTTTCTAGATTGTTTAAGTAGCATGATAAGAAGTGGATAAAAATAGAATTTCTTTTTTACTTAATACATTTTCACACTCACAGGTTATTTACCCACAAACTTAAATTACAATAGTTTTCTTGCGATTTCAAAATTGTGTTATTTATTATTTGTAAGATAATTCAAAGACCGCTTTCACACAAGGAAACTGAGTTGCCAGAAACTAGCTTGTTTGTTGACGAGAAGGGTGTGAGCGGAGATTTTTTCCTTCTCTTACACCCTATTCGCCAACAAACTTAAAACTGCTGGCAACTCAGTTTCCTTGTGTGAAAGCCGTCTAAGTGAGTTTTAGGATGTCTTTAATCCTGCTGTTTTTCATCCTGACGTCTTGTGAATACAATAATACATTAGTTGTGATGATACAGGTTCTGCTTCTATTGGTTGTCAGTGTGTAGTGACTCAAAGAAGACAGTTAAAGCCTGCTTGATTCTGCTACCAAGCTGCATCTCATCGACTAATGTACTTAAGATAGCAAACTATTTAATGGGACGAAACTACTTTCGAATTCGCGCAGTTGCAAGAGTACTGAAACATCTCGACATTCACAAATCCGCTGGCGCGGATAGTATCCTTCCCATTGTTCTGAAGAGGTGCTCTACCTTCTGTCCTAATCTACTGGTCTTTTTTCGAGTGTATGGGAAATATCATTTGTCCAGCCTGTCCCTAAAACAGACGTATCTTCTTCGCGCTCAAATTATTAACCAATTGCACTTACGTCCGTTCTTTCCAAGGTGTTGGAAACCCTGATCAATTTTCAGCTCACAAAATATCTCGAGGAACAAAAGCTTCTTAATGACCGACAGCACGGCTTTCGTGGCAATCTGATAGTGGTCTGATAGTTTATCTCACCGAACAGTGCAACCAATATTTACATAGTTTTGAAGAAAGTAAGACTATTGCGCTTGATATTTCAAAAGCGTTTGATAGAGTTTGGCATCAAGCTCTCATATCGAAAATGCGTACATTTGCTATCAATGAATCTCTGCTTTTTTGGATTAGAAATTACCTCTCGGACCGTTTCTTACAAGGTGTGTTGAACGGTTTTAAGTATGAATCTCCCCACCCCACAGGGCTCCGCTTTGTCCCTGACTCTCTTTCTTATACTTAAAATAAATAAATAAATTGGGTAGCGCAACAGCCCGTGAAGAACCAGGACTAACAACTCGCGGCCATTCCTGTGTGCGTGTGTCGAGAAGCACTTATTCATGACAAGTTGAGGATTTGTCACTTCCTCGCAAGAGGCAGTAGCCCTGAAAAAAGAACTTTTTAGTTTTAACTGGACGAGGCTGAGAAGTGAACCCAGACCTCCAGCGTAGCAGTCCAACCCCTAACCATTACGCTACGGGCATGATTTTGAAACTTCTAAACCACTTAACTGTTTTGCAGAGGGTACTGTCAGTACCCTCAGCTTTTGATATTTACAGATTAACACCCATGTCCTTCGGATGTAAAACTTCAACGGCTGCGTATGATAAAGCTCATTAAATTCTGATCTCGACATAATTGTACAATGGGTATTCAAAAAACTGCGTATAATTTAATGCTTAAAAAACGCAATGCTGTCAACTGTCGTTAAGTCGGAACTCATCATTCGTGCAGCGATTCATTCATGAATGCAACCTGCATCAAGAAAACCGAACAGTTTTCAGTTCTTGATATTTACATCACGGACCACCTTCTGTGGAATGATCACATATTCGACTTCGATAAAAACTCTGCAGTGTTTATGCTTCCTCCGAAAATGCATGACAACAGTTCACCCCTTCTGATCTGATGATTATCTATAAAGAATTTAATCGTCCCAATTTTAAGTTCAATTCTGATATCTGGACAGGCCCGCCTATAACTCACTTGAATCTGTAGATACAATACAAAAAATAGCCTTGATAATGATAGGTGACAGGACTATATAACAGGACTATAACTGTGATGCCTCGATCACCGCTAGTTCTGTTCTAGTGAAATAGAGAGTTACATTCATCCTCTAAAACAATTCTAACGTAATACTCGCTCTTCTAAACAAAGTCTAGCACAGAGGTTCTTTGTTTTCCTGCACCACACAAATGTGTAGTGCTTTAGCCGACTCTAACTTTCCCTCCCATTTTAATATTCAGAACTTCTAAACCAGTGTGCATCGGTATCACCTTTAAATCCTAACCTATTTTCCTAACGCTAGCATTGTGTTGAATCATCTCAAATGTACTCAAAACCCGCATTCCACATTTGCGTGGTGCTACTAAGGAAGGAATCCCTATTGTTAATACGTCCGAAATTGGGCTCAAAGGCAAACTGATGGGCATTCCACAATTGATTTATTCATTATTATTAAGATCAAGTTGAAAACAGAACCCAAAAAAGCTGACTGTCTTAACTTTTAGCCTGCTATATTTCGTCATGTACATATACAATTGTTTTCTGCTCTATGTAAAACTTATGTATGTTAGACATTGTGATTAACGATATACATTTGCTTATTTCTTTGCAACCTAGTTCCGGGCTTCTAAAAGACGACTATAATCGACTTAAACAGGAAATGAATCTAGCCGAAGAGGAAACTCAATTTACCTACCAAAAGAAAAAGGGAATTGCCGCTGAACGCAAAGAAGCTAAACATGAAAAAATGGAAGCCGATCGATATGCGCGATTAAAGACAGAATATGTAAGTTTAATAAAAATATATTAAAACGAAACAATTAAACAAAAATTTTAATTTTAGAACGAAAAACAAGTAGAGTATCAATTATTTCGTTTATTCCATGTCGAAAAAGACATCGAGAAGCTAAACAAAGATTTGGAAGCCAAACAAGAAGAAATAAAAGTTGTTGAAGTTAAAAAAGAACAAGCTGATGAAGTTCTGAAAGAGAAGAAAAAAGAATCTGGCAAAATAGGCCGTGATCTAGCTAAAGTCGACCAAGAAATTCGTGAAGTTGAAACTTCTATAAATAAGAAACGACCACTCTTTATTAAGGCTAAAGAAAAGGTGTCACATTGTCAAAAGAAATTAACATCATTAGTAAAGACACTTGAAACTGCAAAAGAAGCTGACAATGCACATCAATGTGACATCAGAAATTTGGACAAAAAGCTAGCCGATGTTGAGACTCTGAAGAAACGTTTCGAAGAAGAGATAGAAGGAGAATCTCTGAAACGTGGCAAGAGCGTTCACATGGAAGAGGGTCTTGTTCAGGAATATGATCGTCTCAAACAAGAAGCTGAAGCAACAGCCACACAATACCGCTCGAATTTAGATTCTGTCAATCGTGAGCAAAAATCCGATCAGGATTTGCTTGATGGTGAAATGAATCGAAAGGCATCAATTGATGAAGCATTCAAAAAGCTAACTCTGCAAAAGGAAGAAGCCATGAAACGCCACGACAAGCTAATGGATCATATAAAATCAAGTCAGGCGGCTCTGGAAGAGCAAAATCGTATAAAAGAAGATCTACGGCGTGATGTGGGTTCATCAAAGGAAAAAATTGCTGAAAAACAACGTGAGCTGGAAAATGTTCGTGATCAGTTAGGTGATGCTAGAATTGATAAGCACGAAGATGCTCGCAGGAAGAAGAAACAAGAAGTAGTGGAGTTGTTCAAGAAACAAGTGCCCGGCGTGTACGATCGTATGATAAACATGTGTCAGCCAACACACAAACGATACAACGTTGCAGTTACCAAGGTTTTGGGTAAATACATGGAAGCCATAATTGTTGATACCGAGAAGACAGCACGTCACTGCATTCAGATCCTCAAAGAACAAATGTTGGAAGTAGAAACTTTCCTACCGCTTGACTATTTGCAAGTCAAGCCTCTGAAGGAACGATTGAGAAATATATCTGAGCCACGCAATGTAAAACTCGTCTTTGATGTCCTTAAATTTGATCCTCCTGAGATTGAACGAGCTGTTTTATTTGCAACCAACAACGCTCTGGTTTGTGAAACTCCTGAAGATGCTATGAAAGTTGCCTACGAAATCGATCGCAGTCGATTTGATGCGCTTGCTTTGGACGGAACTTTCTATCAGAAATCTGGAATCATATCTGGTGGTAGTCATGATTTGGCTCGAAAGGCCAAACGATGGGATGAGAAGCATATGGCACAATTGAAAATGCAAAAAGAAAAACTCACCGAAGAAATGAAAGAATTAGTAAAAAAATCACGCAAACAGAGTGAGCTGGCAACTGTAGAGAGCCAAATTCAGGCAAGAAACTGACTGATTTAGTTATTTATTTTTAGTTTTTAATTTCCGGTTCGCTTTTAGGGCTTGGCAAATCGGCTGAAGTACAGTATGGTAGATCTTGAGTCATCCAAAAAATCCATTTCACAATTTGACAGGCAGTTAAAGGATGTTCAAAGTCAACTTGATGAATTTGGGGTAAGCTAATCCCTTGAATAAAATAAAAACTATTTAAATGTGATTTCATAAACTTTTCTTTTCGTAGCCGAAGATTAGTGAAATCGAGCGCCGAATGTTAAAACGTGACCAACGCATTCAGGAGATCAAAGAAAATATGAACAACGTCGAAGATAAGGTGTTTGCTAAGTTTTGTCGTCGTCTTGGTGTTAAAAATATCCGACAGTATGAAGAGAGAGAGTTGGTTATGCAGCAAGAGCGTGCAAGGAAGAGGGCCGAGTTTGAGCAGCAGATCGACGCGATTAATACACAATTAGATTTTGAAAAACAAAAGGACACAAAAAGTCGGTTGTTGCAGTTTTAATATTTTTTGATTCTAAAATATTTCTTTATAGAAAATTTGGAACGTTGGGAACGAGCTGTTCAAGACGAAGAAGACGCTCTGGAAGATCTCAAAGTCGCTGAAAAACGATACTTGAAAGAAATCGAACAAGATAAAGAAGCTATTGAAAAACTTAAACAAGGAAAGCTTAGTAAAAAGACTGCAGTTGATGAAATGGAAGAGGAAATATCAAAGGTAATATTGGGATACAATTTATTACTTATTTGAAATATTTGAATTCGTTGTAGGCTCGCCGTGATGTCGCAAATTTGGCTAAAGAAATTCATTCTCTGGGTAGTCAAGTGTCAGGGATAGAAGCAAAAATTGAGACAAAAAAGAATGAGAGACATAATTTACTTTTGCAGTCTAAGGTTTGCAGATTTTGAATTTTGTATTTGGTTTTGTCAATCGATTTATAAATCGTATATAATTTAAGATGGATTGTATAGCAATTCCACTACAAAAAGGATCTCTCGATGATGCAGTTCGTCAAGGTGATTCAGAAACTACAACAAATGGAACATCAACTTCTATGATTCTCGAAAAAGAAAATCAGTAAGTTTTAGAATAACTTAACAATTAACTTTAATATTTGTGTGCATATACTTTTGTTTGTGGATGATTTCTGATGCGATGCTTTTTTATTCTAATGTCTACTATTGATTAATGAGACAATTTCTGTTTCATTGTGTGGTGGAACTGATGATCGATCGGGGAAGTTTAAAAGTCGGCAACTCGTTTCGACAGCTAAAATGAGAATTTCATTTCCTTAAAAATAGTACAGATAATTGCGATTGCCGTGAAAATAATATGCCTAGCATTAAGAAAAAAGATTTTTGAATCTAAATTCCTCTTTAAATTGCTGCAGAATTACCGAATACCCCTTGAACTGTGTTATCATTTCTCTTCTGAATTTCGTTATTTGTAGTTGTTTTGCAAAGTTGATGAAGTAAATGGATATGCTGCTTTTATAACCTTTTTTTAAATCACAACAACAACAAAAAACAAAAACTATTCGATACTCTGAAACTCTTATTTATATATTTTTGTTTTCCTTTATAGAATTGAAGTTAACTACAGCTCATTACCGCGAGAACTTTGTAAACTCAAAGATGATTCACACTTCAAAAAGACCAACGATTCTTTGCAAAAAGATTTACAATCCAAACTAGACATTTTGGAGCGAATTCAAACACCTAACATGAAAGCTATGCAAAAGCTGGATCGCGTAACCGAAAAAGTTGCTTCTACAAACGAAGAATTTGAAAATGCTCGCCGAAAGGCAAAGAAAGCAAAGGCAGCATTTGAAAAGGTCAAAAATGAACGTGCTGAAAAATTCATTCGATGTTGTAATCACATTTCTGAGGCAATCGATGGCATTTATAAATCTCTAGCGAGAAATGAAGCCGCCCAAGCTTATTTGGGTCCCGACAATCCAGAAGAACCGTATTTAGATGGAATAAATTATAATTGTGTTGCGCCAGGAAAACGTTTCCAGCCGATGAGTAATTTGAGTGGTGGGGAGAAGACAATTGCTGCCTTGGCTTTGCTATTTTCTATTCACAGGTATAAGTTTGAATGTTTGAAAATTTAAATAATCGCGTAATTAATGACTGTTTTTTTTTTGTTTAAGTTTCCAACCGGCTCCATTTTTTGTACTTGACGAAATTGATGCAGCTTTGGATAATACCAATATTGGAAAAGTCGCATCATATATACGTGATCACACAATGAACCTGCAAACTATTGTCATTTCGCTCAAAGAGGAGTTTTATGGACATGCTGATGCTTTGGTGGGAATTTCACCAGCTGTGAGTCGTTTTTTTATTTTTAAACACTTGAATAATGAATTTTCTAATATTTATTATATATTTTTTGTTTGTTTTTAGGACGGTGACTGTTTAATTTCCAATGTCTATCTTTATGACCTTACAGAATTTCCAGATAAATAATTGAAATATTTATTAATTTGTACTACCTAATTAAAATATATTAACTCCAATAAAACCTTTTTAATTTTAAATCAATTATTATTGAATAGAAAGTAACTCAGTAAAGGGAGTAACATTTTTTCTGGGGAATGAAAATATTAATACTCAAATATTTAGAATACGTTTTACGATAATGTGCGAGTAAAAGACTGCACTTGATCTTCCTGTTTGGACCTCATTAACGCCTTGCGGGTCATGATCGAAAAGTGCGTTGAATATCGATCAGCACTTGAATATCGTTCATCGACTTCGAAAAGGCCATCGACAGTGTCAATAGAGAATTTATCCGGTTTAATTTTCGTAGACGGTGCATCCCAAATAAATTGATTGGTATCATCATCAACGGTTGTATGGCTTAAAAAAAGATAATATAGGGTGAGTTAAAAAATGCAGGAATGCTGCATGACTGCAAAATACAATTGTAAAAAACTGGTACCATTTATGCAAGTTTTTAGTAAAATTTGATGTCATTGTTGAGAGGAAACATTAATTCTTCTAAGACAGTAGAAATATTTTCTAACGGACGGTATTTGTCTGCAGAAATGGAAAGTCAATTTTGCAGTTTTACTGAATTCATGCATTTTTGAACTCGGGGATACCCTCAAAATTGTAATGAAAAGAACAAAATCAACCCAAGAAATTCGAATTTATTTAAGAAAAATATAATAAAAGCTATAAAAGAAAAGTTTCAAAGGAACGATTTTAAATTCTGATTGCAATAATTTACGAGCATTTGGATTAAATTTTCGAGTCGATCGAAATACATTTTTGTGCATCGAAAAGCTTTGTTCAACTGCAAGAGATGTTATTGGAGCGTTTTAAATGCTAAAATTTTAGCTTTCATTAGCTAAGGATTTTTCTCCCGAAAATAGTTTTTAATTTTTGAAAACCAAAATTTGTTTCGATAACAGTGCTTATCTTCTGTTTGACTGGTTTGGCCGCCTTGCTATTTATTGCCCTCACTGCATCAATAACTATTCAAATACTCGAAATCATTGGCAAATTAGGGGGCCTACTCTGTATTTCGTTCCGAAAGTCTATCCTATTCGAAAGTGCTTTTCGTTCCGCTTTTGATTTTGTATTTGTACTCGAAACGGAAAAAATTAGTAGGGGAGCTTCGCCAACAGTGAGACACTTTTTTCAAATGGCTATATCTTAAAAAGTATTCGGAGTAATTATTTGATTTTAATTGTGTTAGATAGGTTTATTATTTGTGCTGTTAATTGCATACTTAAATTTAAATTTACCTTTACCGATGAAATAATTTAAATCAAAATGGCCGAGTACCTCCTTTGTCTCACTGTTGGTAAACCTACTCTAACAGTGAGACGGTCCTTCCCCAACAGTGAGACACCTCACAACAAATATTTTAATAAAAAAAATTTAGTTTGAGAAACATTTATATTTCATTATGCCAGAAAGTCTTATGAATAAAAATAACTAAATAAAAATAAAACACGAAAATTGAAGTCACAAAAAATGTCTTCAGTGACAGATAAATAGATAATAAAAAAATCGGTTTCATTATTAATGAAATAAAAAAATTAGCGCACTTCAATTTGGTCAAATGTGATTCCAAAATGGATACTGGCTTATTCCCGACTGGTGTGGCCGCAAAGAATCGGCTTTTTTTTTGCATTGTCACACTGATGGCAACGGGACTTTGTCTTACTGTTGGCAAATCGTCGAAAATATGTAAAAAAAATTAAAACAAAAAACCATGCATCGAAATTTCTCAAAATCTAGTTCATTGTTTTTTTCTGCAATATAATCTACACAGTATTATAAAACGTTGATGGAAAAACTCACCTGTATTAAAAGTTATTTCTTTTTTATTATTTCACTTAAAATTTACTTTTGAGTGTTTTTACCACTCTCCTATCACGGCGCGACTACTCTTCATTGAAAGTAAATACAAACTGAACCAATCGAACGAACATCTGTTGCATGACCAACGGCAACAAGTTCGACGTGTTCGTACATATTTCTTCAGAGTTATTCGGAATGTCTCACTGTTGGACGGGTCTCATTGCTGGCGACGCTCCGCTACTTAATACTTTTCCATCTTAAGCCTAGTACACTGCTGATGCGAAACGAAATTTTCCTCTGGTCTCCAAAAAGACAACGAAATGCTTACGAAAACACAGCGGGAAATATTCATGGAGAGTTTAAATAAATTGCATCGAAATTTAACGAAAAAATCAAACAAAAACAGTGCTGTAATGAAAGAAACAACAAATAAAAACACGAACAAACCCAAATGTCATTTTTCCGCACAAAATTATTGGTCCGGGCAATTAATTTATTGCGAAAAGAGAGTTGAGACTTGTCAAAAATTTCGCTGGTCGAACAGCGTACCACAGAATGAAAAGCACAACGAAATTTTTCGTTTATGAGGAAATGGATTCGGTTGAACTTTGGATGGACGCAGAAAATAATGAAGAATGGATTGCACGAACAATTATACGGGACAAATCAAATATTATGGAAACGTGTGATAAAAGGTAAAGTTTTATTGGTGGCAAAGATTCCACAAACTGTTGGATGTTTGCTTGGCGTACGGGGTTTCAAAATGTCCCTTGGCCAAATCGGGATGAGCACACATGCTCCACCAACATCTTGAATTGTTTGTGTTTTGTTTGCGATTTTTTTTTTCTGTAATTAAATTCATTTGCTTAAATTGTTATCATAACTAAGATTTTCTAAATACATTTTAAGACTTTTCTTTTCAATTCCGTTATCACATAAGTTGTAGAAACAAATTTTCCGTATTAGAATGCTTTTGACGTTCGAAAACGAATTGCCAGGTACGAAAATTCCACATTCGGAATTGTCATTTCGAAAGTAGTAGATTTCATTCCGCTTTAGAAATAGAGAGTACAAAATATTCGTTTTAGGAAGTTTTCACTTTCGGAACGAAATACAGAGTAGGCCCCCAGGGGTTTTTTTTTAATCTGGTTATTGATGAGACCATGGACTCATAAAGCCATACAACATGAAAGTATGTAGATATTTTGCGACAGATAAGCAGTCAATTATTGGGTTTGTGAGATGTTTGCTTACCTATTATATACGGTACATAGGTGCATGCCTAAACATTTTATTTGAGACGTGCATTAAATGAGCTTTCAAAAATTCTGACTTTTATTTTTGTAGGAAAATATACAAGAATATGCACTTTAAAATAAAAATATGCCCTAACATATTTGGTAAAAGAACTGAGTTTTGGTTTGTAGGGCTACTACCTAAATTTTTGTTTTGACAGCTGTTGTTGACAACCAGCAATGATTTAATCAAGCGACGAATACAAAAAAATTGGTTCTGTTTATATTTTTTAGTGTTGCAAAAAATGTACCTAATTCAAATGTCTAATCTAGAAATTTAAATTATAAACTAAAAACATTAATTTTAAAGATATAAAATTGCGAAACATAGCCATGTACGTGTATTGGTTGAGTAAGAGGAAGAAGACCAGACAGCACTGCAAAGAATTGTTCGGAGGCAGTTAAAAGATCACTCCAATCCTGTGGAGTTGACTGAACCATTGTAAGAATGAAATTACATTTTAAACTACATTTAATTTCTAATTATACCTACATAATTTTTTCAACTGTTCTATAGATCGCCAACGATAGTGCTGCTTCCAAAATCAAAATGCCGTAAATTTTTTTTTTCATCACTTTTCTTCGAGTTTATTGAATTGCTCTTAAAAATAAAACAAAAATTAATAAATTTATGGTATTAATAATCAACTCCGTCGAAAAACTAACATTTTAACGTTGTTACCGTCCTCTTCGCTTCCAAAATTTAAGTGAAAATTTTAGCTGAAAAATGTGTGCCATTTCGTCCGAATTGAATGCTCATGGTAAGGGGAATGTTTCGAACTTGAATTTTTTTTGGGTAAAACTCAAAATAAGGGAAAAGAAAAAGGGGATATTTTTCGGGTGGAATGATATTCGGGCGAAAATCCTGATAGGGCTGATTGTCTCTACTGATGTCGGAACCGAACTGGATATAATCAGCCGAATCAGGAAAGCAAAGACTGCATTCGGAATGCTGTCGGAAATATGGAGAACCAACTCTATAAGCTTAAAGGTCAACCGACGACTATTCCGTTCCAATGTTGAATCTGTGCTTATTTAAGAGGGTGCAGCAATTGAAAAGTCACACCCGCTTACACAGAAAAGCTGCAAACGTTCGTGAATAGATGTCTGCGAAAAATCTAGAGGATTGTCTGTCCCAACCGTATCTCCCATGCCAATATAGGTCAGGAGGCCATTGACGCTGTCATACTAAAATGTAAGTGGCAGTGAATTAGACATAGACTTCGTACAGGTAATAGATGTAATGGAAGCCTCTCACGCAAAATGGAGGACGAGCGGTCCAAACTAGAAGTAGTTGGCGAAAATAGTCTAAGAGGAATCAGCAAAACTGGAGAAGAGGTGGAATGATCTGAAATACAACTCTAGAAAACGGACACGATGGCGCGTAAGAGTAGTCTTTATGTATGTCTTTATGCAGCTTCTAAATGTGTGTCATATAGAAGTATGAGAGATATGAAGGATTCAATTTCACTCAGTGATGATCTAGTTTTACCACAATAGTTTTATGACTTTAGCCATAAAACAAAAGTAAAAACCTGTTGTTCAGTTTAAATGTTAAAATTATGTTATAATAAATATTGAAAAAAACAATCCTTTTTTTTTTAAATAATAGTAATGTTATCTTTATTACAGTGTTTTCATAACGTGTTTTTTGTTGCAGATAAAAATATAATTCCTGAAAACAAACAGGCAAAAATCAGTTAATAAAAAAAAACAATTTGAGGTTTTTAACTACACTGTCCAAACTTAAAAACAAAATTATAAATTATTTTGATAATTCAATTATCTATGGCGAGTATAAAAAAAAACAAATATCATGATTTAATTTAAAAATCTTGATTGATTTGGAACAAATTTTGAATATTGTGTCTTCAGTTTTATCTATTTTCACATTGCTATATACTTTTTATTATTATTTTTTTTTTGTTAAGAATTAATTCTACTACATTCTATTATTTTTACGGGTATAGTTTAAATTTTTTATTTATTTCAATTGATAAGCTAATAAAATAGCTGTGGAAGTAACTTAATAGGTATTTATTGTAATTTTTTTTTTCAAAACGTAGATAAAAACTTGTTTGTTTTTGATTAAAAAGAACCTATTTTGTGTTGTTTGTTTATAAAGAATTAATGATCGCGTTGTAGGGTGCGTTAATATCTGCTGAACTTAGAGGAATATGTTAAATTTCAGCTTTTCAGTGGGACTTTATTTCTGAAAGGAATAGAAATAAATTAAATTTAAGTTTACGTACAAAAATAAATAATAAAACTTACATTGCTACATATTTAAGGCTATCACAGTGAATCTTATACTCCATTATAGTATTAACATGTAGATTTAATATTCTACGTAGTGTGTCGCGGATTCGCGTCGTACTGGCGATGTCAGTAGCCGTACGATTCCATACTGACAGACTGTCCTCCTATAAATAGAATATGAGAACAAAAAAAAATTATTTTTAAATGTTATTTTTGATTTTTTTTTTTTCAAAAAGTGTAATCGAAATTCAAACAAACATCCTTAAATATTAAATATAGATCTGGATTTGCTACAGATCACTGTCGAGCAGACAGTGAAAACAAAATTTTGTAGTAAACCATTCCACCACACACATTTTTAGTATTTTGATTTTCGGTAAACATGCCAAATGAATAATTTTTTTTTAAATTTCATTAATGCACCATTATTTTTAAAATGGTTTTCGATAATATTTTACTACCTGTAGTTAAAAAAATTCATTATTCGATCAAAAGGACTTTAACTTTATGTATAGGATAGTTGGTTCTTTTCAGTTTTGGTCCCTTAACACCCCGACTCCACAGGCCATGAACGACGGCCGGACTATGGAACATGTCTAAAAAAAATCCCATGGAGTCGCAAAAATCCATTTCCAAGCAGTGACATAACCATACAAATCAGATTGTGGATTGGATTATGGACATCGTTCATGGACCGTGGAGTCGGGGTGTTAGATCCATTGATTGAAAAGCACCCCCACTTTTAGGGGGAATCTGGTCCACTTTTAAGAGTAGAGTTGACTCCCACTTAGAATGAGAATTTATTACACTTTTTACTGAGAAAGAATTTCACTTTGAATAGTGGAGTTATGGTCCACTTAGTGTGAGAAATAATTACTTTCCTTCTTCCATGATTTTGTAGGTATTAATGAAAAAAAATGTGCACAACTGGATCGCACAAAAATGGTCTCGTATCGTACAACTGGAATGTAGCTAGACTTTGACGGTGTAGATATAGTGATGGTTTACTAATATTCTTATATCGTTAATGAAAAATAATAAAAACATGTTAAAATGGCAATTTTTTTTTTTCGTAAAAACAATTATTTATACATTAATTATTTATACAAATTTCAAATGCAATATATTTGTTTAGAAAATTAGAATAGAAGTACTAAATCGCAAAATAATGATAAAACCAACCAAGTTAATGACGAGATATGAGGGAATATACCAGAATAAGTATAAAAAAGGCAATAAAAAAAAAATATTTTTATTTCCATTATTCGTGTTTTTTGGCAAAACCGTGGTATGCTGTATTATTAGAACTGGTCTAAAGATGGCATGTAAAAAGTTTAATCAAAATCGTTAGAGCCGTTTTCAAGAAAACTGGATCAAACCGAAATCGTTGCATGGTTGCTACCCGTTCTAGATGAGCCCAAACTAAAATTCAAATTTCTCCAAATGTGAAGTCAATCCGTCCAATCGTTTAGGCTCTAGCTCGATGTACATCAGGACGCACTGACAATCAGACCGACAGACGTCTTGACGAAAATCACTTTTTTCGACTTCTCCACCATCGTAATGTTAGTTTTGATTAAAACCTCGACATTTTTTTTGACACGAAACCAAAACTTGCCCTATAAAGCAGGATAAACATAAAAAAAATCACGAGAAAATTTAATGTCTTGTATTATACTCTAGTTTTCATAATTTGTTTTCAAAAACTTAGAACTACACACCTAGTCACAATAATCGCGTGATTTTTTAATATTTTTTGCATTATTCTCCAACTTTCAGAGTTTTTTTCTCAAAATATAGTATCTAGTTTCAAGATTTTTTAATCAGGTTTAAATTTTTGAAAATTAGACCATAACACAAAGAATATTAAAAAATCACGCGAACTGCATACGTAGTCTTTAATATTTCTTCTAGACATGGATAATTTGCATCAAACTTTAGATGAAAAACTAATCCACAAAATGTTAATAAATTCCCATGTGGATAAGATTCCCGTGAATTTTTTTCCTGCATCGACGACGACTGTAGGTGAAATTGGTTAGGTGAAAAGGGAGGCGACAGTCATATAGAGAAAACTTGAACGCATAGCAATAATTTTTCATAGCCGAAATTTTACATTTTGGGTATGTGTTCGTTTTGGTTTGTAATGCTTATTGGATTGTTTATTTAAGTCTTTTTGTCCTTTCTAATAAATAACTAATTCTGATATTTCGTTAGCACCATTTACTTTTTTCGATTAAACTGTATGACACTACATTATCAAAAATTATTTCAAAGTACACTATGACCAATGTTCGTTGTTCATATATTACAGGTAATATCAATAGCATTTTCATTTTTGTTTAGTTCTGCGCATGTTGTCAAAATCAATATTAAAAAATTTTAATTTCAAACAATCACAATAAATTTGTTTTTGTTTACTGTGTACTTACACAAGGGGCAGCCATTTTGAAATTTGTGTACTGTGGCGCAGTATAACACCTTAACTGGCTGAACACAATAGAGTGCCGCAACAATAGTTATTCGTGTATATTTACTTTTGAGGCACATTGTAATTGTGGCGTTCTTTTCATAAAAATACCAATTTCTCTTTTTATCTCGCCTGATACCTAGACATGATTTAAGTCTTGTTCAGCGACGATGTTCCGAACAGTTTGGAACAGAAAACTACAACTTTTTGCTATTCAGTGAAAATTTTCTGTTCCAAACTGTTCTGATTTTCTGCTCAGTGAGCCTGTTCCGAACAGTTTAGAACAGAATGGAACAAGATATTCTGTACTTGCTTTTTAGTTAGAAACTCTTAGAACAGGTTTTCTGTTCTAACCTGTCTGACGTTGCTCACAAAACTGTGCTGTTCTGATCTGATTTTTTAGTCACTGAACAATCCTAATGAGCTAAAAATTAAGACAAGATATGTAGTGTCATAAAGGCTTTAGGAATTTTGTATCTTTTTTTCAGATCTAATTTGTAATCGATAAATTGTCATAAATTCATTGGATTTTTCCTCTGAAAATTCCCACAAAGAAGGATTTTTCACAAGATCGTCCAGCACTTCTACTGTAACATACTATCGTCGGAATGTAAGCAGTCAAAGTATAAATAGGGTCATATGCATACGTACCTACTCAATTTTAGAGACGATGTCTAAACAGGGTTTACCCCTAAGGCAGTGTATTTTGTTCAAAAATTAGTTTGTATACGCCACAAAAGAAGTTAACAACCCCGAAAAAGTAAAAAGAATAAAGTTCTTTAAATTAAAAAAGTAACGGACATTACCTTTAAACAAAATTACGCCCAACATTTTGCTGTTTAAAATATCAATTGATTATGATAACGCGTGGTCTTCTATCAATATAAAGACAACAAGTACTACGACAGCAGTGATGTTATAAGGCAGTTGCATTTTATAATTTGTTTCTACATTAAAAACACATTTCAGAAATGTAAAGTTTCAATAAAATTGAGTCGATCAAATATTCACACTCCGACATATTTTAGAAAAATCCCAGGAATTCCAGATCGATACACACCACCTCTTTATCGATTTTATAGTCGCGTATGATAGCGTGAAAAGGGACGAATTATAAAAAGCCATGTCATATCTCGGCATCCCTGCCAAACTCGTCCGCTTGTGCAGGATGACGATGTAGAAATCTCACTGCCCCGTCAAAATTGGTGAGAACACCACTGATTCTTTTGATGCTGAGAAAGGATTGAGGCAAGGCGACGCGTTATCATGCAACCTATTCAAGATCGTTCTTGAAGCAATTGTACGCAACGCACATGTCAACACCAGCGGGTACAATCTATCAAAAACGAAGACAAGACGAAGTATATGCTGTCATCGAGAGACGAATCTCAACATCTTCGACTCGGGCAAAATATCACGATGGACAGATATAACTTTGAAGTTGTAAAGGACTTTGTCTACCTGGGCTCCACTATTACCTCGCAAAATGACATCAGTGCACAGATCAAGCGAAGAATTACTCTTGCCAACCGCTGTTTCTTCGGTCTAAGAAAGCATTTAAGTAGTAAGGCCCTCTCTCAGAGAACCAAGGAAACTTTATACAAGATCCTAATCATCCCGGCCCTGCTCTATGGGTCAGAAGTATGGACACTAAAAAAATCGGATAAAAATCTTCTAGGGTGTTTGAGAGGAAGATTCTTCGCGTGATTTTCGGTCCGGTGTGTATCGAAAGAGTGTGGAGGAGAAGATTCAGCGACGAGCTATACGGGCTATACAGAGACGTTCACCTGGTCAAAAACCTGAAAATACAGCGGCTGAGATGACTGGGGCCCGTGGACCATATGGAAGAACACGTAACAGGTGGCGCACACAAGTGGAGAAGGACATCAAACAACTCGGTGTGCGCAACTGGAAGCGGCTAGCTAGGGACAGAGCTGGCTGAAGGGGCTTGTTAGTTGAGGCCGAATCCCATCCTGGGCTGTGAGCGCCATCTAAAGTAAGTAAGTAAGTAAATAAAATTGAACCATCCAAAGATTTTGATATTTTGCAGTAATCTTTTCAAGTAATCTTCAAATGTTTTCAAAAAAAAAAAAAACAATGTCTTTTTTGTCCACAAATGCAGTTTTAGGAACCTGAAATTGTGTTGACTAGAGTAACTTATTTCACAACTTTATTCGAAATGACGCGTTCAAGACGGTTATCGGTGAATACATAAAGTTCTGTGCACCAACAAGCAATCATTCTCATCTTATAACTCCAATTTATACGAGAAATGTAAAGAATCTTAAATGAAACACATAAATAATTTTTTTCGCAACAAAACAAAATTTTTATTTACCTTAGGTAAGATTACATTTTTATAATTATAATATTAATAATAATAATTAATAAGAATACATTTGTTTTTTTTTTTGTTTTATTTATTTATTAAACTTCACCTACACATGTGTTTATTTTTTTTGTTTCGCATTTGCTTTGATACAATTTTTTGTTGTTTTGTTATTTTTTTTTGTCAATGAATTTTATTTTATGTTTTTCTATGAATTGTAAATTTATATAATATATGAAATTTTGTTTTTACTCTCAATTTATTCCTTCTCTTTTTTTTTTCTTTGTATGCGTTAATTAATTTGATTATTATTATTATTATTTGTTAATTACATTTAATGGGTTATTTAGTAGTGTATGTTTTTTTTATGCAGTGTTTGGTGTATAATTATATACATTTATGTATATTTATATATCTGTGAATTTAGTAAAATACTCTTTTTTGTTAAATTTCTTTTTATTGTTTCGTGTGAATGTCTTGTGTTCCAATGTTTTTATTTTTTCATTTCTTCTTTGTTTGTTTGTAGCTTTTTTTTTGTTAAATTTAAAGTTTTATTCCAAAAGCCGTTTTCGTATTTTTGTTTTTGGTTTATTAATTTACTCCAGCTATCTCCGAGAAAAGATTAACAAATTCGGAGAAATCACACCATATTTACAATGATAAATATATAATGTTGTTTTTATAATAATTATAATAAGAATGAACCTTTGAATTTAAATGTTTTTGTTTTTTTTTTATAATTTATTATTTTTTATTACAGATCACCATTAAACGCCATTTTAACTACTTGAAGTAGTAAATCGAAAAATAAAATCTACCTAAGATTTAAGTTTATAAATATGTATGTATGTTTGTAAGTTTTATTTTTTACTACATAAATCAGGAAGTTTTGTTTTTTTTTTCTGTTTTAATGATTTTTTATTTTGTTATACATATTTTTTTTTCAAATACATACTGCAATAATTTGAAAAGTGGCAGTTGAAACAGAAACATATTACAACACACACGCTTAATTTTTTTAAAATTTAGTTTATACACGAATTAAAACACATAGAGAAAAGATAAAAATTACATGAAGATATTTTTTTTTTAATTCAGTGAATTACACAAATAGAGAGAATATGAGAGAAAGAGAAGAATGTCTTTTGGTTTTTTGTTTATTAATTATTCTATTTATTTACCCTCAATTCGTTTCTGTTTTAAAGTGTGATTAATAATTTTTCATTTCCTAGAAATAAATACATTAGTTAAATTGTAATCTATCTATTATACAACTTATCACTAACCCATAAAGATTTTTAAAATAAATTTTGTGTTTTCTTTTTTTTTTGTATAGCTAGAAATTTCGATTTTGGTTTTTATTATAATTCTTGGAGATATGTCATAGACCCGACAGATATAGGTTTGTCTAAAAGGTATTAGATGTAATGCTGACTTGGAAGAGAGGCTAGAGAGAAAACTCTTATTCGACTTTTTGTTTTGTCTTTCAAGTTTTTTTTTTTTGTATTGTATTTATTAATTCGCTGTCAAAAGTATTGGACAATGTGTAGAACACTAGAAAATATTTCTTTTGGACAACAAAATTATATTTTGATATGCATTTTGCGCATTCAAGTGTAGGTATGTAGGTACTTTATTTAAGTTTTTTTTCTTGATTAATTATTTCAATATATTTATTCAGCCAGAAGAAATATTTTATTGTGATTTTTGTTTTCTAACACATTATCCTATGCAGACATTGATTTTGTGTTTATTTTACCATGTGAATAAATGTTAATACATATATTTTTTTTGTTGTATTTTTGAATTAAATTTTTAATCCAGTATGCGTGATTTTTATTTTGTCTATTTTTTTTAATCATTTATACTAAATTTGTATGTTTTTAACTATTATTTTTTTTCAATATTATAATTTATGTATGTATAAAAAATTTGCAAGCGTAAAGTATAATCTATGAAAAATTTTGTTAACTTACTACTTTTCCCAATAAAATTTATAAATTTATATTTAAATATTTTGTTCTTTTTTTATTACGAATTTAAAATGTAAGTTTGCTTCCTTGGTTTTATTTTCTTGCAATAAAACATAATGTAGCTTTAAGTGCGTGATGTTAATAGTTGGTAAATATGTATGTATGTATGTATATTTTTATTTGAAAATATGATTTAAGTGAAACATAAAAATAAATATTCTAACATTGTTCATAATATATTGAACACTCGGAAGATAACGATGAGTGATAATAATGATTCAAATTGTGTTTGTTTAGGATAACAAACAGATTGATGTGAGTACACACGAATTCCCTTCGCAAGCGTTATCTGAACTTGGATTCGGAATTTGTGTGTGGTTGTTTTCAATTATCATTTCACTTATCGTTATCAGGATGAAGAAAATTGTATATAAGCGTAGGTTAAGATAAAAATAAGGTAGTTAAAATAAAGACTACAAAGAGCACAAAACTCTGTTTTTTATTTTACTCGCGGCTTATAAATTCCCCCCCACCAGAGGTAAGGGATTTAAAGATCACTCGCCTTATCTCAAAATCATTAACAACAATATCGATCGTGTACGTGTTGACTTTGATATTAACATTTAACACCGTTATCCAAATGTAACAATTTGAAAAAAACATAAAACTACCATTTTCAAAATCATCATCTACATATTATGTTATGTATGTAATGTACGTCAACCTTAAAATATACTTATTATGTTCTTAAAGACGAACGTCATACATATAAGTAAATTGATCTAAAACGAAAATACGATTTTAAGCTGTATGAACACATTTTCCGGTAATGGAGTTGGCTCAAGTCACATACATTATGTTTGAAAACATTAAATGCGCAGTATCAATATTACATCAGATATAAAGAAATGATCTTTCATCGATCCTGCGTCCTAACCTCGAACATTCAGTTTTTTGTTTCCAGTACGTGAACAGATGTGCAGATGATTAAAGATTAATCTAGTTGAAAGTTACTTTTAGTATTTTTTGTTTATTCTTCAATTTTAACACTGGTCTCTCCTAATAGTTTTAGCAAAATATTTGTTTTAGTCTTAAGATTGTTCTTTGAAGTCCGAGCCATTTTATTTTGTCTGCTATTTTTTGTTCAGAAACATCAAATGCAATGACAAAACATAATTACACAAACAAAGGAGCACCTATGCAAGAGGAAGAATTTCTAATTTCACTATATTGTTACTTACATATTTAGTGCCGATAAAATTTACATACATTTTAAGTTGAGTTTATGCGATTTTCTTCCACAAAATATTCCACATACGCCCGAGTAAACCAGAATCTTTGTGTGATTATGTTACATTGGACTTTATTATTGATCCGAAATGGTGTCTTTAGTTAATTTCATATGATATATCCGACTGGCAAGTTTTGGTCTAGTTAAGTCAAGTCACTTGTAAGTTTTTAGGGAGGAAAATCAAGACGGTGAAAGCACGTGAGAATCTTGTTAGTATAACCTTGTTGGAAACGTCTCAGTATCCCATCAGAACTGCTTCGTACATTTACATCAACAATAAAAACTTTATGAGCTCCATGAAAGTAAAATTAATTTCAAGGTACATAAGTATGTTTCAATAAATCCCCAAAAACAAAAGAACAGAAAAACATAAAATAAGTACCTTCAAATAATACATCTACCTGAATCTATATATATTATCACGCTTATTCATAAAGAAAAAATAGTTATTTTAGCTTCCGTGTTTAGGAAAACTACACCATGGAATAAGAATATTCCAGACTCAAAAGGAGCAGTTAGCAATTGGCTTTAGTTTGAGCCCAGAAAATTCGTATTCCATGGTGTAGTTTTCCTAAATACGGGATCTTAAATAAGTATTTTTTCTTTATGAATAAGGGTGTAGGTAAATAGCCTTAACGATATTCTGTGGACCATTTTCTCAAAAAGTAGCCAACCAATTCGATAAATTGTATATGGTTGGAAAGCCATACTTGCGGAGGTGAGTTGTTGGTGGTTGAATTTCAGCCAATGGGCGATACTAGTTAAATTATGTAAAAAGAAATAAGTATACGAATTTAGGTACCTATTTACTTGATAGGGCCTAGAGAAGTTTTCTGACGAGACAAAAGGTTTTCATATTAGGACGAGGCCTGGTCAATGTGAATAGTGGCCCATACTAGGAACTCTCTAGTGCCTCGTGGAAAACTAGATTGCTTTTCCAGTTGGGAATCAGACGGACATTTTATAATTATCTTCAAACTAAATTAAAAATTTGACAAGTACAAAATACATGATCTGCAAAACAATATACTGTAATATAAAGCACCTTTAGCTATACATACGAGATTTTTCAATATTAACTTATTTTTGAATTCCTAGTTTTGATTTTACTACTCCATAGTTTAAAGTAGTTGTCAAAAGCAAGTTCATTATACATTTAAATTGCCAATTTTCGTTTATAATGACTCCTATGACAAAGTTTTGGATATAAAATGTTTGAAATTGGCAGTTTTTGGAAGTAAACGAAACGACCTTAATAAATCTTTTTAATTCACCTAAATCATATTTTTCCTTATTTTTGAATTTAATTCGCGATGCCTGTTATAACTTTATTTCAAAGATGTATGTTCAGTTAAAATCTTTTACATTCATAATATGATAATTCCAAAGACATTGCTGAAGATAATTTATTTGAAATAATTTATTTTAAACATCGTTCTCTTTGATATTTAATTTTGGAAAATATATACATTACATATTTAGTTTAGTATTTAATTTAAAGAACCCCTTTTGCCAGTTAAGATCGTCGTCAATTTTTTTTTTGAAATTTTATTTTAACAATTTTCGTTAAATTTGGATTCAAAGTTTAAATTTATTTAAAAATTTTAATTCTAATTTGTTATTGCTGTTCGGACATTTTTTTTTATTGTTTAATATGTATTTAAAATTTTTCTTTTACACATTCAAAATAGACGCCAAAATAGTAGTAAAAAACGAAATGTAATCAATGAGAAAAAAACTCGTTATATAAATGCAGGGATGATAGTTTTGTTTTAAACAATTATATATATGTAGCATGATTTATATGTATTATACATATATTTGTATATCCGTTGAGTCTTTCTTAATTATTATTATAATAATATTAATCTTCAAGTCATAATTTTACTAAAACAAAAAAAAACTTCGGTTGCGATGGCACCGGCATAGGATAACTTAATTATGCTTTATTTTTACTGTATAAATGCAAATTTAATTTTATAAAATTAAAATAATTACATCTGTTAGAATCTTTTTCACTGGTAAGCAAAATGTTTGTTTTTATAAATGTATAGATATTTGTTTAAACTTAAGGATGCTGTGTTGGGGTATATGTCCATTCTGACATACAATTTTATGTTTTTTTCTATCATTTAATTTATATATATGCATTAAACAAAATCCAGAACAAACTGCATTAGGTAGTTGCTGTTTATTTTAGCAATAATAAACTAATAATGAAATTAATATGTCCTAAATTACATTAATCGCTGGAAATACAATTAATGCACATAATATAGATTATAAATAAATGTTTCAAAGGAACTTTTTTTCTGTAATCTATTAGTTGGCTTGCGTAAAAGATTGCGTAAAAACAAATATGTAATTTTAAAATGAAGTGGTAAAGCATTTACAATACATGTATGTAAATGCATCTAGAATATGTTAAGGGTTATTTCAAATTTATTGGTATTACAAATATGGTTAAGAAAATATGCAGCTGTGGTTGCCTTATATCAGATTTAATCAGCTGGGAACAGACTGTCCCTAAAGGCATTACAAAAAAAAAGAAAATTAATATTAGAGTTGAGAAGAATCACAATGACGTGCTCATAAAACGTATTATTCCTATTCCAGTGTGAATTTCTTGGTTAAGATTTAATCATCCATATCATATATCAACTGTTTTGCAAACTTCAAAATAGCATTTGAAGAGATTAGATTTAGAAGCTATGTGCAGGATGACAAAAAATGATTACTCGCTGCCCTTTCGGTAACCTACGCACAGGTACCATATACATATGTTACAAACGGATTTAAACGAAACAACAAATCAGGAAGCTCTTATTGGATCACCTTTTCTAATGTTGTCAAGTAAAAGGAACACCCAGCATCGGACAGAACGTCACAGAGGTAGTAAAAGCAGAGCTAATGCTTTAATAAAAGCTGATTCTTAAAGCTTACAAATCAATTGAGTAGTAGAGATGATTTTATTTTTTTTATTTCCTTTGTATGATATACAAGCAGACGGCAATGCCATACTCAAATGGTTGTTGTATAATTATTGTATTATAACTTGAAAAATCCAAAGGAAATAAAATCAATCAATTGAGTAGTAAGCCCGAAAAAAAAAAAAATAACTCAACTGTACATGAATCTGCTCTCGATTCCGGCAGCCTGACACATGGGCTCTTTTAAAAAAACGGATGATGTCGGTCGTTAAGAGCAAAAAATTCTACCAAAAGATTCAACAATAAGCTTAACGAGTTGTAGAGCAACACAAAGTCAAGAGAATTCAAATTCATCGGCTCGGAGGATTATGGCTTGGAGAGCTACGGGACACATTTGTTCCGACCTCACAAGCATCGGTGGTTCGCACACACACAAGTGCAATGGAACATGAACCAACTTGGACTAGTTTAATAAATTTTTAAAAATAATTCTGAGATATTATTTTTTGAAGAAGAGTAATTTATACAAAAAATGAACAATCATGTACAAATAATAATAATCCTGTACATGCTTTCAACAATATTTAATTCATATTTAGCTTTTATCAATTTCCAATATAAAATGTATTTGGTTTCCAGTAAATTTGAATACTTTTTGCTTTTATATTAATATATTCTATATCAAATATATTTTTTATTTTAAAGAAAACAAAATCGAATAATTTATTTTTGAAACAGTATAGTAACATATATTTTTAGATACATAGAATATAGATTTTGTTTTTAAAACAAGGATTTATTACTTGATGTGTATATAGGCATTATGTTTAGGTTTAGGTATGTATGTATAATAATTGTGGTGGTTTAGTTAAAATTTTAATTTTTTGTTTCCTTTTTCGTCTTATTTGCATTCTTTAAATGTGTATATAATATATATATATATAATTTCATTATATAATTGAATCTTTTGTTTTTTGTTTGTTGTATTATCATGTTAAATTATTTTATTATTTATAATAATGTTAATTTTTGTTTTCTTTATTTATTTTAATTGAACTTTCGATCTTAATTAATATATATATATATATAATAGTTAATTTAAGTATGTTTATTTGTTTTAAATTATTTCTATATGCATATATGTATATAAACAAACATATACCTACATATATATGAATATTAATCTTTGATTCTAATAATATCTAATAATTATGTACAGTGATTTGTTGTACAATGAATATATATGTATAGTATACATATATATATTTTGTTGACTTGGTTATAGTATATATACATATAAATATATATTATTATATCCATATAATATTAAATAACTTTTGTACTCATAGTATAATAATTATGAATAAAAATTAAATTTCTTAATTATTTTTTCCCTAAATTTAAAGAAACGGAAAAAAAAACACACTCAATATAAAAACCATTTTGAATTATTTTATTTTCTAAAAGTAGTTAGTGAAGCAATATTAATGTAAAATTTGAAGTAAAGACAAAATTCTTAGATATAAGATGTAATGTATGTATTTATGTGTCCCTAAATAAATCAACAACTGAAAACGGACAAAGGAAAAGGTTTGGAAAGGACAGAAAAGACTTCGCTCCAGTGGAAGAAATGCGATTTTGATTTACAAAAAAAAAAAACAGCAACAGAAACAAAAGAGCTAGATATATAGGTAGTACTTTTATATATATGTATAATTACATAAATGATAATTTTTATTTTCTCATTAAAGTTCATTTTAAAGTGGACATTTTTTGTGTTGTTCTTGTTGTTGTTGGATCTTCGTTTTTTGTTTTGGCGTTTTAAGGCTTTCTTTATAACAATTTTTAATTTACAATTTTATTTGAATCTACTAATGAATGTAGTTCAATTTTATTAGAATATTCAAGTCCATGAAAATTTTGTTTGTTTGTTTTTTAAGTTAAGAATAATTTTTATACAGTACTAACAGTGCGGAGTTTTCATTTAGTTTTTTTTTTTTGGTTTAATATTTTGTGCTCCTAGAAACATAAACAATTTGCTTTAAAATTTAAATTTCTAATTATTTTTGGTTTCTATAATCGCTCTATTCACTCACTAAGTGTAACCGCATTTAATTTATTTTTTTTTTCATCAATTGAATAACATTTATATATGTAAAAAATATATATAAAGTTTAAAAAGAATGTTGGTATAAATAATAATCATACACAAATGGAAACAATATCAAACGAAATAAAAAAAAAAAAACGAACCCAATCGGTATGTTAATTTTTTTTTTTAATTTTTATTTTTTGTTGTCAAAAAGTTATTGAATATTATATCTTTAACGGTAATTTGCTTAATATTTGATTATTTTCAAATTATATATATAAAAAAAAATGTTCTGTTGCATAGGAACGCGCACTGGTTGCCAATTATTTGTATGTTTTTATCTTTTTTTTTTGTTAATTCTTTTTTTTTCGATTATTTACTTATTAAAATTTAAAATTTTGTTTTTTTTCTATATATAGCCGTTTTACAACAATTACAATTTTTATTATAAATTGGAAATTAAAAAAAATTTAGTTCAGAAAGTGTATTTATCTTTTGTTTTGTTTTATTTTTTTTTTTATTTTTTTCCTCATTTAAATTATTTATTTATTTAATTTTTTGTTTGTATTTAAATTTAACATCACATTATAATTACTAATAATAATATTAATAATAAATATTAAGATATTAATGTATATATATATTATGTATATGTATATGAATCTATTTTATATACAAAAATTGATCACAACGTCGCACCGGACTAAATCATACTTAAATAACAATAAATAGTTTAAGAAATAAAATTAACATTTATAACACTTTAGTAATTAAATTTTTTTTTTATTTATTTTTAAGTATTGTAGGCGATTTCTATAGATTTGTGTTACTTTTTTTCCATTGCGTTTTCCTGGGTTAAGAGTGATGGGCGATTTAAGGAGGAGGAAGAAAATACATATGTATTTATTTTTCGTCGATAGCGGTAGCCGACTGAGTTTATCAGTGCTGCTCACTTAAATTAACCTAAAATAGAAAATTTTAAAAAGTAATTTATTATGTTTCCAAAAAAATATAACAGATGCCCTTTGAATCGATGTGTGCAAATTGGGGTAACATACCTGGTTCTATCTCACTTAAATAAAAACAACATTTTAATGTCACTTGATAACTTAATCGTTGGCTGCGCAAAGTGGGGCTAAGATAATAAAAAAAACTCATTTGAAATTAAATTCTTAATATACCCAACAATCAATTAAAGACAAACAATAGTTTATTAATTAAACAATGAATTTTATTTTAATTGACCATTCAATAGCTTCGAAGTGATTCTTCTTAAAAGGATAGAAAGAAATATATGTATAAATTCTGCAGTTTAATTAAACATAGCTTCTTTTTCTAAATATAGTTTTCCTCGTAAGGTAAAATGCAAATTAATTCTCCTCCCTTAACTCTCAATGGCATGGCAATACCTCTCCTAAGGAAAGGAACAAACTCGCAAAATAAAAGTTAGATCAACAAGAATTTTCGAAAAACCTGAGAACGTTCATTTATACAGAAAGACAAAAAAAAAAGAGCATACTGCTTCCAAGAGTTTTAGGTATAGTTACAATAAAAAAATATATGCAAAAAAAGATAAAAACTTAGTCGTCTTTTGTTGTCGTTTCTAGAATTCATTATTTTTTCTATATTTTCCTTGACTCTGAATGCAATTTTCTTGAAGAGATTTTGCATTTTTTTCTTTTAAACATTTCGTGCTCTGAGTGAGAATTTATTTTATTTTATGTTTTTTTTTTTTCGTATCCGCCCCCAATCCAATGCTGTTCCGGTTCCTTTTCCATTTTTCTCTCTTGTATTGCCTAATTGAGTTTACATACAGGTAAGGGATTTAAGTCTATCTTTATCGTTGAATCTTTTATTTTTGGATTAAATCGACACAACGAATTAAATCAACAGGGTTATAAAAAAAGAAACATTAAAAATGCAAGAACAAGAGTATTGCTTGACATTAAATAGGTTGTTACAGTGAAAGCACCTCTTTCGGACAGAAGCAAGGAGAAGGCAGCTGGCACGTGACGATGAGGAATGATAAAAAGTGTATGATGATTTAAATTTGTATGTTCAATAAATTAGGACTAAAAAGCAAAAACAAAATGTTTGACCTCGTTAACTGTAACTTTAACAAAAATCGTAACTTTTGTAGGGTTTTTCATTTCTTTTTTGTTCAGGTTCAATAATTCAGAACTTAGACTGCATAAGCAACCGATAATAGGAGATTTTACTGTATAAGGTTATATTCCTAGAACCAAGATAATGAAAAGGAAGCTCTGTAATATTATCCAACACCTGACTTTTATACAGATGCATGGAGGAAGATGATGTAAAAAAGTGACTTAACGTATTTGATGTAAAAATGTTAAAAAGAAACTTCCAAAGAAATAACACTATAATAACTTGACGAACTAAAAGAAGACTAGGTGGTTTAAGTTTGTGATTATTTATTTTATTTAAGTGTGATAAATTATTCAGTTTTCTTCGTGTTTTATGGTGCTACATAAAAGCTTAGAGATGTTTTTGAATTCAAAATGCAAAAACGAATGAAAATTATGGTTGTATATGTATGTATGTAGGTATATACATAGGTATGTATATATTTTCATTAAACAGTTTTAGCTTTTTAAATATATGCCTGATTTTCCAAGGATCTATGACTTGATGAAATGAACGATTAGGTACAGTCACAGAAGTTTACAAAAACTTATAATAGTTATTAGGTCTGTTCCCAACCTTGACCAAAACTGCCAATTGTTGCCCAAATCCTGTTCCACACTTCACAAATTTGTCAGTTTTGGTTAGATGAGAGCGCTCACGACAGAGTAAAACAATTTCCCATCCTGACAAATTCTGCCCAAGAAATGTTTTTAGGCAGAAATAGTTAGTCTGTCCAATGTTAGGTTGAGGTACGTTGTATAAAAAATTTACTGTTGTAGAGTCATCGGTGGGGGTGTGGGGTGCAAAGTAGCCGGATAATCATTCAATTAGATCAGTGGACGCTCCAGTACCAGCCAACGAACTGCCTAGTGGGCTAACTGTGGATAGTGCGGGTGCGGGTGCTGGTCTGGTTGAGTGAGTGATCCACTTTCTGATGATTGTGTTAAAAGCTACTCAGTTATTCCACAAACAACAAAATCCTTTTCTAAACTCAAATAAAAATGGACGATATCCCATAATCTCTCTCTTCAATTCCATCCACAGTTTCTAACGAGTTATGGTATCAAAACGGCGCACTTCAGCACTAATTGGGCTATGGACTAGGCTGCCCGTGGCCGCCATTTCTACCTTCCTACCTAGAGTCATCCGTTCAGTTTGCTTCGCGTTGGAATAAAAAAAGATAACAAAATATTTCTGTTAAATTGTGTGGCAAAATTTTTGCCAAGAAACCGTTCCAAACTTTTTCGGCAGTTTTTCTCTCTGTGAGAGAATTTCATCCCCACTCTTCAAAAATCAAAACTTGACAGACCAAAAATTTCAATGCAAAAAACTTGGGAACAAACCTATTAGAGTAAGAGCCCAGGGCCGCCAGACATACGTCATTTTATCAAAGCTAAGATTTTTTCTGCGAACAGATACTATGGTAGCTATCAAAGCTGAATTTTTGATATGTCTTAGGGGATGGTGTCGTTTACTTTATTGGACACTTGCCAGACATCTACAGTGGGGCCTAACGTGAGCTAGACACTTAAAATATATCAAACTAATCGTGCCATTTATGTAGTAGTTTTAAAGCTAATATTTATATGTTTTATGGGCAACTGTTTACAAATAATTCCCCATCAGCTATACATCTACAGTGGGGCGTATTCATCAGCCAGACATTTAAAAACAGCTAAAATAAGCGAAAAAATCACGTTTTAGTAACAAAGAATTATTATTTTGACAGTTTTACGGTGATGTAAGGCTCCGCCCGAGAAGTCTTGCTGATAAGAAAATATTGTAGAATATTTGCCCAAAGAAAAAATAAAATATTGATTTGGTTCTGTTATGTAAATGGCACGATTACTTTTACAGATTTGAAGTGTCTGGCTCACGTTAGGTCCCACTGTAGATGTTTGGAAAGTGTCAAATAAATTAAATGACACCATCCCCTAACACATATCAAAAATTCAGCTTTGATAAAATAACGCAATGTTGCAACATTTGTATGCAACTTTAACAATCGCTACCTCTTAATTGCACCCGGATTGAAGATTCTTAGTATTCATTTGTTCTTAGCTACCATAGTATCTGTTCGCAGAAAAAATCTTAGCTTTGATAAAATGACGTATGTCTGGCGGCCCTGGGCTCTTAGTCTATATTGTGTATTAAAAAGTTTATTTTTGTTGTTTTCTCTTTCTGATTTATGTTGTTGAGTATAGAGTATTGATATTTTCATGCAAAAGCTTTTAAGAGCTTTTGAAACTGATTCCCGCTGGATGCATTCACCTAATTTCGAACCTAATTTCGTGCAAATGAGGTTGAAATTACCTCATTTCGAAATGTGATTTTGTATGGGAAATCAGGTAATTTCGGATCTGATTTGAAAATTTGCAACGAAATTACCTCATTTGGCTCAGTGAAAACGGCATGTTAAGTATTCCTAAAAATCTTCGGCGATTTTCAGTGTGTTTTCTTCAATTTCAAAAGTGTTAAAGGCCTTCCACACTAGCCCACTGCCAAAAAAGTAGGAAACAAATTGTGTAGAAACAAAATATGACAGCCTAGCCTACACAACCCGACATTCTATCCCACACAATTTGACATGTGTTAATACCATGAAGAATTTTAGGAATGGTTCTAATTCTATCCTACATTCGGTCACACTTTTTTTTAGGTTAAGGTAATGTATTAATACAAGCAAGTGTGGAAGCAAAATATGGAAAGTCATTTCTTTGGAATTCTTTCCCACTTTCAATTTGACATGTATTAATACACAGTGGGCTAGTGTGGAAGGGCTATTAGAAACATTTGCGTTTTCGAGCCTGTTTACACGGTTCGTTTTTTTGTTCGTTTCGTCTTTTTACAATCACGTATGTACGTTCGTGATTGCATTTGTGATTGAATTTGTTTTTTTTTTTTAATGGAAAAGTTATCAGTAGTAATAATAAAAAAATGTTTTTTATAACTTCTTTCCCATAAACAAGAATATTATAGGTATTCAATTACGAAAAACAATTTTACAAATCAATAATTTGTATTTACGTCAATTATCGCTAACATCGAGAAGCATTGCGGTTGTCAAATAAAAAAACGTCAAAGTTCAACCAGAAAAAGTCTTAACATTTTTTTGTCGCCCTTTCGCTTTTTCCTTCCCCATACATTTAAACACCTCTCGCCAAATCTGTCAAAAAGACGAAAAACGAAACGAATGAAAAAAAGGAGTCGTGTAATTGGGATCTTAGAAGGGTATGGCTGACAGCATCTAAGACCGTTTTCACACAATTAAACTGAGTTGCCAAAAACTAGCTAGTTTGTAGGCGAGAAGGGTGTGAGGGGAGATTTGTTTCTTCCCCTAACGCCCTTCTCGCCTACAAGCTACAAACTAAAAATTGCTGGCAACTCAGTTTCCTTGTGTGAAAGGGGACTAAATGACAAGCTAAATTGGCATACCTTGACCATACGCATGGTACTCAGATGACTTGAGATTTTAATCAAACTGTATACCTAAACGATACCAATTATAATATTGTAAAAGTGTTGCTGCCATTGGCGTAACATTTTAGTCGACTTAGCACGATGTTAAATAATTTCTATTATAGACATTTTAAATTCACCAAATGGCTATTTTATCATTTTAGCATCGTCCACATGAGACTTTGACGTATTCTGTTGGAGTTTATAAAGTAAATTGGTGTAGTAACCTATAATATTAGGCTGTTTAAAATTGTGCCCCATTGTTTTTTAATCATTTTGTATTCTATTTAAAGTGAATTTTAATGAAAATTGCGCCTCCACCGACATGTTTTATTTGCTTCAAACATGCTAAAAATCTATTTTCCAAGCTATTGAAGCCTAACTTGGAATTATACTGTATGCATACATACATGTATTTCATTTATTGTTTTATTCAGATTCAGTTGTGTGAAGAACTTTATGGTAACTTTAGAAGTTAAGATAAAAAAATAAAAAAAACAATAAAATTGTTCTTATTTAAATTTGTACTTTATTCAAAACCAGCCCTTAGGTAATAATTACTTGGCATATTCAGCACTAATTTATTCCAGTCAACTAAATATCTCTTCATATGCATTGGCATTAAAATAATATTTACTGCCTTTATTATGATGACCCTAATAACAGTTGCCAATAAATAAAAAACTTCGTTACAACTAAGCTCATAATAAATGGTATATTCCTTTTGTGATAGGATCAAATTATTGAGTGGTAAGCAGTTTGCATGTTTCTTTAAGTTCATGATTTCCGAAAGAATCAAGGATGGAAATAATCAAATTAAGTTTTTAAACATAGGGGACAGTTTGTCAAACGTGTCTCTGCGAATATTTCAGTAAAAATAAAATGGGTTGAGGAAAAATGATTGCATTCCTTATTTTTTTTATATAAAAATATTGGTTCAAAAATGTCAAATCCTTTCCAGCTAATCTGGGATATAAGTTTGTAAGTATATTTTTAGTATCTAATAGATATAGGACCAGAAAGTAGAAGCCTAAGTTGAAAATCTCATTCAACATTTATCAGAAGTATTAATAAAAAACACAATCCACTCCTTAACACATGTGGTAGCTGACAAACGGATAAACTTTACATTGGCCTCATTCAATAACCAATTTCAAGAAATCCGGATTGGTTTGTGTTGTTGTAATCATTTGAGAAAAAACAGCTGTTCTCAAAAACGAAATCTTAACCTATCCCAAAAATGCTCACATACCTACTCGGCTCTCTTAAGAGAAATGCAAGAACAACTGACTTCAAATCAAATAAAATTTAAATTTTATGTTGAATTGTGTGCTAGGCTAACCTATCCGGTACTGGTCGTTCACAAAAATATACGGATCTCGCAACGTGGACGGGGCCATTTTAATAGACGTATTTGTGGGGCATGATATCTTTCCAGCCTTTATCATCAAATCGTGGAAGTTCTCTATTACATTTAACATATATGACACAGAAGTATACTTATTGATGAAAAGTATGCTTGTGTCGAAAATGTTCTTATGAATACTTTAAACGTCAAATTTAGTGAGTTAAAAGCTATCCGCTCGCTATCAAATGACACACATTTATTGTAAACAATAATTATGAGTTGAAACAGGTGTTGTGTTGCTGCAAAAAGGCGTTTATGAAATAGTTTATGATTTGCTGTTAGATTATATGACAGAATTTATTTCTTTAAGTTTTAAAATTAAACTGGTATGATGATTTTTTTACTTTTGACTCACTGTATGCCATTCTGACTTGCTTCATTGAACAACGATAACAATGTTAAATTTTCTAATAGCAGTAAATAAAAAGCTTTTAAGGTAATATAAGAAATTAAAAACCCACAAAAGCTATACACGCACACAACATAACTTAATGGATTGCGAATATTACAATGTCCTTTTATGATGAATTTGAGAGCATGTACCTATGTAGGTATGTACATATATATTTTGTCTTTGTTCGAACATACAAAACTCTTACTTTTACTGATTCATTCTAAACGAGTTACCCTTGTATTTAAACAAAAAAATTATGTTAGGACGAAAAAAAGTTAAAATATACACATTTCTTTCCTTTCGTCTCTCTTCTTTTTGACAAGCACGTACGTTCGTGATTACACCGTTTGTAAAAAAAAAGGTACGTACTCCTTTTTGATATTTTGACGTTCATGCTAATTGGTAGGTTTTGTGACAAAATAATCAGTAGAAATAATTTAAAATGTTTCTTATGTTGTTTTCTAAAGGATTTTGAAACAGAGCTTCTCCTTTTTAATTCCAATGGAATTATTTTCTGTGTTCGAAGCCTAATTTGAGAAATATTAAGTGTGTGTGAGTAAATTGTTTCATATTTATTTTTATTTTGCACGTTCAGTCGAGTTAAATTAATTTGACAAGTTATCCAACGAAAGTATTTATGTATATGTATATGTGTGTTCCGGGTCTACTCTTTTATAAAATCCGGAAAATAAAAACACTCCGAAAACCATGCTAGGAACAGCCAATCGAAGTCGAAAAGGAGTAACTCCGAACCTCCAATCGAAAAGGACATTAATAACTTCTTTCACAATTTGACTACTCAATCATTTCTTTCCATCGTTTTTTGATTAAATCAGAAACGTCAAAGTTTAACCAGAAAGTCTTGAAATTTTCATTCGTGTTTTCGGTACTGCCTTTTCTCTGTATATACAGTCACTCACGAAAGTCTACGTATAAAGTTTAAAAGTGCTTAATTTGGGTTCATAGTTAAAATGCATTTGTTGTATTAAATAAGATATAAATATTTATTTTTTAGATTGTAATGGAATAACAAAATATGTCACTTCCTTTTTATTTAGCTAGAACATTAAATATAAATGTTGTCTATAACCATTAATATACCATTTTTCATAGATATATGTACACTTTCGTGAGTGACCGTAAATTTCTATACTTCTCATCCCATCGGTCAAAAAGACGAAATAAACGAAAAAAGGAAACGTGTAACCGGGGTCTTACGTGGTAAAATGTATGACGGTGTTCACTCCTCCGACTTTTGTTCACAAATAAAAAATAAATGTTCGTGGATTTTTTTGACGGTCGAATGTGAACACCGTCATACATTTTTCTATGTAAGACCCCGGTTACACGTTTCCTTTTTTCGTTTATTTCGTCTTTTTTTGACAGATGGGGTGATGAGAAGTGTAGAAATGTAAATACAGAGAAAAAGCATATGAAATAAACATACGAAGATTTACCTATTTATGAAACTCAGTTGTTGCAACAACACTTGTGCCACAAAGCTAACAATAAACAGTCTTACAGAATAAACAAAACAAATAATAGTTTGCCAAAAAAAAAAAACACGAAGGATACCATCATTGCATTCCTACAGGATGAACAATAAACATATTGTACTCAATGTACCTACATAGGCGCATAGTCACGCTACGCTTTAGACAGCCACTAAAATTGCACATTGATTTATCATTTACATGTGCACCATTGGGCTTTCAGGATTAGTTAGAAAACAAAATTGATAAACGAATGACATTTTAAAACTGACATCTTCATTTAGAAAAGAACAACACGTCAACACCAGTTATTGCCGACAATTAAAACTACAATAACTGACATGAACGACTGATGGTTCTTGCGTTCTATGTTTTTCTTTCGTAAAAATGCATTAAACAACTCGAAACATCCAATCAATGTCCGTGACTTCCTTTTTTTTATTATTTTTGTCTATCGATGTCGCCGCACCACAGTATGTCGATCTCGGTGTCGAATGTCAATTGAATTGAATGTTGAATGACAGTATTACTCACATACAGTCATAGTCTTTGGGGACTGTGCACAAAGAAAAATTTGTTCTTTATACAACATGCATTTCATACATATAAACATTCGATTTTCTCTAAAGAAAATCAAAGCTAACACGAAAAAATGGACTAGCAACAGCTGATGCAATTTGAGACATATTGGTATTTTCTTTGCGAATTCGGTTAGGTAAGTAGGTGGGTTTATGTTTTTGTTAGAAAAAGATTTCTTTCCGTCTCTTAAAACTTTTTTTCTGCTGTACTATTTGTCCTCATTTATAATGTTTTTTTTTTGAAGTCGAAGATATATTTTCTAGGAAGATTCAGAAACTTTTGGATATACTACACTGCGCGTCACTTGAATAGAAACCAATTTATTTGAGCATTCGTTTTGTTTCCTAAAGGTTAAGATAACACAGTTTCTTTCAATTCCTTTACTTATAGATATACAGCCGTATTCATAAAAAGCCACCATCCGCTACTTAGCTCACCTTTTAGCTGACACACGGATATAGAACTTATCCGTTTGATAACTTATTCATACAAAAATATATGTGCTGTATGATATCTTTCTAGTCTTTATCATCAAATCCTGGAAGTACATATTCTTATTCATGTGTCACACACAAGCGCTGATTCAAGACAAGATAGCTTGTGTTGAAACGGTTCTTATGAAAAGTACGTGTGTGTTAAGAAGTTATTCGGTACTTAAACTCGAAATGTTGTAAGTTAAAAGCTAGTCGCACGCTATGACAATTATATTGAATACAGATTATGAGTCAATACACGTGATAGTGTTTTCTCGACCCTATTATTGGTTTATAAATAGGGCTGATATAGTTTCGTCTTGTCATATTTTCCGAAAGGAACGACTTACAATTTGATCTAAAAATTTTGTTAAAAACCGAATATATTTTTGATTAACGAGAAATCTATGCAGTTTTTTGTTGGTGCCATTATTCAAATATCAGCAGAACGGCTGGTCCGGGTCCTAGCAACATCTCGTGTTATCACATTCATTACCAGGCGAGCGGCTAAAAGTCTGTCGTAGGGTTTGCCCAGTAGGTATCTGCGCCGAATTCAACAGAAATTCATGTCTTTTTGACATGTATTTTTTGTCTGTTTGTTTAACAAATGTCAAAGTAGAATTGACATTTGCCGCCATTTGCAAAACATAATGGTAACTTCCAATAAGGTGATGACTTTTGCGCCACCTTGTACTTTGTTGTTTGAAAACAGAACCAAAAATTTGAATTCAAAGCATGTACAAGTTTAATGAGATGGATATCAAACGCTATCGCCAAAAAACACATTACCTCTGTTCTTTTATAAGTCGAGAACTGACACTATGTACCAGTTCAAAGCGTGTCAAAGTTAATAAAAGTAATAATATTGTTAAAGGATGCGAAGGGATAGAAGTTAGTGTCATGGTGGGGCAAAACTACACTCCGCACTTCTTGTATGAAGACACTCTTTTCGAAATATTTTTTGGGGATGTACATATACCTATCTATATTCGGTTTTAAATCAGAAACGTCAAAGTTCAACCGGAGTGAAAATGTTTATTCCTGGTTATGTAACTTCATTTCCGCTACATTTCTTCATCCCTTCAAGGTCTTCTGACAACAGCCATTGAAGCAATTATATTCCTGAAGAACGTAGAATTAGTATTGTTACAAAATGGCGAGAAATTTGAAATGTGACCTCTACTTTTAGCCCACCTTGTAGAAAGTGACAGTTTCGGAATAGAACACGAACATACCTTCTGAGAAAAATTACCTGCTGTAGAGTCACCGTGTCGTCGTAGGCCTGTAACGTTATTCTTCTTTCATGTAATGGTTCCAATCAATGGCTTTAATGGAAGAACTTTTATCTCAGTTTATTTCAAATTTTTTGTGTCATGTTTGTATAAAAAAATTACAAAATGAGTTTTGAGACTGAGATAAAGCTTCTTTCATACCAGCCATTGTTTCAGTTCTATAGCTGAGACCGTTCCATTGAAAGCGAACTAAATCAATTCAATAGCCTTAAAGGTTTCTAAAATGTTTCTACATAAAACATCAGTGGCGTGGCGTCCATATAAGACGATTCCTACCGTCTTACCTTTTAAAAATTGCACGAAAAATACTATCAAATAATCATAAACATAAACTATGCAACCCTACCAATTGAATTATAAAATTCGCACAAACACACAAACATAAGCTATCGAATAAACACTGTCAATTCATTCTTCTCTTCGCTCTTTGCTCAACTGCTGAACATACGCTCTCTTTGAAAGAATTAATTTAGAAATAAAACACGGTTTTAACCGTCTTATAAAATTTGTTTTGTATCCCTTTCTTCCCTTAACATTTTGGTTTCTAGATCCTCTTTGTTTAACACGCAACAACATAGGAAAAATAAGACGCTGGTCCTCGTGTTATACTACTGACACTGGCTTTTGCTTGGTATGTCATACTGACAGTGGCACTTTGGTATGTAATGAAATGTTTTTCATTCCTTTGCTTGACTCCGTTTCTCTTAATATTCGTTCTGATGGGTGAAAAATAACACTCTCTTCTTCGAATTATTTGCTCGCAAAATCACATCAGTGGCTTTTGGTATAAAGGCATTTAAAGAGGGTCATAGGGAATGAAGTATGTTTTATCAATCTGAAATATTTGGTATGGTTAAATGTAAGAATATGACACATGATTTCACGGTACTTTTTAACGCTAGGTCTAAAAAAAACCGCTGTTGTTTCGGTCTAAGAAGGCATTTAAGTAGTAAGGCCCTCTCTCAGAGAACCAAGGAGACTTTATACAAAACCCTAATCATCCAGGTCCTGCTTTATGGGTCAGAAGCATGGACACTGAAAGATTCGGATAAAAATCTCCTAGCTTTGAGAGGAAGATTCTTCGTGTGATTTTCGGTCCGGTGTGTATCGAAGGAGTATGGAGGAGAAGATTCAACGGCGAACTATACGGGCTATACAGCGACGTTGACCTGGTCAAAAAGCTGAAAATACAGCGGCTGAGATGGCTGGGGCACGTGGAGCGTATGGACAGCAACGCACCTGCCCGACGAGTCTTCGAATCCAACCCCGATGGGGTACGCAGCAGAGGAAGAACCCGTAACAGGTGGCGCAATCAAGTGAATGACGACATCAAAGCACTCGGTGTGCGCAACTGGAAGCGGCTAGCTAGGGACAGAGCTGGCTGGAGGGGCTTGTTAGTTGAGGCCGAAGCCCATCCTGGGCTGTGAGCGCCATCAAAAGTAAGTAAGTTTAGAACAACAAGTTAAATATTAAGAAAAAATGGTAGATTTGGAATAAAAGTTTCATTGGGGTGTTGTTAAACAAGAATCAAAACAGTTCCTTAAAATATCTGTAATGAAATGGTATTAATTTAGTTAGTTGTGAAGTTGAAGGTTTTGTTCTTTATTTTTTGTTTGATAGCTATGTAAATACTTTAGAGCTAGGGTTTTAGTCTTGGTTTTTAAATTTTTTTTAAATCATAGATTGTTGCTTAACAGATTTTCTCTTGGAGGAATCAAATGAATTAATTAATGTCGTTTTAATGAAAGGCCACTCTATGCGTCCTATGAAAATAGACCGCAAACGGAAGAGTTTGTTTTTTTTTTGTTCAAGATACGAAGATTGTTGCTTAACAGATTTTCTCTTGGAGGAATCAAATGAATTAATTAATGTCGTTTTAATGAAAGGCCACTCTATGCGTCCTATGAAAATAGACCGCAAACGGAAGAGTTTGTTTTTGTTTTGTTCAAGATACGAAGACAAAGAGGTAAGTTTTGTTTACTTTCGCAGATCAATCATTTTCGTTACGTCTTCCCATTTCAAATTATTGACGCAACGCCACTGTAATACATACATATACATATTATCTCTAGGTAGCCTCGTTCTTATATAACTATAGCTCAAAAAGCAATGCAAGATTAGCTTGAAAAAGTCAATTCTATACCAGTGCAATATAAATTGAACATTAAGCCAATAGCAATGAATTCACTGAACTACATACAAAACTCGCACAGAAAAAAAGAAAACAAAACCTTCTACGAAATCCTGCAGCAGCTGTTGAATTTGCACATTTTTTTTATGAGATAGCTATTACCGCACTATTGCATTACCATTGCCACTCCACTACCGAACCAGCACCCAATTTTTTTTTTTGTTAACAGCGCCTCCACTCACACCACACTCAGTCATCGAAGCATACAAGAATCCACCATAGACATGCCTACGGCAAGTCTGTGAATGCTTGCGTTGTCTAATTTTGTATGATTGTACCTATATAAATCTGTTCAAAAACGAAACTAGGATTTCCACGTATGTATGTACGATTCTTTATACACCCTCGCAACGTCGCAATGGCAAAAAAAACCCACCAATGCTCTCAATGCTTTCTTTTTTGGCAAATTCATTAAAAATACCACAAACGAACAAAAAAATAAAATTCCACAACTATAGCCATGACCCAGAATGAGGTCAGGTCAAGTCTCCAAAGACGATACCAAAAAAAAAACGTATATATGTATGGATACCTATGAACATACGTAACAAAACCAAAGAGTAAAAATAATGAAACGTTGCAATACAAACATCCTCCCGGTTGAGCTTGAATATGCTAACCCGGCCTCTCAGTATAAAGTGTGTACAACTCGACCTCATTTTATTATGTAATTCATCGGATCAAGTGTATGACTTTTATGCATTATGATTTAAGCTTTCACATCCTCATTCACCCTATAGGCTTAAAAAACTGTACATATGTATAAACATACTCGTATAGATAGAAGATTTATTATCTACATTAACGTATCAATGTAAAATTCCTTTAAAATGTAATACTCGGCGCTTATTCTACTGGTTATTAAGTAAAATTAAAACAAGGAGGGCTCTTAGTTTCCCCCTGGCCCTGCTATACTGCCAACAACCAACAATCATCTTAACTCGTCAGGCAAATCAAAGAACTTAATCCATTTTTTTTTTTTTCTTTTAATCCAAACGAGATTTTCTCGTTTTTCCTTCATTTTAGATTCACTTCTTCTTTTGTCCTCCTTATGTAACTATACTATCATACACGTAGAAGTTATATCTACTTATGTATATAGACAGTGGTGTTCTCTTTCTAAAGAAAACGTCTAAATTGTCGTGAAATAAAAAAATAACAACTACGTACAATATACAGATATAGTGAATAAAACACAGATTTCAACGCCAACGGCCCTATTTGGTATTTTCGGTTCTAAAAGTTTTCTTCCTATAAAAGGGTGAATATTGTAATTGCAAAACTTGAACACAATTTCCACACTGATTCGCTTAATTAGCTTTCAAATAAAATAGAATGTTTGACTTGGTAGCGGGAAAATATAGACAGCATTTTAAAAATTTAACAGCCGTATTACAAAACCATGGAATAAGAGTTAGTCCATGGAATAAAATCTCCTATTAATAAAAACAAAACGAAAATCTTCTACAATAAGTAGATCACGTTTACGAACACACCTAATAATTCTATCAAAGTTATTATATCATTTGTTTGACACGTCTGCTTTGTATTCCTTCGACCATTAAGGACCATTCACATGAGAGCGCCCAACGACCGACGAATGAACAAGTAAATGGGAAATACAAAATTAATAAACCTTAATATTACACAAAATCTAGTCAAAATGGTAGAATTTGATTTAAGGTTAATTTTTAAATTATAAAATCTGAATTTTGATTTGCTTAAATATGAGAAATTTAAGAAAATAAATTAGTCGTAACGAATTGCGGCTATTCGCGGAGGATAAATTGTTTTATTAAAATTCTCTTGTTTTAGAAATTAAACTGAAAATGTTAGTATCTGAAAATATTCCTCAATTTTATTTCCTCCATTTTGTCTAGATTTTGTAATGAATTTAGGTTTATTAATGTTTTAAATCCATTTTGTTCATTCATTCGTCGGTCGTTGATCGCTCTCATGTGTACACTCCTTAGACGAAATTTTGTTTTTTAAATAACATTTTGTACTTAGTCCATGGAATAAGGTTAACCCTTCCCTATTCCACGTTTATAAATTTTGTTGTAAGGGTTTACGTAAATACGAATACTTTTGAACAGGTGCAGAAACATAAAAAAAGGCGCAAAATTATACTCAAAATTATAGATAACAAATTATATTAAAACTCATGGATTAAAGTTAAAACCGTCAAGGTCTGATTTTTGGTTTTATTGTAGCACTAGAGTATGACATCTGTCATAGTTTTTCGCACAATCTGTCATTGATTAATGCGTATTCAACTAGTATTTATTAATGAAACCGTGTTAGCGCTACAATAAATGTAAAGTGTTTATACCTAATTCGTGAAAAGTAAGACAACATTAAAGAAAAAATAAATTGTTAACTAGTCCCCGCACTAAAATTTTTTGGCAAAATTGAAAGTATCAGAAATTCAAGACGGTTGATGCCCGTGTCAAAAATTAATCTATATTTAGAAAATTATTTTTGTCTTAAGAAAAATTGTTTTCTTAGAATACTTTTATTAAATATTTTCCTAAATAATCTTAATTGCAAAAAAGCAACACGTGAAGACAGAACATTGATTCTTAAGACTGCATTGACCATTTTCTTTCAATTTTGACAGATGCGCAGAACTATCATAACTGCATTTTTTTCAGGTTATGTATGCATATTTTTAATATTTTGTATGTTTTGTTTAACTATAACTATAAAACTATAAAACAGATTTATTGATAGGCGCGTTTTTGAACCTTATCTTTACAGTCTTAAACAAAAATTTCAACAGTGCAGAGAGGCGCAAAAGTATTTCCATAATTTGGCAAAAAATTGAATCAAGTGTCACTGTGCTATGACATTTATGTATGTGGAAGAGAGATATAGAGATAACACGTTTTTTCTTTCGTTTGTTCTTTCGTCCTTTTGACAAGTACGTACGTTTGTGATAACACGGTTTGTGAAAATACGTACGTACCTTCTTCATTTCGTTATTTTGACGTTCATGGAATTCGGGGTTGTTTTGTGGAAATAATCAGTAATAACAGTTAAAAATGTTTTTTAATATATTTTTTTTTTTCAAATATCTAGTATATTCAATTACACAAAAAAAAAAAAGATATATGTATAGGTATATGGCCCCGATTGCGAGATTCGATTTTCTAATCGATGATCGACTTTTTTCGATTATCGATTACTCTATTTCATATTGTGAATTGAATTTTGATCGAAACGGTCGTCTCTTTTTGATTGTTATTTTCTAATCGACGCGAACGAAAGCTAACGTCCAGAAGTTTTTTCTAGTGTACAAAATGTAATTTTTTTCCAATAAATTAATTATTTTAGGGAATATAAAATTCAAATATTTATTTTATGCACGTCAAACGCAATAACAAATAAAAAGCCGATGGAAATTTTGGGCCCGATGGCATTTGTCGGTTTGCTGATCGATAAACGATTTTGTTTTTAGTTAGCTAACGATGGTCAATTTCTGGTTTTTATATAATTGTCATTGAGATTTTTGATCGAAATATGTCGAATTTACTTTCGATTATAATTTTCTGATCGATGCGCTAGGATCCTGTTGGTACCCAACTTTTTTTTTAGTTTAGTTTAAAATGATAAAAATATTAACTTCGAATACCTACATATTTATAACACATGTTGGATTTTCATAAAAAAAACACAACACAAAAAACAATAATAATTGTGTTCATCAAATTCAAACCCTAAAAATGTTTTGGTTATTCATTCGATTATGTTTCATAATACGAAACATGATATCCAATCGAAGTAATCGAAAATTGTCGATTCGATTGGCAATCGAAGCTCACAATAGGGGCCTGTGTATTCATTTTTTAACCAGACCAAACACAAAGTCACAGCTTCAGTTTTTGTTGTATTTTGCAAATTAATCATGTGGATTACAGAATCCGCAAACATTTATTCCCGGGGAGTTGACTCGATCTGCAGCGCCTTTGGTGCGGATTTGAAATGTCAAAAAATATGGAAAGCGGATATGGGCTTTTCAAACTACATTACCGATATTCCTGCAATTTTTTAAAGCGGATTTTAATAGAAAAAACTGAACAAAATTGTCGGAAGCCATCCGCAGACCATTCATCGAATTCTGTACTCGGGGTGAATATTCAAAAACAAAAAAAAAAAAAAAAAAATATTTGATACTTCCTGAATATTTTGGACTAGATTGTATTTTTCAAGATATTCTGGTTGTATTTCACTAGTGACAAAAGTCCAAGCACGCAGTTTTTAAAATTCATTTTCAGAATTAATTTTTTTATACTTCAGTTTAACAATTTATTCGGTTTCATGTTTTCGTTAAAACCTAGACTGATTACATTTTGTAGGTTAAGTTAAATGGGAGTTTCTCCTGTTTAAACCACAGTTTAACATTTGGAACCACTATACATAGTAAAATAAGGAATTCATTTACTTATTTTGTATCACCAATTCTATCAGCAAGTCTACGTATATGTCATCGTATTTTTTTACCTAAAAAAAAAAAATCACATATTGTCAATAACACAAAATATTTTTCTGTCATTTCGCGTGTTCTTTGCTTCACCCTACGGCTCCATTGGCAATATTTGAGGCAATAAATTGCCTCTCAATTTGCCCAAAAAGGCGAAAATTCAAAATTGATTGCCTTAAGTATAGAACGCAATAATTGCATTCCATCTACCGTGCAATATTGCCCTTGCCAAATCGTCTGTATTGGTGGAATTCAAAGAAATGTGAATGAAAATGGCAATTTATTGCCTCAAATATTGGAAATGGAGAGAGAGAGAAGGAATATTTAAGGAAAAGCAACTCTCTCTTTACATTACGTCACATGGCGAAGCAAGAACGAACAATGCTGCCAACTAAATTTCATAAATTCTTGCTAAACGAAGTTCAACTAACTGAAGTTCAGATATCACTGTTAAACCGGACGAGTTTAACCAAAAATGTAACTAAGTTTACGTTTAAGTTCAGCTGAACTTATGTTTAAACTCTCACTGTGAAACTGGGGATTAGTCTTCTTCCGACGAAGATTTTTTCTTTGACAATTGATGAAAAACTTTTAACAGGAGCAGTCATACCCATGAGACATAAAATAAAATCTAGAATAGAATATAACTCTCTCGTTTATTCATTAACGACAAAGTCTACGCTTAGATGAATCTGACATTTGTTTATTAACCGATCCCCTAAATAGCCACACAAATTAAGAAACTATCTTTTCGTAAGCCCCTTCTCTTAAGATTAGAGAATTCCTTTAGAAGGCTGGCCACGGAGTAGGATTCAATTTTTAAAATTTAATTGTTACTATTATAAAATGTCAAAATTGAGTTCAAATACATTCGCAACGCATTCGGATTGTGAAATTGAGAGAATTTGTCACTATTTATTGCGACAAGTTGACAGAAGTATAGTATTTTTGTGTTTAATTCTGTACGAATACTAGTGGTCAGGTCACTTAAGGAAACAAAATATATGCAAATAATATTGCCTATCAACCCGTGGTCATGTGCCATGTGTATCACAAGCGAATTATTTGTTAAAGTTTTTACTAATGATTTCCATAATGTTGTGTGAAAAACTTATTTGGTGTGCTATTTTGTGGCAAGCATTAGAAAACTTAGACAATAAAAGTATATTTTGGACCGATTGCAACTCCTCCTTATACATAAACGAAGGTCCCAAGGGGTTGCGACCCCCCAAAATGGAGAAACGATTGTCTAATATATTCACCATATTTTTTTGTATGGCCAAGTGACTGTTTTCATTTCCTAGTTGTTTTTTACTAGCAATAACGAAGCAACTTAAACATAGGTATGTGTATATGTAAGCCCGCCATAACAAATGAAATTTGTATCACTTATCAACATGACAAATGAAGATAGCCCATTGTTTCTCGCAACAAATATTTATGAAAACATGTATGGAAATATTGAGAGAGTTATGCCTTCCGTCGATGAATATAAATTTACTCCCACACATGCACACATGCATGTGTGCACACTTTCATATAAATGCATATGATTCATTGTAGCAACCAAACAGTTTCGTGACTGAAAGTTGCTTGTGGGCGCCAGCCCTAAATGCAAGTGAACTATCTTCCCAACTTATGTGTACTTACTAAATGCCACTGACAAATTTTGAGAGGGTTAGTTTATTATTGCTATTAGGGTTAAAGACCTTTTGTCCCAGAAATTTGATGGGAGTTAATTCAATTGGCTAGAGGGAGTCAACTCTTAGGAAGTAAGCAGGTAGAGCCCGGGTTTTCAGCAGCACAAACTATTTGTCCTTAACTTTTGTTGGACATATTTGGTGGGATTTAGTTCAATTTGACTATTGGGGGTTAACCTATTGCGCAGAAATTTGGTGCGACCTAGTTAATTTTGACTTGTGGAATTAAATTTGTTTCAAAAGGTGGAAGCCGACTTTTTTCTTGTCGCTACACAAACGTCTTAATAATTGGTGGGAGTTAATTTATTTGGCTAGTAGGAGCTAACTCTTTTGTAAATTATCAGCACAAACTTTTTTGTCCTAAAATTGTGTCGCACAAATTTGTGAAATTTATCTCATTTTCCTATTGGTAGTTAACGTTTTGTCGCACAAATTTGTTGGGATTTAGTTAGTTTGGGTAAGCGGGAGTAAACCTTTTTGTGAGTAAGATTCGTTTCTTGTCGCAACACAAACCAGTCTCATAACTTTTTGTCGATCTTTATACGAATCACCGTGATTCCATTATAAACGACCAACATAATCCAAAAACACTACAAAAAATAGAGTCCGATATTTTATTTGACAAAAGGAATCTTCTTTGAATTAAATCGCCTGTTTAATTTACATTTTTTTTTTTCAATCCCAGGATTAACTTCCTCAATCATGATTCATGGACATGAACATGAACAGTTTATTGCAACTTTTCTGTACCTTTAACCTTTTGCCCACAACAAAATAAATAAAAAAAAGGAAAACAAAAACGAAAGACAGAAAAGAATCATGAACCCACATAACAACATAACGGAAAAGAAAATAAAGTGAGGGAAAAACATCCCACATATAAATTTCTCTGATGTGGCAAAATGTGGAAAGGGGTCAAAGGTAGAATCTCAAACAATATACGTATAGATATAGTATTCGTATATGTATTGGAGTTGATACTCTGATGTATAGACAAAGTGTGTGTGGGCTATGTGTGTGATAGTTAATCCTTCGAAACGAAACTTTAATCCAGCGTAGACTAGTTATTTAATATCCCACACAAATCCTCAGAGATTGAACTCAACGTGATTCTTCAATTTCTTCTCCGACATACATCAGTGATGATGTTGAAAAGGTTAGTCTTTTGGTTAAAAGTGAACAAGTATATAATTTTATATGAGGGCATTACAGTTAAATAAAATTGTTATACCATGACTCCTATTAGACTATACTTAGCGTTCCAGTGCTACCTAATAACATTGATTTATGGAACATTAAACGGAAATCAATAAATTTATTGGAAAATAAAGTAATAAATGGGAGAGTGCTATTTTTTGCAAGAGTCTCGTTATGGGAAAAGATTTTAAATTGCGGTGATTATTACTATTTATGTTGCGTTTGAATGATGCAAGGAAGATAGCAACTAGCAATTAAGAATTATTTTATTGGATAAATGTGAAAAATAATCGGTTTAAAAAAAAAAATTCAAAATCTATACCATTTGCCATTCAATAGCATAATTGGCGTAGGTACAAAATTATAAATAAAGGACTAAGTGAGTTTTTTTTTACGGTTTTGCATTAAGGAAACACAATTTGTTGATTACTTTGTTAACTGCAGTGTTTAAAAAACCTAAGACATGAAGATCAGTCAAATATTTAATAATTTTAAGATTTATGAATAGAATCATGTAGATTGTAGAGTGCTTAAACCAAAAAATATTCTGTTTTTTCAATCCTTTCGAGTATCCTTTTAAATTAAAGCTGCACGTGCACATTTGCTGAACATTATTTTAGAACAGGATTCGACCATCTTTGTTTCGTTGTTTTTTTCAAAATTTTAAAATTTTGTATAAACTCTACAATTTAAAATGTACTTAAGATTGAATTGATTTTGTTCTTATAACATTCATCTCCTCTTATACATACGACTTAGCTAATTTTAACCCAAAATGATGGCTTCAGTAGGTCCGATAGGTTTAACACTAGTTAAAAAAGGATTCATGCTGAAGATTTTTAATATAATAACGAGACTCTCTCCCTAGAGGCGATGATAAGCAGAGATCTCGTTAGCCGTTAACACATTTAATCTAAGGCGCCAATTTTAGCAGTCATTGAAAATAATTATTCAAAACACTAACACTGAAAACAAATATAAAAATAATATATTTGCGCAGCGTACACGTAACACATGCGCAATGTTAACCAATCAGTTCATTTTGAATGAACCCTGATAAAATGCCTCGAAACGCACAATTTTCTGCCCAAACCCATAGGAAGGTTTAACGATACACAAACAGAACTAAAATCAGTTCTGTTTTCTGAACAATTTCCTTTGCCAATGTTGGGATTGATGATATCAAAACCTATTTCTACTGTACCTACTAAACTAAATCGCCATAAAAACAAATTTAATGAAAATGTCAAATATGTTCTGACAATCTTCATAATGTTTTTAGGGTTAATTCTCGATCTATATGAAGTTATTTTAAATTTCACACGTTGGTATACAGAATTCGATTCTGATAAAACAGTGAAATCAAATGTCAAAATATCGTAATTTCTTTTTCAAGTTTAGACATTTAATTTCCGGACTCCTAATGAAGTTTTCAAAAATGTATCACTTCACATATCGACAGATGGTGAATTGACAACGTTCAGAGCATTCTAATTTATTTAAGGAACTTTTCAATTGGTCATCATTTCATCAAATGACACTTTCTGCTGATTAGAAAAGAAAATATGTAAAGAATAGTTCTCCCAGATTACCATTCGAAAATATCATACGAAACACACTTGAGCTATTAACTGTCAAGTCTTGTCTGTCATTTCAATTTGTTTTCTCACTATTAATCCTTCTGTCAATAGGACATTTATCATGCTCATGCAAGGTTAGGAATAATTGGCGTGTTCAGGAAAACGAGTTATCGAAGATTTGGCTCCATCAAAAGCTGACTAGCTAAATTTGTTTTTCCTCAGTTCTTTGACAGCCAAACTGAGATTTTTTGCTGAGGAATCCTATTTAGGCAACTGAGATTGATGAGGCCTTATGGAATCTCCTTATCCTGAACACGCCAGATATTTTAGGTTCATGGGCAATGTGAAAGTTCAATATAAACAAAAATTATTTGTTAAACTGAAAGTTTTGACCTAGTAAGCGAACAGATCTTTTGTGTTAATATTGCCCTGAGAATATTTTGCGAGGACAAAAAAATACCAGAAAGAAACTTCTACTATTCTAATATTTGACTTCGCGTGTAAATACATGGATACATGTGTATGTCATTAAAGAATTAATGATATCCGATAAACATTGTTCTTCAAGTTTTACAACTGAAAGAAATATTTTTAGTACGCCATTTCAATTGCATAAATTGTAACATACAGACACATGTACATAGATAAGAGTCAATAGGAATTCTTAACTTATTTGATTTCTAGAAACAACTGTAACTATAAACAGAATTATCAAGTAGAAATTCCTTAAATAATAATAATATGTCATTGTGTTATTAAACACTATTCTACGCAACCAGATCAATATTGTATCAAATTTGACAATTGATTACTTTTTATCATGCTGAAATTTCTTAAACTATATTTAAAGATATTGTGCGTAATTGCATAATATTTCATGTGTCAAACCTCAAACTCCTTCTAACTATAATAATTAATATGTATTCATAAACGCCACTACTTTTCACAAGTGTTAACTTCTAAAAAAAATTTTAATCACGATCAATGAAATTGAGTACCAGAGAAAAAAAAGTAATAAACAAAAAAACCAAAATAAACAAATTTGCCATAGTTAAGCAAGTTCATTTCGTGTTTTTTTTATTCAGTCGAATGCCATTAATCACTCGATTGGAAATTGTATATAAGAAAACAAAACTAAAATATCCATTCGTTGCATTACACTTCATTGAAATAAAATGCCGCAGCTTACTTTTATTCGGTATACGACTCCGACCCGAACCCAAAAACATTACAAGCAGTCGGTACTTTAATGTTTATTAAAAGCTGCTGAAATCGGAAAGATAAACATAGATTGATTCCAAGATAGCCAAGCATTAGTATACACAACACTACACAGCATACACACTTTTGGTCATGACCGCACTATACACTCGGCTCGTATAGTAGAAAAATATACATAACGTAACACATTCGCCAATCGATTTGATTAAGACACGCACACTTTAAATGCGATTACCTTATACGACGCGGCACGGGGCTATAAACTTAACATGTAAGCAAGGAAAAACGATGTAACTGCTTCCCCAACAGAAAACATTGAAAACGATTCGTCGGCGAAGGGCGTCACGTCACGTCAGTCGGTCGTCTTTCTGACGATTGCACAGTGGGGTGTTTAACCTTAAAACCCTGGCATTTAACTCCAGGGAGTAAAATGTATAGTAAGAAAAATCCAAAAATACTTCGCCGGATTTGTTCATACTCGAAACCTATGATAACTTTGGGCTTAAAGTGCATATTCTAATAATAAAATTTGTCTGAAAGCTATGAATGTCGTATAACCTATACCAATAACTTACCTACCTCATTTCAACATACTCGTGGTTAAAACTGACAGATGCCAATAACATACAAAAATGTCGTTTTTCTTTGACGTAATAAGCCACTGTGTACTGCTATAAAAATGCCATCCGCTTTAAAGCATTGCAAACTGAAACGATTTGCGCAGCCCGCCCCCTGGATGAGAACGGAAAAGAGCCTTGTTTGCATTTGGTTTGATGAGAAGCTAACTTTTTTTTTAATTTTATTTATTCGACGACAATGGGAAAACAAATCCACAACGAAGCAATTTGTGGAACCTAAAACTAGAAACGTAGTCGCAAGAAATTGCTAATACTTGAAAATTGACACTAGGATGATTAGATGAAGAAGACAGTAGATTGTAATAACGGCCGTCGTCGGCCGGTCTGTGGCTGTTGGATTAACGGAATGAATGATTTGGTTAAATTTTGTTGTTTTTCCTACAATTTATTATGTTTTAAATGAAATCGGTATTCCATTGCCAGTATTTGAGGCAATAAATTGCCTCGCTCATTGCCATTGCGTTGAATAAATCCAATGGAGACGCTTTGACAATGCCAATCGCAATATTGCCCGGTAGATAGAGGCAATTATTGCTTTCCATTGCCGAGGCAATAAATCTTGACGTTTTGCTTTATTAAAGATAGTATCTTCCAAATTTTGGAAAGCTTCTCCGTCATTATGAAATTAAATTTTTATATTATCAAAAACAGTTAATTTAACTGAAATTGCCTAGCAATGAAATGACCCCCCCCCCAAGAAAAAAATTGCCAGTGTCATTGAAATTGTCATGAGAGTACGCGGAAATAAATGAAAACTCAAAGCGTATTTGCATTTTTGATTGTGATTTTTGATACTTACTTACTTTTGATGGCGCTCACAGCCCAGGATGCGCTTCGGCCGCAACTAACAAGCCCCTCCAGCCAGCTCCCTAGCTAGCCGCTTCCAGTTGCGCACACCGAGTGATTTGATGTCGTCATCTGTTACGGGTTCTTCCTCTGCTGCGTACCCCATCGGGGTTGGATTCGAAGACTCGTCGGGCAGGTGCGTTGATGTCCATACGCTTCACGTGCCCCAGCCATCTCAGCCGCTGTATTTTCAGCTTTTTGACCAGGTCAACGTCGCTATATAGCCCGTATAGCTCGTCGTTGAATCTTCTCCTCCATACTCCTTCGATATACACCTTTCAAAGCACCCTAGCAGATTTTTATCCGATTTTTTCAGTGTCCATACTTCTGACCCATAGAGCAGAGCCGGGATGATTAGGGTCTTGTATAAAGTCTCCTTGGTTCTCTTAGACCGAAGAAACAGTGGTTGCAAAGAGTAATTATTCGCTTGATCTCTGCACTGATGTCATTCTGCGATGAAATAGTGGAGCCCAGGTAGACAAAGTCCTTGACAACTTGGAAGTTATATCTGTCCATAGTGATATTTTGCCCGAGTCGACGATGTTGAGATTCCTCTTTCGATGACAGCATATACTTCGTCTTGTCCTCATTAACCGCCAATCCCATTTTAGCCGCCTCCGATTCAATGCTCGCAAATGCCCGACAATGTCTATGTCATCCGCATACGCAAGCAATTGAACGGACTTTTGATAGATTGTACCGCTGGTGTTGACATGTGCGTTGCGTACAATGGCTTCAAGAACGATGTTGAATAGGTTGCATGATAACGAGTCGCCTTGCCTCAATCCTTACTCAACATCAAAGGAATCGGTGGTGTTCTTACCAATTTTGATGGAGCAGCGAGATTTCTCCATCGTCATCCTGCACAGGCGGACGAGTTTGGCAGGGATGCCGAGACGCGACATGGCTCTGTATAATTCGTCCCTTTTCACGCTCAAATCTGTCGGAGTGTGAACATTTGATCGACGGTTGGCTTGCCTGGCCTAAAACCACCGATCAGATCGTTGACAAAAGGTTTTAAACGGTCACACAGGATAGCCCACAAGATTTTATAAGCGACGTTTAGGAGACTAATTCCTCTGTAGTTGGTACATTTCAGAACATCTCCCTTTTTATGGATGCGGCACACTATACCGAGGTTCCATTCATCGGGCATACTTTCATCCGACCAAATTTTGCAGATGAGCTGGTTGGCCAATTTATCTCCCGCTGATTTAAATAGTTCGGCTTGTAAGCCATTCACACCAGCAGCCTTGTACGACTTAAGTTTGGATATACTTCGGTTAGGTCGGGTGGACGCAACTCTTGGCCATCATCGTCCAAGTTGAATGGAGCGTTCTGTCTATTAGCGGCATCTTGGCTGTCTTCGCCATTAAGCAGTCTAGAGAAATGTTCTTTCCAGATCCTCAGCACTGACTTTGTGTCTACTACCATATTCCCACTCTCATCTCGGCAGGCTTCCGTTCTAGCCTTCTATCCTTGGGTGGATCGCTTCACCCACTGATAAAATTTTCGAACATCTCCCCTACCGCTACAACCCTCAATAGACTCTACCGCCTGCTTCTCGTGCTCTCTCTATTTCCTCCTGAGAAGTCGGCGTTCCTCTTTTCGTTTCAGCCCGTAGAGCTCCCGGGCTACTCTCTCAGCAGCTCTTGTTCGAGTCTGCGGCATTGCCTGGTAGGCCTCATCCTTAGCCGCATGCGCTAGCCGGCACTCTTCATCGAACCAGGGGTTTCGTTGTATTCGCCTAGTGAAACCCAGCACATCCGAGGCGGCACTTCTGATGGCTTGTTGACAGTGTTTCCACTGGTCCTCTGCACTTGATGCTGGTGGCGGACCTCCTGAGAGACTAAGAGTTACGTGGTCTGCAAAAGTTCTGGCGGTCTCTTGCGATTTAAGCTTCTCGACATCGAATCTTTTCACAGCATCTGGTCTGCGTTGTCGCGTCATGGATATCCGCATACGTAGTCTAGCTACCACAAGGTAGTGATCCGAGTCAATGTTGGCCCCTCGGAACGTTCGGACGTCCAAGATACTGGAAGCATGTCTCGCGTCTATCGCAACGTGGTCGATTTAATTGACGGTTACTTGATCACGCGACCGCCAAGTCCCGTTGTGTATAATGAGGTGTGGGAAGTAGGTGCTTGAGATGATGACATTTCGCCCCGCCGCAAAGTCTGCCAGCCTGTGTCCGTTGCCGGAAGTTTCGTCGTGTAGGCTGTGTCCTTCGACTATCGAACCAAAGATGCCCTCCTTTCCGAATCTTGCGTTGAAGTTACCAAGAATGATCTTCACGTCGTACTTCGGGCACATATCATACGTTGTCTCCAGGAGATCGTAGAATGCTTCTTTGGTTGAGTCATCTCTCCTTTCATGGGGGGCGTGAACACAGATTAGCGTAATGTTCTTAAATTTGCCTTTGATGCGGATTGTGACCAGGCGCTCGCTTACACTTCGGAAGCCCAAGACTTCTTGCCTAAGTCTTCCCCTTATCACAAAACCACAACCAAAGAGCCGCTGACCCTGTTCCTTCAGGTAGTAGATGTCACACGGTTTCAGTCTCCATATGCCCTCCCCATCCCATCGCATTTCCTGGATGGCTGTTACGTCAGCCTTTAGCCTGTCCAGGTTCTCCACTAATTGTTCGGCTGCACGTGTTCTGTACAAGGACAGGACGTTCCACGTACAGATCCGAAATTCATTGTCCTTGTTTCGTTTGCTGGGGTCGTCAACTTTAAAATCATTCATATCCGAGGCTTGTTGTTGTTTCGGAACAACCTTTTTTTACGTGGTAGGGAAGTTACCCCGACGCACAACCCCCGACCCGGAGGACCATTCGTATAACTCCAAGGGTAGGGAGCCGGATAAACCGCTCCTTATAGACCTGATCTACAAATATGTCGTAGTAGCCCATATAAGGTCATCATTAAATAGTTCAACCTAACTGGAACTGTAGACGCCACCGTTGATTCCATCTGTAGAATTCGTCCGCTGCCGCCTCGATGAAAGGGCAAGTCCCTTAGCCGGAACACTCCTCCCCGCTCTCTCGTTGTCCTCAACAGCTTTCCACGGGGATTTAAACCGCGTCTCCAGCTGAGGTACTAGACACCCGATGTTCACCGCTAGGAGGTGAGAGTAGGAGTTGGTAGACAGAGGTGGGTTTTGAGAAAAACCTGTGGACTCTTGTGTCCTCTTGAATGCAAATAACTACCCTTTTGATTTTTGTTATGAAAATTAATTTTTGTATGCAAGTGTAGTTAGCTGATAAAAAGTATTTAAGCTTTTGCAAAACTGCCAAAAACTTTTTTCTTCGTAATTCTTTATATTTTTTTTTTAACTTACCTTCCTCGCACTTCTAAGCAAAACGTGTCAATGAACTGCCAAAGGAATCTGTCAATGTCGAATTAACGAATGCCGTTTTCCTTTGGACGTCCGGAAGCGTCCAGAAGCGTCCGGAAGTATTCTGAAACCATTCCATTGGCACAAAAAGTACACTTCCGGCGATACTGAGAAGAGATATTTGATTCTTGATTTCAAATCAGAATCCACTCAAGAAGCACTAATACATTCAAACTCAAACGTCACAACAAACTGCAATGTACTTGATGTTTTTTTTAACTTTTCATTTTAATTTAATTTGCATCGAAATCAAAGTTTTTTGGTAAATTTGTAATAAACTAATTAAGAAAAAATATTACAAAAAATTTACTTTGGAAGTTCGGAGTTGATACACTCGTGTTTTACATTTCGCTTTTTGTGTAGCAAGCAATTTTTATTTGACGATACACCTATACAGATACCATTCCAGAATTGAGTAGAAGCATATTGGACTGTTCCATTGGATTTCAGAATTAGTGAAATCTGAGTGAAACCAAAGGAAAACAGCATAAAGCAAACTATGTCGTTCAAAGACCAAATTGACAGCTGCTGTCAAAATATGTCAAATCAATGATAAGTGGACCTATCATTAATATATACATATATATTATGCATTGTATATACATAGGTATTCTTCAGTGTACATATAACAAATTCACATTTGAAAATTAAATAAGACTAACAAAATTATGTGAACTGTAAAATGCATTATTCCAGCATGTATACATAGATACGAAACAGGTAGTTTTTCCTTAGCTCAAAACTTGACCCTTAAGAAAATATAATGTTTACAACGATATTCACACGCATAAACATTGTTGAGACTCTTGGGTTTTTTTTTGTATTGCAAAAAAAAAAAAACGAACTTGTCAAGGCCACCCTTCTGTCACACAGAAAGAATAGTGGAACAAAGCAGGCAAGCCATTAGATTTTCAGCACGTTAATCCCTAATATTTGTGTGAAAGACCAAAAAAGGGGACAAGAACAAAAATGGATTAAGGGGGGGTGTAGGTACTTATATGCGGGTGTTGATAAAGTTGGTTGCCGATGGAACGTTATATGTGTATGGAATGTATCGGGATGTAGTTTTGCAAGGTTCGGATTTTTTTTTTTGGCTTAGTGTCACTTATTTCTGTACTTATGATGGTATAGTTGGTATATATGTAGGTGTTAAGCACCTATCACATGTTCCACAGCTAAAGTTAAGAATTGAAAGAACGTATACTTCGTTCCTAAGTTTATTGATTTTTTGTTCGGGTTCGGGTTCTGTTTCGGTATCTGTATTTGATAGCTAATTTAAAAATAACAAGAGTTTCAGATGAGGGTGCCTGGTAGGTGCCACATCGCAACATCACAAGCGCCATCCGGAAACATCCAATCATAATAAGAAATCAAAATTAAAATCTACAATAAACAGCTATTTATTCGTACTCGTACACCAGACATTATATTTTACTAAAAATTGCTATGCTGGATATACAAGTTTGCTTCTATTTCTATCGCGTGATGGTGTGACAGGCACACCATGACTCTGAGATCATTGCCAGTTGATCTCTATTAGTAATTATTTGATGTATAGTGCATGTCGGTAAAGTGGTTCCCATGGCAATGATGACGCTCTGTGGGTCATTGCTGTTAGATATCAAAGAGAGATTGTGCAATCAATGCCGAGTCGGTATAGCTATAATGGTGAGTTAATTTCATATGGGCTACACCTACCAGCTATAATGATTACGAGATAGATGCATCAAAATACGGGTTGGATGCATGAGTGATTTCTGTGAGTGAAACGATGCATGGCAATGGGTTAGTGGCATTCAATTTAAAAAAAAACATGTTATTTTGGTATTTAGTTTGCTTTATTTTTAAATATCAAAGAGTTCAATGTCTTTCAAAGAAGCAGCAAACCGATGACGCCACAAATATCCATGTTCACCAAAAACTCAAGCAATGTGAAAAGCTTAAATGAGATTTTTTTGGACAGAAAATTAATGTCAGCTTGAAAGTAAAATAAAAGCCAAATTTTTTAAGACATTAAGTGCACTACGGACAATTATAAATTGGCGTTCCCATTATATTTTCCTTTCTCGTTCGTACTTCAAAATTTGACAAGTCGTGAGTTTCTGATTTTGACATATGCTATACCCTGTTCCGCAAAAAATTCCGGTTCTCACTGTACTTAAGCATTTTGCTGTGATGGAAGTTTAAAACGTTACATTAGATGCGTATTTTGACAAACAATCGTTCTGACATAAACATCAGAGGTTTTAGGGTTCTTATAAAAGCGATTACAATGAACAGGGCTTGTTGGACAGAATTCGCATGTGTTCGTCAAAAGAGATTCATCGTTCAAATGAATTTGATTTTTTTTTCAATCGTTCGACAGAACTGGTGTGATGGCGAACAATTATAAACAGAACTGAACGTGATATAAAAATGTGTTTATGGGAATAGTGAATTTCAACGTTTTTGCCATAACAATCTACTTATGACGAACAGTTCTCAATTAATTTCGCACGAAATGAATAATTGGTTTGTATTTTAAAATGTTTGTGTTACTTTTTATACATTTAAATGTGTTTAAACAAAAAACGAAGCGGAATGAGTTATCGTTATACCTATGCCAGTTCGGAAAAAGTGCTTACTAAAGCTAAGGATTAACAAATATGTACAACTACACATACATTACATATTTTCAAAGCCTTTGTCCAAAAAAAATAGTTTGTACCTTCGGCAAGCACTAAGCTTAGTACCTACTTTTATTTTGTTTGAAAACATTTTACAAGTCACCAAGGATTAAGTGAGTATTTCCTCTTGCAGTTTGAATAAATGTTTTATCAATTTAATTGCAGGTTGATTCGCAGAAAATACGAAATTTGCAAAAAAAAAAATATCTATATATATCAAAGCTTATTTTTTAAACACAAAAATTGAAAATACTTATTTTTTCTTAGTAAAACAATATTTATGTTTTTAAAAATACGAAATTTTTTTAAGTAGCGCACATTTTAGTGCGATGTAAAATAAACGACCTTATACTTAATTCAATTGGGTTTTTCGTATGTGATAACACACTCGCAGTAAGGTTGCATAGCTTTCGCTCCAGCCAGCATTCCAGTCAAATGCAATGGTGGTAGCCCACTCAAGTGGTTGTTGAACATTGAAACATTTATAACTTATACCTAATTATTTGTTTGCGTTGAGAGAATTCAAATTCGGAATCTTCTCAGTGGCCTAATAATGGAGTTCAATACGCATTGAATTGTTATTTCTAACTCGCTTCGCTTCATTTTATCATCCAATTCTAAAAGAAGACTTCCAACATTTCGAGTTAATTGAGATCAATGAACGAAATTTACATCGAAATCGAGTTTTTCTGAAACGAAGCCTAAAACTGTAGTTCAAAAACATATTCGTAATATAAATCAACGACTCGCTTCTTAATAAGACCAAATATAGGGGAAAATTGTATACCTACCTAATTGCTTTGCGACTCAAGGTCACAACTTCTTTAGTATTTAGGTAATAATAATTTCGCTAAAACCATTTATAACTTAAGACCAAACCTTCCCTAAAGTGACTGATTAAATAAACCATATTTCTAACTGTCCAGCTTACATCAATTTTACAGCGAAAACCGAATGTGAACTATATCCAACCCAATTAGAATTTCTAATCAAGAATTGTTGGAAATTTTGTTACCCGTGGCCTGGCATTGTTAACATATGAGTGTTTTTTATAATACAAATTCTATATACTACTGAAATACATCAGCCAAGTAGAAGACTTAGCATTATTTAATTGGACTTGTTGAATTATTGATTCAATATAGCTTTTAACGGCCTTTAGTCCATAAAAATTGGCGTTTCGTCCCGGCGTTCTCACTTGGACTCTTCAGTTGACAGTGAGGGCCTTGTCAAGACGCAATTTTTATTAAGTTCAGTCCAGCTTACATCAATTTTACAGCGAAAATCGAATGTGAACTATATCCAACCCAATTAGAATTTCTAATCAAGAATTGTTGGAAATTTTGTTACCCGTGGCCTGGCATTGTTAACATATGAGTGTTTTTTATAATACAAATTCTATATACTACTGAAATACATCAGCCAAGTAGAAGACTTAGCATTATTTAATTGGACTTGTTGAATTATTGATTCAATATAGCTTTTAACGGCCTTAAGTCCATAAAAATTGGCGTTTCGTCCCGGCGTTCTCACTTGGACTCTTCAGTTGACAGTGAGGGCCTTGTCAAGACGCAATTTTTATTAAGTTCACATTCGATTTTCGCTGTAAAATTGATGTAAGCTGGACTGAACTTAATAAAAATTGCGTCTTGACAAGGCCCTCACTGTCAACTGAAGAGTCCAAGTGAGAACGCCGGGACGAAACGCCAATTTTTATGGACTTAAGGCCGTTAAAAGCTATATTGAATCAATAATTCAACAAGTCCAATTAAATAATGCTAAGTCTTCTACTTGGCTGATGTATTTCAGTAGTATATAGAATTTGTATTATAAAAAACACTCATATGTTAACAATGCCAGGCCACGGGTAACAAAATTTCCAACAATTCTTGATTAGAAATTCTAATTGGGTTGGATATAGTTCACATTCGATTTTCGCTGTAAAATTGATGTAAGCTGGACTGAACTTAATAAAAATTGCGTCTTGACAAGGCCCTCACTGTCAACTGAAGAGTCCAAGTGAGAACGCCGGGACGAAACGCCAATTTTTATGGACTAAAGGCCGTTAAAAGCTATATTGAATCAATAATTCAACAAGTCCAATTAAATAATGCTAAGTCTTCTACTTGGCTGATGTATTTCAGTAGTATATAGAATTTGTATTATAAAAAACACTCACATATTTCTAACTATTTAGAAATGTTAAGTATTCTAAGTCTTACAAGTCAAGCCACTTAGGAAATCTTATAAAAACGGCTATTTATACTTTTTTTATTTAACTCATTATTCTTAAAGGTTTAAACTTTGATGTCAAAAAAAACATTAAAAATACCTACATCACAAAAATATAGAATATAATGTACACAAAAACTAAAGTTGGTCACCATAGTCACAACAGGAAATATACACCATTCACAAAAATGACACTCTTGACAGCGACTTATTATTGATGAGTTGAGTGTTTTGGTTCCATGTATTTGTTTTTCTATCTTTCAACAATTGGGGTTCACTGTTCATACATAAAACATAGATTTATGATGTAACAAATGAAAATTGATATACTGATGCTGATAGCTGATGGTTTACTTTTTCATTAAAACGGAATTTTTATGTGTTAGAATCGTCACACTCAGAACTAATATTTACAAGCATGTGGACATTCACACATTATATAGCTACACCTACATATACATTTGATTGTACACAACGGAAAAGTATTTTCTTAAAGTTTTCCTTATGCTCAATGTAGTTGATGCATTGAAAGCCAAAATATATACGTAGATATAATTTTGATACAACTTTCATTTGATATTTTGACATTTTATATTGATTTTAAGACTGTTTCCGGAAATACATTTCCTGACTAAATACAAACATACATATATAACAGAAATTGAAAGCACAAGCGAGACAATTTTCTGTAAGAAATGGTATTTAAAAAAATAATAAGAAGTTGAAAAAATGACAGACGCAGTAGGTGAGTGTCAAGTGGTACTCAAAGAAGATTTTGTAGCTCCGTTTATTAGAAAATTAATTGTGGTTTCCCACTGAATAGAACAAATTTGATACAATTCATGATAGGAAAAACAAAATACTTTTATATTCAAATACTCAAATTTACTATTTGAGTATCTAGGCGTGTTCAGGAAAAGCAGATTTTAGAGTAATAATTAGCGATATCCGTTGTCAGGATTCCTCAGCAAAAACATCTTAGTTTGGCTGTTAAAATACAGATGAAACAGAAAAAAAATTTGGATTCGCTTGCTCACCTTTTGATGAAGCCGAAATCTGAAATGTCGTTTTCCTGAACACGCCATATGTTTCAATTGACACATCCTACAGATCTTCCGATAAAATCAGATACAATTTACGTCAATATGACACAAGGCCTGTTCGTGTAACTAATTAGAAGCTTCTAGATTCTAACAATTTGTTTTTTGTATGAACAGACTTTGTACTTAATCTCGAAAAAACTATCAGTTTTGAATGAGAAAACGAAAAGAGATAGTCAAACTCACCTATCGGCTCCGTTGGCAATAGTTAAGGCATAATAAATTGCTTCGCTTATTGACTTGAATATTGACAATGGCAATAATGTGCAGCATATAAACAACAATTATTGCTTTCTATCGCCAAGGCAATAAATTTTGACGTTTTGCCTTATTCAAAATGGTGTCTAGCTGATTTTGATTAGCTTTTTCGTCATTTTGACAATAAATGTAAAAATAATAGGAACCCACAAACAAATCTTGTGAATATAACCTGGCAATGAAATGTCCACTGAAGCAATAAACTGCCATTTCCACAAATATATTGCCAATGAAGCCACCGAGTCCGGAAGATGAGTTTTCAGAGGTCTCACTGTCAAGGTTCATCAGCTAATGAATTTAAAATTTTGTTGTTTATTTTTGATTTTTGACAGAGACCTCATTTCCCTGAACTAGCCAAGTGTGTTATAAAACATGACAGTTAAGCGTTAAATTTCTTCAGAAATTGTTGGACGAGAAATAGTTGCAGAGTTATTTTAACCAAAATGAAATATCTTCAAAACTTATGTCGAAAAATTGACAAATGTAACTTTAACAAAGTGTCATAAGGTTATTATCATACATAACGCTAAGTCGCATACCAAATTTGGCTTGACATTTAGGCGTTAAATATCTTCCGAAGTTGTGAGACATCCGTCAAACAATTCACAAAATGTCACTTTACTTGTCATAAGGCCGCATATGTTGAGATGACCCTAAGTCAAATAGCAATATTTACTTTATGACGCCTTCCCCATTTTTCGAAAATAAAATGAGTGCACTCGAGAACAAAGTTCGAATCTCATTTTCGCAGTCATTTATTTTCGAAAACCTTCCGTTCGCAGTCTTCCCAATCTAAACAGGGTCACAGGAAATGTGTTCGAATGACTTTATATGTCACAGGGCCATATTTCGAAACATGGTTAAGCTTCTTAGTGCGTTCGTGCATTAAGAAATGTTTAACATTAAGCTTAATTTCCTCTTTCATTTGAACATGCACATTACGTGGACTTCATTATGGAGAAACATTCAAATCACTTAATTTTCTATACCTTTTACAAATTGCATATCTGGTATTCTGGTGCTCATATTACATACGTGTATTCTATTTGTTAACCTATAAATACTGAACACATACAAATCAATGATCTTTCTCAAAAACAACATCACAGCTTCAAACAAATCCCTGCTAAGAGATCTTCCCGTCTAGTATGCTGTAGTACGAGTGTAATTATGTTGTTTAGTGTTTAAGTGCCTGAAATTCAATTCTAGTATTTTGCAAGTTCATGACTCAATAAAGCGAGGTCGACAGTCAAAATGGTAGTCGACTTAATAGGGGTGAACATTTTTAACTCGAAATTCAAACTAAATCTAAACAGAGAATGTCTTATCGGTATCATTATTATGCTCACTGTCATGGTTGTCGGTTTGTCTGTTTGAAAATGGGCTCAATTTAATCATGGTCATGGAAAAAAATAAATTTTTCTTCAACGGTCGGTGATGATCTTTTCAAATATAATATGGATAATGCCGTCACACGCATCCATTATAACCACGACATTATTTTCGACGACTCTGTACACAGTCACGTGTTCTCATTCCATACACATTTTCTACACGACTTCAAAAACATTTAAGGATGAAATAAAACTATTATTATTCAATCGTGCACAATAAAGAAGTGAAATCAACTTAAATAAACAGTCAAATGCCATCAGAACAAAAACCAGTAAATGAACAAATAATGATACCAGCAGTAGAAGGTAGCGTTCCTACAACAATCCCACATTTATCGATGTAGATTTCATATACCTACCATACCAACCTAGCTATAGTCCCATGTTTCATTTCCTTGAAATAAAATATTTGCTCTTTCCCCATGGAATATGACAGCAAAGTTTGCTAAGCAAATTGTCATATAGAACACATCAACTTGGTAGGTACCAAAATATTAATTGCAGATAAATAAAAAGTTTCTTCTTATGAGTTTGTTTGTGCCGGAGTCAAAGTCAAGTTAAAGAACACATCTTATCTTAACTATATGAATCATCTTATCTTAACTATATGAATCATTTAAATCAAAATTTATAGGTGTTTTTTTGTATTCTATTTATTTTTCTTAATCAAAAATCTTGACAACCTATCACAATTAACGATCTTTTGTTTTATCGCAAACAAAAAAAAAAAAAAAAATAAATAATAAAATTGAAATGTATTTTGGTTTCATTTTAATCAATATAAAAATGTACAGATACTCGTACTCTGATGTGCCTTGACGTCAGAACCATAAAAAGAGTAGATGATTTTCCAGAATATCCCAACTTATACCTACAACATAGAAGACGTAGGTACTATAATAGGAAAACTCATGTCTATAGATACAGAGCTACAGACATTTTTCAAGGTGAAGTTCATCTCACGGTGCCATAGTTGGTGTATGGTTGGGTTGGTACATAATTTTGTGGATACATATTATGTACTTCTGTTTTATTTTTATTATATAGTGTTTCTTTAAGTAAACAAGAAACTTAAGGTTTTAAGAGAGAATTTATTTTATGTTTGATGTTTGGTTTTGTTGTGTGAGTCCAATCTAATTTAGAAATGTTCCTGGAAGGTAAATGCAAAAATGAGGTATGTATATATGTTTATACCTACAATAGGATACACAAACAATTAATTGAGAAATTCACAACGATTTCACATAACTAGTACACGTACCCAACAACTAAAACAGCTGCTATTTTCGAAATTCGAAGGGTTCAGTTCAGGGGCCCTACTTTGAAACTCGATTCTAAAGTGAAACTGTTCGAATTCGCAAAATCGGAACTACGAAAATCGAATAGCTCTAGTACTGCCAACTTTTCTTTTTGTTTTCTAAGAGCAAAATTGGTACTACGTTTTGCTAAAGTTAATGTCAAATTCGTGCGAATTCGCAAATAATCATTCAACATCAAATGTGTTTGCGAAAAGGTTGTTTGAAGAAGTTTTTTTTTTCAGAATGTAAGTAAAAAAAGTTATACACTAATAATTCATTAATATTTCATAAACATAGTTATATGTATGTATGTTTTTTGTAGCAGGGCATCATCTAAAAGTGCAAACAGAAAGTTCCTCAGTTTCAGATAAACAAATAAGTGCACCATATTATTTTATTGGATTAAAAATGCCTTTAAATAAATATTCAATAGGTAAACCTTTATGTCGCTGAGCTCCATTATGTAAGATTTATCTCTAATCCGCCTTCGTTCAATTTGTTGAATTTGTTCTGGATTTTCGTCCGACTCCAACCAAATTGCGACACTGTTTATTTTGTTATTATTTCATTGTTTCACGTTTAATTCGGTTTTCAATTTTTTTTTTGTTTTTGTCATTTGTCATGTTTTTTTGTTTGGTTATGTCAAACGTAATGCAAGACTCGTTTGAGTTATTTCAAATATAATGCGAGAATCGTTCGAAATTCGAAAATTTCTTGGAAAATAGATTGGAATTACCGTCAACACTTTTGTTATAAAACAAACAAGTGTCATTTGAAGGCAAAATTTCAGTGAAGGTGTAACTCACAATCGATTTTTCAAGAGATTTATGAGGCAACATTTTGCACAAAAATTAAAAATGTTTGAAAAAGTTATAGGGAAATTATTGTTCTTTAATTCTTAGTATGGGTGGGGGGGGGGGGGTGTCTATCTCTCACCGTTTGGGCGGGAGGGGTAATTAAATGAAATAAGTACTAAAAATGGAAAAAAAATCATTTAAAAATAACGGTAATACCCACAATTAAGTATTATATCTTTTTTGAAAGCCAATACCCTGTTTTATTATCCAGTTTTTAAATCAAGTGAAATCTATCCATAGTTTTTGAAAAAACTACTATCAAACTCAAAATTTGGGAAAAAAAATCAAAAAAAAAATGTTTAAAGTGTTAATATTCAAAACTTTGAGATTTTATATTATATTTTTTTTCCTAGAAATTGTTGCTCATATTAATTCTTAATCAGAAACCGAAAACAAAATGATTTTATGTCTTCTAGCTTTCGAGAAAATTAGAAATTATCAAAACTACACAAGCTATCATTTTCACAAGAAAAAGGAAAGCTTGCGCTTTACCATTAAATCAACTAAAAATAAATAACTCTAATATTCCGTGGGTTGATTCTGTCAAGTATCTTGGATTATACTTAGATAAGACATTAACTTACAGAATTCATGTGAATAACCAAATTAATAAAATACGTGTGGCAACTAAAATGTTATATCCGTTGATTTGCTTCAAATCTCCCAAAAAAAAACTTTAAAAATGATGTTAGATCTGCCCTGGCATTTCTCAACTTCACGTTTACATGAGAGGAGTGGTGTACTAAAAATTTCAGAAAAAATTGAAAAACTCAATGAAAAATTCTTTCAAAAATATATTGATTCAGAAAATTTGCTTATCAAAAACTTGCTTAAGTAAACTGCAACATAATATAGATAATAACTGTGATATTAATGTCATTTCTGAATGATTCTGTATTTACTTATTAACTTTTGTATTTACTCTCGTTCATTTAATAATATATTCATTTAATTGTTATTTATTAATTAAATAATTTATTTATTATTTGATGCATTTATTTATTTAGAACAAATATTAATTGTTGAGACAATGATTGGGTTACAATACACGCGCGCGAATTGTAACCATTCATTGTCTCAACAATTAATATTAATTCTAGATTAGAAAAGTCTCCTTTAGAGAATTAGTACATTGAACATGCACATGCACCCATCCAACTATACACGTAGGTGACTAAATTTAGTGTTGCTAGGGACGGTCTCTTATAACAACATAAGTTTTTTCGTCATGTGCTGACCAAATTAAACAAAGCTTACCCAGAACAAAAAACAGGGTGGAGTCCTTGCATAGGAGGCTCAAGCTTTAAGTTGGAAGGCCACATGGTGGACTTTATAAATTAATTGAAGTTTTGGCTTGTGAGTCAATTCAGGTTAGTTGTGTGGTTTAACAAATTCAAATTGGTCAAGAAACTTAGGTATAAAGGGAGTATTTAAAAACAGAAAAGCAAATCTTAAAAATACTGGACGAAAAAGAAAAAAAAAAAGACATGTAAGATACCTTAAAGAGTCTTGCATATAACTTCAGTTTGTAGAAGTTATTTAGTTTTAGAAGCCGGCTCAAGTCATAATTGAGAAATACTAAACTGCCTTACCTTTTCATACCAACAAAAGGATATATGAAGAACTAGCTACCATTCTTTCGGGGTATTTTCATTAAGTTGCAAGAAGAAGAACGTGAATGTCGTGATAACAACGTTCCCGCTGTGCCTGCTTTAGAGTTATTTGTTTATTTTCTTATATTTTGACACTTTTCCCTCGTATTGAATAATTATTGTACTTTTTTGATATTTATTATGTTGTGGTAAGAGTATACATATACAACATTATCCTATAAAATATTAAATTTTTGTTTAAATCATTTTCATTTGTTGTTCCTTTTTGGCCAGAAAAATAAATTGTTTCATAAATTGAACATATTAAGCGTTTTATCTTCGTTTAAACTATTGAAAAGGGTAAACAAAAATCTCGAATACATTTTTTTTTCGAGATTTTTTTCTAGATATTGTCCTTCGTGATTTTTGTACGTTCTAGATTTTTGTACATTCGGGAGTTTTGCATTCGAGATTTTTGCCATTCCAGATTTTTGTCATTCTAGATAACATCATGATCCCTTTAAATGAATTTTATTTTAAACCTTCAGTTGAGAAGATTCATTTTGTACGGTAAATTTCCGAGTTTTGTTTGCGGTGGAAAAATAGACCACTTAACCGAGATAAAGGTAATGAGATTTATTTGGTGTTTCCACTGCACAAAAAGATTAAAAAGAAGATTATGACAAAACATTCAAATGGTGTCTCATTTTTTTGATGTTAAGTTGAAGTGAGATAGATAATTTTTGTTTACATTTCCATCTCTCAACGAAAGAAAATGGCGTTTAAATGGGTCGGTTCCACAAGTATTCTCCGAAAAAAAGTTTGTTTGATTTCACAAACTAAGGTTTCCAAGAAGATTTGAATGAGTTTAATTTGAAATCTTCATTTGAAGAGATTAAAATTTGTATGGTAAATCTTCGAGATTTCAAGGAGATTTCTGATAATCTTTCTAAATCTCGGTTTAGTGTCTGGTGAAAACGTAGTATTAGTGAAGTTGCGATTTGAAGTACAGTCAAAAATACAAGAAAAAAAAAAATAATAGTAAAATGCCTTCTGGAAAAAGACCATAAAAACACTAAGGGACCAAGTTTTTCTTTTCAAAAATCCAGCAATGTTTGGGAGGTAAATTGTGTACATAGGTAGGTCTATGCATGTATCTTATCTACTATTATAATATTGGGAGTATATATCTAGATATAGAAAACCATATATGAATATACATATATAATTCCTGTCGAGCAATCGATTCGTCGAACGACCTGACGTAGCTTTATTCAACAATCATCTATCCTTTCTCAACTACGTTACTCCAAGGGCATTCATTTTCAATTAACCATAAAAACAATAAACTTTGTGTTGAAGTAGGTTGCTATAAGTTCTTTGTTTTGTTTTTTTTTTTTCTTGAAAAAAAAAAAAAAAAAAAATATATTTCACAAATGAATAACAACATAGTAACAATGTTCTATTAATACAAAATAATTATACAAATTTCAGAATATTGTTGTGTACATTTCTGGAAATTAAAAAATTCTTGTAGTTTATTATTGTTATCAACCATAAAGAGATTTTAAGACACTCAATTAAATATTGTTAAGAGAGCAATTTGCTGAAAAGTCAGTTTGCATACAGGATGTGTCTGTCTATACTTCTCAATTTTCGATCTGGCAAAAATAACAAAAGAAAAACAATTTTATTCCTCTCGCCAAAAGTATTTATATGTATTTCCAGAGAACTTAATTGATCTTTGAATTAGAAATTTAATAATTTAAATTTTTCGTTAGTATACGATTTGAAGAGATTTATTATAAAACCACTTCAGACATTCAAAGTAATGACGAAAGCAATGTCATAATGGATTGCTCCATTACTAAATAGTACATTATTAATAATTTGTACTTTGCCTTTTGGTTTATAGTATCCTTTACTACTTTTAAATTAGTAAATGCCGATTCCAGTAATAAGTGTGTATTTTAATACTGTTCCTCCGGCTAGAACAAAAAAAACAGCATCATAATAGTCTGGACTTACAAGAGGTTAGTGAGTTCGAATGAACCACCCTGTGACCTAGTTTAGTTTAAATGAAAAGATACTAATTATACTGTTAGCGGGCTATGGCCTGCCATCAACAGGGTTTTTTTCTGTATGTATGTAAGCAGGGACAACGATGCCCTTTTCTGATTGAGGATGAAGATTCAAACAACAAAAGTCTAAATGAAAGGAGAAAATATACATATACACGTTCATACATATAGGGGGTAGATGGTAGTGGCTGTCCCATCAGAGCTACTAGCTCTCCACAGATACTCGTATAACCCAGGAAATAGCTGACTCGAGGAAATTGGAAACAATTAATTTGAGAGAAAACGTTTACACCTTTCCATTCCCCTCGCAAAGTAGGGTATAGATTTATACATTATTAAGGGGAGTGTTTTTAGGGATGTTGAGGTGGTGAGGGGTGGTTTAGGGAGAGGGTTTACTAACAGAAACTTGGATTGCTTATTGTTTGGTTTTACAGGTGCTCAAATAAATGTGATATAGTTTTCCATTATAAGTTGTCTATGTTATTTTGAATGGCTGTTGTTTTAAGACGCTCCCTATGTGGGTATATAAAATTGTCTTTTTTTTGTTTTTTTTTTTGCGAAACATAAAGGATGACAAATTTCTAAACGACAAAAAATACATTATACATACATACATATACTATATCTATTACATAAAAGGGACATTTTTGAGGTGGGGCAGGATAAATTAATTTAAAACTTCGACACGTGAAAAGGACGGGAATTAACTTTTTATACACATAAAGTTTGGTTAGGAAAAGGTTAGGTAAGTATTTGGTTTCTTCCAAATCAAAAACAAATAACAAAAAAAACACAACATTAAAGCTTTTTGTTGGTTTCAAATTCACGTATATCTACCTATGTACCTAATATATATTTTTTTTGCCGAAGGTATGTATAAAATGATAAAAATAAGTGTTTGTACATAATTTAGGCGTTTTCATTCGTTGTTATCTACATACAAACATACTATGTATATAAGACTGGTTCGTTCTTAAAACATGGTCAGGTCAATCTTCTTTAGGAAACTTACAAAAGTTTTAAAAAATAATGACGCAAATTGAAAACAGATGACATTTAATTAACGGATCACCGAAAGTTTAAATAATAAAACGAACAAGGGACAAACTGCCATTGATACTGCAAAAAGTCAATAATTTCTCATGTTGAGATTTTATAATCAGACTAAGCGAGTTAAATCGATTTTTTGAACACAAACCTATTAATTAAAAAAAATGATTAATTATGTTATAATTCACAAACTAACTAAAACGATTATTAAAAATGTAAGCGCACAAAGTAAAATGTCTGAAAAATCAAAAAATCAGACCTTTACGAAAATCTATTAAAATCAACAAGAACATTCCTGTCACTAAGGAGTATTAGTAATGATAATGAGACTGCACTCTTATTGTCTCACCAAACTTTCTCACGTGTACAATGTACTTGGCGATTGCAGTGTGAAAGTAAGGTTTCTTTTTTTTACTGGTTTTTTTATTTTTTTTTGCGAGACCAACAAATATTTTTTTAACTTAATTTCTCGTTAATCCACATACTTCTGTTAATTAAAATCAACTCACTTTATTTTATTTTATTTATAAGAGTTGGGACTTAACTTACGCATTCATGATTGATTGAAGGAATTTTGTTTATGAAACAACTATCAATCAACGGCGAACGTAAAATTTACTCGATCGGTCAAAAAGTTATGCGAACCATCCATTGTAAAAAATTTGTATCCCAGATCACCCGATTCTTGAATTAAAGCAATATGTCAAAATAACATAACATTTCGATATTAAAGTCAAGAAATAAAAAGTACATTTTAAGGACTATTCACATTAGAGCGACTTTAGCACATTAGAGCGACAAACGACCGACGAATAAACTAACAAATGGGATTTAAAATATTTATAGACCTAGATTCTTGTCTGAATCCATTTAAAATGGCAGAAGTCTAATTTTTGTTAATGTTTGGGTAATAAAATTTACATTTTAATGCTAAAAATAAGGTAACACAAATTGTTCGTCACGAAATTCAATTGATTGTTACGAATTGTCAAACTCTATTCGCGTTCTACATACCATCCAGACTGCAACGAATGAATTGTTTGCGCACGTCTAACCTCAAAATAACTATTGTTTTTGATTAACTCGTCATTAGCGACGAAATAAAATAGATGCTGTGAACGAATTGTCAAATTTGACGAATGTTCTTTCATTCGTAGTTCGTTGGTCCATCTCATGTGAATAGTACTTTAGCACATGAGACCGACCAACCATTTTGACTGGATTTTCTGAAGAATTAAGGTCTATAAATGTTTTAAATTCCATTTGTTATAGTTCATTCGTTGGTCGCTCTTATATAAATAGTCCTTTATGGCCACGATATCGCTGCCAGACGGATGGCATGTAGTTTGCACTGATACAAATTACATGTTCACAAAATTTGGAGCGGTACAAAGCACTTTGAGTAAATGTTCACCAGTTTTCGGAATATGAGCTAATTTACAGAATATAAAAAGAAAACATGACGAAAAATGTATTTAAATAACAAAAAGTTACATTTTAAATTTTAATATTTTCTACGCGACAAACAATAAGCTTCTGCGAAGCGAACTGTCAATTGTAAATTCGCAACCTACATCATCAGTAGGCGTTCCACAAATCGGCGAATAAATAATTCGCTGAAATTCAACCTCAGTTACCCTTTAACTTGTTTATGTTGCATCAGAATTCGCAGCTTCAGGTGATCACTCATGTGAATGAAATGTCAAAATTCGAAATTTGCAGATCGCAGCTCAAAGGCACTTTGCGTGTTGTCAAACTTTATTCGCGTTCCACATACCATCCACACTGCAACGAATAAATTATTTGCGAGCGTTTAACTTCAAAATCGCTCTTATTTCTGTTTTCCCCGTCATTCGCGACCAATAAAAATAAAATTCCATGTGAACGAAATGTCAAACTAAGCGAATGTTCGTTCATTCGTTGGGCGTTCTAATGTGAATAGTACTTTTGATTTTAGAGAACTTATATTAAAGACACAAAATAGTTTATAAGTGTCACGCTAAAATTCTATTTACACGAGAGCGACGAACGAACTACGTCCAATTTGACATTTCGTTCATATATGGTAGTAGCCCGTAGCGTTATGGTTAGTGCGTTCAACTGTCACGCTGGAGGTCTGGGTTCGCTTCCCAGCCTCGTCCACCTAAAAACTAAAAAGTTTTTTTCAGGGCTACTGCCTCTTGCGAGGAATTGACAAATCCTCCAAGAGTATCACCTGTCACGAATAAGTGCTTCTCGTCTAGCCGTTAGGATTCGGCATAAAATTGTAGGTCCCTTCCATTCCTGTCGACGGGCGCACACAGGAATGGTTGCGAGTTGTTAGTCACTAGGCCCTGGTTCGTCATGAGCCGTTGTGCCACCCGATTGATTTATTTATATGGAATCTATTTTATTCGTCGCGAATGACGAATAAAACAAAAATAATAGTTATTTCGAGATCTGACGCGCACGAACAATTCATTCGTTGCAGTGTGGCGTGGATAGTATTTGGAAGGCAAAAACAGTTTGGACAATTAGTAACAATTAATTGTAATTCGTGACGACCAATTTGTTCTATCAAATTTCTCTTATTTTGGGAAATATAAAATTTACTATCCAAACAGTAGCAAACATTTAATTTCTATTTTGTTTGGATTTTCGGAAGAATTTAGGTCTGTGAATGTTTTAAATCCCATTTGTGCGTTTATTCGTCGGACGTTGGTCACTCTCATGTAAATGGTACTTGACCATTAAAATTGGGTGTCCATTTTCTTGAAATAAACACCGGAAAATAGCTCTCTTTTAAAACAAGAACTGATTTAAATTGTCAAGTTGACATACTTCCATTTTTGTTTTCGATTCTTTTTCGTTCAACCTCATTATTTAAATATTAACCAAAAAATCAATATTATTTGTTCTATTTGGTGAGTTTAAGTTAAATTTACAAAAAATATAAGCTTATTTCCCACTTCACCACTTTTAAAATAACAAACAATCTTCCTTACTTGAAAGTATATTATATGTAAATAAAGTTGTTTAAGCCTTGGACCACCCCTTTGTCGAAATTGGAGGAGTCAGCAAAATACTGCTCATTTGCTTTTGAGCGTGTCACCATCATCCACTTATAAATACAACAAAAAAAAAAGGATTTTTGTTTAAGGCCATGAGACTTTTTTCTGACTAGTACATGTTAACTTATTTTTTTTTCTTAACTCAACTCGGAGAAGAAATGGCATTTTTTTTGCAATTGCCAAGAGCTTGTTCACTCAAAATGCTAACCAGACCAGCAGCAACAACACCACTTATGTTGATTCTTTCTTTCATTCTTTTATCATTTTTGCCTTTTTTTTAGAGGATTTGAAAAAAAAAAATCACAGAGTGGTGAATGTGCTGAAAGAAATGTAAAATAAAAAAAAGAAAAAAAAATATAAGAAAAAACGTTTTCTTCTTAAATTGGATCACAAATAATACATCCAAGTGAAATTTTCTAAAGCCTAAATCATTTGAAACTTGAAGAAGGATGAGTATAAGAGAAAAGTAATAATATATATAGGGAACAGGATGTGCTGAGCATAAAGTAAAAAAAAAATATATAGAACATAAAAATCCAGCCAAAGTCAACAAACGGGTGGTGGCAAAGTGGGAAACATTTCTTTCTATACTCGCGTTTTACAACCCAGCATCCAGCAACACTATATTTAAATACGTTAATGTTGAATGAGCCTTTAGGGGAGGTCGATCATAAATAAGACGCTCGATGTGTTTGGGTGTGCTGCCTACGCTATATCGTATATTAGCCGTATATACGATATAGCTCCTGGTATAGTAGCTGTAGGTAACCGAACTCTTGAAAAGTATCACGAACTCACACCAGAGTTGTCGTTTTCATTTTTTAGATTTTTTTTGTTGTTTAATTTAGAAAACGTGTGACACACACAGTGTTGCTGAATAACTTTTTTTTTATTTTAAATTTAAGATGGCTGCACACGTACAGTTTAAATTTAGCTGAAGCACTACAGAAAGTGGAATAAGAGAGCTCGGGCTGTTAGTTGTATAGATGATAAATGACATTTCAAAAATTTAAACGGTAGGTATATCGAGCACATGTGTTTAGTTTTGTATCTTTGAAATTAAGGTACATATGTATTTGATATTAATGGTAGGTTGAAAAAAATAAATTACATACCTAAATATTTTCAGCATTTCTAATAAACGCAAATAAATTATTTTAAATCAGTGAGTCGTTTTTATTGACGCTGGATTTCGACGGCTGGTGGCGCATGTGTTTGCAACATTTTTTATGATGTTGACAGCGTAGACATTAATGTTTAGAAGGAGTAAGTCTAGTTATACTGTAAGGGAGTAAGAGAGTAAGATCTCGACTTTCAAATTTGTTACCTCAACAAAAAGTGTTGAGAGAAGTTGGTGGATTTCGACACTACGTGACTCAGTAGTCGCCACTTCAGATGAGTTTAAAATAGTTTTCATATACAAAGGTACCCACTGAGGTTTTCATAACATCATAATTTATGTACTAAATGTAACTTTGTACACATTCTTTTCTGTATGTTGAGTTAGTTAAAAATAGCTTCATTTATTTTTACAGCATTACTGATTCAAAAGTTTACATAGATTTGAACATGTGTCGTGAATAAACAAAAAAATGAACGAACGACAACACTCTATATTAGACTGGACCTTAAATAAAAATAAATAAATAAATCGGGTGACAAAACGGCTCATGAAGAACCAGGGCCTAGTGACTAACAACTCGCAACCATTCCTGTGTGCGCCTTTCGACAGGAATGGAAGGGACCTACAATTTTATGCCGAATCCGAACGGCTAGACGAGAAGCACTTATTCGTGACAAGTGATACTCTTGGATGATTTGTCAATTCCTCGCAAGAGGCAGTAGCCCTGAAAAAAAACTCTTAGTTTTTAGGTGGACTAGGCTGGGAAGCGATCCCAGACCTCCAGCGTGACAGTCGAACGCACTTACCATTACGCTACGGGCTACTACAAATTTTTATTTTTGTTCTTTCTTCAAATTCATAGAACAAAAATAGCAATTCACTATTTAAATTAAATGTCTGTTAAAATAGAATTCCTCACATATAATTATTTTCCATGTTAATTTTTAAGAGTATAAACTATCCAGTGACAGTAAAAAAAAAATAATAATTTGAAATTTTTAATCGCATTAAGGCTGAATGAATTTTGATATATATCAATCTTTAAGTGAAAACAGGGCGAGTAAGGAGGAGGGGAAAAAATCTGAAAAATTAGGGGATTTTTTTTTACTTTTTAGAAACTATTGACGGGTGGAGATAAGTGTTTTTTTTTAGGTGCCTAAGATCCAGTCTACTGTATATGCATATACACAACACTGTTGTTTTCTTAAATAAAACATATATATTTACTCAAAACGACAACACGATATGGATAGCGTTAATATTTGTGTGAAGTTTAAAAAACAAGAAAGCTCAACGAAATAAAAACTCTGGATAGGAAGGCTTTATGTGTCATCGTTTCACTTTGGGACACCTCTAAAAATTCCTTTTTGTTGGTATATATTTTGAAATATATGAATCTTAATATATCATACAATACATTGCAGTTCATTTGGTTTGACTCAAACAAAAAAAAAAAAAAAAATAAAAATTTTGAAAATTTGAAATCATTCATCAGTCAAATTAAAATTAATTAAAAAACGCGTATCCCACCTCTATTCCACGAGTTTTTCCTTTTGTATTTATTTTAGGTCAAATCGCCCAATTTATCTCATCTGTCATGGTGACAGATTAAAAAATATTGGATACGTTCAGGTTTCAGGAGACATAAGGACTTAACTTGCAGCCAACTACATGAAATTAACGCAAATTTTACTAAAGATAAAATTTTTTTTTTGACATGTCATTATGTCAATCATTTAACTTTACTTTAATAATTTATCGCAAATAATCGTTAAGAAATAAGGTCAAAGATTAATTGAGAATCCTCGATATCATACAAAATTCCGTCAAAATGTTCGCAAAATTTTATTTTCAATTTAAATTTACTTGAACACACAAACAATCTATTAAAAGTTGAATTGATTTATATTTTCACAGGTGACAATTTTTACAAGAATACACTTGATGACTTGAAATGAAGGTAGATATTTCTTGATTTATACTTTCCAGCTGTTTTCTAATAAAAATGACATCATTTGAATGTCAATCAGAGACTAGGAATTTGCCTTTTTGGAAAAGGGCAACACGCCAACAAGGACTGCATTTTTGTGGACTATCCTAATATTGTGAATGTTCAGTGTTAAAGTTGTAAATTTTGCATTTATTTATATTAAATAAGATTTCATAAAAATGTTCAGTTGAACAAATAAATTTATATCAAAAAATATTAATACAGAAATTAGAATTACTAGGATTAACTTTATTTTCAATAGAATCTTGAAACTTTTTGCGGTCTTCAATCAATGACGGTAGATCATTTTTGCTAGGCTCGTACATATTGGCGCAATGGGCAGTTCCTTTGAATAAATATAGATTTTTTTTAACGAAAACAGGAACTCTATTTATAATCATTACCTTCGATGATATGGTTGGAGTTTTTCGGGAAATTCTAAAATTTTCCTTAGAAAAATCGTCATTTATCACAACATCCTTTTCTTAAAAAGTGCTTGTACGTCTCTGTGGAATTGTCAAACTAATCTTTTTTCTCTGGTGAAAACACTTCGATTAATTTTTAATCTACTCTTTTTAATCCGGATTATCTTAAGGTGAAAACGTAGTATAAAATAAAACACATTTAAATATTCTTGAAAACATTTGTTTGTAAAATCAAACATACTTTTTTCCGAGAATACTTTTTTAAACGGCATTTTCTTTCGTTGACAGATGGAAATGTAAAAAACTATCTATTCGAATTCCACAGTAGGTACACATATCTAAGGTGCAGCTCGCCAAATTTCAAGATGGGTGCCCTTTGTGTTAGTACATAGTAAACAAAAACAAATTTGTGGTGATTGTTTGAAATTCAATTTTTGTTTTACTATTAATTTTGAAAACATGCGCAGAACAGAACAAAAATGAACACGCTACTGTACCTGTAATATATGTATCTTGCCCAACTTCCACTTCATATCAAAATAATGAAACACTCTAGCCGTGTTTTATTAATACTCATTAATTACCTACTCACTTTTTTATTTTAAACGCAAAGCAAAAACAAAACAGACTACTCAGTGTTTGTTTTGATTTTGTTTTGCTTATAAAAATTAAAAATGAGTAATTAATGAGTATTAAAAAAACATTCATTTGTCATTTGTCATTTGTGGCCTTTTTGTTTATTTTTTTTTGCGGTGAAAACACCACAAAGATTTATTTAATCTTAACTTCGGTGGAAACATAGTATTAGACAATCCGTCATTTTTAAAACTCAGGGATCTGGATTTGGGAAGCTTTTCGAATTTGTTGGACATTTTTGCAAATGTCAAGGCGAACTTCGAATTCTTTTTAATTCTGTACCTTATTTAATAAAATGTTGACTTTATTTATGAAAGTACAAGATAATAGTTTTTGAAGTAGATGTAACCAATTAAACCGCACTGTACTTTCTATGTCAGCGTTCTGCAATGAATTGAAGCCATTGTTATCATCTTCGTGGTAAGAGACAGGTGTAGGAGTTATATGTGTATTTCTGTACGGCACAAATCAACAAGCTGGCATCAGGGGGTGACCACTCGTTGTCGTTCGTTTGAAAAGCCATCGTAAAACATACATGTGGGAGTATATCTCCCACATACATACATACATGTATTGTATATGTGGGCTGTGGGTGGTGCACTACTTTATTTTATTTTTAGTTACATCAGGTGTGCTGCGAATGCGAATCCGCCTATGTAGTTTCCTTCCTTCCGGCTATAGAGATGTAGTGAGTGCAGATTCTTCATATGCTGCAGTTGAGCACAATGATTTCTGCTAGGTATACCTACCTACTGTTGCTGATGGTTACACATTCAGTATAATAGAACATGGAGTTAGCTCATCTACTGTTCGCTGGTTAGTTTGTTGGTAAACCTGATAGTGGGTGTTGAAGCAAAGAGTGTAATCTCTTGTATTGGCTTAGGAAAAATTGCAAGTTGTACGACGACGACGACGACGACATACATTATTATATATTTTACTTTGTTTCGAATTTCAACCATGTGTACGCATTCCAAAAACGGAAATAGACAAGAAGATCCATTTGAAAACTAATTTTATATTATATAAAATAGAACGTCAGGGGATTTAAGTATCCTTTTGAAATTGTTGCACTTTAGTGATTGAACTGACAATGAGTTATAAAGTAGAACAAAATAATAAAAAGAAGGCGAAGTGAAATGGTGTTCATTGTGTAGGTTGGTTATAAAATGTTAAAGAAGATTTTCGCTGTCACTTTGTCACCATAAAAATCTATTAAATTTTTCGTTTGATTACATAAAAATTTGTTTATTATTCAAAGCATTCAGGCAATTCGATATTGGCCCGAGTGTTTCTATGAAGTTTGATCAATATCGTTCCAGCTGTTTACAAATAACTGAGTAAATTGACAAAGCAACGTACTCTGGGTATTCCCTTCTGTAAAATAAGGCTAAGTTAACATTTATAAGAAATAATTATGTAATTTTAAATTAGACTTAAGGCCAACGTTGAATTTAAACAACACTTTAAAAAGGTCACGACAAATTAATAAATATTTAATATTTAAGAAAAAAAGAAAAACATAAATTAAATTAATAAATAATTTAATTAACTTAGAATTCCAATCATCTCCCATGCTTCCAAGAACGTCACGACATTGGTCGATTCAACAAGTTTGCCATGGAAAATAATGACTTACGACAGATAAGATAACGCGAAATCATTTACGATCCATGCCGCATTATTAATCTTATACTGTACATATTTGATTTATTAAAACAAACAAAAAAGCAAGATGAAGCAGCATTCTGTGCTATGGACGACCGACCAACTGTTGGCACATCCAACAACACGTTGCCTTGTCATCAACATCGCCTTCGTTACCATAACCATCATCGTCTTTTGTGTTCTTGTGATGTTGACAGCACACAAAGTTAATAGATCAAATGCGGGATTTAATATAATAATAAAAAAAAACCTTCATTAAATTCAAAATAAGATTTATAGGTACTATAGGAAAAACATTAATACATCTATCTTTGTATATGTTGAAGAATAATAAGAGTATAGGAAAGCATCTCTAGAAAGGACGAAATTTGTAATGATGTAATGAAAGAAAACTAAACACTCTGTCACATATTGATTTGATTTTATTTTAGAAAGGAAAATATGTTAATAAGGATATTAAAAGACTAATTATATTTTATGCGCTAAACATTAAATGTAATATTATGTTTTATGTAAATACTTGTACATGTCCGTCCGATCCTTTCAAATTAAATTTAGGAAAATAACACCGTCTTCCATTATGACACTGTCTAATTGATATGATCTCTGACAAATTTCAATTGTGCCCTTCTGTTCTTTATAGAAATAAAAGGCTTTTTAACAGAAAAGATGATAACCCGCCTTCGACAGCTCTCTTACGTATTGTTCTTTCACTCACTTCTAGCTTTAGTTCATTCTTTAATTCTCTTGAGGATATGAAGGAATTTTTTTTTATTGTCCTTATCAACATTTTATCCTCCCGCAATGTTGTGGCCCTTGACCTACCACCTCTATGACTCGTTTTCACGGAATCGTTGAAAGTATAAAATTTAATTAAACGGGATATCACTGATTTGGGAATGCAATGTTTTTTTGATAATTCGGCTTGAGAAGATCCACTTTTAAGTTCATTAATTAATTGTAATTTAAGCTCAGTAGAGTATTTATTTCGCGCCATAGCAAAAAAAAAGAGAGCTCGAAAGTTGCTTTAGTTTTGGCCAACGGTAAATTGAAGTAAATTCAACTAAACTTCTTAATTTTCCTATGAACAACTGATTAGAGCTTACGGACTTTCATAGCTATTAGAAAAAAAAAATATTTTAAAATTCTGGCTGATAAGGACGAAGTAAACCTGTAAACATTTTATTAAGCAAATAGTTGCTTTAGTTTTGGCCGACACTGTATGTATCTTTTTTAAAAGCCAGACATTTTTTTTTTAAATCAATGTATTTTAGTAAACAGTTTTTTTATTAGTTTTCAAATTCATAATTATTTTGAAATAACAATTGCTTTCAAAATTTTAAGTAGTTAAAACCTATTTTTGTTACCGAAATTCAATGCTCTTATCAATTTTTAGACATACACTGATAACCAGATGGCTCTAAAACTTTTTCTTTTGAAAATATTAAAAAATAAATGGAATAATGACTTACAACTTGCACTAATGAAGGCAGTTCTTACTTCTTAGGCTCTTAAATCAGTCAGCCCCCAAAGGCCCAAATCGAACCAATACCTAAGTTTCTAAGCAATAATCTTTGTATTCCAAAGTATTAATATTTCATTTTGGATTTAATGCCAGTACGCGCCGTTGATTTAAAGCAAAAATTAAGTTGATACCATACAAAAATGACACAACGAAATCATAAACGAAAAAATTCGTTCTACAATTCGTTGTTCGACGATCGAAATTAATATTAATATCATGTTAATTGGACACAGAACTATTACTGCATCGACCAATAATTTCATGCGGAAAAATGTCATTTGAGTTTATTCGCAGCTTACGAAATAATGATAATTTAAGTATTGATGTTGTTTTTTGATATTTGTCTTTTAATTTCCGGGCTAAAAACAGAAACCTTCCTTCAATAAGCCTTTGATTCATCACGACACTGTGGATGAAAAATTAAGTGCTTTTCACATGAATTGCGGACTGTGAATGCTAATAAATCTTTGTAAGCAATTTAAAGGAGAAATATCAACTCATTTTTGTTTTAATTTTCGACGAAGTGAATAAATTATCTTAAAAAACTACGAACAATTAGTTTAATAACAAAAAATTAAATTTTACTCCATACCGTAGTCAACTACATGAAAGCCACTTTTTTTTTACATAAAGTTGTTTTGCACTCATTGCTCGTTGCAATTATTATAAAAATTTTAAACTTTATTTATTTAGGTACATATTTTCAATGGGAATTTCCACTTTGGCAATTGCCATCCATCAATAGAAAATACTCATGGTGATTGGTGAATAAAACGTCAAAAATCACGACCATTCGTTAAATCGAGGTAAGCAACGGTCAGTGATCTAAGTTTTTTGTTTTTGTTTTTTTTTTTAATAATATTTGTTGACTTAATCCAGGAGCAAAGGATAACTCATTGCTATCTTGCGGTTATTAATATGGCGCTGATATTTATTAAAACATAACATAGAGAGAAGACAGTAGAGCCTTCATAATTAGGGATTGCTTCATGTATCATGAAGGCGTTGCTTTCAGAGAATCTGTCCTGAAATACCGGTTGCTTGGAGCTTTACAATACATCCTACACACTATTTACGATTAATGTGTCAATTTTGTCTTAAAAATCAAAGACAAAATTGACACATTAATCGTAAATAGTGTGTAGGATGTATTGTAAAGCTCCAAGCAACCGTTTCCTTTTTGTTCACAAAAAAAAAGAATGAGAGTATCTCTCCCGCATATTCTAATAAGTAGAGCACAAAAGTCGCTTTTACGAGAGTAAACATTCTTAAAATTTTGTTCGGTTCTCATTCTCATATATGGATATGAGAAAGCTTTGCATATAGTCAACAGCACTCTACGAAGCAATAAAAAGAAAACGAGATGAATTGTTTAAACAGTGATGTTTTATTTAGTAGATATCATGCAAAAAAAAACAAGAATCAAAACATTTTTAGCGTGCGTCATGTTTAAAGGTTGATGTCATCACTTTTGTTGAAGTTTGCATGTCCGTTACTTTCCATATTTGCAGACATTCGTTGATTTGCCATGCAAAGTGGATTTTATAGATAAATATATGTGTGCGTGTGTGTGATATTTTCTTTGCAAAATAGGTTAGGTATAGGTATAGTAGTATAATAAAGGAAATTTGTCATTCTATTTTTGTATTTGTTCTTGTTTAAATTCTCTTAAGTTATTCCAAGAATTTAAGTGATTTTATTTGTCTAAGAGATGCACTTCCCACCTGGGATAAAAGGGTTTCAAATGGCAAGCTCCTCTAAAGTACCTATAAGAAGAACATCCGAATAATTCCATCTTATTACCTTGTTGATTAAAACAGGAAGACATTTTTTCCCAATTTAAATAAAATAATAAAAAAAAGTCATAAATACAAGTACCTACCAACCCTCTTTAAAATGAACATTACAGATCTTATGGCCTCCTTTAAAATTGAACATCCATCTATTCTCGAAAAGAGAAAAGCAAAAAACATTCATCTTAAAAAAGATTTACAAAACCGTTTGCTAAAATCTAGGTAAGATGGGGTAATAAAATGCTTACAAAACATAATTTTTCAACTACATCAATCATCATGGCAATCATCATGTGGTATGTTATTATTTTTAAAATGTGCTACCACACACAGAACCCCTCGTATACTTCATATACACTAAACGGCTGAACGAATATGGGGAATGCGATTCAGAGACTTTTCGTCTATAAAAAGGCTGGCTGGATGTGCACTCTGTGTGTGATGCAGGACTGCATTTTAATGCTTTCCGCACTTAAATGTCCTTACTAATGGAAAATAAGTTTGTGTTTTTGTTGCTGCGAAGGTGTAGGAAGAGTGTGGTTTGATGTTCTGCTTTTGAATTTAAGCAAAACGACAACCTATTTACTTACCCACCTACCAACCTACATAGGCACATCTACTATAGACATTTCATCTGAAATGGTTAGTTGAATGTTCAACAGCACAATTACGAGTGTATATTGTAAATAAATGTGTCAATTTCATTAAAACAAACAAGCCGGAAAAAAGTAACTTTAAAATCGAAAGTTTGGACTTTGGGCCAGGAATAAAAAATAAAACAGTTTGTCTTTAAAAGAAAGGGACAATTGAAGCCATAAGTACAAAATAGAACTTATTTATCAATCGGTTGAGTAACTTGATCGTGTAGTGCTTGAGTTATTGTGAATGAAAAAGTATTAATTGTAAGTCCGCTTACACACTAGGAAACTGAGTTGCCAGATACTAGCTAGTTTTGTAGGCGAGAAGGGTGTGAGCGGAGATTTGTTGTCTTCCTTTTACGCCCTTTCGCCAACAAACTCAAAATCGCCAGCAACTCAGTTTCCTTGTGTGAAAGGGGTCCAAATAATTATTATTTTGGCGCTTGACAGATTGATTTTTTTTGGACTGGATTGTTTGTCTATCGATCGATTTGTGGTTAAGTCAAGATATATAATATGTATTTAAGGTAATATCATTAGCATTTTTTTTATTCCGTTCTGCGCATGTGTCAAAATCAAAGAAAAATGGTGGATGCTGCGCGGCGTGGCCCTTTTTTCGATGATTATATTAAATCAAAACTTATTATACACTTCGCAAAATTAATTTATTTTCAAACAATTCACATTATTTTTCTTTGTTTACCTTTGAGTTGTCATTTTTCATTTTGACACATGGGAAAATCACAGGAGCAGCCATTTTTAATTTCTGACAACCTGCGCAATATATTATATATGTACAGTATACAGTAGAGTGGGTAATTGACACAGAGCCAGTAGAAGATGTAGGAAAATGGAATTTTAGAAGTAATCAGAAAACAACATCAAATAATATATTTTTCTAATACCTAAGAGTGGCATAGTAAATTGTACGTACGCATTTTTTCTATTAATTTGTTTACTTTTGCCTTTTTGTAGCTTTGTTATCTGTTTGCATCATTTGTTCATTTACTTTGCGAAATCGATGGAAAAAAAAACCCGAGAATATGAAAATCATCAATTCCCAATATCCTTAAATTGTTTGCCGCCTTACGACTTTCTGTTTTTGTATCAACAGATTTTTGTACTCACATTCATTTTGTTTCGAGCTCCGTCGATCACGAAAATGCGGTCGATAACTTGCAAGCGAATAATCGATATTTATATCGACCGCAATCCACAATACCGATTTTGCAATTTGTTGATCTTCGATCGCTCGTTAGCGATTAAAACCCGCAATAAAACCCAAAGTTTATACAAGCAGTGATGAGATAAGGAGACATAGACAGTTACGAAGGTTTATGAGTGAAGCAAATGTTTCCGTGATGTTTTAATTACAGGGTGGCGCAAAAGTAATGTCATAATGCGAATGTGCCATACTTTGTGCAAATAACGTCAAATTTCATTGTGCTTTGACATTAATGTTGCAGGCAGATTGATAAATAGTTGACAGCAAGCAATGCGGCAATACAAACCCGAAGAGCGCAGAATAGTTGTTCTATCAAAATGGCAAGCAATTCACATTATGACACGCTGGATAATAAAAATCTTTACGAATCTGTCAAACTCAAAAGTGACATCTAGAATTTTGTGGGAAGGAATATTCATTTAAGCGGTCAGATAAAAGTTATTATTTTTACGCTTGTGAAGAAACGAGAAAGTGATAATTGATAAATATCCTTACCTACCAAATAAGGAGCTCTATTGCTAAAATTTGTTGGCCAGTGTTGTTGTGATCCGAGTTTAATAAAGTTATGAAAAAAATAAATAATCAAAAATGTTAAACAACAATGCTAAGCGCATGTAACGATGAATGTAAAAGTAGGATTTTTTTTTACAATTGTATTTGTGCAACTACTAATTCAAGCACAATCAGACAATCTACATCTATGTTCAAATTGAGTGGAACAAGATTTTTTTAGAACAATGAAACAACTCCATTGTATAACAATACTCATCAACGGTCATCTCTGTGTTGGTGCTTTAATTCGTCTTTTTGTCCGAAAGTAATTGATGGGGCTGAAATAGAGGGAGCTTCCAGGGCTATTGTAAGGCTGGCCAAACACGAGTGAGCCGAATGGCTCGGAGCCAATTGGCTTCGGGCTTTTTGTAATGGATAAATGTCAAAAAAAGTTCGGCACCGAACCATTTGAATATACAACCAGTCGAAAAACCACGAACCAAATTGGTTCCTAGCCGTTCGGCTCGTTCGTGTATGGCCAGCTTAAGACTTAATTTTTTTTTGTATTCTGCTTAGTTTTATAAGATTCTGCTTAGTTTTATAAGAAAGTTTGTTGATTTATTTTTCAATATCGTTAAAAGTAAAAGTCCTAGAACCATTTGGTTTTCAGTGTTTGACTAAAAATTGATAAGAGCATTGAATTTTAAAAACAAAAATAGAACTCAAGAACGTAAACTTTTGATAAAAATAGTTTGAACATTTTTTTTCAAAATGTTGAATTTAAAAATAAAACTGTGGCTTTGCAAAAAGTTATATCAGGGCATTATAAGTTTTGCCGTTGTTTTTTTAAATTTAATTTGCTTCCTATTTTTAAGTCATTTTTTTTTTGGAAAATAACGATTTTTTCTTATCTTGAATAAACCTATATGCTCAAGCTTTTTGTCACACCTTAGGTGAATCACCCCACCCTGTATATTGCTTTATGAGTGGAACTGTTACGTCTCTCCCAAAACAACACGAAACATTCGGCGTGGCGGAGAAACAAGCGAATGTTTCTCCGCTTTTAAATACAAAGACAATTTAATATATTTGAATATTTCCTTTTATTTTTGTTTAAATGCTCACGGTTTTCTTTTATTAATAAAAAAATGTATGGCAACCCTTAATTATCACAAGTAGTTTACTGAGATAATCTGAGCCAATAAAAAAAACAATAATGGATGGTTCTAATATTGCAACACAAACATTGTTTTAGTTTTTATTCAGAAAATGAATGATTTAATATCATATCGAGTTACTTTATTTGAAACTGATTTAATTTAAAAATGATTATGTTTTACTTAATACACTTCTTGAAAAGATGATTGTGACTTATTTAAAATATTCTTTACGCCGAATGCCTATACTAATTGCTCTGGAACATCCACATCGTATCGTGAACAATATTTCATTGTTACACAATAAATCACACACATACCTATCATTATCTTCCTTTGTTTTGAGTTTTTCTTTTCTATGTTGTTGAACCTGTTTTTTAAGCAAATCATTCAAGTTTTCATTTCAAAACAAGAAACACAAAGCCATGGCAAGACATTTGATGGTTTATTATTGTTTTGTTATATAAGAGGGAAAAGTGGTTCTTGACAATGTTTAGCGTTTAGTAAATACATAACACAATTTGGAAGTTCCTTAAGGTACGTACATACTTGCTTCTATTGAAAATAATTAAATTTCGGCTCAAAATTTGATAACTTAATTTAAAGACGACAATAAAAGCCTCCTAGTTACTAGATTTCTTGTTAACGTTTATAGATAGGCTTCTCTGTCATCATTCATAATCAAGTTTGATTGAAGTCACGATTAGAGTGCCTTTGTGGTATAGAATACAATTATCTTAAATTAAATTCTTAGAGATATACATGCATAAAGAGGTAGAGGTAAGAGTCATAACTTGTCATGTTTTTGTTATCTCATACGTAATTTATTATTATTAGAATCACTACTTTATTTTTTCATTTTTCTCTTTACTCGTTCCGATTGCATTCTCTCTCTGTGTAACCCTAGTATCCGCTAAGTGCTTGTAGTGTGTGGGCGTTCGGTGGCATATTTACTTGGATAAATGCTTTTTTAATCGAAAAACGGCGCCAATGTTCATCGAAACGACGAAGGTTACCTTAAATGTAACCCGCTAATATTACTTATATTAGATCTAATATTGAAAAATTTACTCCCGAAAGTACGAAACCGTTAAGGGAGGACACAAACAATTAACAAATATTGGCCGTACCTACACAAAAACACACATGAATGAAAGAGCATAAAGTTCACATCTACAACAAATGACGAAATATTTTTTTTTTTATTTTTTTGTATTATTTAATGAATTAACATTAAGTTCCTACTAAAAAAAAATAAAAATGCAAGTGATCTCAAAAACAATTTGTTCAAGGAACATTTTCGAAAATAAAAAGTCAAGTTGTTAAACATAACTATTTTTTTCCTTTTCTTACAAAAAAAAAAAAACAATCATAAATATAAATTATTTAACTTCACAGGAATTAGTTAATAACTTTTCTTTCACATTGCAGTTGAATATCACTTCGTCGATTCGACGAATGGTTACCTGTTACGTACTAAAAAATATGGTTACCCTTCTAGCACTCGTGTAGAAATACCAAGTTGTGTATTCATAACAAAAAATATTGAAACTCAAGGTTTTAATTAAACAAGACACCGCTATCAAATAGAAACCAACAACAATTTCACAATATTTAGTAGAAGCCAAGAAATTGCCTTGTTTGACATATTTATATTTTCTACGAGTCTTTTTTAAATTTTAAAATAAAACAACACCTTTAATTTCCAAATCAAGGAGAAGCTATTCAAAGTCAGGAAGCAGCCATATTAACAAGGTGAAATGTCTAAATTTATTGTCTCGACAATGGAAAGCAATAATTGCCTGCCATCTACATGGCAATATTGCAATTGCCGTACTGTCAAAACGTCTCCATTAACATTAGTCAAGACAATTGCAATGAGCGAAACATTTATTGCCTCAAATATTGCCAATGCAGACCGGGTAAGTGATTTCAATGAAAAATCCTTGGATCATATAAAACTGTTCAACAAATGTTCTTAAAAAAATGTGATAAACTGTTCTAATACAGAACATAAGGACTTGTGTAGTTTGAAGATGATTGTATCAATGCTCATAATTCCGCAAATGAAAGGTCAAAGGTACCTACTCGTTTTGGTTGAACATATTTAACACTTAATCTTTACCTTATAGTGGAACAGAAAAATATTATGATGTTCTCCTTGATAAGGAGTATAAGCAATCATCTGCAAAATAATAATCTGTTATCTAAATTAAGGAATATTAATAACATAGCAAAATGTGGTTCTCATAAGAACCAAAACCCATGAACAAAAACAAAATAAAAGGAAACACCAACAAAATCAACGCTCGCAGGCAAAGAATAAAAACAACGACAAAAACAGCAACATCAGAGAGTTGGAGGAGGATTATGTACAAATAGAACACCAACGAATATAAGGAACGAACTTAATTCGTAACAATGAATCACTGGTATACTTGATTTTAGCGAAAATCTGAGAATCCAACAAAGAGTCAGCAGCATCAACGAGAGAATAAAAATGTTTCGTATAAGAACAACCAAAACAACCCTTCGAGCGTAAATTAATATTCCACAAACTAAAGTAAACCTATGTGACTTCTTCTGCGCATAAGAACATATAATAATTACAATTGTTGTTTTATTTTGATTATGTACGAATGATTTTTTTTTTTTTAAATTACAAACATTGAAAGTTTTTTAGCTCAAGTAATTGGAGTTGTTTCAAAGCATTTTCAACAATGAGTTTATTATTTCTTTTAACATTTATCTCTTATTGCCATGGAGCAAAAGTTAAGATATTAAGTAGGATTTACATGAAATCTCCTTCCGACTTCTGCAAAAAAAGGGATGCAAAATATAAAATTTACATTTGTTGGATAGAAAGAGAAGTCAAAAATCCTGAAGATCTTCATACATGTAAATTATACGAAGAGTCGCGTTATTAAGACAAACATGTCTATCTTTATGATAGTTCTGTTTCATAAACACAGTTTTAGTTGGCTTGGATCGATTCCGATGTACTTTTCTTCAAATTTGCAGATACGTGTACATTTTTCTAATTTGTAAGCAAATGACGGCTGAACCCGACCGAAACCGTGAATGTTCGTGCAAAAAACTAACAAACGGACCCATCTTGACAATTATAAATGTCTAAGTGTCATATTAATTAAGTAAGATGCTAAAAATATAAAATAGCCATTCGATGATTTATTAAAATGTTAAGATATATAAGATAGGTGTCTAATTCTAAAGGGGTCAGATCAGCGTTGTAACTTTTAGTGATGTAGTCAGGTTGGAGTTTTTGGGTGTTTTGGTGGAGCTATAGTGAGCGTGGGAGTGTTGATGGGCGTGATATGGAGTATTGGTTGTCGATTTGGGTGGGAGGAGCTGTTGATCGTTGATTTGGGTGGTAGGTCACGTTTAAAACCTCTAATCTTGAATTCCGAACTTAAATTTTTGAGTTTTTTAACGTGATTTTTTGGGTTCTAAACTTAAATTTTGCGTACCGAAGCTAAATGTTGATGTTTTTAACGAGACCTACTTCAACAGAAGTAGTAGTAGATGCGACACACAACGCATCATACAACCCCTTCGACATACAACGCATCATACCGCAACCTTCAACACCCTACATTTCATCCCATACCCACTAAATCTCCAACACCACACCCCAAAATGCTACACTTAAACACGACCACCCACCACCACACAAATCGCCAGTGCGCCAGAACCCGCTCGTTTGTACTACTTAAATTTATTTAGTAAATCTTGTTAATTTGCATTTTTTATGAATTCTCTTTAGGTCTAATAATATCACCAATCGAACTGGACTATTTCCTTATCACGCTTTTTATCTATCTCACTTCAACCTCATAACAAATTATGAAATACTGTTTCCATTTTAGAAACAGCTTTCAAAGTAAATCCCATTTTTACACTTTTTGTGCGGTGAAAACACCGCATATATTTATTAAATCGCAAATAAGATAAAGTTTCGGGGGAATCATACGATGCTAAACTCCTTAAATTTTTAAAGAAAAATCTTCTTTTTAACATCAACTACAGATAAATGCCTAACTATTAACTTCAAAAGTGCGTAACAATTGTGAAATACAAACATCAGGGACAAATTGATATTCAATCATTCAACATGGACAATACTTCAAAGTGTAGAATTAAAAAAAACTTCTCTAGAATATTTATAGAATCAAATTGAAACAATCATTATTGAATCCAGTAAAGGATTTGTAAAATTTATTTTTTTTTATATGAAAAATTAATCAATTTTTATCATCTCGCATTTGCTTTGAAAAAAAAAAACTTGTTAAAACTATGAAATTTGAAACACATCCACTCAAACTAAATACAAGCAACAACAAAATAAAAAAAAAACAATATCCCGGAAAACATTAATTTCTGTGTGCAAGCAACCATCAGAATGAACAAACATTTAACCTTATTCCTTCCGTTTGTTCTTCCTGCTATAGCTGATGCTAAGCTATATAATACTTATATAAGGCAAGGCTTTATGTTGATGCTCTCTTAAAATTTTGGAATTTGCACTCCCAAGTCATCTCACTTCTAGCTTTTTTAGAACCACTCATCCTTTCCGTAATTAGAAATTTCTTCTGGCGTCGTCGTATTCGTAGTCGTCATCATCATCGTCGTTGTCTTCGTTTTCGTACCTAACCTAGTACCTACGCTAGAGGAGAATTTATTGTTGACGAAAGCGGTAAAACGTTGAGGGTGCAATGTTATTCCCTAATTAGTTGCAAAGCATAAACTTTTCCTTTTCACACCAACGAAGTGTTTAAAAAAAAAGAAATTAAAAACAAAATTTAAACAAACATTTTTACGCACACCCCAGATCAACTCATTGCGACATGTTTATGTATCTAATAATATTAACGGTAGGTAAATTATCAGAAATGTAATTGTATCAGAGTAAAACTTTCCATGGAAATTGCAGCTGAAAATTAACCACGTTTAAAATGGCTCACAATTTTTTTTTAATTACCCGACCTTTTAAAAATTATTAACATTGTACAAAGCATTAGGTACCTATGTTAACTTTTAGCGGAGAGAGTATTCTCATTAAAAAGAAGGTCTAAATTGTTGACCTATAAATACATTAGATTGGCAATCGGAAAACGAAAAAAGGAAATAGCTGTATTCAATTGACCTCGGGTGTGTGTTTATGATGACTGTTCTTACACAACTCTACACTAAAGTCTACACAACCTTCTAGATTTTTGCAATAAAGTTTAACGAAAATTAAAACAGTTAAACTTTTTTAATTGCTACATACGTTGGTTTAAGTTGGTTAAGAGGTTGTGCCTTGTGCGCTGACTTTCGGTAAATATATATGTTTATTCTAACACACCCCACCCATGCCACTAACATTTAGTTCACACTTGAGTACTAGATGCCGACTATGAACGACGACGACGGCGGTGTTTGTTTTTTCTTAAATCGATATTCCCGAGTTTGACGTTTTGACCCTGACATGAGGAAATAACCCTACCAGCATTTAAATGAACAAATTATTCAAATTGTATGAAAAAAGTGTTTGTTTTGTGTGTATTTTGTACGCGTTTCGAATGTTGATTCATACATACTTAATGAAGTTATAATAATTTAAAAAAAGATATTTTTATTTTTAGATCTAATTAATGTTCACTTGTCGCATTGACTCTATTATTGTTGTTATGAGTTATGACTTTTCGATAATTCTGATATATTGATTTGTGACTTTTGCAATATCTTAACTTTTCGGAGTACCTACTTATTGTTTCTTGTAAGATATTTTCGCAAAAAAAGAATTCACACGATATAAGATGGGCATCTTAGGGTTTACTGAAGTTAGAAAGTGTTTCACAAGGTTGGGCCCACGCTCCACAGGAGGAAATTTGATTTTATAGGGGGGCAATTTAAAGTAATGCTGCATTACACTTCTTTCCGAAAAATCTGTGCTTTTTATGTTTCCACCCTTAAAGATATATTTGTGAATGCACCCAGGATCAGCATTCATCAATTGTATCAACTGTTAGACTGCTTTCACACAAACTGAGTTGCTGGAAACTGGGAGTTTGAAGGCGAGAAGGGCAAGAAGTAAGGAGAATGAAAAAAATCTCCCCGGTCAATGATTGAGTAGATTTTTATCACATTCCTTCTCACACTGTCCGTAATGTGCGTTCAGCCAATAGACTTTATATGGAAAAAAAACAGAAATCTCCGGCAATTCAGTTTCCTTGTGTGAAAGCTACAAGGCAATTTAAGGAAAACGTCAAAAAAAATCTCCAGCAACTGGTTTCCCTGTGTGAAAGGGGACTTACAAACTTCACTTCACTCAATGACACTTGACAACAGTTTTTTTTCTTCTTTTCTCAGTTTTTTTCTTTTACGTTGATAGCTCCTGCAGCCATTCATCCAGAAAGCTTGTACAGGAAAAAAGGAATGATTGTCAAGCTCAGAAAGAATGCAGAGGAATTCGCGTGCCGCCTGCAGTAGCCAAGGTAATAGCAAAAATCGCCATGGAGCGAATAAAACACAACCTTGAATACACACCCAATACAAAACTAGCAGGATTCGGTACTGAATAAGCCTGATGTATGGACCAGAAAAACACCTCACGGATCGAACCGTGCGTTGAATATTGATCAGCACTTTACCTGCTGTTCATCGATTTTCAAAAGACATTCGAAAGTGTCAATAGGGAATTTATCTGGCTTACTTTGCGCATATGATGCATCCAAATGTCACGTTTTGTATTAAGGAGGTTGGAATCCAAAGTGGGGTTAAGCAAGGCTGTATACTGTCATCAATGCTGTTCCTGTTGTTGATAAGTAATGTAGTGGACGCAGCTTTGTCGACTGGGAATAGAGGAATTTTGTGGATCATATGAGCATGGATCTGCATCAAACGACAACAAGAGTGCAGGGAGAAGCTGAAATCGTTGGTCTGAAAATCAATACGGTAAAAACAAAAAGGATCAGGCTTGGATAACTTCCTCATCTTTCCATGTAGATATTTCAGCACAAACAGGAGAGATAATTGAGAACTTTCAATACCTTGGAGATATGGTCTCTACTGGGCGGAAGCGAACTGGATATAATCAGTCGATATTGGAAAGCAAATGTTGCGTTCAAAATGCTGTTCAAAATATGGAAAAACAAATCTATGAGCTTAAAGACGAAGCTACGACTGTTCCGCTCCAATGTCGAATCCGTGCTTCTTTATGGGTGCAGCACTTGTAAAGATTCCCGCTGTCGCAAGAAAGCTGCCGACGTTCGTGAATAGATGTCTACAAAACATCTTGAAGATTTTCTGGCCCAATAGCTTCTCCAATGACGCACTTCATGCTAGAACAGGTTAGGAACCCATTGACTCTATCGTACTAAGACGAAAGTGGCAGTGGATGAAATGGAACCCTCGCCCGCAGAGCCAGGCGAGTGGGCTGCAATGTCGCGTAGGAGTGGTGCCCCGCAGTATACCTCAGGGCCGTAACAGGTCCGAGGGCTTTGGTGAGTAAGTTATTGAGAAAGGGGTGAACTTATTTTAATAGAACTCGCAGTGTTGAATAGTGTGACTAAGAGTTAAATCATGAAACTCTTATCAATTCAGCTTTAAGAGCAAGCACTTGGAATCATTCGCGCAATATATTTGTGTATAGGCTTGTATAAGGTAGGTTCTTTGAACTGCATAAAGCTAGTGTAAATATTATTATTTAATTAATTGATCAAGCTTAGTCTAGTCGCCCGAATCAACTTCCAAAGTGAGCTATCCGTAGATCCGCCATTGGTGTATCTACTCAACCCTAAACATAGTTAATACATACATTATGTACATATATTATCAAACTGATGACGTAACTTTTTTGTCTTCTTGCTAACCTGTTAGAAATATTATTTTTTGTTCACGTCATATGGCATAGCATGATGGTATATTTATAAGGATTTTAGTATTCACGTCAAAAGGCCCAGACCCGGAATAATTTATAAAAAAAAGTATAATATTTATACCAATTTCGGTGTATTTCACAAATACATATATATAGGTATACGATTATAGGTACCTATCTACTATAGCTGTTTATTTCTGTGAATCGAATGATGATGCTGAGCAATGAGCCATGTGCTTTTGCTGTCCATTTTTAATCAAAACCACAACAGTGTTTTTCAGTTTTCTTTTTTTTTTATCCTCGAACGATAATATTTTCAATAGTGTAGCAAGCACTTGAAATAAATGTAAAGATATATATTTTTTTGCTCTGCCAATTTTTCTTTTATTTGCAAGACAACTCACATCAGCAGAAGCAAAATGCTATTTCCATTCACTTCGCAATGGAATGATATGATGGCTGGTGATCTGATCTGATGATGATGCAAATAGCCAACACAAACAAAAAAAATTTAAAAAAATGAGAGAAATCCCCAGAAGCGACCAGACGAGAAATTGTTTGCGTCATACGTTTTCAATAGAACCCAACATCATTTTTTGTCGGCTGTCAAACGAATAGGAGGGCGGCAGTTAATGATGTCATTATTTATTTAATTTTGTTGATATCGTAAAGAAACGTAGTAGTTTTTTTTATAGCAGTCATTATAAGTGACTAAAGCGCAATCATCGAATGGGAGTAATTTTGTTTTTTGTTTTTGTTGCAAGATAAGAGTGACCAACGATTATTTGGTTTATAAAAAAATTGATGCTGATGGTGAAGGTAAGGGTTTGCAGCGGTTGTCAAAAACAACAAAATTCTGCACTTATTGCAGTTTTGATTGTCAAAATTCCAGTCCAGACTTCAGATTTTTGAATTTTTTGGAAATAATCTGCGAATAGCTGGTTAGGTTTGAAGCTGAAAGGTTGTGGGATGTTATATACATAAGAATAACTTAGACGCAATTTTTCAGTGGTGAGTTAAATCAGAGTTAGCTAACGCCGGACATTAAATAATGTAATGTTTACATTTAACTCATGAACCAGTTCTCAGGGGAACATCGAACATGCAGAAAGACTCGACAAACTCAAATCAGTTAGTCTAGAGTTAAATTACCAAATTTGGTGAGTTTCCTCTGGTTTAACTTTAACCACACTGACAAATTTGCTTATTTAACGGCTCCCGTAATCTTGTTTGTGTTTCTTCAAAGCAGAAGAACCTATTTTATGGTTATAGCTGAGGCCTTGAGTCTGGTACCATGTGAAACATATTTCAATTGTTTAACAAATATAAATAACTATTCATTAAAGTCGTTCGGACCAAAAATACAAATAAAAATGGCAAAACAAAAAAATTTCAAAGGTTAACAGAAGATGACAGGAAAAATTGCTCCATATAACTTGAGCCACAAAAAAAAAAAAAACATGGATGACAGATGACAACTTGCAAATTTGGATATTTCCGTGCGTATAGAGTAATTTCTGTCTCTCTCGCTGTCGCTGTTTGACGAATCTTTTCAATGGCCGCGTTTGGTCACTTCGCCAAAAGAATCTGGATTCGTTTGTATTGTTGTAATGCAAAAGGAAAATCCAGCTGATGTCAAAAAGAAATCTCAAGCTATCTCATACATTTTTAAACCTGATTAGAAATTGGAACACTTGACATCTTTTATTTTGTAAATAGTGTTACGTATCCCGTTTTGATTGTCTGAGAAAATATCAATAACTAAAGTACATAATAGGAATTGAAGCCTAAATTGAGTTGAAATGGGCTTCAACCGGCTCGATTCCACTTCACGAGCGAAGTCAAGTCGAAGTTTTGTTGACGGCTGCGTTTTTGAACATGTGACATGTGTGTAACTAAAATAATTTGTTTATTTATGCGTTGTTCATTAAATTATATTGAAGCAATTCCTTTAACTGTAATTTCAAAACTATTTCAACTCAACCATAAATGGGGCTACCAACTCAGGTAAAATGCCGACTTCACTGGCCATCAACAATGTCCAAAATCCAAACTAAATACAATCCACAATCAGATTTGTATGAATATGTAACTTCATGGACATGGATTTTTCCGACTCTATTGGATTTTTTGTAAACATGTTCATAATCCTGCCATTATTCATGACCAGTGGTGGCCGATCCCTTTATCCAACTCGATCTTTCGATACTGTTTGTCCTTTGGAGTAGGCGAAGTTATTGCCAGTAGATGAAAACTAAAATCTAGTACTTTCATCTACTCATGCTCTTATCTGCGAGTAGATGAGCAGAATAGTTACACACCATAATTCCGCCAGAGGGCGTCAGATAAAATAAGGAGAATTTTTCTGAATATAAAATTTGTTAATTGACATTTGAAACCATTTCAATTGTATTCATTCATCGACCCTCATTTATATTTTTGATTGTAGAATATTTTTTTGAGCGTTCCAAATGAAAACGGCTAATATACCCTATCTGTCTTCCACCCGAATTTGGCCAATAAATGGACCGTTCAGACTTGATAAGCTTAATGGTGCAAAACTAGAGACAGCCTATTTAAAGATCTACTGGTCACACTGGTAAACTATTTTATACTGTTTTTATCTTTAAGTTTTTGTCTAACTTTTCCTGAATTATAAAAACTTCAGATTTAGTGTCGCCTTACACTATTTCTTTAAAAAAAATCAATTTAAACAGGCCTAAATAAAAAACAGATCGCGCGAAAAAATATGACATATATATCATACGCACAAGCATTAATTATCATAACATTAACATAAATGTAAGTGTAGATATAAAGTGGGTTTAGAACGTCTATAAACGGCAGAAAATAAGAGAACAAAAAAGCGATCCGGTTGTGTGAGTTAAAAATTGAAATTAAATGTCAACAAGTAAAACAAAGTTACAAAATTTTGACAATTGATCGCACTTTCATTAATTGATTTAAAACAAATTTATATAAAACTTTGATTTTTAAAATAACAGTTTGACGTTAATTTTTTGTATGGAAGTGTGAACCAACCCATAGAATGTATATTCAGCACTATTTTTTTCGCGCAAATGACAGTTTTGTGCAAACAGAATCAAAAGTGAAATTTGTGTTGGCTTTTAAATAGGACTCGTTCTTTCTTTTTTTTGTAACAAAAAATAAGCTGTTAACTGATGACGAATACAAAACACTAGATCACCATATTAACTTTTTTCTCATCGCCAATATTTTATTCACTCAAAAGAATAAATACATATAATAAATTAGCGTTACCTTTTGAGTTAAATACAAAAAAAAATGTCAAATAAAAAAGTAATTACCTTGACCTCGACTCCTTTATTTCTGTTAGATGGAAAGGACAAGGAACTTTATTCAAATACGCGTGAAATATTCTTGTGTAAAAATAGAAATTAAGGCCAAAATTAATAATTAGGTAGGTTCTTATTGCTATTGATAAAGATTTTTTAAAGGCATTTATTGCATGAACACAAAAATTCAACATCCATACCTATTTTGTTAAAAATAAGAACGCCAAAAAAAAAAAGAAAGTAGTAGCGCGTAATGGGGTTGGGTACGATATCCCGCTTTTTATAATCCCGTTTTTTTAAATCCCGATTTTTTAATACCGCTTTTTATAATCCCGTTTTTTATAATCCCGTTTTTTTATAATCCCACTTTTTATAATCCCGATTCTTATAATCCCGTTTATTATAATCCCGTTACTTATTATCCCGCTTTTGCAAGCAAAACTAGTTGTTTTATTTTTAAATAAAACAACTAGTTTTGATTGCAAAAGTGGAATACAATATAACAAAATAAAAAATGTAATTCTTAAATAAACAAAAAATGAAATTCTAAAAAATTGACAATATAATATATTTTTCATTAACGTCATGTTAGTTCAATTGAATGTTGTGGGCGATACGACGCAAAAATCCTGTTTTACTCATTTTGTTCCTGTTTCTTATAATTTGTTTTTAAAAGCTTGTGATTTTAGCACATTAGTTTTATTTATATGTTCTAGCTTCGCCGTTTTTAATTGTTTCCTTAGCTAATCGGCAATCATTTTGCACAACCTAGCGCTTTTTCGTCCAACTAAAAACTTAATTCTGCGATGCCATGCCTCGACATTATTTTGGGTTCGCGGAAACTGTTTTTTGGCCTTATCGTGCACGGACCAAAACAGCAGCCATGTACCTATTTTCTTTTAGTCGAGTTATTCTTAGATCGTGGATTTGAAAAGTATAAAACGTGGAAAGTTTTAATAATGTTTAAAAAAAAACGGTCTTAGCGGGATAAGGCGGGATTTTAAAAAGCGGGATTACAATAGAACGGGATTTTGAATTAACGGGATTTTAAAAAACAGTATTTTAAAAAAACGGGATTTTAGAAGGCGGTATTTTAAAACTTTTTTGACGGGATTTTTGAAAAACGGGATTTTAAAAAGCGGGATTCCGAAGCGTTCCCCCCGTAGCGTAGTGCGTTGGACTGCTACGCTAGATGTCTGGGTTCACTTCCCAGCCTCGTCCACCTAAAAACTAAAAAGATTATATGTCAGGGCTAAGGCATCTTGTGAGGAATTGGAAAATCCTTCAATAGTATTTTTTCATGAGTAAGTGCTTCTCGTCTAGCCGTTCGCATTCGGCATAAAATTGTAGGTCCCCTCCATTTCTGTCGACACTCGCACAGAGGAATGGTTGCGAGTTGTTAGTCACTTTTCTCAAGTTATTTATTTTTTAATAAGAAAAGTTCAATATAACAATAACAACTATATTTACTACTTAGCCTACCACAACAGTAGAGGGGGTAGAAAATTGAAATACAAACTCGTTACAAATCCCCGACCCGGCATATTAGATATTATAATGACCAACAAAAAATATATAACATTCTTCGTGCTGGCCGGGCCATATAGGTGCCTATGAGCGCGTTTTATAAACTACAGTAGGTAATTATCCCTGCGGAGTTCAAAAAACTCTATCAACAACAACCACTATTAAGAGTTAGAGCGAAAATAGGCCAAAAGGCAGTTTGTCTAAAGAAAAACTTCTGTTCGCTACCACAAACACATTCAGAACATTATATGGTAGGTAGTTTTCTTGGCTTGCGTGTGAGCAGAGACAGCCCTCAGGCAATATATGAAAGGGGGAATGGAGGTTGGTCATAAAACAAACTGGCGCCAATTTTTTCTAATTTATTTTTTTATATTAACTTTGCAGGTCCTGATGAGAACAAAAATGCAAGCAACACATTTAAATACACTTTCATTATGCAAAATACGTGTTATAAATAAATGATGTTTATGCATACCTACTCGTATTTTCATACTATTTTTATTTTTTTTTTTTTGTAATTTAGTGGTGGAATTCATTTTTGAATAAGAATTCTATTTGGATATGCCACTGCCACTGTAAATATAGGTTTGGCAGAAAAAGCGGGTTAATGGTTGTATTATTTATGTATACGTTATACCTATCACTATCACATATCAAACCAGGTGTTTTTTATAAAAGGACGTCAAGGGGTTATGATGATGTTATTTTTGTAGCACTTTGTAGTAATTATAGTATGTCGAATAATGTTTGATTTGATTTTTGAGTGTGTTTTATACGGTAGTTAAATTCTTTTGAATCATGCATTATGAAGAGTAGGATGTCAAACTTTTGACATCAATCATAGTTCATATAAGTTTTTTTTTGTTTAAAGTTAATTGATGTCAAAAATAAAGTCATGAGAAAATTCTTAACAAACTTGTTTGATTTGGTGTGCATAGTTAATTATTTTAATTTCGCGCATACTCACTGTCATTAATAATATTTAAATTTTGAAATGTCTTGTTAGGGCATTTATGAAAGTTGTAGATTATTTTGAAGGAGATATAAATAGAAATAAAAATTGGTTTCGAATATCTGTCTGGGAAATAAATACGGCAAAAGCATTCTGCATTAGTGTAGTGCGGCTATAGAAGTAATCTGTGTACTTGAAAAGTACCTATATCCAAAATTAAATAAACAGATCAAGATGTAAAATGATGGGCATTCTTGGAGGCGCAAGTCTTATAGAATGTTCAAACTGTGTCTGAAATTAGGCAATATCAAGAACTTAATTTTAAAATTACCCAAGGTGCTCACACTACAAGCGAGACAATTTTGTTTGACGGCTCCTTCAAAGCAGCTAGGGCATATTTGTTGGTCACAGCTCAATCTTTGACTCTGATGTTGTGTGAAAAATATTTAAATTGGTTAACAAATATTAGAAAACATTAATTATTACTGTCTGGACCAAAAATAAGAATACAAATGAAAAAAAAAATTCATATGTAAACACAAGATGACAGCGTTTTTTTTTAGCTCTGTTTGTCCACTTTATCGAAAAATTGGTATAAACTGGTATAACATGCAATTTCGTACTCAATTTCATAGAGATTGAGGTGATTTGACATGATTTTGAAATTGCTTCATTGTATTGGAAATTATGCAATTTCGAAGATGATTTCGGCAAAATGTTCCAAAATTACTCAATTTCATGAAGTTACTTTAAGGGAACAATACAGCTATTTCAGTGCAGCATTCTTCATAAAATTATCGATAGAATATACAGTATAACAGAGGCAATTATCATTTCCAATTTTATGGAATGTGTTTATTAATTATGCCATAGAAGCAACTGCCCAGGTTAAGAATTGCACTTAAATTTGGGCATATGAGTACCTCGTAGATTATAGTCAAATCAAAGGAGCAACAGAATAAAACGCTTCATAGCTTTAGAAAACTAAAGCATAAATGTGAGAACTTAGGCATTTCAGAAGAGCATTAGGGATGCGAGTCTGGAAATAGTATTTGAATGGTGCAGAGGCATGTACCCTGTTAGTGGTAGATGAGTAAATTTTCGGCATATTGGAGAGAACAATACTTCGGTTGAACTTCGGTCCCGTATGTATAGACTGGGAATGGAGAAGAAGATACAACAACGAATTGTACGGCCTGTACAGCGATATCGACTTAGTCACAAAAGTAAAAAGGCAACGACTGAGGTGGCTCGTTCATGTCGAGCGGATGGACACCAAAGCTCCCGGCCGAAAAGTATTTGGGTCTATCCCGAACGACGACAGCGCGGCCGGCGCAGTAAAGGAAGACCACGAAACCGGTGGTGGCGCAGGAAAGTGGAAGAGGACCTCAACCAACTTCGCATGCCAAACTGGAGATAGGTAGCTATGAACAGAGTTGGCTGGGGAAGAATTGTTGGTTGAGACCCTGGTCCTTACGGACTGTATACACTGTAAACACGGAATCTAGAGAATTTATAGTAGCTTGTATATCTTCGACTATGCAAATACTTGAATTCAACACCACCTTTTCTTTAAGTCAAGATAAAATGTCCATTATCGTTAAAATATCTGTCTGAATGGTTAGAAAGGCGAAAGGAGATACTTTAATTCAGTCTGTCTGAGGACACGCCTTCACCAACCATGTTATAGGTTTTTGATCCGTCCGTGTAAAAAAGAATCGATTCATTTTCCCAGCATGCCAGTTGTAGCAACTCTGAAAGTTTTTGTCGAAATGGAACTAAGATGTAGGAGGGTTGACACCCAGTCCATACAGCTGAGTGGAGCATTTCACCGCTCTGTCCAGTTTGTTAACTTGTTTAAAGAATTCTGTATGAGTTCCTTTACGTTCTTGACAGTGGGATGTTTTCCTAATTTCCTGATACGGCAAGGTCTGCGCATAGGCGATCACTCTGAAGTTCTCCGCTTTCATGCATGCCAGCAACTCGAATGCTACTAAGTTCCAGAGCAGGGGAGACATAAAACCGAATGCGGCGCACCCCTACAGACAATTATTTTTTTCAGAAAAGCCACCTAGTTTTTACTAGTAATTTGATCAATCAGTTCACCAAGTGAACCATTTGCCAGTGCCTAGACGTATCGAAATTTTAAGAAGTGCTTTCTACGTATACCATAGACAGCAACCATCGTACATACTTTTTATAGTACATTAAATATTCGATAGTGCGTACTATTGTGTAGAGAACCCCCATTTCTATTTTCAATACGCGTGTTGAGCCTCCTATCAAGACTTGTACCTAGTCGGATATCAATCAGTCGCTTAAACATTTTGAGAAGAAAATATGATAGCCTTAAAATGTGTGAGATCTTTCCGAAGTAATTAGTTACTTTCAATGTGGACCGATTTCCGACACTTCACACCCAAAATATAACAAACTTATACTTTCGTATAGATACTATAAGACTTCTAGCTAACTTAAACTGCAGAAACTGGAAGAAACTGCAGTGAACACTTGACCCATGTTTTGGATCCAATTTTCATCTCGGTTCTAATCAAGCTTATCTATACCAAATTAGATGATTTTATTATGTATCAATTGATGATAAATTATGAGTTGACATGTATTTATGTAATGAAATAGCAATTAATAATTAACTTGTATGCATTGCACGGTTAACAAACTCTCTGAGATAAATCAGAATTTACTAAGAGAGTCAAGGCTCAGGGGTGATGAAGAACTTGGTGGTCTACCATCGCTCTGATACAACTCATCGGAATAAGTCAAATAGACAAGCTTTCAACGACTTCGATACAGTCAATACATGGGACAAACAGAGCACCAGCTAGTATCTATACGAGTGCATAAACGAGTCAAAAATAATTAACCTTTAATTAAAAATCGATTCATTCCAAAGAAATGTTCAGCCCTCCTGAATCATCGAGGAAAGAAAAACGTTCGATCAATTACACATCACTTTAATTTGTGTAATTTCTGGGAAAAAATACCACCTTTAACTACTACGACAAATTAATAGCAACACTACACCCCCGCCCCCTGTTAGGTATTATTGTTTTCAACCATTTTCGCGCACAGTCAGTGCTGCCTGGTGTTAAACTTATCTAATTATACAAATTTAAAATTAAATGCTACACGCATATAGATTCCATAAATGCAGATAAGATTACCTACGATATTTATTTTTATAATTATGTATAAACGTGGGAGAATTTATATGCCGAATGGGTAATGAATAGACTGGAGTATTTAAAAATAGAATATAATGAAGCAAACAAATGAAACACATTGAGAGAACAAATCAATCACACATAATAAATTAATTAAGACCGATGATAGACATACAATACATACATATATTATACTTCTGGCAGTGGGACATGAAAGTCCTTTTTCACACACATCAATATGATGGCAAATATTTATATCTAAATTTATCTATCCAAGGACTCGTGTCTCGCTGCTTTCTATCTCTCTCTCTTTCCCTTTATTATGTACATATCCAGAACAGCAGTCTATGCCAACATTAATTGCAAATAAGAATACTTCACATTGTGGTGGCACACAGGACGACTATGAACAAAAAGCACCAATGGATGTGGATGTGGTTTGTTATTGAAAGGCACTGTGGATGTCGATGTGGATTTATAAATATAACTCAATGTACATATTATATCCAGCACATAAATATATCCTGATGAATAAGATCCCAGACCTGGAACAATGATAAGAAAAACTCATCTGACCCTGTGTTGTGTCAGCATTCAATTTACGCATCATTTAAAAAGCAAAACCTCCATTTATCCTTTACTTGAATGGCCATAACCATAACCAAATGCTGCCTCAATATTGTATGTCCTTCAATTTGGTTCTAATCTATAATAAGAAAATGTATTGTGTGTGTCTAGTGTATGGTTTAAACAGGACTTTCGTAAGTCCATCACATAACTAATTATAGTCCGGCAAGTAGCATTCAATTTCTTGTCATTGATATAAGCGGAAAGATTTTAACCGTTTATTTACTTGTCTAAAGCTGGCTTTGGACTTTCATTGTTATCATCGGTGTACGTTGTTCGTTGTTGTTAGTTGTTGTTCGTTCGCGGAACAACGAAAATGTAAATGAGAAAACCGAACAACGAACTAAGAACGAATGAAGAACGTACAAATTCAAATCAGGTCAGAAATTTCGGTGTTCGTTGTTACCCGAACAACTTGTGTTTAAATGTGAAAACTGTTTAAATGAACATTTTTTTGGATTGCCGTGCAACTTGTAGGGACATTTTCGAAGTTTTTTAATTACTGAATGGCACAAGAAGCCTAGTTATATAAATAAACAATTTTGAAAATAGAGTTTAACTTTCTGATGTAAATGCTTTTTTCGTTGTTCGTTGTTGAGAGAAGAACGAACACCGAACAACGGACACCGAATGAAGAACGAAAGTCTAAAAACACAGAAAAAGCCAATGAACGCCATAAAACGGTGTTAAGCTGTCATCTTTGTTTGAAGTTTATCATCAATTCTTTAAGATAATTCGCTGTTTGTCGCTGTTGAGCAACTTATAGAGAAGAGTTGGACAATACTTTTGACTTCTTGAAGAGAAGTTGTGTTAAGGTTTCTTTCTCTGCTAAATCAGTTTGACAGAGGAGATCTTAGAAGCGTGAACTGGGTTAACAATATTTGCTTACATATCCTTCAATCTTCTAAGCTTCGATAAAAACACCAAAACACGGGGACACACAATCAAGTGTGATCATAATTGTCAAACGTGATCATAATTGTCAATAATGTGTATCACCCTTAAGGCAGACAAGAAATCAAACAAACCTAGATCATCTGCAACACCTTCTTCTCATGAACATCAGAACCATATCTCATGGGCTAGCAAATAGGACAGCTATCAGGTCTATTATTACTAGCAAACATCAATTATTTGATAACTGATAACTTTTATCAATTTATTATTGATAATTTGGAATTTTTAATATCCGTTTATAATTTTTCATCCATTGCGAATATTGAAATGAACAGAATCCAATAATTGTGAATGGGTTTTGGTTTTACGTTTCTTGTTTGTTTCAATTAAGTGTCTTATTTGCTTTTATTTCAGTTTTGTGGCCTGCGAATGATTTGGCTGAATAATTTATGATGTTTTTATTAAATAAAAATCACTTTTTCTTGATGAAAATTAATTTTGATTTGGTTTTTCGTGATAACACACTCGCAGTTAGGCTGCAGATTCGTGTACGGAGAAAAGAGAAAGAACCCAAATGAAACACAACTAACCAGTGGCTTCGGCTAGTAAAAATGCTAGTTGTCTCAAAATGCAATTTATAAAGACAAAACCCTACATTGGATGGGCATAATCTCGGTGATCTCGGTGGCGCAATGCGTAGTGCATAGGCCCCAGAGGTAGCTGGTCTTTGTTCAATTCCAGTTGACGGCATTTATGTATAAATTAAAATTAAACAGTTTAAGACTAATTGGTGCGGCACCCATCAAATTGCAATAATTCCAGCCATATGCAATGGTGCTAGCCCACTTAAGTGGTTGTTGAACATTCAAACATTCATACAAATTTTTTTGTTTAGGAGTAGAATTGTAAGCAACTTAAGATTGAAAGGCTGGTAGTATTGATGGAGGAAAATCCAGAGGCAGCGAAAGGAATCTTTTTGAAGCCTCTCCTAACCAAATAATGCGTTTGTTTTCTTGCGCAGTTACATTTTCTTCCTATTCATAATTTTCTTCACAAATTGTCTTTTAAAAATCGTTAAGAAAAGGAATACGATTGTACTAGAACAGATTTATGAAGAATATGAACATGCTTTGCATTAGATCACAATAGTCGTATTGTTTTGGAGGCAGCAAAGTACTTGAGAGTGAAAATGACTCATTTTCAATTGAGCAACAGTGGGCCGATTCGCAGGATCGCTTTCAATGGCGGATTTGTATTTTCTTATTCCCAAAAGGGCTTTCGCTTTCCATTTTTTGTATGAAAGCGATAGGTTTCTAGGTGACGGATTGGTGGCGAATTGAAAACAAAAATGCAAAAAACAAATGAATTTGCAAATATATGTACTTCTTATCTTCCTTCTTAACGTTATCACTTTAAATCACACTTATTGGGTCCAGTTAAATGTTTTATTTTATGACTAATAGCAACAAAATCAAATAAATATACATTAAAATTATTCTTTTGGCACAAAATGTAAATGAAGAAGTTTCACATCAAAAGATTTTCGACGGCCAAGAACAACTGTCATTTTTTGTTGGATAAATTGAGAAATGGAAGTAAAAATGAATTTTTTTTTTTGGAAAAATTGAGAGAGTGGAATTAAAATTGGAAGTGGGTTGGAAATATTTGACATTAAAACAAGAAAAATGGAAGCATCGCTTTCTTCCACTTTCGCTTTTGAGAATAACCTAAAAGCGAACTCAGTCGAAATTGAAATATCACTTTCAATACGATCCGCCGCGCTTTCAGGAATCGGCCCACAGAATTCGCTTCGCTAGTATATAGAATACACAATATAAATCTGTTTGTCGAATCTGTTCGCGTTTGGAAGTGTGTACCTACACTCTGTTTGACAAACTAATTAGTTGTCCACAAAATATTTTGATTTTGGTTAGTGGCGATTGGACGAAAAATATCTGCACCCAGTCAGACGCCCTCTGGCGGTTTTTAGAAGTGTAACTACTTTGCTCATCTTAGGGTTTTTGGTAAATTCGATTCCTAGTAAATTTTAAAAGTATATTACCTAGTTTAGAAAAAATAGTTTTAGTAAATTCATATGTAGTAAGCGCGAACTAAAGTTTCTGACAAATTATAATAATTTTTGCCAGAAACTTGTCAAAATAATGGTTATAATCTATGGTTCAATGAATGATCTACATTCAAATAATAGTACTCTGATGCTCTGTCAATATAATGAGAATGATCAGGTTCTTTCTCAATAAAGTGCTGTGATTATTAATAAAAACACGATGCCATTTTAATTTTAAAATGAAACGTCACTATTTGTATGAAAAATGAAACAATTTTGACCAATATAACACAATTTGGTAATTGCAAGAAAACAGAAGAAATAATGTCTACTTGTCACTCTTGTAAATGCAGCGACGAAAATCTACTACAATCAATGATAACTCTGTTTTACGTTCAGAAAAAGCAATTTGCACAGGATCCTTCTTCTTCTTATTATTATTTTTATTGGCAACGTTATAATGTCTAACTATACAAGACACACCACCCTCATAACATATTTATTGTCATATCTTTGCTTCTGAGTCTGAGCTGATATTATAGTGTATAGAACAAACAATTAAATTACACATCAAATTTGGAACGACATTGTTTGCTCTATTTCGAGAAACACAATTTATTCGCCATATAGATTGAGGACGACATTTTGAATGTATGACATTGCTTTCGGAGACATGTATCTATGAGAGATGATGAAACAAAAAAAAGTTGTTAAAAATGTGTGTATAGGAGGATATAAATTTACGCAAAAAAATGCACCCAAGGATATTAGTTGGAAATATTATATAAAAAATAAAATACAAAAAGTGCTAAGGAATTTAAGAATTTTTATAAAGCTTTTGTGAAGGCGTATAGAGTATAATTCAGGGCTTTATGTGACTTGTTTTTTTTTTTAATATTTGGATGGGAGTATAAATAACTTCAAGGACATAAAACAAATATGATGTCAGCCAAAAGCGACTCATGCTTATACAATAAAAAATCCATCAACCATCAACTAGTTATATATTCTTAGAAATGCTGAAATGACATAATTAAAGTAAAAATCAATTGGCACTCATTTTCAAATATGCATACATGTAGACTTTTATTACTTTAATCGGCGTCTTAAGGGAAATAACCGTCTGGGTGACTCTTAGGTATATTTGGTGGACAGAGAAATACCTATTTGCATCTTTATTTGGCTAAAGAGTTGCAAATTTCCGTTATTTCTAGTTTTAAATGATTTTTAATAAATAATTCCAGACAATTCCTAAAGCGATTAACATTTGTTTCGAATTAATATTAAAATAGAAAACGGCTAAGCCTTGCGAAAAAGCTCTAAACCCGAAGTTTTTTTATACCTACATTCCGTAGTTAAATTTGTCAATGAATTGAACAGTCACACCTTTTGAAACATTCATAACTCAATGCACACGTTCACTGACCTATTCCAAGCTATTTTGGTAGCTTAATATTGTTGTAGTACTTTGTAAAAAAACAGCTTAAACAACTCAAAGTTTCTTTCCCAGCGGCTCCATTGGTAATATTTGAGGAATAAATTTGCCAATTTCATTAACACTATGGCTCCATTAGAAACATTTAAGGCAATGGCAATTTATTGCTGGGCTGGGCGTTTCATTGCCAGGTAATTTCAGTTTCCTTCGCTGTTTTTTATAATATAAAACTCTAATTCTAATATTCTCATATATCAAAATTGGGAAGAAACCATTTTGAATAGGGCATAACGTCAAAATTTATTGCCTCGGCAATGGAAAGCAATAATTGCCTTCCATCTACCCGGCAATATTGCGATTGCCATTGGCAAAGCGTCAACATTGGGATTATTCAAGGCAATGACAATGAGCTAGGCAATTTATTTTTTGTTGCCTTAAATATTGGCAATGGAGCCCCTTGGTTAGCGAGAAAATGTACTGCCTCAAATATTGCCAATGGAGCCGTGAGCTTAAATAAAGTTGGATATCCATATAAAGAATATTCTATTATTGAAAAACAGTCGAGGAAATGCCGTCAATAGAATTTAAATTTGACTGCTTTAAGAAATTGGCGACGTTCAGGAAAATGCAAACTCAAACATTTCACTCTGTCAAAAAGGGATGAATCGAATTGAGCCTGGTTACGTGTTTCCGTTCATTTCGTCTTTCGTCTTCTTGACAGGCACGTACGTTCGTGATAACACGGTTCCTGAAAATTCGTACGTACTTCCTTCTGTTATTTTGACATTCTGGAATTTGGTATTTTGTGGGAAATTAATCATCAGTATTAATAATTAAAACTATTTTTTAATAACTTCTTTCTCAATTTAACAACTCAATTAGTTTTAATTACATCGAGTTTTGCTAACATCGAGGTTCATTGCGGTTGTCAAATCAGAAATGTTTTCATTCTTCTTTTTGTTACTTTTCCTGCCCCCCCCACATTTCTAACGATCTGTCAAAAAATCGAAACAAACGAAAAAAACGACTCGGGTCTATTAAGAACTTTTAAATTAAAATCTTATGGAACATTGTGTTCAAGGCAAGCATACTGTCACTTTTTTTCTGTCAGATGAACTTGTCAGATATGGTATGTCATAACTTTTGATGGAATCTTAACGAATCTGTCAAAGAAAAAAGTGATAGTCTGACTGTCACTTTTCTTCTGTCAAATGAAACTGACAGAAGTGGTGTGTCAAAACTTTATTAATATGTCGAGGAAAAAATGTCAGCCATAACTATCACTTTCTTTCTGTCAGATGAAACTGACAGATGCAATATTATAATGCGTATCAATTTTGTGCCTTATTTTGATATTTAACTAATTATTCAAATCACAAAAATGTTGATATATAGATACACATATTTGTACATATGTACCAACATTGTAAAAGGCATAGGCACAGTGCAGTATTTGCAAAAATAGACAAGAAAAAATGTCAATTTCATCAAAGTAAACAATTCACCGTCTGTGAAAAAATGACAGAGAAGTGCGTATATCTACATAACATTTTGACGGAAATCCTTATTGAAAATGTCAAACAAAAAATTTGCACCAATTTCCAACTTTGTTAAAATATTAAAGAAATCAATTAGAATAAAATTTTAAATTAATTTTCTAAATTATTTATTGATTCTCTTTGAAATGTTCTTTCTGTTAAATCTACATATATTTATATGCACATTCACATACATGTATAAATGCATAACATTTTTCATGAACAATTTATAGGTACATACACACTTCATAATTTTATTAAAATTTATAAAAGCTGCGGAATATTCATCATATTCCGAGTAAAATAATTAAATATCATTCCTATTTAGTAATCCCGTGTGTGGTGTGTAGGAGCAGTGAAAATGGGAATTAAAAACTGTATACATAGATTTTCTGGTAGGTTAGGTAGATTATACGAGCATAATCCCATTCCTCTAGAACCAAACGGCAAATACGAATACCTGCCTATATAATTAATCAAATCGAATCTCTTTCAGTTATTTGCAGCGTGGGTTGCGTCGGCTTCAGCATCGAACAATACAACGAGTGGATTCAATGAATTTTCCGGACACTCTAGAGTGTCACAACTCAAAACTTCATGGTACACACGCCAAAAAAAAAAAAAAAAAAAAAAAAAAAATAATTAACAGTCAGGATTAATTTAAGTTTTTTTTTGTTGTTGTTTTGTTTCCGCTGTAGGTAAAACATTAAAATTCCAAACATAGGATACCTATCTAAAGTTGCTGTGAAAAAACTTCACGGTAGTTATCGAGCGCTCTCAACAAAAAGGCTATTATTGGCACGAGAAGCATATCTAAAAACCTACATGATATAACAAGGTTACGCGCGGATACACATTCAAGTGCAGAGAAACGTGGGTAGCTTTTATTTCGAGGGTAAAATTCCATTTATAAACTTCCAGGGAATGTTCAGGGATAATTCTAGGTATGTACCGTAAACCATACCCTTTCTTTCTACAACACCGGTTAGGTTTTATATTATCCTGTTGCAACATGGACGATTTTTCTGTTAGGTACGTTCTACATGTATGACAGGTTTTTCCTTTTTTTTACAAAATGAGATTTTTTTTGTCCAAATTAGCTCACGAGAAACAACTAGTTTTAAAGGGCGGAACAAGATTTGAGGAAGAAGAGACAAATTAAATCGATATTCAGACAACAGATAGTGCCAAACAGAACAAGGACACACACACACAACATGGCTATAACATATTCGAAGCTGTTTGCCATTTATAGAACATCGCCATCGTCTAGGAAGTATCAGTTCAGCAGAGTATAGTAGCAAACAACACCAACCCAACATAATATGTTTTATATCTATGTATCTATGTACTGAGTACTATATCCAGGTTTTACAAAATTAACGTCAGAGGTTATGTTCCGAATAGACTCTGAATGTGAATGGTGCACATCGCACTGTGTTGTCTGGAAATAATGTATTCATTCAATTCAGATGGTGTGTCCTGAGTGCAAATAAATATTGTGACACTTTCCAGTGTGTGCAATGGAAATAATGTCCTTGAGCTAAATGCGCCAACAATTTAACTATGAAGGTACCCATATAGAAGAAGAGCAATAACGATTGCAATAAAGTGACAGAAAACATGTAGTGAGCATTATGGATAACGAGTATTTTTTTGATTTCAATGGGGGGATTTTTATTTTTAAACTTCCTCTATTTTTTTTTTTTTTTTTTTTTTTTTATTTTTTGTTAACAAAGACTTGCGTTGGCAAGAATGTTTTATGGATATGCAAACATAATAATATTATGATGAAATAATATATATAAATGTGTGGAGACAACTTATTGCGGGAGGTGTCTTCATTAGCCAATATACCTATTAGAAAAAATAAAAGAATCAAATTTCACATTAAACTAAGAAGAATTCGACTAAATGATCATTTCAGCAACCGGTTGACTATCATCAACTTTGTTTTTTTTTTTTGTTGTTTTTCTTTTTTTTTTTTACTAAGAAGTTGTTTTTTTGAAAAGAAAAGAAGGTTCTAGAACCATCCGGTTTTCAATTTTTGACTAACAATTGATAAGAGTATTTAATTTTGAAAACAAAAATAATAAATAAACATGTAAACTTTTGCAATAAAATCAGTTTGAATTTGTGTTTTTTTTTTAAGTTTTACCAAAAGGTACAAAAAAAAACTCCCAGTGCTACAAGTCCGAACTGAAGCCAGCGAGGACGAGTAAGGAATCATCGTAGTGGATTCGCAGTCAATGCTGAGAATTTGGAAGGATCACTTCTGCAGAATGTATAATGGCGATGACGTATCTAATTCCACTGTCAGACAGATTTCACCATTCAACCTAGACGATGCAGGTCAACTATTGTTTCTACCCGACCTCCTAGAGCGGATGCACACCAATGCTCCGGCCCGAAAAGTTTTTGAATCTATCCCCGAGGGACGGCGCAGTCAAGGAAGACCGCAAAACCGATTGCGCAGGCAAGTGGAAGAGGACATCAACTGGCTGGAGAAGGTTTGTTGGTTGAGGCGCTGTTCAAGCCCGTTCTGTAGAGCCACAGAAAGTAAGTTTTTTTTTTCAAAATTGTGAGTTTGAAAGTTCATTTTTCAAAAATTGTTCATTAAAACAACTTAAGGTATTTCAAAAAAAATACAAAAACAGGGATTTCTGGCTTTATTGATTTCTCAATACACTTCCATACGAACCGATTCAAAGCTGACGGTTAATTTCTGACCAAGATACATTATGCACATTGTGTTAACACCAAGCTATAGGAATAACAACGCTCAGCTTTTGAAACCCTCTTTATTTGACCGTTAAGCAGCGTTCAAATTATGCCGATCAACATTGTTGATTTACATTGTCAATCAACATGCGCGTGTGTTACGTGTTGAAGTGCACACTGTCATGTGACATGTGTCATGCGCCTACCAATGTAGGCACAAAAAACCATGCATACGGAATGTCAATTCAAGTTACGATTGTTTTGTTGCTGTGGTGTTGGGCATCTCTCAAGCTTAATAGGTGCGACCATGGAAACACTCATTATTAGTTTATCGACGCTGTTGATCTACATGTTCATATGAACTCAACATTGTTGATCAGCACATTGTTGACGCTGCTTTAAGGTGAACTTTAGGTTCGTTCACCATTTTTATCTTTCAAAAAAATACTGTTATATAGTTCTATAGCACTATCTTCTTATTCCTTTGTTTTTGTTTACCCTTACGCTTCGAAATAAATAGATTTGAAAATACCAAACAACTTCTATGTACAAACAAAACATTTCAAAGGAACATGCATATCAGATCCATTAGACCTCTTAAATTTTGTTAGAAGTAGAACGGATTCAACATGATTTAAACAATAACAAGTTACCTACAAGATACAAATTTTAAATCAACAAACCTTTGTGTATACTGTATAGTTGGCTGGAACCACACAGACTGCAAATAAATGGAGTTGGTATTCTGAAATAGTTATCTGTGGCCAAGCAATGACATAGCACTCTTGGCCAGGCCACAGACCTATCAAAGAAAATTTAATGAATCAAGAACAAGGAAAATAATTACAAACAAGACTTTGTTGTGCTAAATATCTTTTTTCTTATTAATAGAGTAGATAAATAAGTAGCTTTGAAACAGAAAAGTCAACAACCTCTGATGGAACATCAATATCCTACCATTTCAAAAAGCCATTAAGCAAATAAAGAGACAAAACTTCATCATCAATTTTAAAAATTAGCTATTTGGCAAGCTTTTTATTTTTTAATTTTTTGACTTAAAATCCTTGAAAAACCAGCAAATATCAATATTGATTCAATTTTTAACCCAGTTCTCCTCTGTATGCTCAAAACAAAAAATGCATATATAAACACATTAAAAAAGGTATTTATACAAACATAGCAAACATACATTTATACAAACATAGGCGTCATGATGGTTAAAAATACAACTTTTATTCATTCAAAATTAAAAAAAAATCGTCCTTTGACCCTATAAGCAGGGCTGTCGTTTCACTTTAAATCTTGCAGTACTTTCAAAAAAATATGGCAGTACGGGGCAGCATAGCAAATAAAACAAGAAATTTGTTAATATTTTTTGTAAAACAATAACAGCCATATTGATAAAAACAGCGCTTAACTCATCTGTAACTTTCGAGATCTCGTGTAGGCATGGATTAAAGAGATAACTAAAACGTATAATTTACTTTTCTTAGTTAACCCTTCGCTAATCCACCTTCCTTGTTAGTTTAGCTAGCTCGTAAATGGCAGAAATCTTATTCCTAACCCACGTTTATTAATATGGGGGTAAAAGATTAAAACAAAATTACCAAAAATACAGTTCTTTGATTCTACGAGTTTATTTGAGTACATTCATATGTGTGGATGTTTCAATTTTAAAACTGTTAATGAAAAAAGCTTAGAATTTAAAATAAAATAAAAGGAACTAAGTTTTGACAAGGTTTGTTGAATACTTTACATTTTTTTAAGTTTAGCCCGCTCCTTATTCTTAACAAAAATAATTATATTTGATTATGTGCATACATTTAGTAGGTACTTTACGCTTTGCTTTGATTTTAATATTTTATGGACAGATACATACAATTTACTGCGAAATTCAGTAAATTATTAAAGGCATTCATGCAACGATATAATTTTCTACTTTGCACAAGTCTTGTACAAGAAGCGATTTTTAACAAAAAAAAGGTAGATATTAATTGTGTACCAAAAAACTACAAGTGAAATCAAATTTTACAAGGGAAAAAGCGTGCTGTAACAAGTGGGAAATTTGAAATTTTTCCGATTCTGTACCACAAAGCTACAAGTGCTTGTAATAGTTAACAATTCATTGTAAAATAGTTTGAAAAATTCTACCTACGAATTGAAAATTGTTAAGTAGTTACAAGTAGAATTTTAAGAGATTTATTAAATCAGTTTCAATATTTTGCAGTTACACGTCGTTATCAATGCTTATTTTGGCATTGTTTACACATGAGTGTGTTTTATAATACAAATTCTATATACTACTGAAATATATCAGCCAAGTAGAAGACTTAGCATTATTTAATTGGACTTGTTGAATTATTGATTCAATATAGCTTTTAACGGCCTTTAGTCCATAAAAATTGGCGCTTCGTCCCGGCGTTCTCACTTGGACTCTTCAGTTGACAGTGAGGGCCTTGTCAAGACGCACTTTTTATTAAGTTCAGTCTACTTGGCCTACAAGTGAATTGTACAAAAAAGAGAAATTTTCATAATTTACAATCTTTGTGGTACAATAATGATAGTTACTTGTAAAATATTCTTGTTAAGCTAATGTTTGTAGAATTGTAAACTTGTAGTTTCTTGGTACAGAACTGAAATGCGTCTAGTTTACCGAACATTTTAACAAATATTTTGTACACTTGTAAGTTTGTGGTACAGAATGAGAAAAAGACTTTTAATTTCCATACTGTTTATTTTTTGTACAATAGTAAAGTTTGAAATTTACTTGTAGCTTTGTGGTACACAGTAAATTGTAATTTGTTAAAAATCACCTGTTGTACAAGACTTGTAGTTTCTTGGTACAGGCCCCAGGTTTATCTGGGGCTTACGCCGCTCACCCTTGCATGAATACCCCAACCCCTATTATATTTCTTTACTTTTTTAAGTCTTTGAATATTTGTTTATTAAACTTGATGAAGGTTGCCATTGATGAGTGCTATAGTCACCTTAGACCACTTTGACACAAGCAAGTTGCCAGAAACTAGCTAGTTTGTGGGCGAGAAATGTGTGAGGGGAGTTTTGTTTCCTTCCCCTTACGCCTTTCTCACCTACAAACTACGCCCTTCTCACCTACAAGCTAAAAATTCTTGTGTGAAAGGGGACTTAGTCTTTGCTGAAAGAATTTTACATACAATGCAAACATTGAAGCATCGACAATGGTCTAGAAATTGACAAATGTAGTTTTTTAAGTTTACCGAGAGAAAACGGAATGACGATAGCTGATAGAGTGATATGTTTTAATATTGGACTTCTCTTTTTACTTCAAACGTAAGATTTTTTTGGTGCGTTTTGTTGACAGAACAAAAATATTGGGAATTTAAGATAGATGGGTTCAGCAATCAAATCAATTTATTATTCAGAGAATTAAAAATAGCAGTATTTTTGACATGTGAGCAGTACGGCAGTACGCAGAAACAAATCGCAGTACAAGTACTGCTATTGCAGTATTTCGACAGCCCTCCCTGTAACCTATTTGAAACTCTTTTAATTAGTCACATTTATCTATACACTTCGATCTATTTTTAAAAAGTCAATTATACATTTAAAACAAATTTTTCTTAATGACATTATGTTTGGAAAATTCGGCTTAAATGGCAACTCCAAAGTTATTAAGGAGGCGTACATATACAAGCACATATACCGATATGGACACACAAATCGTTTTAAATATCCTTTTTTTCCACTTGCAATAATTTTTTGTTGTATTAATTATTTTCATTTTTATGTAGAAATATTTATCGATTCATAATAAATATTTAATTTTGAGTGCCAAATTATTCATTTTTTTTTCTTTTGTGGAAGTGCGGAACTGCAAACAAAATCTACCCAAAATACAAACTGACCTCGTTGGAGGAAAGTTGTTTGGTTTTTCAGCTCGAATGAAATGTCCTTCGCATGGAAATATGAGTATATATTTATTATGCAGTTATAAAATGGATACTTCTTCTATGTACATACATATGTATACCTACGCATGTCCGTTATATACAAACACACAAAGCCACCATCACATCACGCACTAGTCTCAAATATATGTACATAGGTATGTATGTAGCTCACTGAAAAAGCTCGTTTAGTTTTTGCCTTAAATTATGGGATTTATAAATGTTTCAAATCGTAGCAGCGCGCTTGATGTCATTACAATAGCTAATCTGTGATGGTTTATGGGATTTGTTAACTCAACATACATACATATATGTACATACATATAAGGATCTACTCTGTGAAATTGAACATAAAATTGGGACATTTTGGCTATACCCTTCAACAATGGTCTATGGTGAATATTTTCGTGTAAGGTCACATTCATAAAATGTGTAGATACCTATACATTTCTATAAAATATTGCCTCTAAAAATAGTCGAGAACCCTTTTATAAATAAATTAAAAGCTTAATACAAATATTATGTAGTTATGTAAAATTTAACTATTTGTTCATATCTGAAACCAAAATATGACGCATCAATCCAATTATAAAAAGAAATCAGTTGAGTTAGATGTCACTAGGGCAAACACGAGCATACTTAGTTTGGCTTACTAAAAAATAGTAAGACTTCACTCTTTCAATTTTAGGTTCTATCGAAGTAGACATCTCAGTAGTTATAACTAATTTTGGTTATTGAAACCCGCTAATGCCTTTTTCCAGCTTTTTCTTTGGACAAATTTGCGAGCAGACATAATGGGGCATATTCATATTCGCAGATAGAACCAGGTTTAACTAAACTACAGTTTAAGACAATTTTGGCTCAATGAATACACACCGATTTTAATTACAAATTGTTGGTGTTATATTTTTATAAGATAATTAACTTGGTATACTACACAAGTAGCTTCAAATAGTTTGAAAAGATAAACTTAAAAAAATAGAATCAACGTCCGAAAATTCAACTAAACCTTTACTTAACTTAGACACAGATCTCAAATGACTATAAATATGTCCCAATATGTATATGTTCATTAATTTACCACTTGATGTTTCATATAACGTAAACCAAAAACATATACATAATTACTTTATGTGTTTTTGAATAGCCCTCATAAACATTCGTGTTAACTTTATAAAATTCTTCACCTAAAATTGACCACAAAATCTAAGAACTGTATAAATGTATATAATAGTGTCTTAGTAAGTTTACATTAGACGCCATGTATAACAAAATACCCACTGGTTCATGAATATACAAACAAAAATCAAACAAGTTAACAAAATAAACTTAGGTGAGAAGTGTTATGTGTTCTACCCAAACGTTAACATATACAATAAAGATTTCAATCATTGGCCAAGGTGATAGCTGATAGACAACGACATGAAGTCAATGATCTAAAGAAGAGTCAAACTGATTGTTTACCTATAAGAAGTCTGAGTAGCTTTTTCGATATAATTGAATAGGTATTCATTTATAAGATTTTCTTATGTTTTTACAAAAATAAAATAAATAAAAAAATAAATTAATATGCACTCAAACATGTTTTCCATTTTTTTTTATATAATCAAAATTAAAAACAAAAAAGTTGCAAGTGTTAAATGCTAATCAAATATGAATCACCTTTAATCGTTGATTTAATTGAGAAATCTTATCAATAAAACAAAATTGAGGTTAATTGATGTTGACTCCTTCATTCACCAAGTAGGTTTAACTAACGAGTAACTGAGTTTAAAACACTTCTTATTTTAGCCAAAAACTAGAAGCGAAAGAAAACAATTAGTAACATCCATATTTTTGACTTTTTTCAAAACTAGTTTTACAGCAAAACTAGTTCTACAGGGTGATTGGTATAAGGTGCACCAAAAAGCTGTAGAGTTGGTTGGATTAAGACAAGAAATCGTATGGGAGGGGGGTGGTCTATTTCTCTCCGTTTTGGGCGGAAAATCGACTTAAAACAGAAAAAAAATATTCAAAAACGGTAAAGCTTGCAATGCCCTGCCATACCGTTTTTGAAAGCCAGAAATACCTTCTTTAATTTCCATTTTTAACTAGGTTGCGTTTGTGAGTAGTATTTTCAAACTCGAATATAAAAAACAATTTCAAACAATTTTTTTTTTTCAAAATTGTATGTAATTAAGCATAATTTTTACTGTCAAAACTTAAATTTCTTGTCAATTTTTAGTCAAACACTAAAAACCGCATGGTTCTAGGACTTTTTCTTTTCAAGATATTTAAAAATAAAGATTCCAGCATCTTAGTAAAAACAAGAAAAAACGAGGTTAATGATAATCAACTGATTGCTGAAATGATCATTTAGCCGGATTCTTCTTAGTTTTATGAGAAAGCTTATTCATTTATTTTTTCATATCTTGAAAAGTAAAAGTCCTAGATCCGTGTGGTTTTCAGTGTTTGACTAAAAATTAATACGAAATTTAAGTTTTGAAAAACAAAACAAAAATAGTACTTAATAACGTACAAATTTTGAACAAAATTAGTTTGAAATTTTGTATTGAATTTTTTTTTTTTCAAAATTTTAAGTTTGAAAATTATTTTTTAAAAACTATTCACAAACGAAACTTAAATTTAAAATGAAAATTAAAGAAGAGCTTGCTGGCTTTCCAAAAAGGTAAGAAAGTTTTACCGTTGTTCTTAAATAATTTTTGTTCTGTTTTAAGTCAATTTTTTAGAAAATTGCCCCTCCCGCCTAAACAGAGAGACATAGACCCCCCTCCAATACGATTTTTGTCTTGTCTTAACCCCACCTTATACCAATCACCCTTTATAAAGTTTCGGTATTTTGTATACAAGTGTTGATATCCCAGAGTTAATAATTTGAGTTTAAGATACTAAAACTTTCGTAAATAATAGCTATTTGTCCAAAACTTGGTACTTAAACCATTGATTGAACTAGTTTTGCCGTAAAACTAGTTTTGAAACAATTTAATAACATGGCTGTAAGCACTATTAAGAAGCTCAATTGACAGAAAACAGCAATTTCATGAGAAAGTGCCCACGAGACTCAATCAGGATATGCTATCCGAATCCAAAAATGTTTAGAGTCCTTTGTGTAGCCTTTGCGTCAAGTGAACTGCAATCCAGATTGCTTTTAGCTCACCTAGTGGGTGTACAAAGTTTACATTTGGTGAGAAAGTGCAAACTGAATAATAGACTTTGTTCAGGTAAGGTATCTGAGATACTTCAATAAGGGATTTGTTCTCGGGCGACCAAAACCGGATACATAACATTCCCCACGTTCGAGATTCTAACAGATACCAAACAATTTTCAGATTTCTTTGTGTATTTGTTGCATCAGCCGATTTCAGCTGTTTTTTAACAAGGAATTTCAACAACACGAACAAATCTAGATACCTTTGACAAAATAAACATGAGATGTCAGCTGTTCCAATTTTCAATGAGATCTGAATATTTATGGCATAGCTTGACATTGCCCAAGTTCGGGTTCGTCGCCAAAGGTATCTAGATTTGTTCGTGTTGTTGTTATGCCTAAGACCGCTTTCACACAAGGAAACTGAGTTGGCAGAAACTTGCTAGTTTGTTGTCGAGAAGGGTGTGAGGGGAAATTTTGTTCATTCCCCTTACGCCCTTCTCGCCTACAAACTCCCAGTTGCCGGCAACTCTGTTTCCTTGTTTTTTTTTTTCTGATCTGTTTGTATTATACTAACAGCTGACATCTCATCTGTTGATTTTCTTGGTTTTGTTTGGTTTGGTTACGTATCCGGTTTTGGTCGTATCAGATTCTAGCGTACGAGTATGTACATATCTCAGATACGTATCTGCTTACCACCCGAACGTGGCCATTTCTTTTCGGCATCAGCTATTTTATTCATCAGCTGGTTTTCCTTAAGCCTAGTACGTTGCTTATGCGAAACGAAAAATCCAATACAAAGATGATACAACGAAATCATTAACGAAAAATTTCGTTCTGCTTTTCGTTTTGCAGTACGCTGTTCAATGAGCGAAATCGATAGTTGTATTTACAGCATGACTTTCGTTGATTATAGTAGATTTTTGTCAAGATTTGATGCTCTACGAGAATTTATAGTTTATTTTTTACAAATCATTTTAATTCGTAAATTAAATTTTGGTAACATTTTAGTTGATTTTTAATTATGAATTCAATAATTCAGCATTGGTTGTTTATAGGGGTGAAAGTATTTTTAGTTTTAAAATGATTGTAGCCTTCCTTCTCAAGAGGTCTCATTTCAAATCACTCAAATAACATATTTCTTTAAAAAGTGTTGATATTTGTGTTTCATATCCAATATCTGCCAAATTTTCGCATAGTTTGCTAATTTTCACTATTTCAAGAGGAATGGAATTTTGAACCGGATTTAATTTGATTTTTTGGATTTAAATTCATAGTTTCAAATGCCAAAGATTTTTGTGGAGAAAATGTATATGATAGGTACTTAACCTCAAAAATACCAAGAAACTAGGTTTTTTGTACTATAAGACTAAAATGTCTGGAAAACTTGAACCAATCCATCAATTCTGAGGTCATATTCGAATTAAGATTGGTGATGTAAAAAAACATCAAAAATACAAACAAAAAAAAAACACTATTTTTGATACTTTAAGACTAGAATATCTCGAAAACCTGAGCAATCCATCAATTCTGGGGTGAGATAGGGTTTCAAAACGTTCAAAACATTCGGAAAAATATAATTTTGTGTCTGCAGCACAAATTTGGTTAAACTTTGTTTCCTTGTTTGATTAATAACAATCGCATTAACCATCGATTAAACTATGTAAAAACGAAACCATTTTTGGAATACCCTATATTAAATCAAGAGAGTGAAGTGGAAGGTAGATCTTCACTTTCTCATTACTGATAGGATTTCTCTAATACCCATGTTTTTTTATATAAAAGAACATAAGAGCAAGTGCACCCAGTCGTACATTTTCTTAAAGTATAAAATATGTCGAAAATACAGATTACTGTATTCTGTTTTTTTTTGCCGTTTTTCGACTTCTGTGAAAAAGATAAAGTTCGATGGATACATCTCACCTAGAATTGGCTATAAGGCGTATTATTAAAAATTTATTTAAAATGAATTTTCTACTTTTAATGGCTGCGTGCAGAAAAATATTGTTTAAAAATGTATTTGTCATCATATACATTTTGTTTTTGCTCTTCGATAACACAACGTTTACGATGTGATATACCTCATTACTGATTACAGCTATAATTTATTAATTTTATAACAAATTATTTACTCATTGATTATTATAATCTGTGAATTTTCCAAGTGATATGAAATTATATTTTAAATATTTAATATAAGATTTAAAATAAATAAAAGAAACACAAAATTATATGAGAATTTTTAAAAAGCTTTTAATAATTACATCACATTATTCCATACATACATACATATTCATATGTACGCATGCACATACATAATATTTCGTCGCTTATCTGAAATATTTTTTTTAAGAACCCCTAATTATTATCAACAAGTTACTCGAAGGAAAAAAATGCATAATGAGAGAAACAAAATGTTTTTGTGAGTCTCTTAAGTCTTAGCCGAATTACATACTAATACATGTCAGTCAAATGTTTATTATTATGTGATATCTTTGGCACACCCACTAATATAATGATGAATATTATTCATTTTTTTGGGACAAAACAGTGAGCTCATTATTTTATTTGATAAAGCAAAATTAAAAAATATAAAAATACACACATGTATTTTATATATTATGAGAAAATTGAAAGAGAATACAAATATAGATTTGATGTATGTACTACCTATATCTAAACAAAAAAAAATTATAACTGTGACAGTTGGATTTAGCTATTGTTGATACAGATAATAATACATTTTGGTAAATTTAAACTATACCAAGATAAATTGTGGTTTTTGCAAATTCTTTTTTAATTTTGTCAACTAATTTTTTATTCTTTCGCTGTTTATTTTATTAAAATATTATTTTAAGACCATTGTCCTATTTCACAGACGACAGAGCTTTCATTTTGGAAAGTGATTTTATACCGACCGATTTATTTGTCGAATTGATTTTCTCCGAAAAATTTATATTTTGTACCTATAAAGAGCGGTAGAGAATATTTTTTGGATTCTTATAGAATTATATGATTTAAAAACGTAGGAGGGCAATTTCAAAAACAAACAAGTTAAACGAAAATCGACCCATCCGTTTATGCTGTAAGTCGAAGGGCAAATAGACAGACAGAACTGCGTCACGCACTTTTTCGTCTTCCATGTCATCGAAATATCAAGTTTTTGAACAAAACTAGATGAAGTAGCCCGTAGCGTACTGGTTGGTGCGTTCGACTGTCACGCTGGAGGTCTGGGTTCGCTTCCAGCCTCGTCCACCTAAAAAACTAAAAAGTTTTTTTTTCAGGGCTACTGCCTCTTGCACTTGCATCACTTGCTTTCTAAACATACTCGTTCATAATCAAAGATAATGATATTTCGCCTATCATCAATCGGATATTTATTATTAAAATCAATTGCAACAAAATTTCGGCCATAGGCGATTTTCAGATAAATCGATAACAAATTGTCTATATAAATTATATTGTTTTGTTGATAACTAGGATTTACATGTACACAGATATATTTATATTTTTATTGACAAATGAGATGGCTTTAACCTACATTATTATAATACATACATATGCATGTAAGTATGTTTAACGAAACATTTTTTTGGCAGTCACTTAAACTCAGAAATAAATTTTCATAAGTCTTATGACAGCAACAATATAGAATAGAGCTCGATGGAAAATGATGTAACTTAAAGTTGAGTTGTTGACAAAGCATCATAACCAAAAACTTACGCAATATATTATATAATGGGTCTAAGGGGAATTAGTCACTTGAAAATTTGGTTCCACATTGCTTTTATTATATGTACCAAGAACATACAGTATGTACCTATATAATTGAGAAAATACAAACAGTTATACTATAGCTAAGGGTGTCCCATAGTGTGCCCCGCAGCGCCCTGGGTTGCCATCGAGTGTTAACGGGGGCGCTGCGAGAAATTCATACTATTGTGTACAACACGAAGGACAAGCAAATTCCAGATACTTTGTCGATCCAGTAATTTTGATGAAATTATTATTTTGGTGGAATTTGACAAACCGAATGCCCTCAATATATGTAAGAATAATAGACATCATCTTGAAACTATCGGACAATATTGCGGTGTTTAAAGAAAACTGAAATCTGTTGTCGATAAGAACTGATAAGGATGGTGATCCAGATTATTCCCAGAACAAATAGGCGGCCTCCAATGAGATTTTTGTCTAAACTGTCCTTGTCTTACGGTCCATTTTTGACATTTATTCTATGAGGCAGACGAATTTTCGAAAGGGGAAAATTAGCCTTGATCAAATTTCTTACTTTGGTTAAGCTATCCTGTGGAAATTGATTTGCAAAATGATGAAAAAATCGTTGCTCTTGCGATAAATGTATAAAACCTAAATGCAAATTCGAGGTCGAAACTTCAACTCCAACTTTAAATTCAAAAGCTTAATTCATATAAGAGCACTTGATATCCGAGTACCTGTGTTTTTGGGGTACTTTAGTAACGAATACCATACGGTTACTCGGGTAACCGATACTTTTCGAGTTCGCAAGAATCGTATACCCCACTACACAGCTATCAGGATAATATCCGAATAAATGGGTACCCAGTTATGGCTGGTACTAACCGGTTGCAGCCAAGACCTCTAATTCATATAAGGACTATCACAATGTTGAGTATGCCCTAGAGGTATACCCGATATCCGAGAAGCTTATCCCTATTATCTAGGCTACCTGCGAGAGAGCAACTGTGAAGTCTTGCACAACGAAAATGTATCTGAGGACTTCGAAATCCATAGTGGAGTTCGTGAAGGGTGTTTACTATCGCTATTGGTATTTCTTGGGGTTATTGGAGATGGCCTATATGTAGCCTTCCTGCAACATCTCGACTACGCGGACGATATTTGTTTGCTTTCACACAACTTCATGGAACTTCGTTAGATGGTAGGTAATCTGGAAAGTTAAGACAGTTAAGACGTCTAGAGAAGCAACACCGGAAAAACGAAGATCCCCAACATTTCTATGTACCTATGGACGTTGCGGGACAGCACTTTGAGGCGTTGAATTACTTTCTGTACCTAGGAAGCGTTGTCTCAACAGGTGGCACAGATGAAGATGTTTACTGCCGAATTGACAAAGCAAAAGCTGCATTGGACATGTTGTCAACTGTCGATTTTTGGGTTAAATACCATCTCCTAGCAAGAATTCGATCGGATAATTAGTCAAAATCGATGTTGTTATTTGCAGAAGGAAGTGGCAGTGGATTGTTTACACCCTACGTACGGCCGGCGCGCGTGGTGAACACTCTATCGCGAGACACGCAATCGAGTGGGATCGTCTTACCCAAGATGGCAGAAGACCTGGGGGACATACGAAATGTCAGATCAATAATATTTTATACGAAGTCACAATATGCATCCACTGACAACGTTTTGTTAAATTTCCAAGAAATATAATTTCATTCATTTTTGCAATAAACTCGGGTTAAATGAAGCAAATACCTACCGCTTGAATAATAATTATGGTAAATAGCTGTTTCACTAGAGCGGAGTAAAATGTACTTCGCCACAAAGTTGAACTCATTAAATTAAAGTTTGCATAAACTGGGGCGGCTATTTAAAGATTTCTACATTTAACTGGACATAATTTTGATTATTTTCTGTTGCACAATGTAAAAGTCGCCCATTTTTGATTATATACCTGGAACAAATGTTTATATTCCAACCAACATCGTTCAAGTTATACTTGATGTGACATTGAACCACATATTGCTTGCAAATTGGATAAAAATTGGAATTCGCAAGACCTCAGACCACACCAAGAAGAGTCATAGAGGGAAATAAATATTCAATGATTCAACCATTACATCCACCAATTTATTTTTGCTTTGAATTTTATTTTATTTTTTAATTTGATATTTTCTTTAATTTAAAGTTCCGTCAGGTTAACAACAACAACAAAAAAAAAATTCTTTATATGAATATATTCATCGATTATTCGCTTTTATCCCTTTTTGAATAAGCCAAACCGTTTAATACGCTCAGCTTCAGATACAAACATTAACATACATACAATGTTTCCAACTCAACTTACATATAGGTACCTATGTAGGTCAAAAATAAAACAGCCTGGCAATTTTTTTGTATTATCATCCTCACTATTGTGTTTGCCAATATTGTCATCATTGATAAAACTTCCGAATCAAAATGTGTCAACTTTTTTTCTGTTCAAAACGATTTTTTTCTATCCATTAAGAGAAACTTTTTTTCAAACTAACAACTAATTTAAATTCGTTGAAGCCACTTTTTGCCTTTTTCAGCTGTTTTTTTTTTTTTTGTTTTGTTTGTTCTTCATCGTTATCTATTCAAATTAGGATTTACTTGACAGGTTTGTTTTCTCATTCACCCTCCATAGACTCACATCTGCAGATGTATTAATTTTACGTGAAATTTCCTAAAATTTTACATGTTTTTTACCCTAATAATTGATCCACTTGGGGCCAACAAAAAGGAAGGTTATACTATGTGTATGTGGTACCTATACAGATCCACACATACTATACCTCTACGTTGTTAAATTTGTTTTAGGCATTATTCATTCTTGCCTTATCTGTGACGCATATATGCCTCGATTTTATTTTGTATGTGCCCAAAGGCCTAACCGTTGAATTTACTTAAAAAAAACCAAAACACAATTTCAAGTTCAAGAGAAATATATACTTGTGCATTTATTTATGTGTACCCCTATAGGTAATAAGAAAATATGATTTACATATAACTTTCGTGTCAAAAAAAAAAAAAATAAAATAAAAATAATAATAATAAAAGAATGAATAAAAAAACTCAATTTAAATCTGCCATAAAGCTATAAATCCTTCAATTTTAAATACAAAATCAACCAGTTTACACGTCCAAAGTATAGCATTTTTTTTTTTTGCTATGAAGAAATTGAAATGGGTTGGTTGATGATGGAGTCGCCGGGCGGCACGGGGCGTTAAGGGAGGTTTAACAATTTCACTAGAAATGGTCTGTTTCAAATTTTCTATTCCACTCAGAAGAAACAATATACGCATAGTACTACATATGTACGTACATACCAAAAACTCATAGTCATCTTTGTTAAAGATACATTAACCCCCTATTTCAGACTTCCAGAAGTTTAACGCACAGTGTCGGATTTGGTCGAGATTAAAATGAAAATTTTATGTACGGTTATCTATGTAGGTAAGTATTATGGAACACTATAATAACCTTTTTCGTCGATTCCTAATCCTAATTCTGTCATATAATAGAAATTCGATGTCACTTTGATTCGAGACATTGGAAATGAAATTGTATAATTTAACGAAGCGAGTCAAACAATGAAGATATCAATTATAGAAAGCTATATTCCCTCCCAATTTAATTGTCCAGGACACATAACTTATAGCGTTCGCTAGGTAAGATAAAAAGGAGGTACAGTTATCTGAGCAGATGTTTATAATTGGTTAATACGTAATATAATGTAATTAATTTATAATTTAAATTGTTTAAGTAGGAAATTGGATTTGATGGTTTTCTCAGCAGATGTAGGTACAAGTTACTGTTGTCATTTTAAATAATCTTTTTAAGTGAATCCAAAGCGTTCAGGAAAACTTTTTCAATTTTTGAGTCACATTACAAAAAACCCTATCTGATCTTATCTGTATTATGTTTCCATCGACGACCTTACGCCAGATTTAATGAAATTTAACTTTTGCCTTTTTGAAATCTCGAAAATTTATCATAAAAACATAAACATCAAAACTCTACTATTGAACGTTCGTTTTTCAATTGACCAAAACTGTCAAATTGTAATGTTTTACAAACTTCACAAATTGGGCAGCGCTCACGCCCAAGAAATTTCTCTGGGTAGGATTCGGCCACATGAGTTCTGTCAAAAAAGTCAGTATGAATTCAATCCAAAAATTCAAATAAAGCTGTTAAGTAAGAATTGCCCAAATATTTTATACATATTTGTTAATGTGTTATCTCACGTTAAGCGAATCTTTTTCTAAGACATTGTGATTTTTGACATTAAATTACCGAAATTTTGTTGTTTTATTTTACCCTGAGGTCACACGAGCCAGGACTGGCAAGCAAGTTGGCTACATACATACATTGACTGTCAAATTCATATACGTGAATATGCTGTGACGTAGGCGGCACGCAACTTGCTTTCAAGTATCTTACTGGCCACGTTCAGCTTTTACTAGAAAAGCCTTTGTAGGATTCTAAATACACACTTTTACGGAATTTGCTTTGGCATCGGACTTCGATTTTTCTTACTTCAACACGTTAACAAAAAATGACGGCAAATTATGCATCAAGTCTTATTCAAAAATTTTTGATTTTTTTAAAATAATTTTTATAAAAATTGGAATTTTTTAGAGGTTTTTTAATCCATCATCATCGTAGCCATCCTTTAATGGAATTTGACAGTTCATGGGTTGACAGATAGAGAAGAAACTAAATTGTGTCGTACGAGGAATATTTCGTTCCAAATGTCACCCAAAAGCGCTGTCTTTTCCCGCGCAAAAAATTCAGATATCTTTAATGTGGATTTCCTTTCAACGAAAAAATCAAATCTGTGAAGGGGAAATTTGATTTGTTTAGAAGAAAAGATCAAATTTTCTAAACAAATAAAATCTTTCATTTTAGAAAGATTTACAACGACTTGCACACACACTACGAAGATTTGACATTTCTCTGGCTATATTTTGCGTTTGGCTTTTCAGTCAATTTGTTCAATTGAATTATATCCGTAGTGTAAAAGTATAAAGTTCACGTTGTTTAGTTAATAAAATAAATAAAATTTACTATGTGTGTATATTGTACATATGTAACATATAGTATCTTAGATTTTTGTGGTATTTACAGGAAATATCAAAACGTGCAAGAAAGTGCATTATTCACTCCCTCTTTTTTATTGCTTTCCTATATAACTGCAAACATGCACCTTAGGAAAAAAAACATTGAGACAACATTAATTTGTTTGTTATAAAATTCTCCACAAGATGTAAAACTTTCTGGTGTTATATTTTTGTTGCTATACAGCGTTGACGTCAGAAAAAAGATGTAAAAACAGAATAGTTTTGAAGCGCTAAACTGACAGATAAAAAATGGTCCATTTCTACTATAAATGTGGACTCACATACTCTAGGGAATTATAAATTGAAATACTAAAACCCTATTCAAATCGGTGTGATAGGTTCGGCATGAAAGAAAATGTTAATTAAGTGCACCGCGAAATGTTTGCATCAATGCTGTGGTCAAAGTTAGAAATTTAAGCTGGCGCAAATTTTTGTACGCATACCTGGAACCCTTAAATAAACAGGGAGTGGATAATGCACTCTCTTGCACCTTTTGATTTTTCCTGCAAGTAGGACACCTTCTTGAGCGGGAGCAACCACATATTCTCGTTGTTTACATATTTTCTGATCGAATCCCATAAAAATCTAAGATGCTATATGTTACATCCACATATGCTTCAATTTATCCTAATTTGCCTGGACTATATGGTAAGTTATGGATATGTAAAAAAAATCGAACTTGAGATAATTAACATTACGATGATAGAGAACGCGAAAAAGTGGGTCTCGCAATTCTGCCTGTCTGTCTGTCTTCGCCCGTACAGCCTAAACGGCTGGAGGGATTTTTTGACTAATGTGCCCAGACTTTTTTTTAAATTTTTTTTTAAGACCAAAAATAACGGTACATGCATTACAATTTTTTTCCCCAGAAAGGAAAATAATATTTTTCTAATAAACGGGTCCGAGGATTTTGTTAAAAAAATATTCAAATTAAGTAAGGAATGCTACTTTTAAATAATTTTTTTATTTTCATAAATTGTAATTGTACTACCATTTTTTTTTATTTTCTCGAAAACTGTTAAGTTGAAAATTTTCATTTTTTTGTATGGTAAATCTTCTAACAAAATATAAACATTACTGTGAACCAAAATTAAAAAAAAAAAAAAAATTTCGAAAATTAAAAAAAAAAATCAAATTTTTTTTTGAAAACTAAATATTTTGAAATGACTTGGTCAATATTTTTAAAATAGTAGATAGTTTTTTATTATTTTGTAGAATACTTGAAAAAATCATCTTTTTAAATTAAAAAAATAACGCCACCTTCCATACAAATTTTGAAAAACCGTTAAGAAAAAAATTCTTTTTCTCGAAAACGCCTCCAAGAATTTTGACCGATGGATTCTGGTTAGTATAGGCACAAATGCTTTAGTGATGAAAATTTGGAGCCGTATCAAGCTCTTCAAGAGGGATTATTTTTGTTGTGAAGTGCATTTTAGTGGTGTTGGGGCCCCGATATCGGGCCCCAGAACGATGACATGTATTTGCACTGATACAAACGACATGGCCACAAAAGTTGAAGCGGTATAAAAGCGGTATGTTCACCAGCTCTCAGGATATTAATTTTTTTTACAATTTCTTTTTAAAGTCTCAAAAAGGATAACTTGACTGCTTAGATTTAAATGTTCTAATAAATTCAGAGTGTACATCTGAACTCGATAAGCGTAAATCTCACCCAAAGTATCGCTCCGAACAGCTAAGGAACAGTTTTGGAGTGTTGAGAGTTCTAAATTTGTTGATAATGTAGTGAATTTCAAAATTAAAAAGAATGCTGCATGAATAATTGATCTGTTGACTAACCACTAACTTATCAGTTAAATACAAATATTATGTAAAAAAAAAAATAAACGAGGATTTTCTTTATTTTAACAGTCGATTTTTTTATTTTTGAAACTCAAAATTAGTTCTCATAGTACATTTCGAGACACAACACTCTTACTGTTATAATTAAAAAAAAAATAAACTACCTGTTCGAGGTATAGCGAAAGAAAAGTGATTCTGATCTTGAACGGAATTAATTAAAATTCGAAACATACATCATGAGTTCAAGTAAATCAGGAAAAGACAGATTGGCAGCGTTGAATGCTGTACAATCTGTAGATGAAGATATTATTGTCCCTAGTGATGCAGCTCTCGAAGTCCAAGAATCTGTTCGTGTGATTGATGAATTTTTCAATCAGGTTGAAGAAATCCATGAAAAAATCGAAAAAATACAACAAAATGTTAAGGAAGTCAAAAAAAGGCAAAGTTATATTCTCAACGCGCCACAATCTAATAAAAAGCCCAAAAAAGAACTCGAAGTTTTGATGGCTGGCATTGCCAAGCATTCCATTAAAATTCGTGAAAAGCTGAATACAATAAAACTAGAGGAGCAAGGTGAAAAATCTAATGCGCTTATGCGAATCCGCACAGTCCAGCACTCTAAATTGTTGAAAATATTTGTCGAGATTATGGATGCTTATAATTGTGCGCAGGCTGATTATACTGAACGTTATAAAAGTAGAAAAAAGCGTCAGGTGGAATTGGAAATCGATCCTTTTGAGAATCAAAGTAATTCCATTAATTTTGTTCCGGAGTTCCTTTTAAAAAATGCTCGAGAAACACTATCCGCGGTCGAAGCTCGACATGCTGAGATTAAAAAGCTGGAAAAGTCTGTCAGAGAATTGCACTTTCTATTTATGGAAATGATGGTATTGGTGGAGAGTCAAAGCGAGACAATGGACCGTATCGAGGATCATGTGAAACAAGGAACAGAATTTTTAGCAACATTATGGAAGCAATGAAGAATTTCCCAAAGACAGACGTGTTTACTCATAAAAAAAATTTAAAAATATTAATACTGAAAACGGTAAAATCATTTATACATATTTGACTTTTGTTCTATGTTCTATGAATAAAAGAGTACCTAACCACGTTTTAGATAATGTTAATTTGTTTAGGAATCAAACGAATCAATCTTTGAAAGACATCAATTTGAAAAGGAAGTGGGAAATTCTCAATTTGGCTGTTTTTGACGACCTATAAACCAAATGTGTTTCGCTCTGACAGCGCTTTTCAGTAAGAATTGTTATTATCATTCTTAGACACATGTTTTTAGTCGATGCCTACCGACGTACATATATATAAAATAAGCTGCACTTATGTCCTGCAAATTATATAATTTCCAAGGGAATTTAGTTACACCTAGGAAGTGGGTAATGTTAATAGGTGACCAGACGTGGAACATCATTCTTACTTGGCCAATCGGCTCATTTTATTATTGAAAGGAAAGCTTTTACGTGAACACGTTACTTCTCCGGTGTCACTTTTTAATTCTAAATTGGACGTATGCTACCTAAAACAAGAATTCAGTAATTCAATAAATGAAGGTTGGAAGCCAAGGGGCTTAAGCTGAAGGGAATTTAAGTGTTTGACTTTTTTCGAAGGTCTATTGTCGTAGCATGGAGTTTTACTACCTTTGAGAGCAAATTATTTAGACTTCCAAAGCTGGTATGATGTGATTGGTCTTTTATTATAGATTTGGTTTTAAAAATATTTCTTATAGATCGGGATCCTAAAAGGAGTTTTCCAATTTTCGACAACAAAATAAAATCAAAAAACGTTTTAATAATATCAAAGCAATAAAATAAAATTTGTACGACATGTACTTTATTATGATGAATACACATGTTGAGCTGTTTTATGTGACACATTCTGCGAATTGATCAAGTTTCTTTAACACTCATGTCGTTATCATTTTATTTCTCTATTCTACTGAGTTCACTCGTTTTTTTTAATTTTTAAAGCTTCATGCATCATTGATCTGTTGAATAACCAGTCAGTTAAAGAAAAAAAAATCATTTTACATTTAGCGTTTTTTTTTAATCAAAATTAGTTCTAAAAGCAAAGCTCAAGACACAACACTCCAAAACCTGTTGAAATTAAAATTCTTAGTGTAGCTATGAAAGAAACAAGTAGAATAAAAGAATAGTGCATGTGATATTGGAATTTGGACACATATATAATACATATGTACGAGTTCATGAGCACAAGTCAATTAACAAAAGATAGATTAGCAGCATTGGATGTTATTCAATCCTGTGTTGAAGATATTGCTCCTGATGTTATAGCACTTGAAGTAAACAAATGTATCAATTTTATGGATGAATTTTTCAATCTGGTCGATGAAACTAATGAAATTATCGAAAAAATCCTTCACAATGTAGATGAAATTAAAAAAAAACATATTTCAATTCTAATATTGCAAAAATCCAATGAAAATATCAGACAAGAACTCGCAAATCTGATGATCGACATCGTTCAAAATTCCATTAGAGCCCGTGAGAAGCTAAAACAGATAAAACTGAAGAAGCAGGCTCATAAATCCGCTGCTGTGATGCTGCGAATTCGTAAACTCCACCACTCCAATTCATTTAAGAAGTTTATCGAGGTTATGATTGCATATAATTGCACACATGCTGAATATACCGAAAGCTACAAAAGTAATGAAAAGCATCAGCTTGATAGAGAAATCGATAGGGTGCTTAATCGAAGAAATCCAATTTTGTGTATTCCGGACTTTATTCTCAAAAGACACCAGGTTCAACAAACACTATCCGATGTCCAAGCTCAACACGCTAATATCTTACATTTGGAATCGGATATGAGAGAATTGCACCACTTGATTTTGGAAGTGGCTGTATTGGTGAAAAGTCAAGCCGTGACGATGTACCGCATCGAAAAGCATTTGAAACAAACAATGATGAGTGTCAAAAGTATCTTGCAAGTAAATTGAATTTTCATCATAAATTTGAATAAACTGAGAGAATTTTGGTTTTTATTTTTGTATTTTAATTTGTTTTGAACATGTATACATAAATAATCAATAGTTTGAATACTTTTACATATATGTGGACCAACTCAATAGTATGCCATCCATATTATTAAGAATCAAAGTTTTATTCTTGAACCAGAATAATTGAGGATTTCCAAATTGAAGAACTTGTGACTTTTTTAGACTAATAGTACAGGCAACGGGGAGTCAAATAAGTTAAGAATAGGTTTTTGGCTTTCAAAAAAGCTATAACGTGATATTTTGACTGTTGCCATTGATTTTTAATATTTTTTTTTTAATTTTAAGTCATTTTTTTAGAAAATTGTCCCTTCTGCCTAAACGGGAGGAAATAGACCCCCCTCCTCATACGATTTTTTCTTATATTAACTCAACCTACACGCCCTAGCCTTTTGTTACACCTTTAATTTAAGACTTTTTTTTTATAAAAGTAATAGTTTGGGAGTTATTCGATAACTAAGCCCGTTAGGCCAAATTTTGTACTCGTTTTTCATTTATAACTTTTGAATTATCTACACCAGAAAAATAATTTATACCAATTTGTAGGAAATTTAAGTTAAAACAAAAAAGTATGTAATATTTTTTTCATCAAAGAGCACAGGCAGTGAGAAAAACGCAAATTATCAAAAGAAATCGTTTTTTCAAGATGGCGGACCAAAAATCCCGCAAATCGAGATTTATGACAAAAAGCAACCCCTCTTCAAAACTGCATTCAATACTTTTCAGACGTCAAAACTTTTTTCAGATTTTTCCCCATTGACTGTACTATAAGTAATTTGCAAAAAAAAAAATGGACACGCTTTATGTCCTAACTAACGTTGTGATTTTGTTGACAGTTGATGGATTTTTTCAACTCCTTGGCGATGGATAAGCGATCCATTTCTGTTTAATGAGAAAGCTGGTGTAGAATTCTTTTGAACATCTCTTAATTTATTCAATTAAATAGTTAGCTCTAAAATAAAAAAATAAATAAATCGGGTGGCGCAACGGCTCGTGAAGAACCAGGGCCTAGTGACTAACAACTCGCAACCATTCCTGTGTGCGCTTGTGGACAAGAATGGAAGGGACCTACAATTTTATGCCGAATCCGAACGGCTAGACGAGAAGCATTTAATCATGACAAGTGATACTCTTGGAGGATTTGTCAATTTCTCGCAAGAGGCAGTAGCCCTGAAAAAACTTTTTAGTTCATATTTTTTTTTTTTAGCTCTAAAATAATATTACTTATTTTACCAGATACGACTACTACATGCTACTTATGCTAAAGTAAGATGCTAAAATAAATCTGACAGTAAATGTTGATATCCTTAAACAAGTTGTACATTAATTTGTAAGAAGTGACCACACATTCGGTACTAGCGAGGTATAAGTCGAAAAGAAAAATTCTCCAATTTCATGCGAATCGGAGGATTTTTGCTTCGATTGGCTTTTCAAAAGAATACCTCAAAGCGAAAAGCCTTCCTTTTGCGTCCCGACAGATACCTCGGCAAGGTCCATTTACTAAAAGACAAGGATGCAACGCATTTTCAAAAGATCTATGGAGAGTTGAGTCTATATAGACTGGGAAGGAATGATACATTTTCGTCGCTGTCCAAGGTCATGCTTTATCTCAAAGCCATATGCTCCATCTGGGTTATTTCAACCCTCGATCAGAATCATTGCATTGAATTAAGACATGATGGTAAAGTGGTCAGATTTGGGAGGCATATTAAAAAAGAGGCGTGACAGTTTACGTTGAAGAAAAAGTAGAGCGTTTATGTTGAACTTAAGTATGTTTCGTATCAACAAGCGGCTCTAGTGATGTTTGCATTTAAAAATTCTCTCGACCAGCATTTTAAATAGTCCACGTAAAAGCTGATTGTGTCAGATAACACACGACTGTAGTATGAAAACTGCTTTGATTTTTGAATTTATTTATGTGGCTTCATTTTTATTTACGTGATCTTAAAATTACTATATAATAACAGTCGTTTATAGTACGGGAGGTGACCGGAGGTTTATCTACATATCTTATCGCGGCTTGGCAAAAGAATGATGCCAATTCCAATTAACATTAGAAAAACCGCTGGTCGGACAAGGGTTTTTAGGTGGCAGGGTAGAAAGGCACTTTTGCGGTTGCATTTTTAGCTTAGGATACACCATGATGGATTTTTATAAATGGGGTAACAAATGAAAGCTTAGACTGGCCTCTTTACAAAACCAGTGGTCGGACAAACTTTTGTTGGTTGTTGCGGCGAGTCCGGCCACTTTTGTAAAATAGTTATTATTGTAACCTTTACATTTAAAATGCATTTAAGTGGTAAAAGCTTTTTTCTAGGCTATATGAAATAGTTTTGCATAGTTGTCCACGTGTTAAACGCAATGGATATAAAAATAGCTGTTTTTACAAAAGTGGTCGGTTTTCTACCCATTGCTACCAGAAAAACCTTATCCGACCAGCGGTTTTGTTTAGGTTAAGACTAAAGCTATGAATTGGCATCATTCTTTTCCGAAGCCGCGATGAGATAGGTAAACCTAGTTAAACCTACGATTTACCTCAAACGGTTGAATTCAAAAATAAATAACCATTTTAACCATTTAACTTGTTCCGCTCAGAAAATAAGACAAATTTAACGTGATTCGCCTAAATAGAACTGATACTAAGATAAAACAGGTTAAGGACCACCGTATGCTTTCAGTTCCAAAACGATTGAGTACGGTGTAAAGGCAAAGTGAGTATAATAGTAAGCTTAAACGACGGTTTTTCAATCTATAATCAAGCATCATACTATTAATAAGAGGAGGGACCATGAAATTTAAACATCTCCAAAATAGGCAACTGTCAAATATGATTAAAGGATAATGAAATACAAAATCTCTTTAAAATCCTAATTTTTTGAGAGAATATTTCTTGCTTGGGAAAATGGGAGTTTTGGGGATTTCGGGATGGAACATTACCGATTTGTCAAGCCATAATTAAATTGAAAGATTGCTACGGAGATGCTGCATTGAAAAAAACTTATGTCGATTTCCTTTCAACGATTAGAGATCAAATCTTTTTTTTTTGTTGTAAGGAATTCGCAAAAAAAAAATATTTTTTTTGTGATTATATGTGTGTGCAGTTTGACAGGCAATTTGACGCATAATTCTTTAATTTTTGTTGGAAAATTATTTTAATTCTATCTACATATGTACATATACATGTACAGTGCCTGGACTAATATAGTACCTATATCGCAAGTAAAAAAATACATGAATCGTTAATTTAATTTCTTATATGCTTGTAATGTGGTTTTCATTGGAAGTTCGGTGTTACTCCTTTTTGACTGCATAACTCCAAAAGCCTTCGATTGTCTGTTAAGAGTAATGTTTTCGAGTGTTTTTCTGTTCCGGATTTTATAAACGAGTAGACCCGGAACACACATGTATACATATAAACTCTTTCATCAGATTATTTGTCAAATTAATTTTACTCGACTGGACGTGCAATCATATACATAAATATCAGTTATTTTATTAACACACACATAACATTTCACAAGATAGTCTTGAAACAACAGAAACTAATTCGATTGGAATCAAAAAGGAGTAGTACTATTCCGAAATCCAACCGAAAACGACATTAATATTGGGAGAACCATTTCTCAGCTATTTTGCATACTTATTAAAAGATCGACCTTGCAAACGGGTTTTGTCAAATATGGTTTTGCTGGTATAAACCAGTTTTCTTATAATTTTGAAATATTTTTTCTTATAATTTACCGTCACCAAAGTTCACCCGAAATACAGATCAATTTCACCCCATTTTTAATAAAAATAAAAGTAAATACAGTGCGGTTCACTTGTTTAGACGCACCAATTTTTTCTTTTTTAAGTTTATTTTTTTCTTTCGTATATGTATTATTTTATCACACCATTGCATTTATGACAAAGATTATTTAGTTCTCAATGAAAAAATTCACAAATGCATGCTTGGTGAGGGACAGTTAACGGATTTTGTCTCTTGTTCTTGTCGGTCATGTAAAAACAACAGCATTTTGTTGGTTCACATGATTAGACGCACAGGTGAATTTAGTTAGTTGGTAATTATCTGTTGCGCGGACTTGAACTAATTTTAAACCTTAAACTGTGAGAAGTGTTTGGCTTTTATTTTAAGCATTATGAACGCGCGCGAATTGCAAGTGCTATATCTTCCTGGCTGTATTAAATGGTGGCTTTTTTTGTAGCCTTTTTAATTGCAGGTGCTGAGCACTTAAAATAGCCCGACGAACTGTAGATTTACAGGCAGTTACCCTAGCCAATTCTTTGATTTTGCTCGTCGAGTGAGCTGAACTCGATCATTCGTATTTTTCTTTTTTTTTTTTTTGCTTAAAATAAAAGCCAAACACTTCTCACAGCTTAAGGTTTAAAATTAGTTTAAGTCCGCGCAACAGATAATTATCAACTAACTTAATTCACCTGTGCGTCTAATCATGTGAACCAACAAAATTCTGTTGTTTTTACATGACCGAGAAGAACAAGAAAAAAAAAACCGTTAACTGTCTCTCACCAAGCATGGATTTGTGATTTTTTTCATTGAGAACTAAATAATCTTTCTCATAAATGCAATGGTGTGATAAAATAATACATATACGAAAGAAAAAAATAAACTTAAAAAAGAAAAAATTGGTGCGTCTAAACAAGTGAACCGCACTGTATCTTTTGCTGTTTTATTGCGATATTGATATAACAAAGCGAATTTGATTTGTATAATATCGCAGTAGCATTTGTGAAACCAACATTTTTGCGTGATTTTTTTTTAATACAAAATTATTTAACTTTTTTCTCAATTTATCTTTATGAAGCTAGTACAATTGTTTTTTAATTTGATTTAAGTAATCTGAAAAATATTAGGGAAGTCGTAAAATCCACTTTCACAAACCAGGGTCACGCTAATCAGTTTAACCTCCCAAGTACTTATTTTTCAGATAAATTAAAAGTATGTTCCTGCTGCTATAGTTCTTATTCCTCTGGTAACTTAGCTGGTAATTGAAAATTCGGCTCTTATTGTTTTAACTATTCCTTAGGAATATTCGTACCTTCGTATTAACTGTTGAACGGATAAATCACAATCTTCCACAAATATATCGCAGAATTTCAAGAGCCATATTTGTTGCATCGACACTTTTCACTTTTAGGAATTGAAATAATTATTTATTATTATTTTATTTTATGAATTGTTTACGAAAAAAAAAAGGTTTTTGGGAATGTTTGCTTTTTGGACTTTGACTTTGGAGAGTATATAGAATAATAGAAATCAAAATAAATCGATTTATTTGACGCTTGAATTTTTGGTCGCCGGCTCACCTACGTCTAATAAAATGAACATACTGAACTCAGCTAAACTGTGGTTTGCATTTTTCAACTCTAGTACATACCTATGTACCTATTTAATTTTAAGTCGCCGGCGTAGGTACCTACTCACTTTGGATGAAATTCAATTCCCTTTATCAATATTTTTCGACTCAGAATTTTTGCTATTTTTTTTTTTAAATATTTTATTATTTACATAATCATAGGTTTTGTGTTTTTTTTTTCTATTTACATTAATAAAAAAATTCTTATTTTTCTTTTTACAAACTAACAAAAATTAATATAAACAACAAAAAAGTTAAATAAATAAATTTTAAAATTAATAGGACATCATAATCAGCTACGACGGATGGTGGCGCCTGATTGTCTCGTTACGCCTCATAGCCGGCACTGTTTGCCCAAAAACATTTTCCCATTTAATTCACAGAGAGGAGAGATCTTTCCTCTATGATGAATAATATTCCTTCTTATTTTGTCTTATTTTTTTATGGTTTTGCTCTTTATGCACAGCACATTGGATTTATTTATGAAGATAGAAGAACACAAGATATTCCCTTAAGCTTGCACATCGATTCAAAGGTAAATAAATTAAAATAAAAAAAAAAACACAACAAGCAGAAAATGACGACGATGGTGATGACGACAAAAGACATCGCTCTTTGCCGCTGTAGTTGTCGTAATCGTCTTTTTCCTGCTGCTGTGCTGTTGTATTATTAAATATATTATAAAATGTGTAAATAATAATAAATGACCAGCAATAAAATAAAAAAAAATATGTACGTATGACATGGGACCTACCTGTTTATTGCAGAATGAAGCTGAGCAATTTTTGTTGATTTTACTTGTTGGTTGAGGTTGGTGGTTGTTGGTTGAGTCAGAAAGTTGGGTGGATTATTTTTTGTTGATGCACTGTATCTGGAGCCCGTTTAAGCTTTAAACAAAAAAAAAAACGACGAATATCAGGAAGAGGAAGAAAAACCTCCTCCAATTGTTGTTGTTTATTTTTTTTCGTTTGCTGTTGTTGTTTTTGTGGGCTGTTTGCTGATGATAGTATTGATGACCATGGTGATGATGACGACGAAGACGACGATTGACTGATTTATCTCTTGTTGGTTGTTCTTGTTTGGTTGACTGAGTGGGTGGTGGTGGTGGGTTAGTCAACGGAAAGGCGACAAGAGCAGCACTGATGCGGGGGTTCATTTTTATAATTTAAAAGTCGGGAAAACCAAATAGTCTTTTAATTGCTTTAAAGATCCAATGATCAAAAAGCCCAAATTTTGAAAATCGAATTATTTAAATCTTTTGTTGTTGAATTTAGAAACGCACGCAGGCGGCAGCAAGTCAGGTAGGCAGCAAGTCAAGCAAGCAGGATATTTTAGTGTGGGAATTTTAAATTGATGATCGGGTGGAAGTAAGGATAGGATAGAAAGGAGTAGGAGAGAAGGATATACGAAAATCATACGCCAAAGCAGAGAAACAACCAAAAAAGAAATAAAAAATAAAAAAACAAAGTTCAAAAATAAAACTCAAGAAAAACAACTGAAAAAAAATTAATAAAAAGGTTAGATTCTTTACATGAAATAACTGCTAACATATGATGCAGCCATGATACCCAACACAGTCAAACAAATCAAAATCATGATCTTCTTTCGGCGGGCTTTGCTCTGATACTTGAGGGCCTTCTTTGTGTCCTGTGTGGCCGTTTGCACATAATCCATGGCGTGCTCCACATGGTACTCGATGCGATCGATCATCTCGCCCTGGCTCTCAACCAACATGGCCATATCCATGAACATGTCGTGCAATTCCTTGATGGACGTCTCGAGCTTCATGATGTCAGCGTGTCGGGCTTCGATATCGGCTAGTGTTTGTTTGGCCTGCTGTGTCTCCATGATGATGCCTTGAGTAAATACGGCCGGATTGCCCTGCTCCAACATGTCTTCGAGCTCGTCGTTGGTGGTGGCCCGGCCGGTGATTTCCAGCTGACGCTGTATTCTGCCTTTGCAACGTTCTCTGTAGTCGGTCTGAGTGCGATTGTATTCGGTCATGACCTCCACGAACTTCCTGGACAAGGTGGAGTGTTGGGTTTTGCGGATTCGCAGATCCGCACTGGATTTGTTGGCCTGCTCTTCCTGTTCGATGTTTTGTTCGATGCACTTCAGCTTGCCACGGACTCTGTTGGCGTTCTTCTTGATGTCAGCCATCAAATCCTCGAGTTCTTGTTTGGTTTTCTCGTCCGATTGTGGAGCTGACAGAATTGCGCTGTGTTTCTTTTTAACTTCCTCGACATTGTCTTGAACTTTATCGATCATTTCACGGATTTCTTCGACCTGATTAAAAAAGTCATCCATGTAGCCATCGCGTCCTTCGACATTGACGGCCACATCATCCTGGGCGACATCTTCGTCGTCGGATTGAGCAGCGTGCAACGCTGCTAATCTGTCTTTCGTCATTATTTTTCTTTAGTTTGAGGTGGAGGTTAAGTAGTTTTTGGGTCTTCTACACCGATGATGCTCGTCTCTCTATGCGAAGAGAAGAAAAAAGGTGGGAGGCGGTGGTCAGAGTGTAGCTTAAGCGGGCGGTACACACTTTTGTCGTTGTTCCCGTGTCTCGTTTGTTGCTTTTCACCGAGTCGCACGCACTTATTCCGAATTCGATTCAACACTCTCTGTTTCCAGAGTCTTCATTTACTTTTTTTTTTTTGTCGATTGCTTTGGAGCTACGGAAGAAAAAAATGAAAAAAAAACTTTATGACTCACTTTCCGTTTGTGAGACACGGGTTTTCTTGTTGTTTGGTGATTACACTGCACTCCGTGAGGGACGTACTCCAAATAGATTGCTAATTGTTCAACTAAACTTAGCACTTCAAGATTACGTTTGTTTTTTTTCTTTCTTCGATTTTTATGATTTTTTTTTCGTTGCGAACACTTGACTCGAATTTTGAGAGATGGGAGTGTTCTTTCCCACTGCTTTCAAGCACTCACACTTGTGCTGATACACTTTATTTTAATAATTTAAGTTTAGTTTATCATTTGCAATCGATTGGGCAGACGATTGGGAATTTATTTAAATTATTTTCAATGAATTTTAAGAGTTCGCGAAAAAATTAGCACACAACGAATCACACAAACTACCTCGAGAACTACCTTGTGTGCTGAAAATCGATATTTTGCTTTCTGCAGTGGTTAAGAAATTTTTTGTTGGATAGAGTGAGCATGCGTTGATATTTTGTAATGTTTTCTCTTTCGGTCTTAGGTGGTTGATAAGCGTTGGTGAAGGAAAAATATGTTTTTTCGATATTTTCCTATGCTAGTTGTTTCGGTTTTTTTTTTGTGTTGGAAAATGACAGATAGCAAATAAAGTAGTAGATTTTCAAATAGTAGGTTTTATGTAAATTGTACTAGAAATTTGCACAGTGATGTTATTCAATTGGGTACGGCCAAAGGTACTGCATACAGAAAAGGCTTAGGTTGAAATAGTAAAATATCGTAGGGGCAAAGTGGGCCGCCTACGACAATAAGCAAATTCAAGGAAATGATATCATGCACCCATAATAAATTGGGAAATGTTATTTTTATAAGTATAGTTCGTTTTTGATGAAATAAGTAAGTAAGTTGATAAATAAGTTCACGGACATAAGTGAAACTGGAATTTTGTGAAATAGGAATAAAAGGTGAAACATTACGCTAATAGAACAGGAAGCCACACCTTGATTGATTGGTGATATATAAATTTGAAAAAAATTCAACGGTTATGAAGCAGCAAGCATTTTCAAGGACTCGATTTATTTAATTCAGTCTTCCATAAATTATCATGAATTTTCTGTTTTTATTTCTCACCCAGTTCAGGTAATGATAGAGTTGTGGAAAAATATCCTTTAGTTGTGTATTTTAGTAAACGGGCCCATTCGGGCGTGATATTTAGATTCATGTGTATACAGAATATCGTGAATATTAATTTGCCTTACTATTATTGTGTGTAAAAAAAAAACCTAGGAGTTATTCAAAAAGATAAGAATAAAATTAGTTATTTATGATTTAAAATTCAAAAAATGTCGGTACAGAGACAGAAACATTCACAGTTCAGAAAATGTAATTTTTAGAGTAATAAAAGCAGCTAAACATCTTGTAATGAGAGTGTTTTACATTGAGTAAGGAAAACAGTGAATTTGTGAAAATTTGCATTCCCAGACTTTTTCAAATTTTCATCAATTTTGATAGAATTTCATTCCAGCCTATCAAATTTCGATCGTTCGTGCTTTTGTGCAATAAGGAAAGGATTGCACTTATAAATTAACTTGATTAAATTAACATAATAGGCACATTTCAAATTTTTAAGCGTGAAACAAGTGTGAACACGGAAATTCATTCACGCTTTCGGAAATGAGTCTCGTGTTTCATGTTGTGGAGTCGTGCATTGCTCTCACTTCATATATTTCATACGCCTTTGACAATTAGATTAATTGATTGTGTATAGTATGAATCAGTTATTTTCAGTTTGTTATTTACGTAGCGTGCAGCGTGCTTTTAGAATTTGAAAATCAACTTGAAAAATTAAAAAAAAAAATGGAACAATGAATTTACACACTAAAGATTTATTTTGTGCTAGGCATTTGATTCATTGAGGTTGCAAACGTCAACCGTTCACAACGCATTCACAAGTGTGTACCAGTGATAAATGTCAAACGTTCACTTTCTCCACAGGCGAATGTTCGCTTCACGAGGAAGTATGTACTAGGCTTTAGCTAGGTTCATCTGGACTTCAGTTGTTGTTATATTTACGTGGAAATTGTTTAGTCGAGATGTCGTACTTTTTCGTGCAATTTTATCTGGAGCTGCAAAAAAACACTGCTAAAGGCTTAAAAACATAGGCCTACTTTTGCAAAAAAGTACAAAAGTGAGAAATAAATATCTATTCTGAAGACACCTGCTTGCAAAAAAACAATGGAGAATTGTGCATGGTGGTTTAATTTATGTGTCAGAACAATTTTCGTATGTTTTTTTGCAAGCATGTTTCTTTAGCCAGCATTTTAATTTCTCACTTTTGTACTTTTGTACAAAAGTAGGTCTATGTAGTTGAGGCTTAAAGCTGCAACTACATAGAACTCCTTTTTGTGAACAAAAGTGAAAAAATTAAATGTTCGATAAAGAAACCTGCTTGCAAAAAAACATACGAAAATTGTTCTGGTAGATAAATTAAGCCACCATAGATGTCTTTGGCATAGAATTTATTTTTAGACATTTATTTCTCACCATGTACTTTTTGGCAAAAGTAGGTCTACTTTCGTACAAAAGTGAGAAATAAATATCTACTCTGAAGACATCTGCTTGCAAAAAAAAAAAACAATGGAAAATTGTGCATGGTGGTTTAATTAATGTGTCAGAACAATTTTCTCACTTTTTTACAAAAGTAGGTCTATGTAGTTAAGGCCTTGTCTCATACCTCCATATTAATAAACGAAGATAGCGGCGAGTTATCTTTAACTCGCGGATTAGGAGTAAGATTTCTGCCACTTAAGAGGTAGAAAAACCACCGAGGAAGGTAGTTTAGCGAAGGATTATCTAGGACAAATAAATATACCTTCCTTGGTGGTTTAGCTAGCTCGTAAGTGGCAGAAATCTTACTCCTAATCCACGAGTTAAAGATAGCTTCGTTTATTAATATGGGGGATAATGAATATACAAAATCTACTACCGACATTTTCCTATTAATTGCATTTTTGTGTGTATTGACTACTAATCTTTTGTGAACTCCGAATTAAAATACATTTCATTTAAATACAATTTCCAAGGCAACGCACAAACTATACACCTATCTCTCTCTGCTCTGACTAATACGAGCTTTATCTGTAACCTTTTTTTACGTTCTTAACTTTTTATTCCTAAAAAAGCATTTTGTTTCATTTTAATTGCAAATGGGAATTTATTAATTCTTCAAAAGCTTAGCATATTTTTAAACCAATTAGAGCTTTTGAGCACTAAAGCTCTTATCTTCTGGAACCATAATTTGAACCAATAATTTGAGTACATAATCACTCAAATCAAAAAAAAGGGCTAGCTTGCGTAAGTTTAGGTTTAACTATCAATAGGAATAAGATAGTTATAAGTCAATTGTAAGGATGGCAATTTTAATAGTACAACTAAAATATTACCAAATCACTGGAAACAATGTTTTGTTGAAGAACATTTGAAAATATTTCAGTAATCCTGAGAAAAAAGGAGGTCATGAATAAATAGTAATTAGGGATTATTGCACTGCGAACTTGAGATCTATTGTGCCCCCGCCTAGAGCTGGATGCCACCTGCCCATCTAACAGCTCTTAAATGTATTCCTTTCAAGAATTTGAGTATTTGGAGTCTTTTCAGAGATGGAAAATTACTCTCTTATTCCTGGTAGAGTCCCAAGTGCTATTTTCTTTGATACATGAGTGGATGAGTTTCATCATCTGTATCACAAAACCTGCATAGGGCACTACTTGCTAGGTCAAGAATACTAAGGTTTCTTTTTAGTTTGCAGTGTCCAAGTAAGGAGACCCGTTATTATTCGTAGGTTGTTTCTACTTAAGCTGATACAGTCTTTCAAAAGTTTTTGGTTATAATTCCCAAATAATAGTTTCCCTGTCGCAGCTTGAAAGAGTTCCTTCCATATTTTGGATCTTATAGCGTCCTCTTATTTTTGTGATTTTCAGCCCTATTGTGAGTTTCACCCGGAAACATTTCGACCGAAATGTTTTGTTCGCCCGGATATGTAAAAGTGTGTTTCACCCTCCATTTTACAACAATTGTGGCCTCGTTCGCCACCAATTTAAAAAATTAAAATTAAATGAAAATCTTGCTGTAAATGACATGTCATATTTCATACGAAAAAAAAATACGAACAGGTACATTTTCGCCCGAAACTCACAATAAGGGAAGAGTGAAATGTATTTTATCTGGGCGGATTTTCTTTCACGCGGAAGTCACAATAGGGCTGTTTGTGTTTTGTCCTATTCTACAGTACGGGAGTCGTTGCGCCTTTTTTTTTTTTGCTTAGGGCACCTACGTGGCCAGGTAGCCAATGGAGTGTATTATTTTTGCCGATTTCATTTAACCTGACGATATATATACCAGTTTAGAACTGATGAAGTAGGAGCTCAGAGCTGACATAATGGCAATGTTTTGGTTATGGTAATTGCTTTCGATGTATTGACCTGCACATATTCCTATAGCTTATACTTAAGCTTGAAAAATGCTAGAAGACTGTGCTATTGGTATAGTCATTTTGGTTCATGGCCCAAAAATTTCTTCACAAGCTCTTCCATCGCACTCGATCCATGATCCATCAGTGTGCGACTTGATGGCATTTGCTTTGAGAGTGTAGATAACTGTTTCACATACCTACATAATGTTCATATTAAATTTTAAAGGGTGTTTTTTTCGAGGACCACATGATTTTTTAGTATTTGATAATTCTGGATATCATGCGAGGAAAATCAAACCAATAAACTTTTTAAAATCAAGGACCATTAAATGAAATTTCAAAACAACCATTTCCCTCTTCATTAAAAAAAAAACATCATTCCACCTTAATACAAATGAAATTAGAATAAAAAGATCCCAAAGCTGGACACAATTTGGACACATTCTAAAATGTATATCAATAAGTAAGTTCCCAAAAATCTCTCAAAAAACGCTTCCATCTGATATTTTTCGGAATTTGGCTTTGTCTGGCAAATTTCCTAAACAATTCAATCAAGTGTCGCATTGATCAGTTTCAAATCTTAAAACTAGGAAAGTACCAAATTAAATGAGTTAGGAGCAACTACAGTTAAACCTCCATTAGTCGGACAGCGACGATGACAACATTTGTGTCCGTTTAAGGGAGTTGTCCGTTCAAGGGAATAAATGAATGCCTGTTCCCTTACTCTGAATTTCTGTTCTTTTCTTTGTATTGCAGAGATCTATCAATTTTATTTTTGTAAATAAACTTTGAAATACTTTCAGAGAAAAGAAACGGATATAATATTTTAACTGATAAAAATAACCAACAAAATGGTTCTGTGATCTGTGAACGAGTGTGGACGTTTTGAATTAAAAAAAAAAAAGATATTGAAAAACATTGGTGAAAATCACAAATTACAGACATTTTTGTCCGCGCAAGAGAATTCAATTTACCAAATTACAGCTGATAATCGTGTCCGCGTCCGATCAAAGGAGTGTCCGTATAAAGGAACATAAAATGTATTCAATTTAAATCCTAAATCTACCGTCGCTAGCATTTGTCCGTTTAATAGATCTGTTTACTTAAAGGAGCTGTCCGTAGTAGGTAGTTTTACTGTACCACGATTCAATAGATATAGAATAATAGTACACTTATGAACATAGTTCGACTGTCCTCAAAAATGCTTTAGCAATTCGATCTTATTTAAAAAATAGTTCAAACACGACTTATAAGATAAGCACTTATTATTTTGGAGGTGCACACAGATCACTTGAGTAAAATTGAAAGTAAGAGTAATAAGAATTCGTTAGACATAAGCTTCAGTTTGCTTCCAACTATTATAATCATGTTTTTACTTGGGATATACGTTGTATAGGGTTTAGGATTCGTCAAAAAAAAAAAAAAAAATCGAGACAATAATTTTCCCTAACATTACGATGATAGAGAACGCGAAAAAAGTGAGTCTCGCAATTCTGTCTGTTTGTCTGTCCGTCTGTCCGTCTGTCTGTACCTCGACCTGCAGCCTAAACACCTGAAGCGATTTTCTTCAAACTTTGGACTTAAGGTCCTTTGGTGATTCCCTAGAGCGGAAATGGAAATTTTTTTTAGCTCAAAAAATAACAGTACCTCCCATACAACCAATATACAAAAATTGATTTATTTTAAAAACGGCTCCAACGAAAATTACGAGCTACTATAATTACTCCAATTAATATTTTGGTAGAAAAAAAAAACTGTAACGGTTATTAACGGTACCTGTCATAGAACCGACATTTTGGCTACATCGATTTCAACCAAATTTTGTATGTAAGAGGTCTTTTTGCAATTTTAACAATTTTGCATATAAAATTTTTCGAAAAAAATAATTTTTGGATTTGAAAAAAATATATTGATTTTTTTTTTTTTTTTGAAAATTCAATATCTTGAAAACGGGTCAATGAAATTGTGTAAAATTGTATTTTATTTAATTCTAAAAGTAAGCATACCAAATTTTATTTTTAAAAAATTTCAAGATTTTTTATATATCAAAAATTTAATTTTTAAGTAAACCGCTGTAACGATTTTTGAAATTTTTTTTTTTCATTAATTCATATTTATCAAACAAATCAGATAGTATACTTTTTTTTGAGCTTTATCTGTTTTAGCTATTAAAAAATAAAATTATTTTAAATTATAGTAATAATTTATATTTTAAATTGATTTTAAAACTTTTTTTAATGATATCATAATGTTATAGAACCACCATATGTACATTGTCAATTTTAAACTACGTTCAAGTTGTTAGCTACGAGAGCAAGTTTGTGCGATCCAAACGTGCCCATTTTTTTTTAATTGCAGTGGAATTTTACCTTTTTAAGATTATCTACATCAAAGTAGTAGCGAGTAAAAACCCTTTACTCATTTAATTTGTGGTGCTTTTCCGACTTTGACAATTAAAACCTGCTAATTTGACACTAGTAAAACGCAATGGCACTAGAAGCGACAATAATTGGCGTTCCAGAAAAACAACGTTAGTACTATAATGATGATGGAGAGAAGGTTGAACAGAGGAGGTAGGTAATGAAAAAGGTTTTTTTTTAATTTAACGCCGATTGTCGTTTCCAGAGCCATGAAGTTTTACTGGCGTTTTAGTAAAACCCTATTAATAATTTTGTGTGGGTCAAAATCTTAATGCGTTGGACATTAGATACTTAGTTAAAAACAGATATTAAAATTAAAGTTATCGTTAGAAATCATAATAAATATATAAATCAGAAGCCTGCTTAACAGCGGTATACATTGTATGTTCTGTGACAGGCGGTCATATATTAGAATTAGCTGCATAAGAAAAACAAGAATTCTCAAGAGGATTGACTTTACGATAGGTTTAGGAATGGTTTAGAATTTAGATTTTAGGATAAATGTATAAGATATCTGTGTTGTGATTAAATTTGTTTTGAATCAGCTTTTCATATGCCTTGTATAGGTAGGTAGACATTTTTTTAAAACACGTACAGTATGCACGATATACAATTAAACACTATTTGCACTGCATTGCTAATCAAACAATTCAAAGTTATTCCAAAAAATGTATACTGAAAATTTGGAGTTTTTGTCGAGAAAAACTATAAAATTAATATAAAAATTGTTTTTTTTTGTATGTGTTTAAATCATTTTATGCATGCACGTTTCTTAGCATGTAGGTTTTTAATTCAACTAAGGGACAGATTTTGTTCATTTTGTTGGGATAATATATTTTAAATCAACAATTTTTATAAGATTTTGTTTATTTAAGTGTTGATTTAAATCTAGTTATATGTAGTTGATAATTTATTAATAAATATGTAAGCCATTAACTTGAGCGTATAGTTAATTGCAAATTAATTTTATTAAAATATAAGTATGTATTGTTTTTTTTTTCGATTACAATAGTTTTTGTTTGCAGTTATAGAATTAAAATATTTTTTATTTAGAATAATTTGACTTACCGGATATTTGGTTGTTAAAACAATCCCACATATCTCGTCACCGACGAGAAACTGTTCACCCAACATGGCCATACAAACATTCTCCCAGGCTCTATCGATTTTATTTTTTCTCAACCGGATAACCCATTGGCCACCGGTTGTATTAGCCGGGTCCTCCCACATTGGTTTTATGCCTTGTTTAAAGATACTCAACTCTCTAAATGGCGGTAACGCTGTCGGACGCACTAAATGCGAATACAAAGACCACCATTGTTGAACCGTTGCACATCGTCCAACAAAATGCAACGATTTACTATAATCGACCGCTCTGTGTGTACCTTTGCGCGAGAACCACAAACAATAGGTGTGTTGTAGGCGGTTCTCGTTTGGATTTATTTCCAATGGGGCCAACTTATCAACATCTATGTCATTTTCTAAGTCACTGTCATCGCTGTCTGCTAGCTCAGGCCATGGTTTTCTGAAACAATATATAATATGAAGATGAGTAAAAGTTATAAAAAAGAAATAAAAGATAATATAATTGAGGATATTCTGAAACACAAGGATATAATTTATATGAAGATATAAGCTGATGCTCAAATGATAATTAAAATGATAAAAAAGGCTGATTTTTTTTACACAGTATCCGAAACTATTTTCAGTTTATTTATCGCCTTTTCCTTGCTTTTAATTGTGAAACTCTGCTAAGCTTTAGGAAGAGATGTTTTTTTTTTTTTTTAATTTTGATTCCATGAAATACGTCATGTCAATTTTTGACTACCTAGCTAGTAATTATTAGACAGTAAATCAGTGTAGAGTCAATCGAAGGAGATTATTGCACTACGTAATTGCGACAATTTATTTTTTGTAATTAAGCGCCTACTGAATGGGTTTTTACTACCCTTAAAATGTTTAAGCACAGTGCGAGCATTAGGAAAATCGTAAAGGATTTAAGAGGAGATACTTTGTCCAACAAAAATAGTTAGTACATGGAAGATAGAACATTTGCCTCTCACTCTGACTGTAATGGATTTCAATAAGATGTCCCTTTCTTAATGCTCTTACAGCGCTGCCGTAGTAGATATGATAAATTGCCACATACCTGTGAGAAATATCAGCATCGGTTTTCTTTTTTAATTTCAAATTTTCCTTCGAAGAACAGAGAAGAAGAAAATACCAATATCTAAAAAAATAACTTTTTATTGCAATGCACTGCTTAAAAACAGACAAATAATTCTTCTTTCCTTTGATTTCTCTTATCACAAAATAAATTTATTTGGACCTATTCTTTATATAAGAAAATAGCCAACGATTATGGTACTGCATTATAACGGATCTTACAAAAATAAAAGTAAACATGAAAACAGAAAAATGCCAATTGACAATACCTCGTCTCCTTAAGTTGAAATTTTCGTTCTCAAAAGCTTTAAAAAATCATAAATCTTTAAGTCTCCTGAAGTCTCCAATGGTAACTCTGATTAATCGTGTGACTATAAGGTGCTACAAGAAAACAAGTACTTCCACTCTAATTCAGTCTGCACATGCAGTAAGCAATGTGGAAGGCAGTTCATGTATGTCAGTTTGAGCAAGATTACTAAATAATTTATAGGTTATAGAGTTGTTTTGATTTTTATCTCAGTGGTAGTTTCGCTAGTTGAGTGCCGTGCAATTATCAATATGCAAAAGTGTTGTGCAAAAAGCTCTCCCATACATAAGGCCTGTACTGACAATTTTTGTTGGACAGAGTATAGTTGCATGTAGGCTTCATTTAGCGTCTGCTTGTCTAAGAAGATATCAGTAAGTCATTGGTCTAGTAGACATGTGTAAAGTTCTTTTGCGGCTCTGCTTTACAACGAGAAAACTTAATTGATTTTTCTACACTGCGGTTCATTTAAATAAAGAAATAAAATTTCACTAAACAGTTGGTTACGGCCAGGAAAATCGATGCAAAGACATTTTCGATAATGTTTGGGTCACGTCAATACCAATTCCAATTTAATTAATACAACTTGCCATATACGACTTCACAATGCGAGTAGTATGGATTGAGCCATGTCCTGTTCCAAGATCTAAATATCCCAACAACATAAACTAGTGCCGTGCATTGCATTTAAAAGACCTGAGGTCTTACAGTTACAGGCATATAGTTAAATTATTATTATTATTTTTTTATCATTATCCAAACAAGTCCTTGAGTTTAGGAAACATTGTTTCCAATGCTTCCTTGTAGTTTCTTCCCTTCGTTTTTTTAGCTTTGGGCATTCAGTTCCAGTACTGCTTAATAGGTGATCGCACTCCAGACCATTACTCCTCCCTCTCGGTTATGATGGTAAGTTAGAAATCGTTCCTCTTTGCGTAAATAGTAAAAATTGAAGTAACATCAATCTGGTTCGTATAAATTAAACTTCCTTTCATCCCTGAATACAACCATTCGAAAATCATTTTTAGCTTGGCTCTGGCCTATAGTCGACCATGTGGTTTGGCGCAAATTTAAGTCGAAGCATTCACGCACGGCATTCAGGTTTTTTTTTTTGCCAACTGTAACCTCTTCAGATGTTCGTCAACAAGAATCAAAGAATCGACTAGTCGAATTGCTTGCATTTAACACTGCTTCGAATTTGATTTTTGATGTGCAATAACTAAAATTGGAGGCAATCCGAATGATTTTACACCTCCTGTCAGTTGATGTAGATATCCTTTGTATTGTTTCTCATAGGAAAGAGTATTTTTTAAATAATTATCAACAGAAGTTGCAACACGCCAAATTTTTGCGGTTTGAATAACCTGCCGCGTGGTAAACGTCTATTTCGGCTTTAACGGCTGTGTTTTAAATGTTTTCTCTGCTCATTTTAATTTTGCTGTAGTTTTCTTAAGAAATATTCACAAAAGCAATTAGTTGCAAATGAACCGCAGTTATAAAAGTATTATTTAAAAACATGCCTGACATAATTCTCTTTTTTTAGAATCTTCCGTAAAAATTGAAACATGGGGTTTATTTGATACCAACGAGCATAGCCAGCTCCTAATTTGCTTCAAACGAATCACAAACATATTGATTGTATTGACTAAACAGGACTGTATCATGTTACGTGCTAGACCACCAAGATTTTTGTTTATAAATACAGGGATAACACTAAATAACTCTATTTTTGGGATACTCGAGTAAGTTTCTGCAAATAGGTATCTACCGTCACCGTCGACCAAGTGCACTATGCTCATTACACTGTTTAGGGAATAAGCAATTTTCGGCATAGCTGGCATCGATTGGGCATGATTTTAAGATTGGCTACATTATACTTTTTTTTTTGAAGTCACTCATAAAAGTACTCAGCAAGAAGAAGCCAAAGCAGAAAAGTAGTGTCCTTCTTAACATCTAAACTTTTAACGTGCTATCAAGTATAGAACAATCGCTATTTTTTTAAATTCTTGAAGACAGCCTCTATAAAAATAAATACTTCCATTGTAAACTACTTGAAGGTGATTGCTTTCTCAATCTCGCTGACCACTTTGAGAAGCTGTCTCAGGATTTTTTTCTTACATGTACCAATTTTGGTCCTATGAAGCGATACCAGCATTTATTTGCATTTAATCTTTCTAAGATATGAGTAGAAAGAAGGATGAGCTTATTTGGCGCAGTTGGGGTAGGCTTTCAAGTTTTCTAAATTTAAATAAAATTGATGTCTTACCAAGGGAAGGGATAACACGTGATATTCAGGTCCCCTTAAATATATCCACTATAATCGGTGCAAGTAATGCTTTGAAACGCATTTGAAATAACTCCAATCATGTCTTACGACTTTGTACGATAATAAAAGAGTTAATTCGACCAAGCAACTCTTCTGCTGCACACAATTTGACTAAATATATTTCAAACAGCACTTATCTATTCTAGCTATATCAATCTATGCAGGAAATTGTGTTTTCAAGTGAAGGTCTCAGTGCAGCTTTAATTTAGCCTCTTGAAGTTAGTCTGTACGAGTGTGGAACTTTTGACTATCTTAAGTGCGAAACCACAATGAAAAGAAATGTGATGGTTACTTATGCCAGTGGAATCCTGACAATGTCAACTATTCTATTCGACATTTAACGTACTATGTTCAATGAACCCAAAAACTTAGTCGGCCAAATCGAATATCCTGGACACAGTAATCCAGGAAGCAACAAGTCAAATGACACCCAAAACAATGGCATCCCATTGCCAATAGGAGCCGCAATGCTGAATGCAATTCGAGTCAATGTTTGCATCCCATCCAGTGTCTGGTTTAACCAGTAAAATCTAGACCAGCATTCAACCAGAGTTTAATGAAATCATAATTTTCAAGTTAATCCAATGCATTTCCATTGAATAATTCTTTTCTGCACATTTGACAGTTGAGGGCAGACATAACCTAAACCTAGTAGAGACGACGATCAAGACTTCCTGGTTCGTAGGTAGTGCTGAATCAAGGCATAATTTCTTGCACTAAGTTTCTTATTGCATGCGTAATAGCGATACACTAAGCAATGGCCAGTTGTGTGTAGTTTGGATTGAAGACAGATTCTTTACTTACGATTCGAACTGTTTAACTGATGCCTTTTCCATTTTTGTTGTTTACTGGTTTGTTGGTTAGTGTGGTTAGTTCTTAAGTTGTTTTTTGATTGGGGTTTGTCTGTGGTGCTTGCTTGCTGATTGCCTGCCGCTGAGCGGTTTTGGTTTTGACTTTTTTGTCTTAAAATTGCTTTAACACTTCCTATCACAGATGCTATTATTTCAAGCAATCAATTGTGTTCGGTTTGTTTTGTTGTGATTTATCAAGAGAATTTTCAAAATATAGCTGAATATCTTTTATATAAATTTTTAGATTCACTGCACTTTACTCCACGACTATGGTTTTTAACTTAACTTTTTTTTGTACACAAAAAAATATATGTAGATGACAACTCAATTTGGAATTGTAGTAGATTATTTGCGTCTAGGATGATTTTTTTTGACACATGTGTTTTTTGATGGACAGTGCTAGTAGATGGTAGAAATATTGGTGTTGTTGAGATGGGGGTGTGTTTGGAAACTTGGAGATTGTTACAAACTATTTTTGTTTTATGGGGTTTTAAAATTTGATCACATTATTGGAGCTGGTAAATCAAGTATTCGTACGTTGGGAAAAGATGTAAATAGTATCGGTAGTCTTTCAGTTCAATCTACCCATTCCAATCTCGAAACCCTAAAATCCATTTATCTCTCGCTCAAACAAATGTTCTCCCAAACCAATGCGAAGCATTCGGCGAAACTTTCGCTGTCGTGCGTGCGACTTCGGCTCATATGATGATGAATATGGATATCTTCTGCATTTTGGTAATTTTGGTGTTCTCTATCCCTCAAATGTAAATTTAAAATTTTTTTGTTGAAAAAGTCAGACTAAAGATTAGACCGCACACAACTGCAGCGGAACTAAACTTCACGACGCGGCAAAATATTATTTGTATGAAATTGTATGAGCTATATCGCACTAAGCGGCAACTGAACTTCATTAAATTTCATACAAATTATTTTGAATCGTAGTTCCGCTGCAGTGCAGTTCCTCCTAGTGCGGTCTTACCTTAAAGCCTGATCCACATCTACATCTGGGTCGTGTGTTGTGTTGTCGACTCGTGTGTCGCTGTCATTCCATATATTTTATGCGCCACACTGCAACACAACAAACGAGACAAATATGGTTCTACGCATATGAAATACATTGTAGTGATAGCGACACACGACTTCACAACACAACACACGACACAGATGTGGATCAGGCTTAAGATAAAAATGTAAGTCCATCACCATAAACGAGCGATATATACAGTTTTGGTAAAGGGTTCTACTTTCAACAATTGTTGCCAAATAGGTATACTGTTCTTAACTTTAAATAGATAGATTCTGAAAAGCAGAGCTCAATTATTGGCTTTTTGTGGTCAAGTTTTATATTAATTCTGAATCAAATACAAGAAACTGTCTTCTAGTTTTTGAGAAAATTGAAAATTGTTATAATATTGAAAATTACTAAAACTACATTTTTATAATATTTTTATTTTTTGTTTTGTCTTTATAGAATAAATTAAAAGTTTCTTTAAATCCGGAGTCTTCAAATGCAAAAGAAACTTTGCATACACCCAACCACGCACCTTCTCCAAATCCGGCGTTAGGCATCAACGCTCAAGGAAAAAATGCCCAAATCGATCTGGAGCTCAAAAAACTCTGAACAAATTTTTGTTGTAATTATGTTTTTAGTTTTGGGCGTTCTTTCCATTTTTTGCAATCTTTGTCAAGACGAAACAATGTCCAACATTTTAAATTGAATTAGAAAACTGCAAATAGAGCTCAAAAAAAGAAATATTGTCTGCAACAATTGCAAAATAATGAAGAGGTGCCTGATAATACCTTAGGTATGTGTGACTGTGATCAAGTACTACTTTTGTTTTCAATTTTATTGCTCTTATCAATTTTTAGTCAAACACTGAAAACCGGATAGTAGGACTTTAACTTTTCAAGATATTAAAAAAATAAATGAATAAACTTTCTCATTATGCCGTTTTTCTTTGGACGTCCGGAAGCGTCCAGAAGCGTACGGAAGTCTTCTGAAACCATTCCATTGACAGGAAGTAGGTACTTTTCTGACGATTCTGAAAAGAGAAATTCGATTCTTGATTTAAAAACAGAATCCACTCAAGAAGCACTAATACATTTATAATCAAATGTCAACAAAAATACTCACTCAAGCTTTTGACAGCAAATTGTGAGAGATGAACAAAAATTGTTAAGATGTTCATCGATGTTGGCAGACGAAAAAACATCAATGCTTCAACATCGATGTTGGACGAAAAATTTATTTTAGCTTTCAATGGTTTTAAAGTATTTAGAATCATCGATAAACAGAAAGCTAAGTCACCAATTACACATGATTTTTTGTATAAACGACTTGTTAGATGTTCATTCATGCTTAATAATTTAATATCGATGATCAAACATTAAAATCATCGATGTTCAGAAAGGAAAGACACAGTTAACAAAAGATTTTTCTTACCTATGACTTGTTAGATGTTCATTGATGCATAATAACTTAAGAACGATGTTCAAGCATTAAAATCATCGACGATCAGAAAGCTCAGGCACCGTGATTTTTTGTACATGACTTGTTAGATGTTCATTCATGTTAAATAATTTAAAATCGATTTTCAAACATTAAAATGAACGAAATAGAAGAAATCATATGGCAAATTGTTCGATATATTTTTGTATAGAAAATTTGGCCTCTGGATCTTAATATTTTGAACTCATTGATATTATGGAAGAAAATAACCTTCAACAACATGGTTATAATTTTCAAAACAAAGAAGGTATTTTGAATTTGTAATGTATTGCATTTTTATGTTGAAAAAAAAGTATTAAAAACATTGATGTAAAATAAGTCGGTGTTTCTGATTCGATAATTTTTGACATCGAGATTGGTTCTTCGATGTTGACTTATCGATGTTAACATCGATGATCTTTCAATATCACTCATCCCTAACACCACTAATTTGGACGATTCACCAATACAAATATAAAACGTCAGAATTGAGCAGAAGGATTACAAACTGTTCCATTGGATTTCAGAATGAGTGGGACCTTCAGTGAAAACAATGGAAAACGGCATACGAGGAATCCGGCTAAATGATCATTTCAGCAAGCAGTTGATTATCATCAACCTCGTTTTTTCTTGTTTTGACTAATGCCGGTTTCCATTGGTTTCCCTCAAGGTTCCACTCATTCTAAAATCCAATGGAACAGTTTGTTATGCTTCTGCTCAATTCTGACGATTTATATTTGTATTGGTGAATCGTCAAAAGATGTGGTGTTAGGGATGAGCGATATAGAAAAATCATCGATGTTAACATTGATAAGTCAACACCGAAGAACCAATCTCGATGTCAAAAATTATCGAATCAGAAACACCGATTTTTTTGTTTAACATCGATGTTTTTAATACATTTTTTTCAACATAAAAATGCAATACATTACAAATTCAAAATACCTTTATTGTTTTGAAAATTATAATCATGTTCTTGATCGTTATTTTCTTCCATAACATCGATGAGTTCAAAATATTAAGATCCAGGCCACATTTTCTATACAAAAATATATCGAACAAATTGCCATATGGTTTCTTCTATTTCGCTGATTTTAATGTTTGAAAAACGATCTTCAATTAATGAATGAATGAATGAATGAACACCTAATAAGTCGTATATATAAAAAATCATGTGTAAACGGTGCCTGAGCTTTCTGAACATCGATGATTTTAATGCTTGAACATCGATATTAAATTATTTCGCATGAATAAACATCTAAAAAGTCGTTTATACAAAAAATCATGTGAAATTGGTGCCTTAGCTTTCTGAACATACATACATGATTTTAATATTCAAAAGCATTGAAAGCTATAATAAATTTTTCGTCCAAAATAGATGTTTTTTTTGTCTAACATCGATGTTTTGCCAACATTGATAACTATCTTAACAATTTTTGCTCATCTCTCACAATTGGCTGTCAAAACGCTTGAGTGAGTTTTTTCTTGACATTTGATTTTAAATGTATTAGTGCTTCTTGAGTGAATTCTGATTTTAAATCAAGAATCGAATTTCTCTTCTCAGAATCGTCAGAAGCGTACTTTTTGTACCAATGGAATGGTTTCAGAAGACTTCCGGACGCTTCTGGACGCTTCCGGACGTCCAAAGGAAAACGGCATAAGGTTGGTTTCTTTATTTTTTAATATCTTGAAAAGTAAAAGTCCTATAGGTCCACCCGGTTTTAAGTGTTTGACTAAAAATTGATAAGAAAATTGAATTTTGAAAACAGAAATATTACTTAATGACGTAAGATTTTGAAAAAAAAAAAGATTAAACATTTTTTTTTGTTCAAAATTTTGAGTTTAATAATTAATTATTCAAAAACTGTTCATTAAAACAAATTTATTTAAAAAGATAATAAAAGAAGAGATTTCTGGCTTTGCAAAAAAGTATATCAGACATTCAAAACCAATGTGCATCGGTATTTCCTTTCAAATCCCAATCCCCTCCAACCTACCTAATCGCTCGTGCTGTGTACATCATTTTAAAGGAAGTCCCCTTTACCCTGAGGTTACACGAGCCAGTACTGGCTTACAAGTTAGTCCCGGTCTACATTGAACGATTTTTCCAGTGCCGATCTTTTGATCGTTGGTGATGGGAGTGAAAAGTGAGGGGTAGGGATCAAATCGTTTGTACCACAAAACTCGAACGATTTTTTCAGTCTGTTTATGTTCTCTCTCGTCTTCTTTCCATTTTTTTGTGTGTGTTCGGTGTCAGTGTGCCGTTCGTTTGATGGTGCGATTGCATCTCAATGAAACATGAAGAGCACAGCAATAAAAAAATGAAGAAGACAAGGAAAAAATCTTATGGAAAAAATCGTGGTGTGTACGTTTCACACGATTTCTGAAAAAATCTTCGTGGAAAAATCGGGCAATGAAGATCGGGACTTACAATACATTTTAATTTTCTTACTAACACATACAAACTTGAGCAACTTGCTCGTCAACTGGCTTGCCATTTTTGAAGCCAGTTGAGAAGACAGTGGCCTCGTTCAGACTTGTATGTAAAGCTATATGGATAGCTCTTCGTTGGAAATTTAATGCAAAATTAAATATTCTTTCTACCACAACTTCTAATGAGAGGAGGGACCAGGAATTTTTAACATTTCCAAAATAGGCAACTGTCAAATATGATTGAAGGATTAAAAATCCTAATTTTTTGAAAGTATATTTTTTTCTTGGGAAAAATGAGAGTTTTGGGGATTTCGGTGACATTTGGTACATTCTGTTACCGATTTGTCAAGCCATAGACTGTCAAATTAAATTGAAAGATTGCTACGGAGATGATGCATTGAAAAACTTAAAGATATCTGAATTTTTTGAGATTAAATTTTTTGCGCGGGAAAAGGCGATTTTAGCGCCTTTATGTGACATTTTGGAACGAAATATTCCTCGTACGACGTAATTTAGTTTCTTACCTATCTGTCAACGCATGAACTGTCAAATTCCATTAAAGGATGGTTTCGATCACGATGAATTAAAAAACCTCAAAAAAATCAATTTTTTTTTTTAAATTATTTAAAAAAAATGCATCCTTCAACGCATTGGCAATATTATGCGTTGACCATCGCAAGAGTTGATGCAGAAAGAATTCGACGTCATTTTTTGTTTAAGAAAAAATCGAAGTCCGATGCCAAAGCAAATTCAATAAAATTGTGTATTTAGAATCCTAGATAGGCTGTCCTAGTAAAAGCTGAACGTGACCGCAGATACTTGAAAGCAACTTGCTTACAAGTTGCCTGCCGCCTACAGCACAGCATGTTCACGTATACGAACTTGACAGTCAATCTAAATAGCCAACTGGCTTGCCAGTACTGGCTCGTGTAGCCTCAGGGTTAGCGCGCGCAAAATATATTCCCCTCAAGCTTTTTGTCACACCTTGGTGGGTAACCCTGTACATGATAGCAGAAAACTTTTAACAGCCTCTTTTGCAAGGTGGCGTCCAAATAGAGAGATCTCAACCCGAAAATAAATGTTTGTATCTTCTAACACAATAACAAAATAAAATTCAAGATTTAGGATGTTAAAAATGTTTGAAACTACTATTCGGCATAAAATTTTAGGTCCCTTCCATTCCTATCGACACGCGCACACATGAATGGTTGCGAGTTGTTAGTAACTAGGCCCAGGTTCTTCACGAGCCGTTGCGCCACCCAATTTATTTATTTATTTATATTCATATGATCGTCAAAATTAGCAAAGTTTTAAAAAATCTATATATGGTACACAAGTCTGAAGAAGTCTTCTTTAAACTATCCTTACAGCCTTATTCTGGCAACCTCACTGATGCCTCACAAGTCACAATAACCCCATAACTCGTGGTGAACTCGCCTCATAAAAACTTAAAAATTATGATCTGCTCCTTGGCAGATCACAACTCATGTTGTTCTTGTGAGGTTTATTATGAGGGCTTCCACAGAATCCGAAATTGTGTCGCCTTATACAAAAACAAACTTACAAAAAATTGTGACATGTGACCCTCACAACGGCAGAATAGGGCTGTTAGTGTTTGAAACCTTGTATACAAAAATATAACTGCACATAATAATTCAAAATGTTAAGGCTAAAATTATGAAATTAAATTAATAACTTGAACTTCAAATAATTTGATTTAAAAAAAAGCATCTAAATAACCCTACCCTCTACGTTTGGTAACAATTTTTTGAAATTCATTCATATTTTAAATATCATATTTAAATTCTTTTTCATTAAGGAATTTAAACCACATTATCCTTGCAACTAGAAAACTTCTTTTCCATGACTAAGCAAACCGTTTTTAAAGTCTTCTGATTACTCAGACATGTGCCGCCTTCATCCCTTTGATTTGAGGACACTTTGTTGCAGGATAGCCTCAATGAATCTCTTAACAACAACCATGTAAAGGTACACGTACACACATATATAATATAATCGTGAAGTCTGATGGAGGGCGCTGAAAAATCCACGAAGACAATTAATACATTAACTACATAGTTTCTGCCAAGTTGATGGCCAAGGGTATAGGAATATACTATATACATGTCGATAAAGGTACATTAATGTCCCACCCGCTATTTCCTCCCACTAAACACACAACACCACGAACTTTCCTTTAAAGCCAAACTAACTCAATAAAAGGAGCAGTCATCACTATCTTCTTTTTTGACCCATCAAAGTGCGGCAGAAATCAAAAGTATTTACTAGCCATCATCACCGCAAAGGACTTGTTAATAAAGTAACCTCGGGTCTAGAATTTCAATTTAGTTGCGGTCAGGTGTTCACTAGCGACGGTTCTGAAAAAGGATAATTATAAAGGAAAATCTACTTATTTTGTGAAGTAGATCCTTGCACAGTTTTCAAAATAAAATGTGATATCATATAAAGTGTGTGGTTAATTTTCTATTAGCAAAATGGCAAAAATTATATCGACAATCAAAGCAATCCTTACCCGTCTGATATTCAGTGCACATAGTATAATTGCAATTTGGCAAGTGAGCCAGAATAAAGGCAATATTATTTACTGGTCTCTGTGTGGACCTTTGGCGTTGCTCCTGCTCGAAGGAATATTCACTTTAGCCATCAAGAAGAATCAGGAATGGCGATGGTAAATTTGCATGTGTATTATATTCTGTTTTAGTTGCTTTAGAACAGAAGATTGGAGAGACATTTGAATAATAACCGGAGACACGACCGGATATCCGTTTGATTGAGTGTTAAAAGTGCCTTAGGCGTAAGTGCGTGTGATCAAATTAAATCATACTCGTTTTCTTTGGTTCGTAAATGGATTTGAAAAATCCCTGGATTACGTAATGCCAATCTAAGAAATCCTTCTAAGTGGGAGAGTCAAAGCTTTATCGTTAAATCTTACGAGTAAAAGGGTAGGGGAAGGTTCTCGGCGTACGGGTTATAGCGGTTTTGTGTAAAGCTTAGCTAAATAAATTCCCCACCCCAAGTTTTTCAGAATGAGATTAATACAAGTGTGATAGATTTCAATGAAAATTCTAGGTTAAGACCGGTGGCATGGCGCGGCGGCGCGTGGTGCGTGGTATACTTTAAGCAAATGACGAACAAAACAAACAGTGGGAGATTTAAATTGCAATTTTTAATGGTGTGATAAACTATTTGGCTAAAGTACTGCAATTAATTTTAATTATTTTTTTCTTTTCTTGTGTTGAGTTGCTGTGATATTTTATTGCTAAAATACGAAAAGTACCTAGGTGTCTACATAAAATTGATTTAAAACCCAATATTAATTAAAAATGTCGTAAGGTGATTTACCCATATTGTAAATAATTTGGAATTTTATTTTAAAAGAACATTCTATTATCAGGATCGCAAGTTAATACAATTTTCTGGCCAAAACTAATTGGTTATGATTTAAATTGAATTTCTATAAATATTTTGTATTATAGGCCTTCTTTGTTTATATGGATAATAGTAAGAAAATGTAGGTCCCTTCAAATTATGCCAACAAACAACAAAGAGCACAGTGGTGCGTACTTTAAATTACAATATTAGCCCAGTCAAATTTGACAATAAAATCTTTAAAATAAATAAAGTAAAGTAAAATAAGTTGGGTGTCGCAACGGCTCATGAAGAACCAAGACCTAGTGACTAACAATAACAACTCGCAACCATTCCTGTGTGGGCGTGTCGACAGGAATGAAAGGGACCTACAATTGTATGCCAAATCCGAACGGCTAGACGAGAAGCACTTATTCATGACAAGGTATACTCTTGGAGGCAGTGCCGTGCTACAGCCTTAGGGGCCCCGGGGCAAAACCAAGTATGGGGCCCTATTTCTGAATGACTTCCTAAATAATAGTTAAATAAATTTCAACAAAAAATTGTAAATGTGTTTCACAGAAATAAAATGTTAGGTACTAAAATAATTTTTATTCTGGATTTTGCAGAAGCTATTACTTTTCTCAAATCTATTTGCCGTGCGCTTAGATTTTTGATCGATATCAAAGATTAATTGCTAGGCCTTTTTTGTTTTACTTCCGCTTTTGCTATGGTAACAGGAACAGTTAAAAACATTATAAGAGCAATTCATCTGGATAGCTCGAAGACATTGACAAATTTTTAATGATCAAAAAAGTTGCCAATTAATGTTGACCTGATAGAAAGTAACTGAGCAGAAAATCTGATGACACAAACAGAAGAAATACGACGCATATAAAAAATCAACCCCAACTTCTTTTTAACACAAAATGAACAAACTTTTAAGCCATAGCAAACAAGCGAAAAAAGTTACAAAAAATAATTTGTAGAAAATTTAATTTGCTACAAATATGCGTATGCCATATTACTTGGATAAAAACTACGTGAGTTATGTGTGAAAAAGAATTTAACGTTAAAAACAAAATGGCTATGAGCTTTCGCTAAACATGAACACATATTTTTAGAGTTTTCTCCCAATTCTTTTATTTTAATTTTACAAATGAATGTTTCAAGGGTCACATATACAGAAAAAGAAGCAACAAATACTTGAATATTAGTGGATAGACCTAGAATTGATTTAATGCATCGGTTAATTGAATTCACTACATCTACAGTTTGAGTTCATTAGTGTTAGATTTTATTCGTCAATTGAATTTTAGTTGCAATGACTCTAAAAGTGGGATTGAGCTAAAGGAAGCTAACTTAACAAAGTTAATACCGATTCGAGCGATTCAAAAAAGAGGTCTCCGTTTGGGCCGCAATGGACACTACGGGCCTGCTTGGAGGATTTGTCAATTCCTCGCAAGAGGCAGTAGCCCTGAAAAAAACCTTTTAGTTTTTATGTGGACGAGGTTGGGAAGTGAACTCAGACCTCCAGCATGACAGTACAACGCACTAACAATTACGTTACGGGCTACTACCAATAAAATCTTTGCGATGGGTTTTTCCTAAGTTGCATATTTTCAAAGTTATAAAGGAAAATGTCAGAAAAAATGGGGTGATTTTAAAGTTTTTTCCACTGTACAGGTTTTTCGAAGTTGCAAACTAAGCTACAGACTACAGACTACTCTAACATGTCCAAACAACTTATCAAAAATGCAGAACTACATTGCGCTTTGCAAGTTTAGTCCTCTTTTGTAATTATTGACTGGGCTTGTTATGTCAAAGTAACAAATTATTACATTTCATTTAGGAACGGTCTATTGTAAGATATTTGTTGATCTGTCAAACGAACATTTTGGAAAACTTTATTTCATCCTTGTCTTCTTTCCTTATACATATAAGTATATATAAAAAATAGATGTTTGTATATTTTTAGGTAAGTATGTTTTAGACTCCGAAACTGCCCAACCAATTAAACCCAAATTTTCAGGATATCTTTGGTTTAAGTCCGAGCATGTTGCTGTGAAGTTGGGTCGGAATCGGTCTGGAAATTTGTCAACCAAGCGAAAAAATGCATGCCGGAAGGGGTAACTTGGACAAAATCGAATGTTATCAGATAGAAAAATGTGTTTGAGATGTTATCAGGGTCTAAGATAAGGGTCAAGTATTTTATTCGCAGCAAGTAGTAGCAGTTTTAGTTGCAATTGCAATTAACAATAATTCATACTGATAATTCATAATAATAATGGTAACTTATGTACATAGGCTTAACACAAATTGGGCGGAAGTTGAAATTGCTGCAATTGCAGGTGCAGTTTGAGATGGAAGACATTAAATTGATTTCAAAACGTTAGCAAGCTGTGCATGTCAATAAGAGTTTGCAGCTGCATTTGCAGTAATAGCTTATTCGAAGTTAATTTGTTGTGAAAAATGAAAAAACAACTGCATAGAAAAAAAATTAATTTAGACTGAATTCTACTCTCAATTTGAATCGAACGTTTTACACCAATAAAACATCTTTGTTTTGGTATTTAGTACATGCAAATAGTCGCCTTTTATTAAAAACACACCACATTTTGTTTACGCTGCTCCAAAAATGTCTTAAGTAGGTACAATATAATTGACCCAACCCACGAACGGTATTGCTACCATTTTTGTGCGCACTATATATACTTAAAAAAACTCCTTAAAATATGGATGACATTTAGTTGTTGGTTATTATACATTTAAAGTCACTGTGGCGTATACGTACTATTTAAAAAAAAATTTCTACGGTTATTATATTTTTTAAGATTTAAGATTAAGATTTATTAGGCATGACATATCAATATATTTTACCCGAAATTGTGAACCCAGGTGTACAGACAGCTCCGTACTCTAATAGAATAAATACCCCGTTTACATGAGGTATTCGAGCGAGCTTCAAGATCGGTTGGCCCCTTTGTATACCTGCGTTGACTTGAAATGAGCTTCAACCGACTCGATTCCACTTCAGGAGCGGGTCGAGTCGAAATTGTTGATAAAAAACCAGGGTCGAAGAGTCGGTCTTGAGGATGTGTTGACCATAGTGTTTTTGCATATGTGCGAGTAAAATTATTTATTTGTTTTGATAGCTATGTGAAGTATGTACTACAATTCATAAAATTTTAACTGTTTTTGTGTGAAATAAATATTTTGTTGCCATTCCATCAAAATATAATCTCAACACCATGTCAACTCAACTTCAAATGGTGCTCTCAACTCACGTGACGAAAAACCTGGGTCTAAAACCCAACCCTAATCCAACTCAAGCTTTCGATACTGCTTGTAAATGGGGTAATAATCTTTGAGATTGTCAATTTTTTCACAATGTTAAAAAAATAATATAGGATATCACTTAAAATCGTTATCGATATAAAAAACACGCTATAAAATTCAACCTTTTACAGTTCTTTGTTCATTACAAAACAACTAAACTATGATTTGCTTTAGTTAGTTCACATGAAAAAGAGAATATCATTTGTGTTAATTGAATCATTAAAAAGAAAATCTATATACATATAAGAGAAATTTCGTCGGTGTGTGTACGCATAACTCAAGAACCAAACGGTCGATTTTCACGATTTTGGGTTTGATGAATTTGTATTGGCCCAAAGAAGGACATAGAATACTGGAGGAAAATCTTGGAAAATTTCCAGGAAAATTAAGTAATCTAAGAATATCCTGTTTTTAGTGCATAACTCGAGAATGAACACTTCGATTTTCACGATTCTGGGCTTGATGAATGATGAATTTGTATTAGCCCCAGGTAGGACAAAGGATAATACAGGAAAATCCTGGCAAATTTCCAGGAAAACTTGAACGGGAAGATCCTGTTTCAAGTACATAATACCAGAAAGGATCGTTCGATTTTGGCCCGAGGAAGGAATGTCCTTTTCGTTTCGTCGAAAGTATTGCAGCAGTGCACAATGGCTCAAAACGCGCATTGTTATCCCTGAATCGCAAGTTGAAAGGCTTACAAAGTGATGAATTACTATGTTTCGGTGGTGTAATGATTGCTGTCAGGAGGTTTTTGTCAAAAGCTACCTGTCATTCCAAGATCAACTCCAATGATGAGTTGAATGCCTGCCTGAAGGCAACGGCCTTATGGCACTACGTGCAGAAATTGTAATTGAAAACAAACATGCGAGTTGCTTTACGAAATAACTGGAGTTCTCTAAGCATTTTTTTGGCGATGGACAATGGCATAATTCCAGTGGACTAAGTCACTGGCCTGATTAATTTCCACTGAACAACAACACCGGAAGAGTTCATCACGAATCTTTTCCCGAATTTCACTCAGATTTGTGCTGACCATGTTGGCTGCGTGCACGAGCGATTTTGGTTGCGAAATACAAGGATGTCAATCATTTGAATTTCTTCATTCGAAATTAAATCGGCGCCGGTGAATGTATTCATTGAAATCCGACGATTCCGCAATCGATGAAAGCGAAGCCACCATCAATCGCTGGATATTTGTGGTATAAATATCGAATTGCAATGTTTCTCATCACACGGTCAACTGTATGTATGCTCACGTGTCGGCAAACCCACCGTATCATCAACATTTTTAGTTTATCTATTTTAGCATATTGTGAACTAACCCATATTAATTATAATTTCTAATATTTATTTTTAATTATTAGTATCGCAGTAAGAAATCCATGATTTTTTATTTTTCTTTGTAATTCATGACCGAATTACATGAAACCGCAATTTAGTAAATTTTAAATTATTGGCTTGTGCTTTTTTTTGTGAAAAAATAATTTAAAATATAAATTGGAACTTAGAAATATGAATCTTAAGAATGCTTCATGCTTCATCGCAATACGAACACTTTTTACAAAGATACAGCTCTTCAAAAAACGCATACAAATCGTTCCTTCTTCAACAGGTTCTGTCCTTCAGTATTCCTTTATTTAGGAAGCATTGTTCCGGCAATTTGGCTTTTGGAATTGGATAAGGTTGATAAACGTAATGCGGGCAAGGCCAATATTCCGACAAATAGTTCGCAGGGCTCGTCTCCATTAGAGACTATCGATGATATCTTAGGCAATACAGGCATTGAAATGTCCGCCATGAATGTGGATACTTGGACGACATTAATCGAACAATTTCTGATGTTAATTTTAATAGTCGGACGATGGTTGCTACCAAAGGGTGATCTTACTCGCGATCAGCTAAGTCAGCTTCTATTAGTGTATATTGGTAAGTGAAAAACTAATAAATTTTGGATGCGAAAAGCAGTTAAGCAGTTTTTGTTCTCGTAATCGTTATTCTTGTCACTTTCAGGTACAGCAGCCGATATAATCGAGTTTTTTGATTCCTACAAAGATGACTCAATTGCCAAAGAACCAACTTTAGTGTATTTAACTTTAGGCATTTGGTCGTGGAGTCTTCTGCAGTTTACAATAGTTCTGTCCGCTACAAGGGCTCGTAGGTCACGTGGTGGTGGTCCACGAGATAATGAGTAAGTTTTTTTGTCGGTTCGATTTCAAATGGAATAAAAAATTTTTTGTTCGTTTCAGAAATCATGACTGTTGCAATAATTGTTGTTGTGGCATTGATATTTGGGGAATAGTTTTGAACGTAATTCTTCAAGATGCACCGTTTTTAACTTTTAGATTGTTAATTATTTTCCAATTTAAAATTATAAATTACATGAATGTGTTTTTTACATGTAAGTTTAAAATTCATTTGCTTTAGGCGGTAAGGTTTTAAATACAAAATTATTGTTTTTCCACGAAACTCGATACAGTTTTATACCAACCGAGAGGAACTGGTAAAAACTATAGTTTAATTTAGGGCCTTAATCTAAGCCAAATAATAATTTGTTAAGTTTTTTTGTTGTAATTATTAAATATATTTGAAGGTAAGAACTCTTTGGTGATTGTCCTACAACTGTACAGGTTGTATGTGGTTAATTCGGAGTTCTGGAAGGCACGTAAAGCAAGCAGAGCATTGAGAAAGTCACAAATGAATAAAACAAGACGACGTGGATCAGGTGATCTGACAGATGTTTATGTGATTTCAGAAAGAGGCACAGAGTCAAGAAGAAGACCGAAAAGGTAAATAAATTAGTGGAACATTACTTTTTTTTCAACAATTGTGTCCTTCGAAGGTATTTTGTCTTTTCCTAGATTCGTCGAAGACTTGAAAATGTACAATATTCATATGAGGTGCTTCCAAAACTAACGAAAATCTTTTTTGAATAATATCAAAATTATCAGCTTAAGACCAATAAATACATTGTTTGAAATATAGTTTGAGATAGGTGATGATAGGTGTTTTCAACTATGGAATGAGTTTTGGTTGGGTTGAAATGACTTTTAACAATCTTATATAATCTGTGCCTAGTAATTAAGAAACGATTGTACACAATCTCAAATAAGTTTGACTCAATAATCAGCCCTATCGAGGTATCCGGTCAGAGAATTTTTTTTCCGATCTATTCGAAATCGGAGAATTTTCTACCGACGTATCCGTTCCGATAGACATATCGGACAATCTTCCGATAAAATGTAACGACTATTAACGCATAACGATGAAGTGCGTTCAGTAGAGAATTTTTGACAGTCGTGCGTTAAATTTCATCCGAAATTCTCCGACAGAAAATAGTTGCGGAATATTTTAAGAAAAGTAAGCAAACAAAATATAAATAAACGTATAATTTTGTTTCGTTAGTGCAGAAACAACAAAGAAGACTCTGCAAGAGAGGTTGGTTAAAATAATAAATAGATGATAAAACAACACTATTCATTTTTGTGGACGAATTTATAAACTTTTAAACATCACAAAGATTTTCACTTATTGCTGGACGTATGTATGTGTCAAATGAATGCGATTGTATGCTTTATTTTTTTTTGTTCCGAAGTGGATACCTCGAACGAAATCTAAGTTCCGATCGGAACGGACTATCGTTTCGGAACTTTTTCCCAACGGATACCTCGATAGGGCTGAATATTTACCTGCACTAAAATATTGAGAGTATTTAGATAGGACAAATATAGGTTTCGTGTCAAATCTAACATTACGATGACGAAAAAGTTCAAAGAAGTTTTTTTTCTTCGAATGTTTGTTCTAGCTTAGGGGTAAGTTGTAGCGGTAATTAAAAACCATAAATTAACATTTTCTTTTGAATAAACTTGTGTTATTTTTATCATAAAAATGATACGAATGATACGATCGTTGGCAAATCAATTAGAATGTTTTTTATTTTTCTGGAAAAAAAAATTATAATCCCAAGAAAGAATAAAATTTTGTAAAAAAAACATTTTACTGATGAAAATTCGTTTTACTGTACAGCTGATTGCTAATTCACAAAAATGGAAAATTTTGTTTCAGTTTTCTGATGTGTTCCTTTTTTGCTTACTGTTCCACTCATTAGTTAAAAAAAAAATACTGAAGCACTTTGCATCATTAAAAAAAATATGATCTTGTGGCTGGGTGGTTTGACATTTAATTACTTGATATAACTTTTCTAGTTGCTATAGCCGGCCGGCCGTACGTACAATATTCCAGTTTTACGTAGAGGGTAGCTGACATACACTCCTTTGCAACAGATAAGGTACACGGCCTTTAAAATGCAAAATACCACTTTTTTCCACACTGGTGAGCGAGACTATAATTTTGTTGATAGTAATCAATTGACTGCAATTTAGGCTTGTGAATTTAAAAAATAATCGCACTTTAATTGGCTCCCAAAGTGTTTAACATAGAAAAAAGTATTTTTGTTCAAGTAAATAGGTACACATTAGTAAATTAAAAAAATATGCTGGTCAAAAGAAATTTAACAAACATTTTCATACAAAAAATATCACCCCTTTTCATGAGAACATTTCAATTTCGCTTTGGCATCGAATCTTGAAGGTGCTTTAAATAATCGAGCGAAATTTACCGCCAAGCATTTGTAATGGCTGCACTTTAAGGATTCTTTGGCTTCATATTGATGACCAGACTCTTAAACCTTGAGGGCTAACCTGTCCCAAACTTTTTTGATTAAATTTAGGTCTGGGGAAACGGTGGCTATTGAAGCAAATTCACATTCTGTTGCTCAACCCAATTCTTGACTATGCGTGCTGTATTGAAGCGAGCGTTTTCTTGTTAAAAAGTCCAGTTTATGGAGCCAAAAATATTGGTAAATTTTTCTTATTATTCCTTTGTATGTATTTGCCGTCATTCTTGATGATGGGAACTCGAGATCCATAATAACTTATTGTTCCGTATACAGTTACACCACCTTCTTGGCCATGATGTCTTGCTAAAAATGTCTCATCCTTTCTTACATCATGAAAGTAATAATCATACTCATCTCGACCATCTTAATTTAATTTCTTTTCTTCGGAAAACATCACGTAGCGATATTGTTCCTTCCAAGTGATATGAAGTTTTAAAATCTCAGTGCTTTTTGAACTATTATTTCTAAACTCATAAATTAACATTCTGATCATACGGTTACCATTGAAAAAAATTGAATTCGCTTACCACAGAACTGGTTAAAACAGCATTAAGATACTTCCAACATAAAAAAGCTGTTCCATAAGAATTGGCAAAAACTGCGAACTTAGTTCAGAAACATATATGGATTCTAAACTATCTTTGAATTTTCAGAAGTTCAATCTTGTTGTTTATTATTGTTGCTTGTATAGATTTACTACTTCCTTGTGCAATTTCGTCCAGTGCCTTCGCCCACATCATTTGTTCCTCGAAATGGTTGATGGTTTCAGATGTGATTTGTTGCGATGATGTTATAAAATCTCCGTTGTATCTAATTGTGCATTGTGGCTCTAATGAAAGCAGCCTTTGTGGCGGAAATTTAACCGTGGTGGTGAATTGTTTAATCAGCCATATATTTGGTTTAGTCAATAGAACCCATCTGTCTTGCTGACTTACTTGCTCAAAATGACAGATTGTTGTTTTAGATTTCTTTATCTGTGACATATGACCCGATCCGTCAACTGCAGTTTTCCATGGCCAATTACCATGGCAAATATAGTGGGTTTCCTCGTTTTTTACACAGAGATTAAGTTGTGCTTGATTCATTAGACTGTTGTAGGCATCTCATTGAAAGTTGAATACAAGGATTTCGCTGTATAGTTTTGTTGTAACTATAATATCTCCCGACCAGTTGGCACGTCAATTATCCGAAAAAACACCCGATGCTTCTGAGTGAAGTAGTGGAATTTCCGCGTGTATTACTAAACGCCGGCTAAGTATGAATCCCCTCGCTCTCATTTGAAACAAATATTTCTCTTAATTCGTGTTTTGTACCATCGCCAGGTAACCGAAACTTCCCAAAGATGCTGTTTCGAATCTTTTGTACCTCCTCTTGTAGTTGGGATGGTTTTATTAACAACGAATTCATACGGTGATTATTTACATCGATGGGGATGTTTATAACTTCCATCTGCACATCATTAAATTCCTTTAACATCGTATCAAGTTGCATTGTTGCTAAATGAAATATCATGCCTGCCTTGTATGCATTAAGAGTTTGAGGAGTCTTATTGCTTTGATCATTAATTTTTTATAAATTGGTCATTTGCTTCTTTTGTCGTTTTCTTTAAAACGGTTATTGTGGCATTTACCAGTGATGTTTGCTTCTTGTCTAATCCATCCAGTTCATGTTGGTTGTCCAAAAGATTTTTCATCTCTATTGGTCCAGCCATTCCTTAGTGATAATATAGAATATTGGCATGTGGAGCCATCTGACGACATCTTGAGTTTTGTCATACAGATACGGAGCAGCATTTATATTATAGGAATCTTTGGGAAACCTTTCAGTTCGATTGCCATAATTATTGCAATATCCCATATTTTGTGCTGCAATTCCTTGGTTATGCTTAAGGTGTTGCATAGACGATTCTGATCTAGCGGGATATGGGTCAGATGTGTTTGATCTGCGTAGAAAATCTGGAACCGAAGATCCGTAATTAGAATAAGAGGATGGGTTTTGTTTTAATGGTTCTTCCCCTCTTTGAAGAGGATCTGAGTTGTGTAAAATTTCCCGTTGTGACAAAACAGCTTCAACACGTCTCTGAGGAGATCTTGGATTCACTGTGGGTTCTTTCTCTAGTGCTTCTTTTTCTTCCAATTGCAATGGTATATGATCTTTTTTGGGAGATAAAGATTCTTCCCTTTTCGGAAAAGTTTTTAGCGAAGTTTAAGGCTCATCTTCATGCTTCGGAATTTCTTCTTCTTTCTTCAAGTTGCCCTTTACGGGTTCTTCCGTTTTAACTACTTCTTGATCCTTTTCCTTTTTACTTGATATCGGTTCCTCCTATGTTCTGTTTTTTTTTTTGTGTTGTGTGGAAAAATGAATTCTGTTATTCTCGTATCTTCTGATGAGAGTCTCCCATGCTTCTTTATGGTTTGCCATAGGTCCTTGTATGAGGCTAGTAATTGACCATCGAGCTTCTCCAGAGATACATGATCGCAAGTGATTTAATTTCACTGAATCTGGAAGTTCATTATTGTTGTGAACCACATCCTTGAATAGATCGGAGAATATTTTCCACTCTTCTATTTTTACATCGAATTTAGGCAGTTCAATTTTAGGACATCTTGTTGATATATTTGTACGTATATCAAATTCTGTTCCTCATCATGTGACATCATTATTATTATTATTATTATATATAGCTCGAAAACCCTTATTACAATATTTCATATAACTTATATACTAAACTACATAATGTTAAAATGAATGTTATGTATTTTAATATTATTTATATTATTATTATGTTTTTTTTTTATATATATATATAATTGACATTAAATTGTTGAACGGGCAAAAACCTCTCCCAAATTTCTCCATTCGAGTCGGTTGGTAGCTATGCTTCTCCATCTTCCTTCAAATTTTTGTAAGTTATCTCTCCATCTTTTCATTTGTCCACCTACTTCTCTCTTACCGTCTCAAGGTATCCATTCCGTTACCAGTTTAGCCCAGCAGTTGTCTGTGATGCGTGCTATGTGGCCGGCCCATTCCCATTTTAGCCTTCTAGCTTTATATACCCCGTTTACAAACAGAATCGAGAGCTCGAGTTGGATTAGGGTCGGATTTTCCACCCAGGTGTTTCGTCACGTGAGTTGAGAGCTCCATTTGAAGTTGAGTTGATATGGTGCTGAGATTACATTTAATGGAATGGCAACAATATATTTATTTTACACAAAAACAGTTCAAATTTAATGAATTTTAGTACATACTTCACATAGCTATCAAAACAAATAAATAATTTTACTCGCACATGTGCCAAAACACTGTGGTGAACACATCCTCAAGACCGACTCTTCGACCCAGTTTTTTTATCAACAATTTCGACTCGACTCCGCTCCTGAAGTGGAATCGAGTCGGTTGAAGCTCATTTCAAGTCAACGCAGGTATACAAAGGGACCAAGCGAGCTCGAATACCTCATGTAAACGGGGTAATAGTTAACGTCTTCGATTTTTGTTCTCCATCTTATAGTATTATTGCGAATGTGACCTGGGAGTTAATTTCACAAGAAATTTGAGTATGGAAAGTCACCTGAAAGAGAAACTGCTGAAGGCGAAAGGCGCATTTAGCGCAACATGGAATAGCTGCTTTTATAACAAAAGTATAGCTCATAGCAGCAAGTTCAAAATATTTGAAGCGGTATCAGCATCAATCCTTTTTTACGCCGCACAGACTTGGGGAACGAAGCAGTATGAAACAGTTGAGAAACTTCTGCGGTACTTTTGCAAACGAATCTCCCAACTGCCACATAGTACACCTAACAACGTCATCATGTTAGAAACAGGATTATCACCTCTTTTCATACGAACCTTAAAAATGCAAGTGGATTACATAATGAAAGGATGATAACCGACTACCAAAGATAGTAGCTCTTCAGGTCATAAGAACTAAATCAAGTTGGTGTGCTGATTGGCTGGATCTAGCGACAGATTGTGGGATTAATTTAAACCTGAACAATCCTAGTAATGAAGAATTAGAAACTTCGCTCTACCACCTCATTTCTGAAGTAGACTTAAAGCAGTGAGAGAAATACTTAAATGATGCAACAGGATCTATATACAGGCAACTATTCAGTTATTTAATTCATAACTTGGAAGATAGGAACTATTTTAAGGATGATATCAGTACTGCCGAGATATCAATGATGGTAAAACTACGGGGAGAAATTATGCCGCTGAACTTTATACCACATAGAAATGACTTACCGATAATATGCTCTCTATGCAACTTAGGAGAAAGGGAAGATATTCTCCACTTTATGGGAAGATGTCCGATTCTAAAAGAAATAAGAGGGATATTTTTGGATGCGACATTTTGACGCAAAGCCAAGTTATACTGTTGCTTAACAATATGGAAATTAAAAGATTATTCAAATTCTTTAGGCTGGCTCTTCTCTATAGAAACCAAATTATAAATGAAAGTTTTTTAAAGAATGTATTTTTGTTTCTTATAATTTGTTAAAACAAATATAAACAGTAGAAATTATTGATAGCTTTGAAGAAAAATTTAATTTCACTTTAATGTATTAATTTTTACGTTTTGTCAACTAGGCAGACGGCAAAAATGCCATGCTTTTTTGTTTCTTTTTGTAAACTATGTAATTAATCAATGGTAATTAATAAAAACCAATCTTAATCTTATTGCGAATGTGTTGCCGTTTACTTATTTTGAGAATTGATCTCTCCATTGCTCTTTGACAAACTGATAGCTTATCCATTGATGATTTGTTGTTGTTCCATGTTTGTGCTCCGTAAGTAAGTACTGGTAGAATTGCCGTATCCATTATATATTTTGTACATTCTGGTGTTGAGCTTGCTCCAAGGATATCTTTTATATTCCAGAATTGTTTCCAACCATTGGTTATTCTTTGTTGAATGTTTTTCTCTTCTCTTTTTTCAAAAGACAGAATCTGTCCGAGGTACGTAAAATCATCTACGTAGTCTATTTGGCATCCATCTAGCATAATTGGTGTTTGTATTCCATTCGACATCATTTTGGTTTTTCCTCGATTTATATGTAGACCCGCTCTTTGACATTGTGTTTGTAACGGGTTGGCTACGATATCTCGCAAACTAAAATCTCGCCCCCGAAATCTCGCAATACGAAATCTTGAAATTACAGTTCTTTATAATCTCGCAATTACAAAAACCCGCAAACTAAAATCTCGAAAACTAAAATCTCGCATTAAAAAAACATATAGGACTTAAAATGTTTTTCCTTTGTGTATGTTGTCAGTTAGTGTGCTTTCAGTTTATGTGCAATAAACAGTACATTGGGTGGCCCGCTTCGCGGGTTCAAGGATCTTAACTCCCTTTTCGGGTCCTCTGTCCCGCTCACGCGACTCCGTCGCTCCACTTAGGGTATGCTCAGTCGCCAGGCAGGTGCCTATGTTGTCAGTTGGTGTGCTATCAGTTTATTTGTAATAAACAGTACCTTGGGTGGCCGGTGACGGTGGCGTATCGGGTTCAAGGGCTTTATCTCCCTTTTTAAGGCCTCTGATTTTTCATTTTCCATTTGCAGGATCTTTTTTTTCACTGCGGAATTTTCTAACGTGATGTGTTAATGCGAAATTTTAGTTTTCGAGATTTTAGTTGAAATTTGCGAGATTTTTGGTCGTGAAATGTTAATGCGAGATTGTTTCAAGCGAGATTTTGTTATTGCGAGTTTATGAAAAGCGAGTTTATTAGTTTGCGAGATTTGGTATTTCGAGATTTATACAAAAATGCGAGATTTCGTTATTCGAGATTTTAGTTTGCGAGATATCATAGTGCTCCCGTTTGTAACTCACTTACCATTCTCTGAATTTCATCGGGTGAAGCACTGATGAGAACAATACCGTCTGCAAATAGAAGCCTACATAGCTTCTCACCATTAATGGACACACCATAGTCATCCCAGATCCCAAATAAGAGTTCGAAAAATGTCTTCTAGAACAGCAGCGAATAGCATTGGTGAAATTGGATCCCCTTGTCGAACTTCTCTCTTTTATAGATTGCAGATATGATACTTATTGGACTAGTAATTGTGAATAGTAATTATATCTGATTTACACCATTGTTTTGGTACAATTTCAAGTGAAAGAACTTCGTAAAACAATTTGCATAGAAGTTTTGCAGTTAGTGGTAGACCAAGCTTCAACATCTCATTCTGGATTCCATCATTTCCAAAGCATTTATCATTTTTTGACTCCTTTATAGCATGTTCTATTTCACATTGCATAAAATCTTGTGCTTCTGTAGAATTAAATAGATTTGGCATTCCTTATTCGTTCGAAGACTTGTATAAATCTTTATAGAAGTTCGGTCACTATGCTTCCTCGATAGTAACGTAGATTCCAATGCATGGAATGAGAAAATTTATCCCGAATAGGGTGAAATCTATCAAACCCAAAGAAAACTCATGGTTTGATTCGAGCTGTAAGGAGGTTATTAGGGTTAGAGAAGTAAGCCGGAAAAAGTTTCAACAAGCTAGAAAGACCTGTAACGTTCATATTCGACGAACCAAATTTTTACATGATCAAAAATTACGGCAAAAAATTCTACAATGTCCCAAAGGTAGTAAAAATTTTTGGTCATTTGTAAAAAACATACGAAACACCACCTCGTCCTCGGTTCCAACGCTCGTCTTCAATAACACCCCTTTTGTCAGCTTGTTAGATAAAGCCAATTTGCTTGCGGCACAGTTTGCTGTTAATTCGACGCTGCCTGAAAGTGTTATGGCTCCTCCTGTACTTGAGAGCGTAAATGATTTTATGGGACAAATCTTCTTTCGCACTCGTGCAGTTGCTAGAGTTCTAAAAGATCTCGACGTACACAAATCCGCTGGCCCGTATAGTATCCCTCCCATCGTTCCGAAGAGGTGTTCTTCAACGCTGGCAAAACCACTGCGTAAGCTTTTCCATCTGTCCAACTCTACTGGTCTCTTTCCGAGTGGATGGAAAACAGCATTTGTCCAGCCTGTCCCTAAAAAAGGCGTATCTTCTTCACCCTCAAATTATCGACCAATTGCACTTACGTCCCTTCTTTCCAAGGTCATGGAAACGCTGATTAATTTTCAGCTCAAGAAATATCTCGAGGAACGAAAGCTTCTTAATGACCGGCAGTACGGCTTTCGTAGCAATAGGTCCACTGGTGATTTGATGGTTTATCTCACCGAACAGTGGAACAAATCTTTACATCGTTTTGGAGAAAGTAAGATTATTGCACTCGATATTTCAAAAGCGTTTGATAGAGTTTGGCATCAAGCTCTTTCGATGAATCTCTTCTTCGTTGGATTAGAAATTACCTTTCGGACCGTTCAATACAAGTTGTATTAGACGGTTTCAAGTCTGAAATCCACAAAATAAATGCTGATGTGCCCCAGGGCTCCGTTTAGTCTCCGACTCTCTTCCTTATTTTTATAAATGATCTTTTGTCTGAAACTTCTAATCCATTAAACTGTTTCGCTGACGACAGTACCCTCAGCTTTTCATATTCGTTTACAGATTCACATCCATGTCCTTCGGATGTGGAACTTGAACGGCAGCGTATGATAAGCTCATTAAATTCTGATCTAAACAGCATCGTTCAATGGGGAATCAAAAACCGCGTAGAATTTAATGCTTCTAAAACTCAATGCTGTCTCCTGTCGTTAAAGCGAAACCCACTCCCAATGCCGCTATCAATGGACGGCACTTGCATCGAGGAAACCAAACAGCACTCAGTTCTCGGTATGTGTGACACAGACCACATTTTGTGGAATGACCACATATTTGATGTCGCCAAAAACGCTGCTAAGTTTTTAGGTTTTCTCCGCAGATGCAAGAAATTTTTTTCCCCTTCTGATCTGGCTATGATCTACAAAGCCTTTATTCGTCCAAAACTTGAGTACAATTCTCATGTCTGGGCAGGAGCTCCAAAAACTCACTAAAGTTTGTTGGACAGAATACAAAAGAGAGCTTTAAAAATGATAGGTGAAGGATCTATAACGGAAACAATTACATCTCTCGAACACCGCCGTAATGTTTCATGTCTTTCCCTATTTAACCGTTATTTTTATAAACAGTGTTCTAGTGAAATAGCCAGTTGCATTCCTCCCCTTAAACAATTCAACCGTAATACTCGCGCTTCTAGGAATGCCCATCAGTTTACCCTCGAGCCCAACTTCGGACGTACTGTTAAGTATAGAGATTCTTTCTTTAGTCGAACCACAAAAATGTGGAATACTTTATTTTTCATTCAAAACAGACATTCAAAACAAATGTTCATCGGTATCTCCTTTTTAACCCTTTCCAATTTCCTGAACGCTCGCACTGTGTGTAAATATTTTAAGGGTAATAATAATCCCTTTTGTGCGCGCAAAGTTTAAAAAAAAAAAACAAAAAAAAAAAATAGAAGTTCGTTACAATTTTATTCATATCTATACGAATTGTAGTTGTGGTATTGTAGGACGTGAGATTTGTAATCCAATACATATCGGGTTCCAATTCTATTTTCGTTTTCTTTATAGAACCTGTATCTTCCAGTGTCTTTTTAATTAGAGCGCAATTATAATCTTCTATGTCTTGTTTGATTCGAAGTTTGCATTCTTTCTGTATACGTTTTAGCTCTTGTTTTTCAGAAGTTGTTGGATTTTCCTTAATTCTTATGTTTTCTCTTTAAGCAATAAGCATTTTTGTGAAGTCTTTCAGTTTATCTTTTTTATTGGATTTTTGTTTGTAGAGTGATTCTGTTGCTATTTAAGCAATTCCTTCAGTGAAGGTATCGTTCGATTTTTGTAGGGCCGCAAGTGATTGGTTGGCAGTGTTAAGTGAAGTTGAGACAAATTCATTCAGCTTTGTTGTGTACACGCTCTTAGTTTGTTCGGATATTGTGTTGTCTAAAATCAATTTACTTAACTTTGGATGCTTCTTTGTATAATGAATGATTTTTAGTGTTGCTCTATCCAAAATTCAAACCTATTAAGAACATCCACGTCCGACTATTTTTTTACTGTTTGTAAGGATAAAATCAACCTCGTTTTTTATTCTGCCGTCGGGGGATTTCCATGTACATTAACGAGAATTTTTCTTAGGAAATAGTGTTTGTTACAGTAAGCCTTTTTTCCCATAGAAATTGAATCATTCGTTCTCCTCTATCATTTCTGCATCCGTAGCCGAATGGGCCCATAATGTTTTCTTCACCATTGCAAGGCATTCCTATTTTACTGTTAAAATCTCCCATAATAATCAGATTTTCACTCGGAAAGTGCGTTGCAGCTTTATGTAGAGTTTTATAAGATTGCTCTACTTGTTCGTCAGAACCTTGTTTTGTTGGTGAATATACTTTAATAACAGATATTTTATGTTTTTCCACTAATAGTTTCAATCCTTTTATGCGTTCGCCGAATGTTTTTATTTCTATTACCTGTTTCTTAGTGTTGGCATTGATCATGAAACCAACGCCATAAAGTCCTTTCCGTTCACCGACATACGCAAATATGTTTCCCTCTGTATCTTCGATTATATCTTCTCTTCTTCTTGCTTCTGATAAACCAATAATGTTCCATTTTATTTTATTTAAAGCGCTCATAAGTTCGACCTTCTTTTCGTTTGACAACAATGTTCTTGCATTAAGCGTTGAAATGAAAAAGTTTTTATCTTTCTTGTTTAAATTATTTAAATTTAAATTCAAATTCAAATTTGGTTTTGAATTCGTTGGGGGTTTTGGCCTACATCTCTCACGGTGGCCGGTCGTGTTGGGAGAGTGTTTGAGTTTTGGATCGGTTGGTTGTATGCGTGTTCCTTTTCGTTCCGTTGTTGTTATTGTTTTTCCTTAATAAATTGTTTTATGTTTGCTGTTGTGTAGAGAGTGAGTTATTACTTGTTGTTGAGCTTTGTACTCTATTCAGATCTTGATTTTTGTTATTTTGCATCAGAAATGTCTGCATTGGATTTGTAGCACTTTTATTTCTTGGGGTGGAATCTGTAACTCTAACTTTGGTTGTTTTTGTGTTGTTCCGTTTTCCATAGGTTCTTCTATTTTGTCAGGCGAGTTTTCATCCAATCTGTCCCTCTTTCTTATATTATCGACCGGTGTCTCATTTTCTTCATCCAGATTTGGCCATCGACTACTAATGCTTCATATTTAAAAAATGCTTTTCTACTCAGCTTTTTTAATTCCAAGAGTTTCGGAATCAATGGTTTCTTAGCCTCTAAGATCGATTTTAGTAGGTCTTCCGATATACTGACTGCTGAGCTTTTTTTTGCTGTTAAAATCTCTTGTTTTTTAGCTTTGAAATGTTAAGCGGATTGGTCTTGTTTTGTTCTCTGATCTTTTGCCTAATCGAAAACAGCTTTCTAGGTCCTGACTTGAAAGCTTGAAGTTGCTGTTACTTCCGTTGAGTACCTTCATAATTATATTTTCAAGGTCTGCTGTATCTTTTTCTGTTTCAGCAACTCTAAACATAATTAAGTTTTTCTTCCTCAGTTCTATTTCTAGTTGTGTTAATTTCTTGGCTTGAGCTTCAAACCGATTAATGTTTAAATATAATGGAATAGTGCGGTTATTACTCTCTTGAGTGAAACGATGTAACGTTTGTTTCCTATTTAATTTTTGTTTTCGATTTTAGTGTTCTAATTTTATTTTTTTTCAACGTGAAATTGTACAAAAATACCTTGAAATTGGTCTTAACTCCAATTGCTCTATTTGCAGATCGTGCGTTTAATGTTTTTGTCTTATCCTCGGATATATTCACTTGGTACTTTTTACAATATTTCCTTATAAATTTCCTTGTTCACTCTCTAAAAAAAATATACATATATATATATACAAAAAGTATACATTTCGACTTACACCCGTGTGTTTTACGCATTCATTGATCCGGCTCGAAGGACCAATGAATGAGTAAAACACAGTCGAAATGTATACTTCTGTTGAGTAAAACACACGGTTGTAAGTCGATATGAATACTTCAGCTGAGTAAAACACACGGTTGTAAGTCGATACGAATGCTAACTTTATTTACAAACAAATTTTCCTTAAATACAATTCTCACATGTGTTCATACACATACATATTTACATGTTTCTTATAAATGTATTTCTTATCTCAATTTTATTATCTTTGTTTATTATGGTTTATTTTATCTCCAGGCAGCCGTCAGTGCCTATTTATGATGACATGTGTTATCTTTATTTACTACGCATATTAGGTTACCTGAAGATAATTGTCTGAATGCTGGGTCAAATTAATTACCAAATACAAACTATTTGCAAGGGGCCTTGGTTCCGTTATATTATCATAATGTTATTGGCGTCAAAGTCAAATCGTCTGCAAGGACATAGAGAACATTATCTGGTGGAGTGAATAAATGTACCTAATTCAATTAAAATTACAAGTGACCTCAACTCCAAAATAGATATGACAGTGGGTTCTTGAGTTAGACTTTCATATCTTTCGTGATCTATGAATTACAATAAAATTGCGGTTGGGATGCATTGTCTGAAATTTAATTTAAACATTTTGTAATACGGGATTTTTTGAAATTTTTAAATTTAAGTATGGTAAATAAGGCTGAACGTATTAAAAGGTCGAAATCTTATTTTCCAAACATTAAGCCATAGCGAAATTATGTTAGATTTTATTGAACACATTAAAGTTATACATGACAACAAAAATTGTCAAAAACTTACAACTCGAGATATGAACGTTTGAAAGTCAAAAATGGCGAGATAGATATTTGAGAAAAAATTTATTATAAATCAGTGTGACGTTCTATTAAAATATATGGTATGTTATTATGAAGCTGATTTATAAAAAGATAACAGTTATCTGCCAAATTCTTAATTAAAGCTTTGGTTTTGGCAAAGTGAATTTTTGAAAAATATTTGTTTTTTTAAATTTATAGGTTGGTTTAGTTTTATTTTTGTACTCTTTGGCATTTGCATCATGAAAGAAGAGTTATTGTTATTACAGAACAAGTAACTATTTAAATAATAATTTTTATCGTTACATCATAATAATAATAAGATAATTTAAATAAAACCGATATGACTTGCAATCGTAATTGGCGTCGGTGAAAATGGACCCCAAAAAACATTTAAATTTTCACAAAATAAGATAACTATATTTTTTTCAAGAATTAATGCAATTTTATATTTTCTTGCAGGGCAAAGAATTACAGTGACGATGAATATGTTCGAAAGAAAAAACCGAAAAAGGAAAAGTAAGTTTTCATAAACCCCCCAATTCAAATTAATTTTTTTTAGTAATTAGGACATGTTCCAAAACGATGACATTCAGTCCAGGGATCATTAAACTCACGTTCCTAATAACAAAACAAAATATTTTAAAGATTTCTTATCTCTCTTTTTTGTATAAAATATTTTGTATTTGATTTATTAGGTAGTGGTACGTGTCGCTGTTTTTTTGTATAACGAAGCGTATTTTTTGTCTGTATCTGTTAAAAATGTTTTAGCTTACTTGTGAAATTTTTATTAAACATTTTCAAGAGAATTTTGCATATAAACGGTCATTTAGTATTATTTATATGAGTAAATAAATAGACTTTATCCTTAAAAATTCTTTAATTTTTGCAACCTTTTTCTAGGCAAAATAAGTATCGAACCCGAAAGGATACTGGTTATTCGACTGCAAGCTCTCAAAATCTGCACTCAACTCGAATAATAGACGAAAAGCCCGGAACTCGACGCAAGGACAAAAAACCCCCAAAGAAACCCAAACGCGATCCCAGTACCTCGCCAAGTGAATCAGAAATTAAAATGAAACGTTTAAAGAAGAAGCCAGACAAAGCCGATCATCGGGTTGATAAAAAGTTGGTTAGCATCCTTGTAATTCATAGTTAAAAAATAAGAACTTGTTTTTCCTTTTTTGTTGTTTTTCTTCTCTTTTTCAATTTTGTGTTCGATACCTAGAAACGGAACAAAAAAAAATAAAGTTTTTGAAGCGGTGACCGAAGAATCTTCATCATCGACAACGTCTCCGTCATGGGCTAGCGATTCAACTTTGCCAAGCTATGAAGTGATTAGGGACAAAAAGTCAAAGAAACGTCACCGAAGATCGCATTCATCGAGTTCATCTTCGTCAACATCTGGAACATCGACCTCGTCTTGAGCAAAAATTTCAATGAAAAATTTGTAGAAAGCTCATTTTTTTAATGATAGCATTTTTTTTTTTAAATGGAAAATAACTATGTTTATCTAAATGCTAAAAATAAGACATTATGGAAATACTGTAGAAATGTATTTTTGTCAAATCAAACCTATTTATGGACATAGGTAGGTTTTTTTTTTTTTTTTAATGTAACTTTAAATTAGAGGATTTTTAATTTTAAACTAAATCATTTTAAATAAAAAGATTAATTGGCTACCAAAATAAAGTTGTTAAATTTAACAAAATAAATGGTAAGAAAATGTTGGTTTTGCATTTTCGGTTCATGAAAACTCAAAAACAACCTAAATAAAAACATAAACTTTTAATAAAAAATTGTACTTTTCTTGTAGATTTTATTTTTTGATTGGATATGGAAAATTATAAGATGAAAAAACTGTTGAAAAGTCATGTAGAAGTTCATCAGTTCATCGTCTATGTCCACTCATATGCTTTGTAAAGTGTGCATCGCCATTGTGTGTTTTGATAGAAATTGATTTTTTTTGTGTTCTCTGTGTTGACATTGCCTACTGACAGTAAATATTATGAGAGGACTTGTGAATTTCTATTAAAATGAGGAAATCTCAGATTGTCTCAAAGTATTTCAGGTTGTTGGTAAATCACCACTTAGCATATGAAGTGGTGATTAACCAACAACCACTGACCTAGTGATTTCACTTTAATTAAATTTAAAGTTTTAATTCTATATTTTATTTAAATTAACCAATCACAAATTCACAACACATACACAACATAGTAATGAATTCACTATTTATTTAATTTTCTTCACATTTTTCATATTGAATTAACTATAGTTGCTGAATAAAAAACTACCACTAATCTTGTGATTTGATAATTGAATTTTCATTACCATTTTCATCGAAAACATTGAACTGATGAATAAACCACATACATTTATGTAGTGAATTCACAGATTATGCAAACATCATGTTTTTCATCATCTGGGTCGGTGAATAAACAACTTCCAACGAAGTAGTGATTTCGTTGGCGAATTTTCATCGGATTTTCAGCATGTGCTGCCCGCCTAGGACATGCCCATGTTAATTTCATCAAAGGAATCAGCTGAAAAGTGGTCTGTGCAGCTGCCATTCCTCAAGGAAAAAGCTGATTTTTCCTCAATGAATTTTTGAATTTTTCCTGCTGGGTAGTTCTACTCGCTTGTCTTAACCCCGGGTAAGGTATTATCAGGCGCAGCTTTTCAAATTTCAAGATAGCTGCCCTTTGTGTAAGTACACAGTAAACAAAAACAAATTGTTGGTGATTGTTTGAAATTCAATTTTTTTTACTATTGATTTTGACAACATGCGCAAAACTGAACAAAAATGAACACGCTACTAATATAATATAATATATGTATCTTGGATATCTACTGCCTGAGTTATTGGAAAAAGGACGTGCAAACTAATTGATAAGTGACTGTCTAATAACTTGTCTGTTCTTACACTGCATATTTGTTTTCAAGACATCAGAACAAAAAAATGTGGAAACCGCTTTTTAGTCCAGTAACCTTGTCGTTAGTATTGAAGGCACCGTTTGCGTCAAATCTGGTATTTCTGATTTTTTGCTGAGTTGTTCAGGATATTGTCCTAGTTGTAGATAACCTAAGATTTCGATTTCAAAAATCAGAAAAACCACGATTTTTCGCGCTTTTTCAGTTATTGGTGATTTTTGTCCTAAATAACTAATTTTAAATAAAAGCATTGTTCTACGATTGAAAAGTAACCTAATTTGCTTAAACATGAGACTAAAGCCAATTCTGTAGACCGAATGGTTTTAAAAATACAACAATTCAAAATTTAGCGATAAAAAATATAATATAACAAGTAGTGTTATTAAACAGTATAATGGCAAATAAAGAATGGTTGACATGGTAGGTAGGTAGAGATGGCGGTCACAAGCATCCTCGCTCAATGACCCAATTAACGCTGTAATGCGCCGTTTTGATACCATAACTCGTTTGACCTGTGGATTAAAAGAACATTTTTTAAGAAAATGAGGGTATTTGGTGATAGATCTCCCAACGGATCATCACCTACTCCCGAGTTCGGCTGCAGCATGCTACGCTAAGCAATTTGCTGATTTGCTAAGGACGCATAGGATCTGATCCCTTAGGTTGATCATCTAGTCGCGCACTCGGATATGATAATCTCTGTACACCTCCGTCTGTTAACACAACATGATTTGTGGTTACCAGAGAAAGTACCACCCGCCTGTAAGCCTTTTACGAAAATGGGCGTTCAAATCAAAATGCATTTCGTGCATTTCGTGATTTTTTTGGTCAGTATAATCGACCAAATGTGTCCACAATCGGGTCTGTAGGAAATGTTAAAACACCTGTGCATGCTCCTTCAGTTCATTCTGCGGAAATGTGTACGTACGTCAATAAGCCAAGAACAATTCAAGAGCTAAAAGATGAGATAATTCGGCACATTAACGACACTGAACCTCAATTATGTCTCAGAGTCATTGAAAATATGGACCATCATATAGAGTTATGCCACCGAAGCCGTGGCGAGCATTTTTTGTTTCACATATTATGTTTTGTTTCACATATAATTGTCATAGATTCTTCTATCATAACAAAAAATATTAAGATAATTCTCTGAAAACTTTTTGTTTTATTTACAATTCGTGCGTTTTCGTTGGACCACCCCTTATTTTAAGTCCAAATTCGTCCACCTTTTTTATGATCTCAAAGGTTAAAACTGAATTGCAAGAAATAAATTAATAAAAGCGTATTTAAATTTTATTTTATTATTTGTGTTTGTTTTATTTCTTTTCTGTTATTTTTTTAAATTTTCTTAGAAAATTCTTATAAAATAAAATGTTTACATATGTTTTTTTTTTCTATCTCAAAATTATGTTAATGTATGAATTATTTTTCTTCTTTTATTTTTTTTATACATATCTTCAAAATAGATTTTCTTTTTATAACAAACAGGTTTAAGTGAACGGATATACATATAAATTATTAATTTTTTTTTATTAGTTTGCTTTTTAAAATATATTTGTATTTAATATCAATTTTGAGTTTAATTTTTGTTTTTCAATTAACCATTTTTCAATTTCAACCATTTTGCATTTTTTATAACACAAACAAAAAAAAATTAATGTCAAGGCCGCATTGACATAAACAATTTAACAATTATAAAGGAAGAATCATAGAACAATATTATATGTAGATACAGATTTGAATAAGCCAAATATTCGTTTTATTTTTTTTTGTATTAAATTAACTCAAGAAATCTTATAAGTTTTCACCACGGGCCTTTTGCATATTATTATTTATTATGTGAATGAAAAGTTTACTTAACAAAAAAAAAGAAGAAAGCAAGTGTGAATAAAGAAAAAACTTAAAATATCAATGTTTCAGTTCTCTGTTTTTTTTTTTTTTTTTATACTGAGAATGTTTAATAAAATTGTATATTTAAATTTCGAAAGAATTCATTATTTAGGGTTTGATTTTCAATATAATAATTAAAACATCTAATTTAAAAATATGAAATGTTTGTATATTTAATTAAAAAAGAGCAAAAACTAAAATTAAGACAATTTTTAAATATTTTTTTATTTTTTAAATTAAAATTATGAAGTACATTCAATAGCAAAAAGAAAAAACATTGAAACAATTTAACGGCATTAACACAAACAATAAACATAATTTCTCTTAAATATTATTTTATTAATATAAAAACTGAGGTAGATAACAATTCTTTAAAAGAAAAAACAATAATAATAATATTATAATAAATGTTTTAATCAAGTAAAACAGTAGTAAACATAATATGAAATTCTTTTTCTTAATTTTTCTTTTGTTTAAATATTCGGTCACAATATATTATAAATTTATTTAAATACATCTCTTTTTGTTTATCTCGAGTCTCAGATAATATAATGTATGTGTATAGATTTTATTTATAAATAAGTTAAACTAAAGAGAGCATTTTATTTTTTTTTTTCTTAAAAACAATAATTATATCAATGGTTTATTAAAAAAAATATTAAAAAATGTAAAAAGTTTTTGTATTTATTTGTATTTAAATACTTAGGTATTTAAAAAAATGTATTTATTAATAAGCTTTTAAAATTTTATAATGGAGGATGAATTAACTTAATTGATGAGAATTTACAAACTTTTTATTTTTTTATTTTTACTTTTTATAATTTTTACATAAACATACCACATTCACTTACACATCAACATAATAACCTCTATTCAAATTTTAATTTACCTACATAAATGTACTTATTGACCAGGAATATTGAAGTTGGAATGTTTTTTTTTAATTAAAGTACTTTGTTGTGTTGAATATTTTGTATGCAGTATGAAGTTTTTAGCGTTGACTCATTCAGAATTTTTAATTTTTGTATTAAAAAAAAAAAACATTCGGATAACTTGAACACAGCTATAAATTAAATTTGATTAACGAAGGCATTGCGATAAAAGAAATAAAAACAAAAAGAGTAGTAAGGATTATAAATAATTTAGACACAAAAATATAGGTATAATATAGGTACTATTGGTTTAAAGCTACATGGTTTATTGCACTTGTAAATTTTTATTTCAATCAATAAAAATTTACATTGATTTGAGTATTTTATTAATACATAATTGATATTAATAAAATATTGGAATGTGGTTTGCTGGTGGTTATCTATTGCTATTTTATTGTGTTGTATACTATATGTCTTTTGTTTTAATATACTTTTTGGTTTATGTACACTCTTTTCATTTAATTCCATTTTCTACCTAACATTAATTTCAAATTCCTACTTTTCAGAAAGTTTTTTTCTTTAAATTTTATTTTGTTAAGATTTTATTTTTGTTTTTTTTTTTTTTTATTTTGAACACACTGGGTTTAAATATATATTTTTTATTTAAGGTACTTCTGTTTGTCAAATATTGAATTTTAACTTGGAATAATAATCGTATCAAAAATGGAATAAGTCATCCGAATGAATGAGAAAAAAAAACTTAAAAACTTCTCTACTGCATGTTTTTGTTTGTTTGTTATGTTTTTTATGTTTTTTTTTGTTGTTTTGTTTTTTCTTAAGGCTATCTAGTTTACATTTACATAAATCTTTTGGAAATGTGTTCTACAAAATTTATAGTCGCATAAAGTTATAAAATATTTGAATAACTGTTTTTTTGTTTGTTGTTGTCATGTGTGTAAGTTGAATTGCTTGTTATTTATTTAAAAAAAAAGTTGATGCTAGTTAAAATAACTATTGTTAAAGATATTTTGTTTTGTTTAATTTAATGAATATTTAAAATGGTTCAGGTACAATTATTTCTATTTTTTTTTATTTTATATATATTGTATATACATAATAATTTATTAACTATCATGTTATTTGTCATGCTATTTTATCAAGTAAGTAAAGAATTTGTGTGTATTATTTCTTTTTATGTTGATACAGTTTGTTATTGAAAAAAAAAAAAAAACATTTAAGTGATTTTTTTTGTAATTAAAAGCCAATTATTATTTATATTATTAAAAAGTTATACTCAAAGAAAAAATTATAACTTACAGAACAAAATTATTTTGATTCTCACCACAATTTATTTAAGAAATTCAAATCTATTTGAATAAAGTTTTGAAGATAACTATATCGATGAGCAAATAAATTAAAAAGAGTAACGAAATTCAAAGAGTTGGTCAAAATGATAAATAATTCAAATATTTCGAAAACTTGGCTTCTTTCGAAAAAATTTGTAGGTTCACATTGTAGCTCATGTAATTATATTCAAAAAAGATTATAAAGACTTTTTTTGAAGAATCGATAGTTTTGGAGAAAAACGGTCGAAAATATTAGGGTGTGGTACATTCAGTAAATAAAAATAAAAAAATATTTTTCCAAACAAAACCCAACAACAAAAAAAATTTCTCCACCCAAAAATATATTTTATTACTTTTTTTGACTAATGTACTACACCCCAAAGTCTTCTACCGTTTTTGTCCAAATCTGTCAACTGTACGAAAAAGAAGTGTTATAATCTTTTTTGTGTAGAATTACATGGCCTACAATGTGTTCCTGGAACTATTTTTCCAAAAGGACGAATTAGTTTTCGATTAATTGAAAAAAAGTGAATTTTCAACCTCCCCCTCCCCTATTTTTTTTTGCTACACTCCAAATTTAGAGTTATTTTTAGGTAGTGTTATAAACGTTAAAATGAAGCTCTACACCAAAATTCAGTATTGTCAGAATTTTTTCGTGAATATCTTATTTTCCTGGACAACCGACGACGCACCCACGCTGTTTTACTAATGTGTACCGATAGTACTAAGATGGTGTAGTTTTCAATTTAAAAATAGTACTAAGATGGTGTAGTTTTCAATTTTAAAAATGAACAAAAATTAACAAGTTTTAGCTGACCAAACGAAATCACCATTATATATGAAATTGACTTTCTTTCCGGAGCGAAAAATTCAATAGGTCTGTTCCTTTACTTTAAATTTCTGTTAATTTTAGTCCGAAGTTCCGTCAATTTAATTTTTTGAAGTGAAACTTCTTTGCGCGCGTTGAGAGTGAAATTTCAAGGTTGAATTTTTGTGAAACGCCAAAATGTAACGCCACATGCGAAACGTTATGAGATCATTGATTAGCTAAGCTAAGATAGAGTAAAAGTAAATAATTTTATTGCTAGGGTAATATATTTTATAGTGGAATAACAATAAGTTTGGATTTGTTGATATTATAAAAGAAATAAAACTTAAATATCTTATAATTTTAAGACTTCACAATCAGTGGCGTACGCAGGGGGAGCTTGAGCTCTAATTTTGAGCTTGAGCTTTAATTAAAAAAAAAAAACTATAGACATGGATGTCGTATTGAAATGATTAATTCATGCCACACGTAATCTAGGTTTTGTTTGACATTTCAAACGTATCTCAGTATTCATAGAAACCTAAACAGAATTCCCTTGCAATCAGTCAAAATTCGCAAAATGATTTCACACATTTAATTTTTTCCTTCTTTTCCCATTAAAAAAAAATCCGGAATGAAATAACGAATGCAGTGCACTTATTAAAATAATACATTCTCTTAGTATCTTCTCTTTTTGTATGGCTTTTTAGGGTGGTCAAATGCTTTAGTTATACTTTAACCAGTATCTTCGCGCTCAGTGAACGTATCAAATATTCAAAAAATATTTTTAAATATCTGAGAATGCATACTTTTTTTTGCAGAATGTTATTTCTAATGCTACGACATAAGGCATTAAGAAAGCTGTAGAGTCAATTGAAGACATTTCGAAAAACTGCCTTTAACTTGTATAAGAGGTAAACTCTTTTTTTTTAAAGTTAATGGGCCGTATATTCATAGTCGTTTTAAACTATTATGATTAGTTAAAACTGAAAAGATAACCTAAACATTTATTTTAGTATTTGTCAATGCACTATTTTTGACGTTCAATAATAATTAACTTCTATTTTGATAAGTACAGAAATCGAATGGGAATGAATTGTTATAATTTAATTTATTTAAACTGTACTTAAGTAAAATATAAGTTTTTTTTAAGAGAGTGACTAGCAACTCAGTTAAAGTTTTACACGGAAAACACAAACAAAATTGTCTATAATAATTTGTTTTGTTATTTTTCTGCGTGTAAACATTTTGCTGAGTTGCTATTCACTCTCTCAAAAAATACGGCTATATAACATAGCTATGAGGTTATTTAGAGAAAAAACCGATATTTTATTTATTAAAATGTGCATCAACTTTTCACATACCCCTATTACCGTTGACGTTGTTTAAATCGAGTCCATAAAGTGGATTTTTGTCAAAGTGGATTTTTACAAAAAATATTTGTTAACAAAGAAGGAAATGTAAAATTCATTTCATAACTGTAGGGAGTATTTTGTGTGTATTTCATTTTGTTTTTATTTTTGTAGCGAAATTTAACTTCTGGTGGTTGATATTACGAAATGCTTTAATTTTGTTTGCTATTTTGTGATTCCTTAATAAAAATCCTGCGTGAGTTACACAAATGCAAGTCAGCAAACTTGACGACGGAACATTTGTGTTGCTTCGCAACCCATAAAGTAATGCAACACCACTTTCCGGTGACGATGGGAAAATGTCTATATCTGAAGGCCATCGGAAAGTGGATGCATTGACCTATTGTGTATTGTAAGATTTATTTAATTATTAATGGATAATAATAAAACGACCGGCAGTCGCAATCGACCCGGGAAACAGAGACAATCGTTTATTTTTACTACTGACACTAAAATCATATATAACTCGTGCGCCACTGCTCACAATGCCAGCCAAAACAAGAGCACAATGTGTTCGAGAAAACACATCACGAATAAATGCCCTAAGAACTACACTCAGTCAGTCTGTCGACCATTATGTCGCCGAAGCTGTGATTCAAGTAATTGTACCTAAGACACCACCAGAGCGTAGTCGAGAATTTAGAGTGCGATGCAGCCTTACAAAGTGCTGCTAATGAAAACTCAACTCTCCCTATTTTCAGTATTCCAACAACGTCAAGAATTAATTATTATAAAATAAATCTTTAAGTAGTGTGTCAAAAAAAGACACCAGCAGAGCGTGCCCGTGGATTTAGATTGCTGAAAAAAACTCTAGAAAATGCCTCAAGTAAATATTTGAAACTCGCTAAAACCTCAAAAGAGGGTATTAACGAATTAAGAGCTCGGAAAAATACTATGCAAAGTGCCTCCAAGAACCGACCAACTATTATTTCATTCGACAATGACGTATCTGAAATTGCTTTTTCTACGCAAACTGATACATTAATTAATTTGTCTACTAATCAAGAAGATTTCATTCACGTGGTCTTAAATACTCCAACATCGTCAAGCATTAATAATAATTCAAGTGAATTTCGATTTAATGACTGCTGTGTGCCCTATACAAATGTTCATCTTCATAAAAAATCATGATTAACAAGCGCACTATAAAAGCCTGGCTACAATTTTTTGGTATCATCTCCACTCTACACAATGTATGAAATCAAAATGGACCAATTGAGAACAACTCAACTTTCTCTGTAATCCCTCTAGAAGATATCAGTGAACGAACAAATACCGGTCGAAAAGACCGGTATGCTCAGCAACAAACATTGTTATGGAATGAGGACCAACACTTACGTATTGCACCAGGGAACAGAATGTTCCAAAAAGTTTATTGTTCGATGAAATTTCGGAAGAACTCTCCTTTCCATCGATATACTTGGATCAATTTCGGATATTCAGAGATGGAGTTAAAGTGACACCATTTTTGATGGCTTCAAGTGAATTAAGCCGATCTGACCGTCGAGCTAGGACACTGTACAATTGCCTTTATATGGCAATGAAAATCATGCTTTTAAGAGTTGGTGAATCTCTTACTATTGTCTTCAAACACGTGGGTAAAAATACAGAAGCCACTCGACAGCAAATTGAGGACGAGAATATTTATCAATAACTGCATCGAAACTAATCTTGCTCTTCTTCGATCAATTCCAAACTCGGCATGGTATTGGTCCATGATCAGGCAACTTTGCAAACCAACGATATTTTTGACAGTGAGTGGAAATGAATTGGGCTGGACAGATTTAATACAAAAACTGGAGTCCAGATTTTCCCAGAAGCTGCTGAACAATTGCATTGTCTTGAAAAAACGACAACTTGTGTGATAAACTTCAAAAAATTAGTGAATGTTTTAGTTGCTATCCTGCTAAATTGACTACTTTTGGAAAATACTATGTTGTTGACTACTTAAAGAGAATTCAATTTCAACATCCTGCTATTCCGCATGCGCACAGCTCGCTGTGGTTGAAAGATGTTCCCTTTGATGCCCTAGGTGATAATAAAATCGATGCAATAGCTCTAATTGATTACTTAATATCTGTTTTATCCAAAGAAGGATCAGGCAATATAAAACATCAGATGCACAAACACACATTTACATGATAATTTAATGTCCAATAACCCCATAAGAGATGTAGGCAATAAAGCCTTAAGACACAACAGACAACACTAATCTATATCCGTTAAGCAGTGCTGGCATGACCGGAAAAATAAATGTTAACAATGGACTTCATTCATTGATGAAATCAATACTCCATTTAATTAATTAAATATTAAAGAATATGCAGGAAAAATAGAGTATGCCCTTTAATTAAAAGGTCTTCGCTAAAAATAATTTACGCGAAAAGTATTCTTCAAAGAAAGGAGAAAAAATAGTAAAATCATCCTAAGAAAGGAGACAAAATAAAGTGGAGTAATAATAAAAAAGAAGTAAATAGGAAGCAAGAGAGAGTGCACAAGGCATAACGCAGTGCTCAACCCCCAATTAAGTTAGACAGAGTTAACAACTTAAATGGGGAGGAATATAGGAATACCCTTCATATATAGCAACGGTCCAACATGAAAATTAAAAATTTTAATTGATACAGGAGCAACAAATTGCTACTGTAATCCAAATGTATTAAGTAACAGATAAAATTTAGTAATTAGGAAAAGAATAAGGACAACAAATAAATCATCAGTAATTAATTATTATTATGATGTTTATATTTATGACAGAAATGTAAGATTTTACGAGATAGATAGTCTAGACTCAGATTTATTAATAGGTTGAAATTTACTAAGAAATGCAGAAATAAAATTAGATTTTGAAAACAAAACTTCAAAATACAAAAAAAGAATATAATTAACATTCCTCAATAGAGGAATAAATGATAAGCAGAGTAATCTAAGTACGAAAGTAGGTACTAACAAAGCAAATCAAAAGACAAATCGAGGAAAATCATTCTCGAATAGTTATGAGATTACTTTTTAAAACAGACGTTCGAGTTGAAATTCGTGAAACTGTTGAAAACCAAATATAAACAGTATCCCTATCCACTTAATAAAGAATTAGGTAAGATGTTAAAGAATGGAATAATTCAACCATCCAAGGGTCCATAGAACTCTCCAGTATGGGTTGTACCTAAAAAAGATATTAAAGCAGACGGGTCTGCGAAAATGGGACAATAGACGCAATAGATGCAATAGATCAAAAGATATTAAATGAGTTTACAGTTGCAGACAAATACCCGATTCCCGACACAAATGTAATATTGTCAAATCTAGGAAAAGCGAGATACTTTTCAATTTTAGATTTAGAGTTTTAATGAAATCTCAAGACACAGAGAAAACAAGTTTTTCTGTTAATAATCGCAAATATGAATTTCTCAGATTGCCATTCGGACTAAAAAATACTCCAGGTATATTTCAAAAAGCTATGGATAATATATTAAGAGATCATGTAGGCAAAATTTTTCACCATTTTAGAAACATTACGTAATGCTAATATAAAGATTTCGTTAGAGAAATCCAGATTTAACAAGAATAAAGTAGAATTTTTAGGATATAATGTTGGATGCAATATAATTAAAACAGATCCAAGGAAAATTGAAACTGTAATAGATTATCCTGAAAAACTTTGAGACAGTTAAGAAGTTTTCTAGAACTTACAGGGTATTATGGAAAATTCATTAAGAATTATGCCAGTGTATCAGAACCTTTGACCAAGTATTTAGCGGGAGAAAATGGAAAAGTTTCCCAATACATTTCAAAGAAAATTGACATAAAATTAGATAAAGAAGGATCGGAGGCAGTCAAAAAATTCAAAGATTATTTAGTAAATGAAGTTGAATGAGCACATTCAAACTTCGATAAAATATTTGCAATAGGTAGAGTATTATCACAGGATGATAAAACCGTCACGTTCATATCGAAAACACTACATAAAACAGAAAGAAAGAGTTATATGCCATTGTATGGGTACTAAAAAAATCTTAGGACTTATCTTAATAGAGTTTCAAATTTAGAAATCCACACAGCGCATCAACATTAAACCTACGCTCGCCGCCGTTTCTCCACGACATTCAGTTATAATAAAATGTTGCTGCAGACAAAAACTTTGATTTTGGATGCAAATTAAATTAATATGGAAAGTTAAAAAAAACATGAAGTAGGTACATTGCAGTTTGTTGTGAAGTTTGAGTTTGAATGTATGAGTGCTTCTTAAGTGGCTTCTGATTTGAAATCAAGAATCGAATTTCTCTTCTCAGAATCGTCAGAAGCGTACTTTTTGTGTCAATGGAATGGTTTCAGAAGAATTCCGGACGCTTCCGGACGTCCAAAGGAAAACGGCATTAGTAATCAGAAATGTCACGAAAATTAGTTTAAAGTTTTAGAACTACTACAAGTTTTCCCTAACTGTAAAAAGATAACACTAGATAATGAAAGTGGTTTCAAATCAATAGTATTCAAAAATTTAATGGACAGATTAAATATAGAACTTTATGTTTGCGACCCAGGTCATAGTACTACGAATGGTCACGTAGAAATGACCCATTTCTTATAGAATTAACAACATGCTTAAAAGAAGAATTTAAAAAAAAAAAAAACACAACCGAAGCATTTTTTAGAGCCGCCCACAGTATAACCAACCTATACACTCGGTAATAAACCATTTGATATCTGATATATTAAAACTGATCACAGTAATATCAGTAATAAATGAAAAGAAACACAAGAGAAAAAGGCTAAAAAGAAATAAAGCAAAAAGGAACATTAAAATATACCTATAAACCTAAGAAGTAGTTTATGAAAAAATATTACAGCTTAACAATAAAAATAAAATGATGAATAGCTATAGCATAGGAAACAAAAAGTTAAAGAAGATTTAGGAAATAAAATAAAAACAAATAAGAGAGTAATACATAAGGATAATATTAAAAGTTAGATATTGAATTCACATGACTTAACACAACATGAACATGGTAGCATGACTATAACTGACCTAGTGGACGTTTAACAATTTAAAATTATACAAAATGAAGATGTAATTATTATTTTTATCAAATATCCAATCATTAATTAAAAACTGTAAGCTTTACGACGCAAGGGCCATAATCCAATCAGATGGAAAACTTATTATTGATAAAGAAATTGCAAAATGTAAAAATAATGAATACATCAATGTTAAGAATTTTAAAAAAGTGTTAAGTTACAACTCTTGTAAAGTAGTTTTTAATGAAACATGTTTATCATATTTATTAAATAACAAAAAACAACTAATTGTAATAAAATAAAAGAAAACAAATGTAATCCTAGAAACTATAAAAGACAGTGCAATTTTGATATCTGGAGAGCATATAGTCGAGAACACAACTATAAATGGAGTTTATTTAATAAGATTGCAAAATAACAACCATAGAAGGAGTAACATTCGACAACCCAGCAGCCTTAATACAAAACTATTTAAAAACATACACCATAGATAAATACGAAATAGATGAATACCTCGAGTTATTAAATAATGAAGAGCTGACATTTGAAAACATAACTTTAATCGAATTTATACAAGACAAAGTATAAAATAATCCAATATATACATCATTAACACTAATGATCGGCTTAGCAGAGCATTATGCATCATTTATTATTTTAAGATGAGATCATCACAGAGGACCAACCCAATAGATTTGGAAGAAATCAGATTCAGCAGAATACTGAAATATGTGGAAGAACTTGCAAAAGAAGCGGGATGTTCTTCTTAAAAGAAAGAGGAGAGCTAATGTCCAATAACCCCATAAGAGATGAAGGCAATAAAGCCTTAAGACACAACACTAATCTCTATCCGTTAAACAGTACCGGCATGAACGGAAAACTAAATGTAAGCAAGTGGCTTGATTCATTGATGAAATCAATACTCCTGGGTTGCAGTGTTTCAGATTCCAGAAGATGGCATCATTCTCTCCCACCGTAAATATTCTCGAAAGAATAAATAAGTCACTCATAAGAAATATAACTTATTGTTAGTTATTTCTAAGCTGACAGTTTTAAGTTGATGATCAAAGTGATCATTTGAATTATAAATAAAGTTTTTTAAAACGTAATCTACGGACTCAAGTAATTATTTTATTATATAGAAAAATATCTTCTTTTTTCACAAAACAATGTCAATAACATTGTTGAGGAACTGTATGCTAAGTTTAAAGAAAAACAAACACAGGCTTGCAAAACTTGGAGAAAATTCCTAGTTAGATACTAATCAGGCATAATGTCAGTGAGAATCAAAATAAATTTCTTTAAATACATACATATGTATGTATTACATTATGTAAAATAATAACTTTCTAAAATATTCAATTATTTAAAAATAAATTTCCAATTTAAAAAAAAAAAATATATTAAATTTTTACTTTCTTTCAATTAAGCCAAATTTAATAATTTTTTTTTTCATTTCTTACAAAACTATAAATAATTTTTAAGGGTTTTTCGAATTTGATTCATTTGCATTTCCCCGGTAAAAAAAAAATCAGTCCAATTATGGTATCCATTTCTAAACCCGTATAGGATTTTGTCTATCATGGGATCTAATTGTGATAACGAACGAATAAAATTGTTTTTTAGAAAATTGGAATATATCTAAGAGTCAAAAGTGATACCGAAATTGATATTGTGTGTAAACAAAAGCTTGGCTCCGCATCAATTTATAAACGTTTTAAAACACTAGACTAGAATAAGCTTTGTTTGGTAACTTCACACTTTTGCCAAGTTTTTCAAACTTGTATTTTTTTCCTATGGATTTTGACAGCAAAAGGTGCGACTCCGTGAGAAGTTTAAAGCGACCAAGCAGGCATTATGAAATCTTTTGGTAAGCAAAGTAATTTATTTTTCATTTATAGCCTTTTAACACAAAAAACCGGTTTTCGCAAAAATATCGGTTTTGGCTGAAAACCTATATCGAAACACACAAGTTTTCCCATACATTTTTGCTAAACCACAAGTTTTGATAAACCATAAGTTTTAAATAAAACCTTTCCAAAACATGTTGGATTTGCAGGATGAACTAAACAAACACACCTTCTGAAACATTTAGCGATCAATTAAAACTTCATATTCATAGTTGACGGGCTACTGCCAGGAAAAAATTATTTTTCAGCTGGAACACAAGAGACCGCGATGCAGTGTCGCGCATCCTTTCTACTGCGTGAGCTTGTTTGGATAACAAATAAATTGAATATAACGAATCAGGATTAATTGCATTTCCTTTTTTAACTTTCAATATTTATAAATTGTCTTTTAATTTTGCATAATACACTTGATTTTTGCCCTTTACTGTGGCAAAATTTCAAAGCGTCGCGGCCATTCTTCGAAACCATTGTGTTCAAGTAAACAAAATGAAATGTCAAATGAAAACTTGTAAATTTTCGGTGTGAATGCTTTTTAAGTGATCGTAAACCTATTGCCGAAAACCCCGTTTTGGGTTTGATGTGAAAAGGCTATTAGATCTGTCAAAAGGTCGGTTTCAATCGTTGCATTGTTCAAACAATTTTTTTTTTCTTGATTCAAAATAAAATTTTCAAATAAAGATTGTTCGGTTCCATGTTGTTTATTGATTTAATAATACAAATGAGAAATTTAGAAATAAAATGAATTCTATTTAATTTGTGGATTGCCGATTTTTTCAGATTTTGGTCTTTAAACGTTTGAAAGTGCTCTATTTAATGATTTCACTAAAATTAGTAAAATTATGTTAATTCAAACAATTATTTTTATTTTTAAAATGCTTTTAATAGATTTAATCACAGAATTTTAAAAGGAATATGAAAATAAACTTTTCAGCTTTTGTAACACCGTTTTTAATTAAAACATCCGGAATTTAAACTTGAAAATTTTGCATTCCTTTTTTCTATTCGTTAAAATTTGAAATGTAGAAAATAAGGTACTTTTACTGATCAAAACACAATGATTGATAGTATCTTCTATTCGTTGGTAATTTTTGTTAGAAAGGATACCATAAAAAACCTGTTTTTTCTTAACATAAAAGTAGTATCTACCATTTATTTTTTTTGTATATATATAGAAGCCTCAATTTTAATTTCATAGTAAATCACCTTATTTTTGAAAAAAAAAAAAAAAATATACTCGTATTCAGAAATCCTTACTCTTTTCTTCGTGCCTTTTTTCTTTGTTTTAATTTGGCTCAAAAACAAATTAACATTTCAACAGCTGGAATGTATAACAACCATAAAATCGCAACTTACCTACATTTCAGAAATACCTATCTGGTTGCGTTGAGTGAGAATTTCATGGATCCTCCCCCTCTACCATCGACGACTGGACGATATAATAACAATTGGCCCCTTTATCCGTTTGGATCAACATTTGGCCTTCGATGATTCCAATTGGTTGTTTTCAGTAAGGGATTATTCATAGAATTATCAGATTCTGTGTTATGATGATGATAGTTAAGACGACTAAAGGATGAACCAGGACCGCTACTGCTAGGATGATCATCTACTACAACTGAAGAAGATGCTTCGGAACCAATTGTGCTGTTGTTTGTAATAAGAGGAGCTACCGATGAGTTAAGATGTCGATCGTATTCGTCATCATTGTGGGGTTGTTTATTGTTCCATGACAATGTGTTATTGTTGTTAGCTGCTGACGCTGCTGGGGACGTGCTGAAAATTTTCACTTGTTCATCTTTTCTATCTAAGGTTGAAGATTTTGTTGTTGGATAAATTTGTGTGTTTTCAAACAGACGTTGGGTGTCTTCAGGAAAGAGGGCGTGGTTCTGCAAGATAAAAAAGCAACATAAATGAAATTTTCAAATCAAAGTTCTACAATTGAATATTTTGAATATTTTTTTGGACAAATAAGTAGATAAATGGAAAATCCATGTTTGTATTTTATCTCTGTAAAAAAAAATAAATAAAAATAATTTGGTTGGCGTAACAGCTCGTGAAGAACTAGGGCTTAGTGAATAACAACTCGCAACCATTCCTGTGCGCGCGTGTGGATAGCAATGGAAGGGACCTACAATTTTATGCCGAACCCGAACGGCTAGACGATTCCTCGCAAGAGGCAGTAGCCCTGAAAAAAACTTTTAAGTTTTTAGGTGGACGAGGCTGAGCAGTGAACCCATACCACAAGCGGACAGTCCAACGCACCAACCATTACGCTACCGGCTACTACAATCACTGTAAGAAATTCTCCTTTATTAGATACTCATTTTGGTGATAAATATTTTGTAAAATAACAGTTTTTCAACCAGTTTTGTTTAAGGAAGAGGATCAACACCGGAAAAGCAGAGATCCTCAACATTACTGGTAAGTCTCCTCAAGTTGGAAAAGCAGGTTGAGGCGGTGAACAACTTTCTGTGCCTGGGAAACGTTGTCTTAAAAGATTGTGGTGGCATATATGAAGATGTTAACTTCCGGAATGGTGGCGTTGGTCTAGAATTTCACACTTACAAGGTTGGACGCATTCTTTAAATGCGGATAAGCAAATTGTTTCAAGTCCTTACTTACTTACTTAGGTCCTCGGACCTATTACGTCCGTGATGTTTCCCTTACGGGACATAGGGCCTCCACTACACCTACGCGCCATCGTGTACGATTTCTTGAAATATATTTCAGCTCTCTCCAACTTTTCCCCAGTCGTGCCGATTCCTGTTCGACCGTTCTTCGCCATGTACTTCTAGGCCGGCCCACTTGTCTTCCCTCCTGTGTGAGCGGGTTCCACTGCATTGCTTGAGATGCAATGCACCGATCGCCTTTTCGAAGCGTATGGCCAATCCACTGCCACTTTCTTCTTCGTATAATGGAGTCTATGGGCTCCTGACCCGTTCTCGCATGAAGTTCGGCATTGGAGATACGGTTGGGCCAGAAAATCCTCAAGATGTTTCGTAGACATCTATTAACGAAGGTTTGCAGCTTCCTAGTGACAATTTCAGTGACTTTCCAAGTGCTGCAGCCGTAAAGCAGAACGGATTCAACATTGGAGCGGAACAGTCGTAGCTTGGTCTTTAAGCTAAAAGAGTTGTTTCTCCATATTTTGGACAGCATTCCGAACGCAGCCTTTGCTTTTCTGATTCGGCTGTTTACGTCCAGTTCAGTTCCGCCACCCGTAGAGATAATACTCCCAAGATATTGGAAATCCTCTACCATCTCTACCGGTTGTCCAGAAATATTTACTTGGATTGATGAGGAAGTTCCAAGGCTGATCCTTTTAGTTTTTGCCGAGTTGATCTTAAGCCCTACGATTTCTGCTTCTCTCTCCACCCTTGTTGTCATTTGATGGAGATCCATGATCCTATGAGAGAGTAAGCATACGTCGTCCGCGTAGTCCAGATGTTTGAGGTGAGATTGCAGAGTCCACTGAATTCCTCCATTTCCATTTGACAAAGCTGCGTGCAGTACGTCACTTATCACCAACAGGAACAGTATTGGTGACAGTATACAGCCTTGCCTAACTCCACTTTGGATTTCAAACTCCTCTGACAGCCTACCTTTGTGCAAAACGTGACACCTGGATCCATCATATGTAGCCTTGATAATAGCAATCAATTTATCTGGGATGCCCCTCCTGTGCAAAGCAAGCCAAATAAATTCTCTATTGACACTGTCGAACGCCTTTTCAAAATCGATGAACAGCAGGTGAAGTGGTGATCGATATGCAACGCACTGTTCGATGATGATCCTCAAGGTGTTGATGTGATCAACACAGGAAGATCCAGTGCGGAAACCTGCTTGTTCGGCGTCGAGTGTGTCTTCGAGGTGGTCTTTAATTCGGTCCAATATTATCCTTGCTATTATCTTGGCTACTGCAGGCAGAACGCATATTCCTCTCCAGTTTTCGCACTGTGTGAGATCTCCTTTCTTTGGGAGCTTGACAATCATTCCTTTTTTCCACTCTTCAGGAAAGCTCTCTGCTTCCCAAGCTCTCTTAATAAGTGGGTGCAGTAGCTCGCTCGATGTCGTTGGGGCTGCTCCTAAGAGCTCTGCAGGAATACCGTCAAGTCCAACCGCTTTGTTGTTCTTCAGTGCTTTGATGGCGGTGATAATTTCTTCTTTACTGGGGGGTACGATGCGTATTCGGGAAATTGTTACTTCGGGTAGCTCAGTGGGAATAGGGTTCACTTCACTTGCGAAAACGCGGTTTAAAACCGCAGAAAAGTGTTCCCTCCACCTTATGAGCTGGTCCTCATCCGAAATTAGCAGGGATCCGTTTGTGTCTTTAACCAGGTGTTGTTTAGAGCTCTGGACACCAGTGAGCTCTTTGGTAATTCTGTAGACGGTCCTACTGTCACACCTACTAGCGGCTTCTTCTGCTTCTGTAGCCAATGCGTTGATGTAGCTACGCTTATCACGTCGCAGACTACGGTGAACTTCCCTCATCTTCATGCGGTACGTAGACTCAAGCTCGTTTCTCCCTGCTGCTGGGGTAGCTGCGATGCGAGCTTTAAGGTGTTTCCTTTCTTCGATCCTTGCCCAAGTTTCGTCGGAAAGCCAAGCACTATTTCTTCCTTGCGCCCGGCCGACTATACTTTCAGCACCGGATATGAACACATTTTTCACAGCACACCAATGATTTTCGATGGATGTGGTTTCCGTGCTGCTGATTGCGTTCAATCCTTGTGAAAGGTGGTCCCCTAGTTGTTGGCGCACTGCAGGATCCTTTAGTCTATCTGTATTAAACTTGGGCATTCGAGTGTTTCCTTGGGATCTCCGAACTGCAGCTGTACGCAATCTTACGGTAGCAATTATCAGATGGTGGTCCCGGGCCATTCCCATGTCAGCACCTCTTCTGTTACGGACGTCCTGGAGACTGCTTCTAAAACGCCGGCTGATCGCGAAGTGGTCAATTTGGTTGGAAGTTGCTTGTCTGTCAGTCGACACCCAACTGACTTTGTGGCACGTCTTATGCTCGAACATGGTCCCTCCAATAACAAGGCCGTTGGCGTTGCAGAAATCGACAAATCGTTCGCCATTGTCGTTTCGGTTACCAACACCATGTTTTCCCATGACATGCCTTAGCCCAGTGTTGTCATTGCCAACCTTGGCATTTAAGTCTCCCATCACCATAACTATATCACCTCGTGGAACGCTATCATAAGCAGCACTCAGCCGGTTATAAAAGGCCTCCTTCTCCTCGTCAGAAGAGAGCAAAGTTGGGGCGTAACACTGTATGATGGTGACGCGACGTACTCTAGTCCGGAACCTGGCTTTCAGGATCCTGTCACCTAAAGGCTCCCAGGAAATTAGGCTTTTGAGAGCTGTTTTGGAAAGCAGCAATCCAACGCCAGATTCCCGAGCGCTTCCAGGTGTTTCAAGTCCTACGGGAAAATATTGATCGTAATGACTTAACTGCCGATTTGGCAAGGTAAAAGCTGCTTACGGCATGGCATGCTGTCAAAAGTTTGGAGGAGCAAAGTCTAAAGTACGAAGACTAAGCTGTGACTGGTCCGTTCGAACATAGAGTTTCGTGTAGGGTGTAGTATAATTGACTGGCTCTCTAACAAAAAAACTGCAAGCTTTTGTGAATATATGTCTTCAAAACATCTTTAGGATTTTTTCGGTCGAATACCATCCCTAACTTAGAAGGAAGTGGCAGTGGATTAGTCGCACCCTACACGTGGTGGTGAAGACTAGCAATGGAATGGAATACTCTTTCCCAAGATGGCAGAAGACCTGGGGGTCAGAAGAAAACTTGGCGTAGAACATTCAAAAAGGAATCTCAGTAGCTGGGAAAAAGATGGAGAGAGCTCAAAAACATTTCTATGAAACAGAAAAAGATGGTATGTAGCAGAAGTTGACGACCTGTGTCCCACGGAGGAGCCAAGTAAGTAAGTAAGTAAATATATGATGTTCGTACATTGGTAGATCCATGTGTGTACCATTAGAGAAACATATGCAAAAAAGTGTTTCGAGTGAAAATACTGTCAAACAAACTCAACTTCAAGGTTTGGCACTATCCCGTACTAAAAACACATTAATTAGCAAAAAATCCATTAGGTAATTAGTCGAAGTTGTAGGACTTCTAGCCATATACAACATTATATATAGATTAAAAAGTATTCATTTGTAAATTAATATTCGATGCAATCAAATTATTATCATTTCATTGGCTTATACTATTTCTTAATGGTATATAAATGTATTCTCTTCATTCGGGTTTGTTCTTCATTACCGAAACAACGATGCCTAAAGTTTGGAATACGAAAGTTTTTTTTAAAATGCTATACCACTACGCTAGGGTGTGTGGCATGGTGAATTTCAAAATCACAAAAAATTATCTAATAAAATATTCACTAAAAATTCACATATATTCGATTACATATCGGTTTTTGTCATTTTTGGGACTGGCAGTTTTTTTGCCGGAAACTTTGATGAACATATTGTATCGTCCGGACATTTGGTTCATACATCTTCTTCATCTCTTTATAATACACATCTATTCTGTGATATTACTTGGACTGCAGGTTATTCATTATAAGGATATCAATAGACTTTTGAATGAATCAATAGAACTTATAAGACGAATACAAAAAATCACTGAAGACAGCAGCATTTTTGGCAACGAAATCTATGTGATTATTGTTTTTAGAGTAGCGTGTGATGCTTGTGCAGTTTTTTGTGATATTCCTAAGTTCTTACGTATAGCAACTGCAAATGAATTTTATTATCCATTTCTGTGTGTTTTCGTCTATACTGAAGTCATGAGTGCTCTGCTGCTTCTAGACGTCTTGACATTGGGATACCTGGTTACATCTGGAATGTATCGCAGGATTGGAAAGCATATGATTAGTTTTGCTCAACATATCGCCAAACTAGAAACTTTTCCAATGACAAATTATCGACAGATGGCAGTTTTGTGTGAGTTCTCCGACGAACTGGACGAATGTGCAGCGGTGTATTCGAAAATTTATCGACTTCTTAATAAGTTTCATTATATGTTTCAATTGAATTTTTTGTTTGTGCTGGTCGGAAATTTGGTTATGATAATTAGTTATATTCATCAAAATTTTTTGGAATTTATTAATACTGGAGAAATTGTATGGAGGAATGTGATTTTTGGTATAATTCGAATTTTCGATTTTCTAATGTTTATGCTGATTATAGAGTTGATATCGCAAAGATCTCGAATACCTTGGAACCTTAATTGGGATACTTTGTACTCGGACATGGACCCACGATGGGATAGGAGTGTAAGTATACTTCATCATTATACGGGCTAAAGATAAATAATGAATAAATTATTTTCTTTTTAGGTAGATCAATTTTTGACGCAACTTAGACTCGAAGAATTTAAATTAGATGTGTATGGACTGTTTTTATTAAATAATGAATTGTGTTTATTGATTTTTTCACTTATTGTTACGTATTTGACAATTCTTATACAATTTTCAATGATGGGTTAGTAAATAAAAAAAAAAAAAAAAACAATTGAACGAACTTGATTTTTTGTTTGGTATGCGAAATGAGAATGTGATATGCAGTTCCAATTTTACCATTGGAACATTAGGGACAATTTATGATTGTTTTTTATAATACAAATTCTATATACTACTGAAATACATCAGCCAAGTAGAAGACTTAGCATTATTTAATTGGACTTGTTGAATTATTGATTCAATATTGCTTTTAACGGCCTTTAGTCCATAAAATTTGGCGTTTCGTCCCGGCGTTCTCACTTGGACTCTTCTAATAATAATAATGCTAAGTCTTCTACTTGGCTGATGTATTTCAGTAGTATACGAAATTTGTATTATAAAAAAACAATCATATGTATAAAATGCCAGGCCACGGGTAACAAAATTTCCAACAATTCTTGATTATAAATTCTAATTGGGTTGGATAAAGTTCACAAATGATTTTCGCTGTAAAATTGATGTAAGCTGGACTGAACTTAATAAAAATTGCGTCTTGACAAGGCCCTCACTGTCAACTGAAGAGTCCAAGTGAGAACGCCGGGACGAAACGCCAATTTTTATGGACTAAAGGCCGTTAAAAGCTATATTGAATCATTAGGGACAATTGGCCAGGGTGGAAAATTTTGGGAGGCACAGAAAAAAATCGTTGCCTTGCTTTGAGGCAAACAGATGATTCCTTCTATACTACCTGATGACATTCTGCTAAATTCTGAAACGCGTCATGTTTAAAAAGTTGCGTCAGAATCGATTAGTGTTCATGGTAATTCCTTGGACACAAATATTGGAGAATCAATGTCACGAATAAATCATAGCAATCTGTCGATCTCTATGAAAACAGCTGCTGCTTGAAGACGAGTCCCAGAGAACAAGAATGAGGAAAAGGCAATTCGATGAGGGCACTACTCCCGAAGTTCGATTCAACATTAGACGGAAAATGGAGTAATTCAATCCAATAACAGATATGTAATGTGATATCTGAGCTCAAAAAACGCGAGAGCTCATATTCACATATTTGTAACACATTTGGTTTCTCGCAGAAGAATTTCTTCAGTTCAAGGAATTTTTGGACATCAACAATATTAAAACAAAAAGAACCATTTCTGCTAAAATTATTTTGGGGGAATTAATTATTGTTGCCAAAAATCTAATTTCATCATTTCCAAATATTTATTTTTATTTACGCATTAAAAATTATCTGCTCAGTTCTTTGAGCCAATGGAAGCTCAATAGCCTATTTGTCATTGGAATTGTAAATGATATTGCAAAATATATGATATATCTCCAAACCTATAAAAAAAGACTGATAGTTTGTTATGTTTTTAAAAATACTGCGTTTAATTGAATACTACAAAAATTTACTTAATGACGCTTTAATGAGACATTTAATTACGTACTAGGTCCGATCCTTTACTTTTTGCACAGAAAATCACAAACTGTCAGATCTTGGAGAGCAACGTTGATATATTCTCAAAAATATCATAACTGTGCCAAAGTACGGAACGCAAATTCAACCAAATTCCGTATAACCTAATGTGCTGGACAAGTAAGGCACGATGTTTATGTTTGGCTTTCATTCTTTTGCTCTCAAATTGGCATTTTGCTGTGCTGTGATTTTCAGTCCGAAGAAATTTCTCGGTCTGAAAATCACAGGTAGGGGAAATTATTAACTCTCTCGTGAGCGTTGTTTTTTGTAAAAAACTGTCAAATTATTGAGTACGGGAACGGCTTTGGACTGAAAATCACACAAATGCACAGAAAATCACAGAAATTTAAAGTACAGGAACGGACCTACTATTTATTGTTTTTTATTTTTCTTGGCATATTTAGGTGCCATCATCTTTGGCCTCGTTCACTAACCAATTCAAAGCAATCCGGATTGGTTTGTGTTTCTGTAATCCCTTGAGAAAAAAACTACTGATGATAAAACAGCTGTTCTCAAAAAATAAATCTCACCTATCCCAAAAATTCTCGTATTCTCAGCTATCTGAAGAGAAATGTCAAGAGCAGCTGACTTCAAATTTAAATTTTAAAGGCCTTACACACTAGCCCACTGTGTATTAATACATGTCAAAAAAGTGGAAAACAAATTATGTAGAATAATGCGGATGCGGAAACAAAATATGAAAGCCCAGCCTACACAAATCGAGATTCCATCCCACACGATTTGACATATTGTGTTAATACATGAAGAATTTTAGGAATGGTTCTAATTCTATCCCACATTCTATCACACTTTTTTTTAGGTTTTAAGGTAATGTATTAATACAAGCAAGGTGTGGAAGCAAAATATGAAAAGTCATTTCTTTCCCACAAATTTGGCAGTCGCGTGGAATTCTTTCCCACTTTCAATTTGACATGTATTAATACACAGTGGGCTAGTGTGTGTGTGCTATATATGTAGAATTGAGTGCTAGGTTAACCAATCCATTTGTAGTCGTTCACAAACATTTACGGATATTCGAGAATTCGAGATAGCTTATCCCAGCTCAACGTGAACGTGGCCATTATAATCATTGTTTAGTTGCTGCGGCACTTAGCCAATTATTTTTTTTTAACGGTGACCATACAAACATTTTAGGGGCGGCAGAAAAAAACTGGCCAGGGCGGCAAATTATGCAAAAATGGCTCTGGTAATATGACCATTGAATCAAAAAGAACGTATAATTCCATTATCCTATTAAAGAGGATACTAGATTAGAACAGGACAGAACAGCACAGAACAGAACAAATTTTCAGAACGAGTTAGAACAGAAAAGTGCAGCAAATGCACCAATGTGGTTGACAGTTTCCGATCAGCTGGGAAGTAGAGCAAAATTGAATTTAATTTGGTTGGAATAAATTAAGAATTTTTGTTTTCTTTTGAAAGATATGGATATTTCTTCAGATATTTCCGCCATTTGTATACACGAACTATATATAAAGAGTCCATCAGTGATAATATTTTCACTTCTGGCAGACGGTATCATTACCATTGTCTTCTTATTCATTCATTCAAAACAATGTAATACAATTATGTTTAATATTTAAAAAAAAAGCAAATACTGTTTAATAAATGAATCTATCTATCTATCTATTTTCACTTCCAATAAGCTGAACTAAAACTTTTTTTTCATACTGAAAAAAATCAATCAGCTGTTACTTGTACTCACTTGTACCACCTAAAAAGTAGGTGCAGAAAATATTGTTCTAATCTGTTCTGAAAAACTTCATGGAACACAAAGTGACAGAAGGTAGAACAGCTTAAAGGCCTTCCACACTAGCCCACTGTGTGTTAATACATGTCAAAAAAGTGGGAAACAAATCATGTAGAATAGTGTGGAAACAAAATATGGCAGCCCAGCCTACACAACCCGACATTCTATCCCGCACGATTTGACATGTGTTAATACATTCTATCCCACATTCTATCACACTTTTTTTTAGGTTAAGGTAATGTATTAATACAAGTAAGTGTGGAAGCAAAATATGAAAACCCATTTCTTTCCCACAAATTTGGCAGTCATGTGGAATTCTTTCCCACTTTCAATTTGACATGTATTAATACAAAGTGAGGTAGTGTGGAAGGGCTATTAGTGCAAGGTTTTTACTCATGGAATACACAGTCTTGTACTTTTTTGATCTTTTCTGTTCCGAACAGATTCATTAAATAGACCTAATGTATGAAATGTCATTCCTTCGTCTGAAGGAATACATTAAAAGTTAAAGATAAATGTTATAGTGTAAGAGCAAGCAGCCACTTCGACTAACCAATTGACCGAGCCAAGGCTCTAGCTTGAGAAATGGGGAATATGATTTTTCAAATAATAATTTTTGTATTGAGTTTGCAATCTTGATTTTTGAATCGAAGGTACTTTCTATTTTAGCCTCTGTTCAGAAAACAATATAATAATCAAAAGAATGTCGTTAATTACACAAATCTAAAGCTTTTATTTGGTGCTGAAACTAAACTTTACTTTTCCAAAGGTTTTTGATGCGCTATTTTGAAAATGACCTCCTATGTAGGTATGGGTTTCTAGATATTTTAGTGTAATCATAACATAACGAGAGCTGGCAATATAATTTTGACCTCATCAGTACATGGATGAAATTTGAGGGTCGTCAAACACAAAAACGTTGTTCTTACACTGGGGGTCATAGGATTACGTCTTATATTTTTAAAACATTCAAAATAGGGACCTAAGCGATGGAACCGGAGTGGCAGACTGTTGTTTTTGTACTTTGTGGTCATAAATCGTTCTGTTTATGATTGTGGTTTAATTACATCCGGTGCAAGCTCTTGATATATTCAGAAAGCTTGCGACTGGTTAACCTAAATAGCTCACTTCATAGACAGTTGAAACTTTGGTCAAAGAAAGATTGATGGCCATAAATACAAAAACAGTCTGTTACCCCGGTTCCATCAATAAGGTTCTTATTTTTAATGTTTTGACCTTAGCATCTGAACCGGAGTGTAAGAGCGTCGTTTTTTTGTCCGAAGGGCCTCAATATTTATCTGACCAAAGTTTTATCAATATGCCGATGAGGTCTAAAAGTATTTTAGCAGATCTCGGTCTATGACAGTTTTTCAGTTATATTTGGGGTTATGTTACATATCGTGACATCTTGGTGTTATTGTTATTTTTAAATAATTTGTTTGCTATTTTAATTCATTTTTTTTTTGGATAATCGGCTATATACGAATCACATACATACATAAATATTTAGGTAATTATTTATCTCTTAGAAGAAGAATAATTTACATACCTTAGAGTGAGGATTTCTTTCTCCATTATTGATGGTCGCAAAAAGCTTTGGTTCTGACAACGATCCTATGCCATTGTCAGTGGAATGATTTAACTGATCAGTAAGATGATGTAATCTTTGAGGAGGAGGTTGTTGTTGGTTTGACTTACAATTATAACTAGAACTACTATTACTATTTCTATTATTTGTTGTATTTACATAGTGAGAGCAGCCATTTTGCATTGCTGCAGGCTGCCGTTGGCTGTGACGGTTTGTGTGTTGTTGGCGGCTACAGTCTTCATTAATATGTGAAGGTCTGTAGCCACCGCTTACACTGCTTCTATCACTATTGAAGAAATTCGGTGAGGAACTTATTTTATTCAGTGCAAAACGATCCGTTAATTTTCTCGGATGTGCATATTCAACTTCGTTAGTTTTTCGATGATTTTTTGCAGCTACTGGAATGAAATATAAAGCAGCATCAGCAGCATCAGCAGCAGCAGCAGCATCATCGTAACTGATTCGTTGCGGTGGTATTTTTGAATGAGGCGTCGAACTACATAGAGCTGTGATGGGCTCTTCGTCGAGTTCTGTTTCGGCGAATATACATTCAGAGTTGTTTTCGTTTCGCCTTGGGCAATTTCCATTGCCATTTGGAAGCTGCTTCGGTGATTGGGACATGTCCTGGATAAATTGAAATTGTTGCGATTTCGGAATCAATGTTCGCATTTCATGATATTCATGCAGAGCACTACTGTCACCTAAGCCTCCACTTAGCCCTCCATCGCCGAGAAATCCTCCGAGACCGGTAGTTTCGGTATTGCCACCAGGTGTGCTAGCAGCACCAATATTTGATTCAGATTGAGATGTGAGTTGTATTTGCCCTGATCGCATCTTAAAACGGTGCCGTTGGCATATGAATATCAAACTAAAAATCAAGATGCACAGGGTGGAAAGTGCTCCTCCAATAGCTACGCCTAGGTAAGTGTCTAATATTGAGCGTTTCTCAACCGAATTGCGAGACCAGTTTCGAAGATCGAAAAATATTGGTGCTCCTATTCCATTTTCACCAACAACACGAACTGTTACATTGACTTCCTCGCGTTCAGTGACATTGGGAAACTGCAAGAATATTAATTTTAAAGAGATACCGAATTAAACATACATAATTAGTATGCTTACCCTGAAAAAAGTCTCGTTGGAACTCACGTTAGCTCCGTGAGTAACATCGTTGACAGTCCAGAAAATGCTGTAGTAATTAATTCTACCATTGGCATTAGTTGGTGGATCCCAGCTTAGTTTTAGGCCACCATCGTTGGCTACTTTATGATTCGTTACAGTACCAGGCGCTTAAAAAAGAAAACAAGTAGGATTATTAAAATTGTCTTTTAAATGCAACATGTTTTGCACGATACTTATAAATTAGTAACAAGAAAAGGATATGAAAGGATTTTTGCACAGAAGCTTGTAAGTAACAGGTTTTTATTATAATTTGAGTTTAAATCATACTTACGATCTGGTAAAGTTTGAACATCAACTTCTCCATAAGGAATATAATTGGAGCAATTAGAAAAGAGTGTTTTATAATGTTTTCTCGGCTTAAGATGTCTTAGTACCAATTTCGAGGATGTTATTGTCCTTTTAAAAAAAATCAATATTTAAAATATCACTACATAATGTAATATTTATTACCACCAATCATTACTTACATATCTTCACAGGTAGGTCTGCTTGTTCCAAAATCTCGAAACTCATAGGTATAGTAACACACGCGTACACACTTCTCTTCGAAGTTTTCGCTAACTGTAAACGAAATGCTTCGAGGTTCAATATTCAGCACTCTAAACGGTACTAAGTTAGTTTCTTGAGTATCGTTTTCAATCTAGAAGAGACACATTGTATTAGAATACACAAAATTAAATTAAAATAGTTTTTTTTTTTGTTTACAATTTTCCATTGGACAAATCGAAAATCTTGTTGGAGATCTTCGTTTTCGTTTGTTATGATTAAAACACGAACTTTTGCTGTGTGACAATTCTTTAGAAGCAATCCAGTTACATTTGATGAAACAATCACGCTAAAGACATCGTCATAATCTTCCGAATCATTACTTGTAGCTTGGGCTCTACTTAAGACATCTCTTGCCTGGGTTTCGTTGAGGGGAGAAACTTCCTGCAGATTGTTCTCAATATCTTTGGGAACCGAAATGATTGAAACCGATGACAAAATTCCCATAAGACTGGATTCCTTGAAGAATTCTTGCGGATGTGGACGAGTGAGTGCAATAGAAAACTGGATAACGAAGTATTTGGTTTCTAGCACTGGCTTAGACCATGTGATGAAAACATCAGCAGCTAAATGAAATGCTCGGACGGGTACTAGAAATATAAGATAACTGAATGCCATGATGTCCACAGTTAAAATGTTGATATAATGCTTACATCCTTGAGTACAACAATATGCCGGTTCACTGAGAAAGGAACTTTGCATTGTCTCTTCGATACTTTCCTTTCCAATAGTTCGTTGAGAGGATATGGGAAGCAGGGCTCTTATGAGGATGACGAATGGTTCATAAGTTGGCATTTGTCCAGATATCACGACATGTTGTGAATTATGTAGTTGAAGGAGGGGCTTAGACTCCCATCGAAATGGATTTTTCTGTACAAGATGAACAGTGATCAAGAAAAGCTAGAATAAACAATACATTTTAATTCTGTTTCAATGATTAATAAAGGTCAATTGAACTTACCGAAGTTGCGCTGTGAAATGTTACATTGATTGTGTCGAAATTCATAGCATAACATCGAACATTTTTCAGAGGTTCTGGCATAATGTCGAGATCTTCACGTCGGGATAGGCGCAATAAAGCTGCTGAATATGTTTCGCCAGCAATGTTTTCGGCAAAACATTGATAAATTCCCTCATTCACAATATCGAAAGACTTAATAGTGAGGACATTTCGATCAATATTCGTCGTATAGCTGTCCATACTGAGAGGTCTTCCATTGTGGTACCTTGAAATGATGAAAACCAAGAATTATAAGCTACGGACATATTTAACTATGGTGAATCAAAACAAACCACTTAAATTCCGGTGTCGGATTACCCTCTGCTGAGCATGAATAATTAACAAATGCTGCCAGAGCACTCTCATAAGATTCAAGTGGCTGAAGTATAACCGGTGGTTCGGTGACAATTACTTGAAAAATCTGTGAATCTTCCTTTGTTGAACATCTATAATAGCCATCATCTTTCAAAACTGTAGCATCACGAATATGAAAGTCTCTGCTGTTATTACTTAGATTTTTTGTTTGATAATTGAGAGATTTTCCAAACCACCATTCGATTGTAATTGAGTTTGATGTTCCGAAACAACGAAGTCGCAGATTTGTGCCGGATGGAATGTAATGAACATCATCTTGTAATGGTGGAAGCAATTTGTACTTGGAAGATGATTTATATGAATTATTTGAATTATTGTTTGGTGGTTCAACGTTAATTGTTAGTATAAATTGACGATGTTTTCTGTCGGCATAAGAATTTCGAGCAATGCATCTGCAAAATAAAAAAAGATATATGAATTATATTTGTATGTTTTTGTTTATGTAAGCTCTATGAAACCAAAACCCGAAACTAAAAATTGTTGGGAGGTGGAAGGTATATGTACATTATATTTATATATTTGAACTAATCGTTTCTTCTTTATAGCAACTTTCTAAATCAAGTTTCCAGGGCTAGCTCCGATGGCTTTAAATGAAATTTTAAGGTGTAGATCATTTTTTCGTGGGCTCGCGTTCTAAAGATTTGTTTATTTTGGAATCAAAGGAAGTTTGAAAAACAACTCACATCAACTACAGTGTGTTTTGAGAACAAAAAAAAAAAACGGCTTTTTTGACAACTCTTGGTCCAAAACTTAAAGGCCTTCCACACTACCCCAAAAAAATTGGTAAAAACCTCACCTACATGGTGGCACATGGCAAATTAATCCACGGATGAATTTACAAAATCCATAAAACGCAAAGGGGCTAGGTTTATTTGCATTATCATTTCAATATTCTTGTAGGTATTCGTGTACTATACAAATTAATAAATATATAAAAATAAAAATAAATACAGATAAAACAATTTGTTCATGAAAACAGTCTACATTCATTAAACCAAATATTTCTCAATTAGAAAAACCCCCAAAAAAAGCCCCAACGTGTTTGAAAATGGCTAATCTTTTGATTTTGGATGAAACATACATATACAGTGGTGGCGGCCTAATTAAGAGCGATATTTTTATAAAATTTTAAAATGCATAACTTTTGTTTGGAAATCTGTTGAGGTTGAGAAGTGCGTCAAATTTCTTGTTCTGAAGATTTCTTATTTTGTAGGTCAGAAAGTAAATTTGATGTTAGAAGCCCTTAGAAAAAGAGATTTTAACCAAAAATACACTATTTAGACGGTACAGAGTACAGGATAAAACTTAATTTAATTTAGGGTGCATTGAATTGGCATAGTATGGTCGATAAGTTAGAAAAAAATGCTCGAATGGACCAGAAAGTTTATAAAGACATTGAGGAACATGGTATGGAGTCTTATTCATTTGAAATCATGCCCATACAATTTGTCTTTAAGGACAATAATGATCCAAAAAGTCCTCAACGGATTGCTAAGAAGGTGTTTGCGTAGTCAAGAAGTATTTTTTTTTAAATTAGACCGTCCAAAGCTCGGGCCTAAATTCTAACAAGAAATTGTGGGGAGACATCAAGGGATGGTTAAAGTAAAAAAAACAAAAAAACATTTTGATCAGAATGTTCTAAATATTGAGGAAATCTGATAGAGTTAACTATTATCGAGATTCCATGCCTTACGCGAAAATATTCAAGGAATTTTGTCTGAAATTATAAACGACTAAGGTTTCCCTACAATATATTCACATTAACATATTGAAATTTCAAAGATTTTTAATGTTATGACAACTTTGCTGTTCTTAATTATATTTCCAGACGAAATAAGAGTTAAATTAATGTTTATTATTTCCTACCAATATTCTCTTGTTTATATTTTATGTATTTTAAAATTTTACATATGAGTGTGTTTTATAATACAAATTCTATATACTACTGAAATACATCAGCCAAGTAGAAGACTTAGCATTATTTATTTGGACTTGTTGAATTATTGTTCAATATAGCTTTTAACGGCCTTTAGTCCATACAAATTGGCGTTTCGTCCCGGCGTTCTCACTTGGACTCTTCTCACTGTCAACTGAAGAGTCCAAGTGAGAACGCCGGGACGAAACGCCAATTTGTATGGACTAAAGGCCGTTAAAAGCTATATTGAATTTAAAATTTTATAAAAATATCGTTCTTAATTACTCCGCCACCACTGTATATAGGAAATTTTAGTTTAAGCAGTTTCAAATAGTGTATCGGCCAAATAGCGGCTCTCAGATATTATCTTAGCCTTTTTATAAAGTTTTCATACACTCTTTCAAGAATGACTTTAGGAATTTGCCGGATGCGGGTTCAAATGTTTCGATTGAAGTCTTGAAGAGACTTGGGACGATCGTTATAAACAAGAGTCGTTAGTTATCCCCATATGTAAAAATAGCAGGGGCCCATTTAAGGAAAGCGCGCTGGCCACATTAAATCGACATGTTTTCGCTAGCGAGCTACCTGGCTTCAAAATCAGGTGGCGACAATTATTGGACGACAACCTTGTTGAAGATGTTCTTTAACGTTTCGTTGAATGGAATGTCTCGAAAGGCCAAGGGCACCCGCTTGGTTTTTGGAATAAACGCCTGTAAAATTGCTCATATGCAGTTCGTATCCTCCCGATGTGTTCTGGGGTTAAGGACCATTCACATGAGAGCGACCAGCGACCAACGACCGACGAATGAACAAACAATTGGGAAATAAAACATTAATAAACCTTAATATTTCACAAAATCTATCCAAAATGGTAGAATTCGATTTAGAATTAATTTTAAAATTATAAAATATTAATTTTTATTTGCTTAAATTTTAGAATAAAAATTGATCGTACCGAATTGCGGCTATTCGCGACGAACAAATTGTTTTCTTAAAATTCTCTTGTTTTATCAATTATAATGAACATTTGAGTATCTTAAAATAATCCTTAAACTTAATTATATTTCTTCCATTTTGTCTCGATTTTGAAAAGAATTGAGGTTTATTAATGTTTTAAATCCCATTTGTTCGTTCATTCGTCGGTCGTTCTCGTGAGGATAGTCATTAAGAGCCCACGTAAAAATTCGAATTTTCATGGGAGATCGACCGCGGGAAGCGATATTGAAATGTTAACGCAAGGCGCAGGCGTTTGAAAAATAGCTTTGCACACAAAAAATATGCTGTTGAATAGACAACTCTATCTGGGAAAAAAAATATGACAGCGTATCCTACACAACACGACATTCCATCCTACACAATTTGACATGATGTAAATATGTACGATCAAATTTTTTGGATTGTTTCTACACACTTGAGCGACCTCAACTGATGCCTCAGAAGTCACAATAACCTCATACTCGTAGTGAACTCGCCTCATAAAACTTAAAAATTATGATCTGCTCCTTAGCAGATCACAACTCACGTTGTTTTTATGAGGTTTCTCACGAGGGCTTCCACAGAACACGAAATTTTGGACACCTCATACAAAAACAAACTCACAAAAAGTTGCGAACTATGAGCCTCACAGTGGTAGAATAGGGCTGTTAATTGTCCGATGCAAGTGTGGAAGCAAGTATGAAAATAATTTTTTTTTTCGCACAAATTTGTATGTCACAAGGATTAATTTTACTAATTGCATGGGACTTTCGATGGTATAGTGTGGAAGGGCTTTTAAAGAACGAAGCTAATGGCCAGATTCGGGTCGTAGAAAGTAATGGTATACAAGTAAGGGGCCGGTTAAAGCGATCAGGAAAACGCATCAGAAACAAAAATTTCTTTTTGATAATTTTATTTGTTAAGATACGATTTGGAATATAAAAAGGATATAAAATCTATAAACAATTACCTGAAATAATTTATTCTTAGAAAAAAAACTATTTATTTGTGTCTAAAAAAATTATTTTTTAGTTTTCCTGATGTAAATTCCGTACAGACATTTTTTTCCGTACGGAATTTACATCAGGAAAAATAAAAAATGCTTTTTTTAGACACAAACATTTGTTTCTTATTGATTTGTACCCTTTTTATATTCCAAACGGATCTTAACAAATAAAATTAAGGGGCTATAACCAGCCCCTAACGTTAGTATCCGATATGTTTTTGTACTACCAAAACTGGAAACATTGTCTGTAAAAAAAACAGCTGACAGCAATTTAATTTGGAAACGTTTTTAGTGATATTTAAAAATGAAATGATGTGGCTGCAAATCTTATTAATGTTTAAGGAGGTGCTCCAATAGCCCACTTGCGTCTATTGGATAGAATTCAAAAGAGAGCGTGAAAGAACTATAACGGTAATATTCTCATCTCATGAGCACGGTCGAAATGTTTCATGCCTTTCGTTATTTTACCGTTATTTCAAAAGCAGTGCTCTAGTGAAATAGCCAGTTGCATTCCTCTCTTTAAACAACTCAACCGAAATACTCGCGCTTCTAGGAATGCCCATATGCTTACCCTTGAGCCCAATTTCGGACTCACTGTTAAGTACAGAGATTCTTTCTTTAGTCGCACTACACGAATGTGGAATGCTCTACCCAGCCCAGTTTTCCTCTCCCATTGGATTTAGAGACATTCAAAACCAATCTCCTTTTTAATTTCCTCCAACCTACCTAATCGCTCGTGCTGTGTATAACATTTTAGGGGTGATCACAACCCCTTTAAGGCGCACAAAATATAAAAAAATGTCTTCTATTTAAAACTCGGCCCTTCATCATTACAAATTAAATTAACTCGCATTTTATTATTATTTTTATATTTTCTTAAATTAATAAACCAAATGAAAACGACTCTACACAAACAAAATAAACAGATGAGATGTCAGCTGTTTAAAAATTCAAACATTTTTGGGAAATTTCTTTTTGACATCTACTGTTTCGTTCATAAGCTCTTTTTTCCTTAGGCATTACAACAACACAAACAAATCTAGATTGCTTAGGCGACACGTACCCAAACGCGGCCAATATTTGATTCCAATTTTCACCCAAATCCGTAAAAGTATCTTTTTATGGAGAATTTTGACGAATATTTAATATGGCGTTCCAAATGTCACCAAAAGCCAACATTTTTCTCTTTTCCCAGAGCAGACACCACCGAATATAATAATCGCGAAAAAGTAATATTGAATTTACATATAAAGATCTAGTGAACGTCATATTAATGTTTGTTCTTGCCGATTCCTCGTCAACGGTCAACGCGTTCGGATGTAGACGAGTAGTGTGTTCGTCAAACCTTAACTACATAGACCTCCTTTTGCCAAAAAGTACAAAAGTGGGAAAGAAATATCTATGCTGAAGACATCTGCTTGCAAAATAAAAAAACAATTAAAAATTGTGTGTGATATGGCTTAATTTATCTGTCAAAACAATTTTCATATGCTTTTGCCAGCAAGTGTCTTCAGCATTGATATTTATTGTCAAAATTAGGTCTATGTAGTTGAGCCTTTACATATCAACGCGTTGACACCTAACGGTAGGTACAGCTTTCAGGACGAAATTGACCAGATGGCGGCGTACGTGTGATCGTACATGAGTTGATAAAATCAAAGTTGACAGTATATTGACGATATTTTTGGTGATGTCGTAGCTTAAGCTTATAACTGATAGTTGTTATTTCAACTATTAAAAAGAGGAAAAAAAAAGCTTTTTTTGTGAAATTGCAAATATCTTTGTTTGTGTTCAAAAGAGCATTGAAATTATTCTGGAATACCAGAAAAATATGCTGGAATAATTTTCAAAAACCAATTTTCGATTTTGAGAGCAGGATCTTTTGAGAGAACAAATTAAAATTCGTTTGGTTGGTTGAAATGCAACTGAATCTCAAAAGCAAAGGGAAACTCAAATCATTAACTCACTCGTAGTGGGAACATCAACGTTTGGAAGTTTACGTTTAGTCAGCAGTTTGATGTTTCCATGAATAAGTAAGTGCAGTCTGTTTGATATTTTACACCACACAGAAAATGACATTACGATTCCTCGGAGAATTAAAGAGATACCAAAAGGATATGAAATTATTTTCAAAGAAGCAGATCATTACTTTTTTAGAAATCGTTGCAATATACATATCTGAAAAAGATCTGCATACCTCGCGATTTCATGTCCGTCCATATCCCCACAAATACCGAAATAACGTCTTTTTTATTCTTTGAACGAGGATTTCTCAAAAGCCTGACGTGATGGAACTATTTTGAACTCGGATTTGGACTGATGACACGAAAAACATTGGAAAAAGTATAGTTTGTTTTGAAGGGGCGAAAAGAGTGTAGTGTTTCAGACCAGTCTCCAGTGTAATAAAGAATACCGTTACAGTTGATCACCTTTTTATAATCAACACTCTACAGCCTATTTTGGCTTAATTACTTAGTATTTTGTTGAGTACTTACATAACATTTTTCTGTATTGTATTTAGGTATACATATAAATGAAGTATGTTAATACCAAAAGCTTAGTGCACAATTAAAATATAAACTTCTTGAGTTATTTAAGTAAAAAAAAAAACAAATACTCTTGTTATATAAACAATAAATTAGAACCATCACGCAACTAAGTCCACACCTCGCACTCGCATATATTATACATGCACATTTGTAAGTACATTATAACTAGCACTATATATGTATACATCACAAAACGTGCAATTTTTTGCCGCTATGACTCATGAAATCCATCCATTGCCCTTTGTCTACATATATTACCTATTTCTTCGTGATTCGTGTCCAGGACATGAAACAAAATATGATATTTCAACAATTAGTTCCATCGAGATAAGCTCTGTCATGCAAAGACATCACCAACAGCACCAGCTAAAGATTACAATAGTATTGCTGTGAGTTCGTATATAAATTCCCATCTATTCGAATCTTTTTCATGCACTCACAATTGGACAGCTATAGTGAGTTCGACTAGAGATAGGCTCTGCCACTAAAAGCAGATTTGTTACAGCTTTTAATTTATGATACGTAATTAGAACTCGTTAAATATTTTAAATTGTACACTAAATTACAATTGCCGCGCGAATTCGTATCATGCGATGGATGTTGAATGGTTGGCTGGCCAAACCGATTGTGATGATGATTTCCCCTCATATGAATTCTAAAAGAGTGAAAAAATGTACTGCATTTATTTGATGATTAAGTGCTAAGAACACGCTAACATACATAATACATGACTGTGAAACAATTTTGTTGGAAGTCATATTATTCGACTTCGGATATGGATTCTTTTCTGAAACCATTCTATTGACACCAAAGACACTCTTCTGGCGATTCTGAGACGACAAATTCGCTTCTGGATTTCAAATCAGAATTCACTCAAGAAGCACTAATACATGTAGGATCAATTTGGCACCACCAATAGTATAGTGGCACTATTCCCAATGTGGCACTACTCTTTTTGATCATCTGTCATTCACCTTGTTAAGGGAGCTGCAATCCAGAGCTCGGCCTCTTTTCCATTAATAAATTTTAACTTTTGTACCAACCTAATTTTTAATCATTTTTAATTTAATCAATTTCTAAAACTAAACTGAATTATTCGAAAAAATGACTTTTAATCCTACATACATTTATTTCAAACGTCAGTGTTCCATTGGAATTCAGGATGAGTGAAACCAATAAAAAAAACTTATCACAACACAACGGTGTGGTATAGAACGGGTGGCAGTGGCACAGTGGATATAGTTTTTGACTGCTAACCTGGACGTGTGGGTTAGAGCCTCAGTCTAGGTTGCATTCTTTTCTATATTCCCCAGTTTAAACTGGATGCCACCCGTGGAATTTCATGAGATAATTAACATCTAATTCTCAAGCCACTGCGCCAACAAAAATCTTTCCTTTCCTTCTATTTTTTCTAACTAGTGCCGTGCATTGCATTTAAAAGACCTGAGGTCTTACAGGCAAATAGTTAAAATTATTATTATTATTATTATTATACATATTATGTACAAATGAACATCGAAACAAAAACTCTTTTTGTCCACGTTTTCTCAAAATCCTTGGGTCTAATGAAAAACACATTCTAATCTTTATTGTGTAGAATTTTATAAACTCAATTTTGTTCAATAACATTTCTTGAAGAAAATGCATGGTTTTCGAGATTTTTCCAAAAAAGTTGACTTTTTCCATTTCACCCCACAAATTTGCCCAATTTCTGGGTGTTTCTTAAGAAGTGATAAGGGCATCAGAATGTAGCTCTCCACCGAAGTTTAGCTCAATCGAAGTTATTTTTAAAGTGAAAGCCTAATTTAATAGAAATATTTAAACGAAAATTTTTATTTTTGTTTAATTTTGAACCATGGTTGATTTGGTTCAATTAGTTATAACTTTCCAGCTAAGCATAGCTTTGGCAAGTTTTTTTTTATCTTTTAAGAAACTACAAGATTATATAAAAATTTTTAAAATTTTATCTTTTGAAATTGAATTGAAATCTACGATTTTTTTTCTCAGGGACTATTCAAAATATATTGGTCCATCACACACTCAATTTTGAACTAAACTAACTAACCATAAACTATAAGGAGAATAGGCAAATTTGTATGTAAAGTGGGCGAGCGGCCAAGAATGGTTTTATTATCCAGTACAGTGTAGAAGGTTTTTCGTTGTGGTGTTCTTCAAACTAGGATAAAATGCATTTTTGTGTTTCACATTTTAATAGACTTTAACTTACACGAATGATGAAATGTCGTTATTTCTTGCCATTTTCGTGTAAATGGTTTCCATATTTGTCATTATTTTTGTCATTAAATTAATGACGGGCGAAACAAGCATTAAATATTGTCATAAAAATGACATCGTGTAAATGCACAATGACACCATTTTCAAAATTATGACAAACCGCGAGAAAGAATTAACTTGCTCATTCTTTTATGACAAATTGTCATTATTTTAATCAGGGAACTGTATTTATCTCCAGTTGCGAGGAAACGGAGGGTAATAGCGAGACATTCTTCGGCATTTATTGCCTCTCGCATGTTTATTGTTTGCTTTCTCACAATTGGTGTTATTTGGTGAGTTAGAAAATCAAAAACCTCTGCTGATATTCTAAAAAAGTTGTGGAACAGTTCCAGAACCGGATCATTCCGACGAAGCTGCTCGTGCAACGTCTCAGAAACCCCTTGTTGCAAAAATAATGGCCGAACCCAACAGCAACAAGATCTTTGTTTTCTTCGTGACCGTCGTGTTTTTTCCTGATGCTCATCTTCTAGAATTAAGATTTCTCCTAATAAAGCAATTGTAATCATGTTTGATTGCATTTTTAATCACTACTACAGTATTGCAGACTTTTGTTTAAATTCAAAGAAACTGAAAAATATTCCATTATCTGCACCAGTAGTCTAAATATACTAATTTCTATTTATGAGAAAAGTAATGACAGAATCTGAAACAGTCATTATGTTGTCTTCGTGTAAATGCATGTCATCATTGAATTGATTTTGTCATTATTTTGTAATTTTAATAACAGATTTTGTGACACTTTTGTCATTCGTGTAAATCCGGCATTAGTATTGTGGCTAATGTGAATGAAAAAATAGAAAAGGAAAGTAAAATAACTATTAACGACATCACTCTCAAGATATTATAAACAAAGCACATATATCATTAATAAACAAAGAGTCAAGGGCCGCCAGACCCTGGTTGTTTATCAAGGTAGCTAAGAACATATGGATACTAAGAATCTTCAATCCGGGTGCAATTAAGAGGTAGCGAATGTTAAAGTTACATACAAATTTTGCGACATTGCGTTATCTTATCAAAGCTGAGTTTTTGATATGTCTTCGGGGATAGTGTCATTTTCTTTATTTGCACTTGGCCAGACACTTATAATCTGTCAAACTTATCGTGCCATTAACGTTTTGGTTTTAAAGCTAATATTTATATGTTCTATGTGGCAACTGTTAAGGTAAAAATAATTCCCAATCAGTCATGTGTTTGTCGACTGTTCGCCTTCCACTCAGAAAGGCAGAGTAATAATCTGCGATAGCTTCTCCCCATTCTTTTGTCGGTCAATCACAATGTACGAATAATAAATCCTAGAACCTAGACCTAACACATGTCTAGACAGTATTCGGATACGCAACAGCCAAATGCCTTGCTCTTCAATACATTGCGTAAGATCTCTTTGTTGTTCTCGGTACACTTCAGTATTATACAACCCTTATTAGATATCCAGAGCAAATAGAATAGGATCATCTTCTAACAGATTTGGAAAATCGTAAAAATTGGGATGGACTGGACACGAGTGATGCTTCGGAAAGCTGCTCTTAGCCTACTCATATTAGTAGAACAAACATGTGTTTTTTTTTTTTGTATAATTAAAAAAATTCCCAACTTTCTTAGGTACCGGAGCCATTGAGAACTGTTCTTACTCACGTCATCAACCAATAAAAGCCTTGCATTCGTATAAAGAGGGTAGTGTTAGCTTTGTCATTTGATACTCCATTTTTGGAAATGTTTTTGCACAGCACTGTCCACACATAGTTGAACTCTTAATAATTATTTAATTAATTATAGTTTCGATTCGCAAAAGCAAAACCTAAAGGCTGGTTAGAGAATGTTTGCGCTGCTTCCGCCGCCTGTCGCGAAAAGAACAATGGTATTCTACCATTTATGTATCTTATTTTAAATAAATAGACCTTGTATCAGTGTCTAATGAATTGAAGATATTTCAATGCACTAATATTTTAAACAGACTGCATAATATTTTCAAAAAATTCGTTTAAATAAATTATTTTATTTGTGTATCTGTCATCAGGGACTTATGGTGGATTTACATGTATCTGCATTTCCAAATTTAAAGAAAAGTGGAACGGGACCGATGTATGCGAAAAAAACGAATGTGTGAAAGAGTTCCATTTACGAAGAAAAAAATATTCATTTTTGTCTTTTCAAACTATTAGCCCAGGCAAACGGTAAATGCTATCGAAAAGTGTTATTTTCAAAACATGTAGACCGCCAAATACAACGAAACCCCTGGTTCGATGAAGAGTGCCGGCTAGCGCATGCAGCTAAGGACGAGACCTACCAGGCAATGCTGCAGACTCGAACAAGAGCTGCTGAGAGAGTGGCAGGGAGCTCTACGGGCTGAAACGAAAAGAGGAACGCCGACTTCTCAGGAGGAAAAAGAGAGAGCACGAGAAGCGGGCGGTAGAGTCTATTGAGGTTTGTAGCGGTAGGGGAGATGTTCGAAAATTTTATCAGAGGGTGAAGCGATCCACCCAAGGATTCAAGGCTAGAACGGAAGCCTGCCGAGATGAGAGTGGGAATATGGTAGTAGACACACAGTCAGTGCTGAGGATCTGGAAAGAACACTTCTCTAGACTGCTTAATGGCGAAGACAGCCAAGATGCCGCTAACAGGCAGAACGCTCCATTCAACATGGACGATGATGGCCAAGAGTTCCGTCCACCCGACCTAACTGAAGTGCGGCTGGCGATATCCAAACTTAAGTCGTACAAGGCTGCTGGTGCGAATGGCTTACAAGCCGAACTATTTAAATCAGCGGGAGATGAATTGGCTAGGAGCATACACCAGCTCATCTGCAAAATTTGGTCGGAGGAAAGTATGCCCGATGAATGGAACCTCGGTATAGTGTGCCCCATCCATAAAAAGGGAGATGTTCTGAAATGTACCAACTACAGAGGAATAAGTCTCCTAAACGTCGCTTATAAAATCTTGTCGGCCATCCTGTGTGACCGCTTATAACCTTTTGTCAACGATCTGATCGGCCCCTATCAGTGCGGTGTTAGGCCAGGCAAGTCAACCGTCGATCAAATGTTCACACTCCGACAGATTTTAGAAAAATCCCGGGAATTCCAGATCGATACACACCACCTTTTTATCGATTTTAAAGTCGCGTAGCGTGAAAAGGGACGAATTATACAGAGTCATGTCGAGTCTCGGCATCCCTGCCAAACTCGTCCACCTGTGCAGGATGACGATGGAGAAATCTCGCTGCTCCGTCAAAATTGGTAAGAACACCACCGATTCCTTTGATGTTGAGAAAGGATTGAGGCAAGGCGACGCGTTATCATGCAACCTATTCAACATCGTTCTTGAAGCCATTGTACGCAACGCACATGTCAACACCAGCGGTACAATCTATCAAAAGTCCGTTCAATTGCTTGCATATGCGGATGACATAGACATTGTCGGCAGAACGAAGCGAGCTGTGGCAGGGGCATTTGCGAGCATTGAATCGGAGGCGGCTAGAATGGGATTGGCGGTTAATGAGGACAAGACGAAGTATATGCTGTCATCGAGAGAGGAATCTCAACATCGTCGACTCGGGCAAAATATCACGATGGACAGATATAACTTCGAAGTTGTCAAGGACTTTGTCTACCTGGACTCCACTATTACATCGCAGAATGACATCAGTGCAGAGATCAAGCGAAGAATTACTCTTGCCAACCGCTGTTTCTTCGGTCTAAGAAGGCATTTAAGTAGTAAGGCCCTCTCTCAGAGAACCAAGGAGACTTTATACAAAACCCTAATCATCCCGGTCCTGCTTTATGGGTCAGAAGCATGGACACTGAAAGATTCGGATAAAAATCTGCTTGGGTGCTTTGAGAGGAAGATTCTTCGTGTGATTTTCGGTCTGGTGTGTATCGAAGGAGTATGGAGGAGAAGATTCAACGACGAGCTATACGGGCTATACAGAGACGTTGACCTGGTCAAAAAGCTGAAAATACAGCGGCTGAGATGGCTGGGGCACGTGGAGCGTATGGACAGCAACGCACCTGCCTGACGAGTCTTCGAATCCAACCCCGATGGGGTACGCAGCAGAGGAAGAACCCGTCACAGGTGGCGCAATCAAGTGAATGACGTCATCAAAGCACTCGGTGTGCGCAACTGGAAGCGGCTAGCTAGGGACAGAGCTGGCTGGAGATGCTTGTTAGTTGAGGCCGAAGCCCATCCTGGGTTGTGAGCGCCATCAAAAGTAAGTAAGTAAGTAAGTAGACCGCCAAAAAAGAAAGTTGTAGCTACTTTTTTCTACGACTTACCATTAAGAAGATAACGAGATTCGAAAAAACTCAAAATGTCAAAAAAAAAAAAACTGTTTTTTTTTTAACGTATAACTCCTGAACGGTTCAAAATTTTGAAAAAGTTCCATTTTGTAAATTCGGAGGAGTCAGTTCAATGTGAAAACCGTCAAAAGCTCAAACTCTGGGATTATTTTGACATCCAGAGGTCATTTTGCTTTATAAGATATTTCTTGAATTTATATTTTAATTATTATAAACATAAAAAATATACTTACTTGTATCTCCCTCTGTCTGTTTCGGTGACATTCCTCAGCACTAAACTCCCATTTGTCAAAGTTATGAATCTGTAAGAATTAAAGAATGTTTAAAGTTAAACTGAACAGATTTCTTATATCCATCAAATATTCAACAATAGCGAATAGTTTTCTTTTCGATCTTTACTCGCCTGTTTTCTTTGAGTTTTCTTTCAATTGACGTGTTCCCATGTAACCATGATACATTTGCCGTTGGTATACTTTGCACTGGACAACTCAAAGTAATTGACATTCCTGGTACGGCAGTTATATTTGAAGAATGTGACGACATTCGTTTTAAGACTGAAATGACATAGGAGTACCAGTACATGCATAAATTATTTAAATTCAATTAATAAAACAAGGCAATTAATGATAATTTTGGAACATTAGCAAACCTGGATATTCGACAGAACAGCTTTCCGACAAGAGGGCATGATGACCCGATGTTGTTGCATTTACCAAACATCGATACAATCCTGTGGCTTTTTGATTTGTTGGCAATCTAAGGGTTCCATTTTTTAGTACTTCAAAATGATTTAATTTCGATTGTTTTAATGTCTTGAGTTCGATTCCATTGCGATACCAAACGTAGATGAATTTTTTGACAGGAACTGTTTTTTCGTCTAAAAAAAGGCATAGACGCAACAAAAAATATTTTAAGTTTTTAACTGAAATTGTGGTAATTTAAATAAATGCAAGTTATTTTAGTTGATACATATGACCCTGTTTAGATTGGGAAGATTGAGTACGGACTGGTGAGTACCATCGTGTTTACATTACAAAATGTGAGGCGCCTCAAAAAACATTGAAACAACAACAACTTCCACATTCAAAGAACAACAAAGCAGACTTATGAGCCCGGTGTTTATATTTTCTATATGCCTCACGAGACCTCTTACCCCGTACTTCTCTTTCCTACAAACTGGCGTGAGTCCGTACACAAACTTCCCAATCTAAACAGGGTCTATGTATGTAGTTAATAATAATGAGTATACATAAAGAAGTAGGCCAGTAGAATACTGAAACTGGTGAAAGACCAAGTCATCAGGTGCTTGGTGGCACTTACTCTTACGAAGATAAGTCTTATATTTGCTAAATGTATATATGATGACAGGCTTACAGATCTGTTGATTCCGAATGAAAATAAAACTATTTCATTCTTTTCCGACGTTTCGTTGGTATTTTCCAACTTTATCAAGGAGTTTCATTAATTTTAGTTTACATTATTTGTAGAACAATTAAACATTTTTGTTGTACGTTGGTTTGGTACATCAATAAACAACGAAACAATAAATAAATAAATTAACACTAAAAACAGACAAGAAATTAAATGCTAGTATCACAGAACTTTCTTATTATATTTGTTTTAATGTCCGTGTTGGTTTCAAATAGAATTTTGGTGCAGAAACACTGCAGCCGCGGACATGGTTTGCGTGTATAGTTTTCTGTACATTTTATTATTGTTCTTAAGGATTTGATTTTAACAAAACTGCATTTCAGGTCTCTGCCAAAAACATCTATTTTGTAAATTTATCGAAAAACATCAGTTTTTTTTTAAAGAAATGTAATGGAAAACATTGTAACTCATACAATTTTACACACAAAATATAAAAAATATTTTTTTTCGTTAGAGCATTAAAAATTTGAAAAAAAAAATTAAAGTGAACTCGTACAGACTCGCATATAAAGCGATCTGGATAGCCGAAGAATTTTTGAATTAAATATTCTTTCTGTCACAACTTTTAAGGGGAGGCGGAATCATGAAATTTAAACATTTCCAAAATAGGCAATAACTTCCAAATATTATTGAATGACGGCTATGATTTTGATTGATTAAAAAATCTCTTAAGAACCCGAATTTTTAAGGATTAAATTGTTCTTTCACTCGCTCGGATTTTTTGTATACCTGTCCTGCGCTACTTTTCTGCATTATGCTGGATTTACATGTATCTTTTCATCTGCAAATATGAAGAAAGATAGAGCAGGACAGAAGTATGTCAAAAAACCGAGCGTGTGAAGGAGAACTATCATGAAGATGAACATTTCCGTCTTCATATCTGAATTGTGGAACTTCATATAATCTGCATGTATGAAGATCTTCTGCATTTTTGTCTTCTCTCTCTTTCAAACCAAAGTAAAAAATTTTATATTTTGTGTCCCCTTTTTTGGCATAAGTCAGACGAATAAACATGTAAATCCACTAATAGAATGTCTAATTAAAGTGAAGAATTTTTGCAAAGATGATATATTGAAAAACCTTTAAGAAATCAGATTTTTTTAGATATAATTGTTTGCTCCGGGATTTTATGCCTTTTGGGTGACATTTGGGACGAAATATTCTGTGTACGCCCAAATTTAGTTTATTACATATCTGTCAAGGTATACACTTTCAAATTACATTGAAGGATGGCTACCATGATGATGGATTAAAAAAAACCTCTAAAAATAATTTTAGAATTATTATAGAACCATATTTGTCTCGTGTGTTGTGTTGCTGTGTGGCGTAGGAAATATATGGAATGACAGCGACACATGACTCCACAACAAAACACACGAAATATGATTGGTTCCGACTTCAAACGCTTCTCTTGGCTCCAAACTGGCTTCGAAAAAGGCAAGCCAGTTGACGAACAAGTTGCTCAAGTTGGGTCTGTTGGTCAGAAAATGTGAGTGTCTTGCCACTGGCTAGCCAGTACTGGCTCGTGTGGCCTCAGCATAAGAAACAAATTATACGATTTTCTAATCCACTTCACCCACGGAAGGATCGGATTATCGACTGACTTTCATTACATAAGTTAAGATTTCGATTTGGAGTTGTGATAAAATGGTGTTAAGATTACAGAAGAAGCATTTTGCTCATATTATCAAATAAAATTGAATACACACACATAAAATAAGTCCATATTTTTAAACAAACATGCAAAAAAACTGTTCATTATACATAACAAATTTTGACTCGACTCTACTCTTTTAAAAGGATTGATTTCGTTGAGTGGTAATGAGATTCGTTCATTACAACTCAACGAAGGTATACAAAGGTTCGAATCAGCTTCGAGGTTTAGCTCGCTTCAATACCACACAAAGTGAACGTAGTAAATAACATATACGTAATGTAATACACTGTCTCCACATATTAAACTTCACCTAAATAGTTTCCTTGTTTTTAAAGATTTTAATTTATACCAAAAAGATTAAACTTTTTATTTGTTTAATTCAAAATCATTTCGAGAGGGGCTTCAGCCCCTCAAGAACTTCCCCCCTGACAACGTGCCTGCCTGCGGCCAGCGCGGCGTCGTCAAAAGTTATTCAAGGTCGAACATCACTTTTTCGAATATAACTCTGAAACGGTAAATGCTATCGAAAATATTTAATACAAAGCTTGTAGATCTTGCTATTTTCCTACGACTAACCGTTAAGAAGATATCGACATTTCAAAAAACGTAAAATATCGAAAGTACTGGTATTCACCTATAACTCCCAGATGGGTCGTATTTTCGAAAACATTTAATTGCAAAGTTTTAACATTATGTGACCCCTTACAGTAAAACAGTTATTAGTTTTTTCTTAAAGAAAAACTTTTAAAGATATACATAATAATTTTCAATGTTTGACAAAAACTCTAAATATCTGTTTTTTTTTTGTTTGCATTTTACTCTTAAATGACGAAGTTGTTGAAAAAAATTAACTCTATATTTGTAGACTGTAATATTCTGTACGAAAATAGCTTGACGTTTTTTCCATACACGTCATGACTAACACGATATTGCTACTTTAAGAGCGTCAAATATCGAAAATACAGTTTTTTCATACATTTTTTAAACAGCAAAGTTTTATTGAAAAATAATGTTAAAAAAACTTAAAAATTATGTACATATATCTTTATATGCTCGCATTAACAATTTTTTTTCTATCAGCCATTTTTTTTATATGTTTTATTATTTATAAAAAAAAATCACCAAAAGCTAGAAATATCGGTGTTTAGCTCTTTAGAGTAAACGTAATGACGAATTTTACGGAAAATAGTTTTAGCTTATTTTGTAGATTTTAATATCATTTTGTCTTCCAGTAGAATTTTATTATTAATTCGTAAAATTATATTTTTACTTTGAACCCTGTGCCTACGTTCTGCGAGAAATGCAAAAGAATCATTTTCTCGCATTCACCTTTCACCCGGTTCTGTTAAGCCTGGAAAAATGTGAGTTAACCTGTTTCTGTAAGACAAATTTCTCGCCTGAGCTGTCAAAACAACTCGACAAGAAAAATCAAGTGAGAAATGTAAAAATGACTGAAAGTATAGAAACGGTAACGGAAACTGCACGATACTTTTTTGATATACATACCACACTTGAACAGCAGCGGCGTTTCAGTACACGGCAAATTGTGCTTCTTCCTTAGTAAATATCTGTCTTTTTCTTTCTAATTTAGATTTTCAATATTTTATTAGAGTCCGCTTTAAAAAGTGTCGGGGTTGCATAACTTAATTATAAGGGGGTTTCAGTGCGAGTATAAAATTGAGGTTTCGGGGTCGAAGCCTTCGGCGTTGGCAACCATCTTGGAAAAAGCAGTGTAAGCAGGACCATTTAAATTTTAAGAGTATATAGAGGTGGCATTTATCAGAACACTTCCACCATATAAACATAAAATTAAAATTTAGGTGACAAGAAAGTTAAGTCCATTAATTATATTTTTCTTGCAAATATTGTTTTTTATTTTTCTTAATTTTAATTTTTTTAATCAATTTTAAGGTAAAAAGTGACTCAACATAAATTGTAAATAAATCAATTTTCTAAAGTTCTAGTGTTTGAAATTTTTTCGTGGGACTCATGGTTTTCAAGATATCACCGCAAACTGCTTACACTCCTTTTTTCAAGATAGTGGCCAACGCGGAGGGGGTTCGACCCCGAAAACTTAATTTTATACTCGCACTGAATCCCCCTTTACATATAATTAAAAATATCTTGTTATACCGAAAATGCGATGTTCGACCAAAATTTCATTGCTGACCAGTAAATATAAAAGCAATTTTATGCAACCCTAACAAGCACTTTATACCTAACAAAATTGTGTCAAAATTATTTTCATGTTACTTACGGTTCTCAAGATATCACCGAAAACTTTTTACACTACGATTTCCAAGAGGGCGGCCAATGAGGAGGGCTTTCGACCCCAAAAACTCATTTATATACTCGCACAGAACCCCCATTCACATAAAATTAAAATTATCTAGTTATACCAAAAATGCAAGGCTCAGCCAAAATTTTGTAATATTATATTGACTTCTAGATAGATAATTAAATCAAGTTTATGCAACCCTGACATATACTTATTCATTTTCCCATTTTGTGTTTTTATATTCGACTTTTAGTTACCAATACTCCAGTGGAATGCGAGTTCAAAATGTTTGTTTCTCACATCGAGATACAGAAACAGATAATTTTTCCAGATCGAGAAACGTAGGGCTTTCTTGTTCCACTTTTTCTCGATACGAGAAGTTCTCGACCAAGTTACAGAACGTAGGCACTGAATACCTCATTAATTATAGAATTCCATCAATTGACAAACAGTTGAATATCTTTACTTATCTTTTGCTCGTGGCAAAATAAGTATTCCAGTAACATTTTTGTAAGTATTTTTTAACTCGCATACTACATTATGTATGTACTTATGTTTACATTGCTTATGTATAAGTAAATTATACTAACAAAATAAAAACAAAAAACCCAATAAACTTATGTATTTTGATTTCCTTTTGATAGCTTACAAATTTAAATTCGTGTCTTGTACGAATCTGGCAACAAGAAGTAGAACTAGGAAGGTTTACAGTATCTGTATTATGATTATAAGGACACTACTTACGTGGATCATAGTTTATTGAGGCTGAACATGGCAGATAATGTGGTACATTTGGCTGGGATATTAAAAGTGTCGTTACTGGCGGCCTTTTTATCTGAAGGAAGTTTCCTGCTATAACGATGTTACCAAGTGAAGCACCAACTGAAAAATAGAGAAAATAAGTAAGGATGAGGATGTGTATACAAAATTCTCGGCATATTGTGTATCCACATAATGAATGGATTATGAATTTTAAACTTTTATATAAAGTACATTCTGCTATAAGCTTTAAGCCATTAGTTGATTAAAAATCAAGCCATCAATGATTTTTTTATGTATATTTATTTAAAGGCAGGAAGAAGGAAGTTGACACAGCAGTGATGATTTTATGGTTTAAAGGGAAGTACCTGTGGTTGGATCGAAAATTACGAACTTTGGGTAAGAGATTTCGTAGCACAGTAGTCAGTTCTACATGAAATAATGGCGTATGTGTACAGCATATAAAAGGGTGTTTTTGTATGCATATATTTTGAATTTCACAACGTGTTTCTTTTAGTGGTTTAGTGAAACTATGTATGTACCTAGGTATTTAGTTTTTTTATTTAAAATTGCATTTATTTACGTTTTTCTCCTTCTTTTTACTTATTATATGCATTCCTAGATACAACCACACTATTTTCGTACTCGTGCACATGCATTTACTTTGAAGAGGGATGAAAATGCTTAACTCGAAAAGTAGAGCAAATTCCTCGAAAATATTAAGAACTTTAAAAGATAATGAAATTAATAAAAAAAAAACTGATTTATTTTAATTTTATTTAGTACTAGCTGACCCGACAGACGTTGTCCTGTCATTCAATTCAAACTGGAATACTTACTATATACTATAATAATAATTATTTCAATTGTTGTAAATATTTATTATCTATATATTCATACGCTTAGCAAATCCTAAGCAAAACCTAATAGAGTAAGGCCCGTTTGCTGAAACGAAACATAAATGCTTAAGTTCAACAAAAACGCCTAGGTAACACATATTGCTTTGTACCAAATGTAAACTTAAACATAAATATTATTAAGTTCAACATAAATTAAGTGGCACAAAAAGTACCCCTTGGGAGATTTATGTTGTACATAAGCTAACATTTATGGTTTTTTTATAATATTTGCTGAGAATAGCGAAGCGACAGCGTCAAAATTAACATCAAATTTTATAAAAATGCATGTTGGACTGTCCAAATAGATTCTAGATGCTTAATTATATTATTTAATACATACATATTCACTCACTAATATTCAAGGAAATGATACATATTTTCGTTATTCTAAGGCAGCAGATTCACAACAACAAAACTTCACAATATTACTTTTTACAGAAACACAAACAAATAACTCTTTGTAGTTTTTTAATTATCAGGTTTCATTGAAAATCCATATTTTAAATCAAATATTTAATTAAACTGTTAAGCACACGTCCAAACAATGCCTCAAAATGCAAAATACTAGAAATAGATTTGACTTTTCACACAAAATTGACGTTTTGGCAGCGATTTCTCTCATGAGAATTATGCATAGCTAAGAAGATAATAAATATTTTCTAGCAACAGAGAATAAATTAAGTTGAACATACAAACTATGTTAAACTTAGCTATGATGTAGATTTATGTTTCGTATCAGCAAACGGGCCTAAGAGCCCAGGGCCGCCAGACATACGTAATTTTATCAAAGCTAAGATTTTTTCTGCGAAAAGGTACTATGGTAGCTAAGAACAAATGGATACTAAGAATCTTCAATCCGGGTGTAATTTAGAGGTAGCGGATGTTAAAGTTGCATACAAATGTTGCAACATTGCGTTATTTTATCAAAGCTGAATTTTCGATATGTCTTAGGGTATGGTGTCATTTACTTTATTGGACATTTGCCAGACATCTACAGTGGGGCCTAACGTGAGCCAGACAATTTAAATATGTCAAACTAATCGTGCCATTTACGTTGTAGTTTTAAAGCTAATATTTATATGTTTTATGGGCAACTGTTTACAGTGGGGCTTATTCATCAGCCAGAAATTTAAAAACAGCTAAAATAAGCGAAAAAATCACGTTTTAGTAAGAAAGAATTATTATTTTGACAGTTTTTTGATGATGTAAGGCCCCACTCTAAGTGTCTTGCGGATTAGAAAATATTGTAGAATATTTGCCCAAACAAAAAATAAAATCTTGATTTGATTCTTTTATGTAAATGGCACGATTAGTTTGACAGGTTTTAAGTGTCTGGCTCACGTTAGGCCTCACTGTAGGTGTCTGGCAAGTGTCAAATAAATTAAATGACACAATCCCCTAACTTATATCAAAAATTCAGCTTTGATAAAATAACGCAATGTTGCAACATTTGTACGCAACTTTAACACTCGCTACCTCTTAATTGCACCCGGATTGAAGATTCTTAGTATCCATTTGTTCTTAGCTACCATAGTATCTGTTCGCAGAAAAAATCTTAGCTTTGATAAAATGACGTATGTCTGGCGGCCCTGGGCTCTTAGTCTATAACGGTACACTTTTATCTGTAAATACTCAACGGAACTACATAAATTATATAACGTTAGAAAGGTTTTGACCCACAGATGTGCAGAAACGAAAAATTATGTCTGTATATAGCTGTTAAAGAATTTAATGGACATTTAAATTTTTCCAGATAAATGATTTTTATCATTTTAAGGGTTCGGATTAGAACTCTGAAATTTTGGGAGATGGTCACCATTATTTATTTGGATTTTTTGGTGAAAAATTAAAATTTATAACTTGCCGGACAAGAAAAGAGAAAGTTACATTTTTATATATTTTTGCTCAAAAATAACTTCCATAGGAAATATATAAATGTTGAACTTAAGTAGAAAAAATAAATAAATCGGATGGCACAACGGCTCATTAAGAACCAGGGCCTAGTGGTTAACAACTCGCAACCATTCCTGTGTGCGCCTTTCGACAGGAATGGAAGGGACCTACAATTTTATGCCGAATCCGAACGGCTAGACGATAAGCACTTATTCGTGACAAGTGATACTCTTGGAGGATTTGTCAATTCCTCGCAAGAGGCAGTAGCCCTGAAAAAAACTTTTTAGTTTTTAGGTGGTAGAGGCTGGGAAGCGAACCCAGACCTTCAGCGTGACAGTCGAACGCACTAAGCATTACCCTACGGGCTACTACTGACCAAGCTTTAATATCAAAAAATTATTTGTTTGTGTGTATGTACATATGTCAGTAAGTACATACATAAATTGAAAAATGCTCCCAATCGAAAAATATCCTTAAATAATAATAATGAAAAATGGGCCCAAACTTATGAAAAATGACTCCAAACAAAAAACGAAAAATTTCCCGAAAACAAGTATAAGAATAAGAAGCAACAATAACCAAAAGTGTTTTGCGTCGGTTTGGGATAGCCTTAAAAGTACCTTTCTTGGCCTTCTTCGCGGGTTCAATGATTTTAACTCCCTTTTTGGGTCCTCTGGCCCGCTCACGTAAGGGGATGCTCAGTCGCCTGGCAGGCACCTAAGTTATCCGTTGGTCTGTGATCAAAGTTTTTGTATTTTGGTTTAAGAATAAAAGTTTGAGCCCATTTTTCTTAATAAAACTTCATCCCAAAATTAAGAATGAAATAATGCCCCAAAACAATGAAATGACTCCTCCTGTACTTGAGAGCGTAAATGATTTCATGGGACAAATCTTCTTTCGCACTCGTGCAGTTGATAGAGTTCTAAAAGATCTCGACGTACACAAATCCGCTGGCCCGGATAGTATCCCTCCCATTGTTCTGAAGAGGTGTTCTTCAACGCTGGCAAAACCACTGCGTAAGCTTTTCCATCTGTCCTATTCTACTGGTCTCTTTCCGAGTGGATGGAAAACAGCATTTGTCCAGCCTGTCCCTAAAAAAGGCGTATCTTCCTCACCCTCAAACTATCGACCAATTGCACTTACGTCCCTTCTTTCCAAGGTCATGGAAACGCTGATTAATTTCCAGCTAAAGAAATATCTCGAGGAACGAAAGCTTCTTAATGACCGGCAGTACGGCTTTCGTAGCAATAGGTCCACTGGTGATCTGATGGTATATCTCACCGAACAGTGGAACACATCTTTACATCGTTTTGGAGAAAGTAAGATTATTGCCCTTGATATTTCAAAAGCGTTTGATAGAGTTTGGCATCAAGCTCTCTTATCGAAAATGCGCGCATTTGGTTTCGATGAATCTCTTCTTCGTTGGATTAGAAATTACCTTTCGGACCGTTCAATACAAGTTGTATTGGACGGTTTCAAGTCTGAAATTCACAAAATAAATGCTGGTGTGCCCCAGGGCTCCGTTTTGTCTCCGACTCTCTTCCTTATATTCATAAATGATCTTCTGTCTGAAACGTCTAATCCATTAAACTGTTTCGCTGATGACAGCACCCTCAGCTTCTCATATTCGTTTTCAGATTCACATCCATGTCCTTCGGATGTGGAACTTGAACGGCAGCGTATGATTAGCTCATTAAATTCCGATCTTGACAGCATTGTCCAATGGGGAATTAAAAACCGAGTGGAATTTAATGCTTCAAAAACCCAATGCTGTCTACTGTCGTCTAAGAGAAACCCACCCCCTATGCCACTATCCATGAGTGGCACTTGCATTGAGGAAACCGAAAAGCTTTCAGTCCTCGGTATGTGTATAACAGACCACCTTCTGTGGAATGACCACATATTCGACGTCGCCAAAAATGCTGCTAAGTGCTTAGGTTTTCTTCGGCGATGCAAGAAATTTTTCTCTCCTTCTGATCTGGCTGTAATCTATAAAGCCTTTATTCGTCCAAAACTCGAGTACAACTCTCATGTTTGGGCAGGTGCTCCAATAACCCATTTAAGCCTATTGGATAGAATTCAAAGAAGAGCTATGAAAATGATAGGTGAAAGAAATATAACTGATACATTTGCTTCTCTAGAACACCGCCGCAATGTTTCTTGTATTTCATTATTTTATCGTTATTTTCATAAACAGTGCTCTAGCGAAATAGCCAGTTGCATTCCTCCCCCTAAACAATTCAACCGTAATATTCGCGCTGCTAGGAATGCCCATCAGTTTACCCTTGAGCCCAACTTCGGACGTACTGTCAAGTTCAGGGATTCTTTCTTTTCCCGCACCACGCGAATGTGGAATGCTTTACCCGACTCTATCTTTCCCTCCCATTTTAATATTCAGAACTTCAAAACCAATGTGCATCGGTTCCTCCTCTTAAATCCTTCCCTATTTTCCTAAAGCTGGCACTGTGTTCAACATATTAAGGGTAGTCACAACCCCTTTAGTGCGCGCACAAATAAAAAAAAAAAAAAAAAAAAAAAAAAAAAATGGCCCCAATTCACAAATTGTAAACTGTTTGCTGTTTCCCATATACATTTTTGGGGCTATTTTTCATTTTATGTCTGGGGCAAAATTTGACGTAGCCAAGTCCACACTGTACGGGTATTTCTGATTGTGATTGATGCTAAATAGTTGTCCAAAGAGCATATACAAATTAGTTTAGTTTTGACACTGCAACGTTAATTATACGATTAGTTTTAAGGTGTCTGGCTGTTATTAGAGGTAAGGCCTTGATAAAATAACGTTATATTGCAACAATTGTACGGGACTTTAACATTCGATTTCTCCAAATTCTCCCGAAATTCAAGATTCGTTGCATCTATTTATTTTTGCCTACCAAATATGTTAATGTTATAGTCTAAGAGCAGACATCAAATTTTGGGAGTGGATGGATAACCAAAATATGAGTATGATGGTTTGTAGGTGCTTATATCGTGGTATCGAAAACCAAAGTTGGCAGACTTTTTTCAGCCTCTGGCGAGGGAGGAGTTTTAAGAATAGCGATTTTCTAATTTGTTTCTCAGAGGTATTACCACTTCAATAAATTTTAAAAATATATTTTATAATGCTCTGTCATTTTTCTTAAGTCCAATCATCTAAATCTTTGGCAATCCCACCAATAGAACTCAAGATATTAGCTTTTTAAGAGGATCTTATTGTCTTTTTCTTGGAGATTTATAAAACGCCAAAAATCAGCACAACAAAGTCTCAAAATACAAAACAAAAAACCATTAAGGTTCGCATAAAAAGCTATTATCTTGAGTTATATTGGCATAGTGAAACAACGCGAAAATCAAACAAATTGGCGGTTTTAGGTTTAGAAAAGTTACTGTTGTATCCACAAAGTAATTCATAATTTTTGTAGAGTTGAAAAGTAAATATTTTTTTTTTTTAACTGAGCGGCAAAATATTTCCAAATTTTTTTGAAAGGTGCAGAGGTTAAGTCACAGATAGAAATCTGTTACAAGAGTCAGGTATTGTTCAAATAAAATATTTATGAATTCTTTATAGTAAAGGCTTAACGATATTGACCTAGTTTTTTTTGCAAAAAGTACAAAAGTAAGAAATGAATATCTTTGCTGAAGACAACAAACAATTAAAAATTATATATGGTGGTTAAATTTATCTGTCAGAACAACTTTCGTATGTTTTTTTGGAAGTAGTTTTCTGTAGAATACTTCTTTATGATGTCTATTTACATGTTTTTCTCACTTTTGTACTATTTGCAAAAAGTAGATCTATTGTTGTTAAGCTCTAACAATAAAAAAAAACTTATTGATTATTTTTAATTTCTCTTACCCACAAAGTGTGTTAATTACTTTTTGTTGGTCAGTATCTGGACTTGGGGTAAGGATATGTGAACATCCTGTGTCCTACCTGTGTCAATTTCATTGAAATCACCCAAGGAACAACGAAGTAATTTGTCACATGTCACCTGTCATCTGTCATCTGTCCCCTGTCATCTGTCACCTGTCGCCTGTCACATGTCACCTGTCACCTGTCATCTGTCAGCTGTCATCTGTCATATATCATCTGTAAAAAAGAAGCCACTGGATTGTGCTGCGCTAGCTAGATGTATCTATCTAGCCCAATACAATCCAGTGGCTTCTTTTTTGAACTTCAATGCCTTGCAGTGTGAACATACAATGTTCATAGGTCTACTATCAACGATTTGCTGTGAACTGTAATCGATTGCCACGTTATAGTTGAATGCAGCTCGATCAAATGGGATATTTCTGTGTCCTTGATATTGATTCCGTTGAACTTCATTTCGCGCTTCGCGTTGCTCATCAATTTGACTTTCTCTTGAATATCTTTGACTTGCGGCATCTGCGACCTATGTTCACTCGTCTGTTTTTTGGCATTTTTGCAACGGAAAATTATAATTAATGAACTTCATAAATTTTCCGATCTTTTAAGAAACTGACAGTTATTTCAAACGTGCTTAGCATTGAGTTCAAAATAAAGGTAGTCATTAAGTTTTCTTAAATTTTCTAAGTTGGGGCACAATTTTTTTATTTTGTTTTTATTTATAAACCTTCTTAAAAAGTATTAGAAAACATTTTAAAAAAATGTATGAAATAGTTAAAGCCGTTCTCAAGTTATAGCGTGACCAGAAGAATATGTATTCATTTTTATATATAAAGACTGAAGTCCTACCTGTGCCAATTTCATTGAAATCACCCAAAGAACAACGAAGTCATTTGTCGCCTGTCATCTGTCAGCTGTCATCTGTCACTTGTCACCTGTCATCTGTCATCTGTCATCTGTCACCTGTCACCTGTCACCTGTCACATGTCACCTGTCACCTGTCATCTGTCATCTGTCACCTGTCACCTGTCACCTGTCACCTGTCATCTGTCATCTGTCACCTGTCATCTGTCAGCTGTCATCTGTCATGTGTCATGTGTTATCTGTCACCGGTCATCTGTCACCTGTCACCTGTCATCTGTTATCTGTCACCTGTCACCTGTCATCTGTCACCTGTCACATGTCATCTGTCAGCTGTCAGCTGTCATCTGTCATGTGTTAGCTGTCATCTGTCATCTGTCACCCGTCACCTGTCATCTGTCAGCTGTATTCAAAGAAAAAAATTGTTATACAGTAAAGTCTGATTTTCAACTTTGACATCACTTTTTGACGATTTAAAAAAAGGCTAACTTTGGTGTACCCTGACCCATGTTAAGGTCAATTTTTATGTCAGTGCTAATAGTGCTTGCATGTAGTTGGCCCACCAACTATTGAGTTAAGCAAAACTGTTAATTGCAATCGTTTGTACATCGTTTGTCTACGTTTGTACAAGTTTCAGATTCGTTTGTACACTCACCGTTTTTTTTATATAGCCACTTCAAACAAATTTACGGAGTTTGGCCCACCAACTATAACGCTCGAAAAATCTGGAAATGCAGTTCGATAGATAATCGTTTGTCTATGTTTGTCTTTTTTTTTCGTTTGTATACGTCCCAAATTTTGTTGACAAAAAAATTTTTTTTAACCAAATTTTATTAAAATTTTAAAACATATGCATTCGTTTGTCTCTTTTTTATAATGATTTTCCATCGTCTTAGTTTTTTTAATTTGTATTTATTTCTATTTTTAATTAATTATTACTTTTTTTGGGACATATAGTTGGCCCACCAACTATAACGCTCGAAAAATCTAAAAACGCAGTTCGATAGAAAATCGTTTGTCTATGTTTGTCTTTTTTTTCGTTTGTATACGTCCCAAATTTTGTTGACAAAAAAATTTTTTTTAACCAAATTTTATTAAAATTTTAAAACATATGCATTCGTTTGTCTCTTTTTTATAATGATTTTTCATCGTGTTATTTTTTTTAATTTGTATTTATTTCTATTTTTAATTAATTATTACTTTTTTGGGACATGTAGTTAGGTAGGTACTCAAAAATTTGGTTACTACCTATCAATATCTATAATAGGCATGCATAGGTATTTGTACCCATAATTACTTTCTATTTCATAAGGAAAAGAAACTCATTAAAAACCTTAAGCCGACGGCAAAGTTCAAGTTAATGAACAAGTACCTATAGAATTAGAATTATTTTTGTTTGGGTTTTTTTAATTATTTTAACTGAATAAATAATATACTCAAGGTGTAAATTAAGTCTTTTTAAATGCAGCCTAAATGCAGGGCACTCCTTAAAAAGAATAGAAAAAAAGGATAAAGTCTTAATTATCGCAATTTCGAATACAAGTTGAAACTATGGACACCCAAATAAAAGAGAATGCAGTTGGTGGGCCAACTACATGTCCCAAAAAAAGTAATGATTAATTAAAAATAGAAATAAATACAAATTAAAAAATTAACACGATGGAAAATCATTATAAAAAAGAGACAAACGAATGCATATATTTATAAGTTTTAATAAAATTTGGTTGAAAAAAAATTTGTTGTCAAAAAAATTTGAGACGTATACAAACGAAAAAAAAAGACAAACATAGACAAACGATTTTTTATCGAACTGCGTTTTTAGATTTTTCGAGCGTTATAGTTGGTGGGCCAACTACATGCTCCATATAATTAATATATAATTAATTAAAAATAGAAATAAATACAAATTAAAAAAAAATAACACGATGAAAAATCATTACAAAAAAGAGACAAACGAATGCATATGTTTTAAAATTTTAATAAAATTTGGTTAAAAAAAATTTTTTTGTCAACAAAATTTGGGACGTATACAAACGAAAAAAAAGACAAACACAGACAAACGATTATCTATCGAACTGCATTTCCAGATTTTTCGAGCGTTATAAATAGTTGGTGGGCCAAACTCCGTAAATTTGTTTGAAGTGGCTATATAAAAAAAACGGTGAGTGTACAAACGAATCTAAAACTTGTACAAACGTAGACAAACGATGTACAAACGATTGCAATTAACAGTTTTGCTCAACTCAATAGTTGGTGGGCCAACTACATGCAAGCGCTAATAGTAGGGAACTAATTGTTGACTTTTTTTTTAGTAGAAATACTAACCTTTAAAACTACGTTTAAGTTGAGCTGATATGTTTTTAGGGTTGCCAGATATTCAATTTTGAATGGTGTTCAATTTTTTTTGCCCGAGCAATATTTTGACTTTGAGGTCATTCTTTCAAAAAAATACGGCTATTGTTGAATTCAAAATACTAAACCGTTTTTATTTTATGGCGTTCTATGTTTGTATCAGAACTAATGGCAGGACTGTGGCCTGATTATGGAATACGAAGAGAATAGTTTTAGGTGGCAGAAATGAGACTTAGTATTAGTGCTTTGCTTTCGTCGCTGTCGTTTTACATTCGCCCTATTTTTGAAAACAAATGGGAAATGACGTTTCAAGTTTTAACGCTTGAATTTGCGATTGGTTTTTTTTCGGCCGATTGGTGTATCGACACGGTTGAAAGTGGTATTTTGTTGTTTTCATTAAAATAAACAAATATGTGAGTTATACTATTTTTTTATAAAAAACAAAGTTAATACACAATATTTTATAATAATACTTTATAACTGGCCCCTAATACGGATATAAATTATAAATAGAGGAGGCGCAAAAGACCTGTCAGTTCGATTTTAGCTATTGTTTGAGAATTTTTACAATTTCGAAAACAAATCATTATACATGATTCAGTGGCTTAGCTAGCCCTCGAGGGGCCCCGTATCAAGAATTAGTTGGGGGGCCCCCTACAAAATCACAAATTAAACAAAAAACAATTTTTACAGAACAAACAAAAACACTCACAATAACAAATACAGAATCCAATGTATTTAATGGAACATACTTATGGTCTTTAAATAGGTACTACATACATAAATGTAGTTGCTATAAAACTTGAACTAACAGTGGAAAACAAAAAAATCAAATAAAAACTTTTCTTGCCTTTGGTTCCGCAAATTTATTAATTAAATCATCCATTTCTAAGGATGATTTTATTTTTGTCAAGCTTTTCAACTTCTATGGACATGATCGCTAAGTCCAATAACCGTTCTTGTCCCAAAGGAGTTCTTAAACAATTTTGTATTATTTTTAGCTAAGAGAATGTTCCCTCAGCTGTTGCTGTCGTTACCACAAGCTTTAAAAATAAAAAGCATGCCGTTATTACTTCCGTAAAACTGAAAAACTGAATTCAAGGCTATTGTATTTAATTAGCAATAACTCTGTGAGTTCTTTAGTTGACTGAATGTTTAGGGTTTTAAAGCAATTAGATGTTCAAAAAGATCAACTAACAGGTCCTCATTGCGTTAAGCAACCAGTTTTCCTGCTTCGTTTTCAATTTTTCATTTGAATAGGATAAAAGTTTTTTCTGGTTGTAAAACTTTAAATAAATTACTTAGATAACTGAGGCTCTGAAATTTTTGTTCAGTTTGAGAAATCAATACATCTAAGCAGCAATAGTAAACATTGACTTTGAAGTAAGATTCCGGGTAGGGCGGGTCTGATATTCTCTCATCTTCTGATAATTCGTCAAAAAAGCGTTTCGTTAATTCCCTTCTTTTATTTTTAAAAACAGTTGTTACCCCCCACTATTTTCCTAAATCTCTGGACTCCATATGCAAACAAAAGAATGATTTTTGATTTCTTAATTCTCTGAATCTGTTAAAAAGATTACTTAGTAAAATACTTGCTTTTTGTAAATCATTGTCTTTAAGCTGTAAGGCTTTGGACACGCGGTTAATGATTTCGAATAAAGAAGAAAATAACGAGACTAATACAATAAATTCGTAGCTCTCTAAAATGTTAACTATCGTTTTACTTTCATCACGTTCATCTTTTTTTTGAAACTTAATTAAGTTGATCAGGCGCGAACGCAGGAAAATATTTCTGGGGGGGTTTTAAACTGCAAACTCAAAAATTAAGAGTGATATTGTATAATTGTATGGCGAGGAAGTTTAATTCATACCCCCCCCTGCGTTCGCGCCTGAAGTTGATTCAAATATGCTTTCATTATTAATGAATAATTTTTCCGTACAGCAAATAAAGCGTCATTTCTTGATCACCATCTAGTAGGGCAAACCCTATAAAGTGTAATTTTATATTCCTTAGATGACTCGTTATTCAACATTGACCACCGTTTAATGCTATTTCCAAAAAAAAGCATATATTTTTTCCAAATTGTCAAAAAAATTTGACACTTCTAGGATGTGTTTTGCAGCATCAACGAATGGTGCAGTGCATCTTGTTGGTGTGTAGATTCGTGTACCTATGAAAATTTCATGCAGACAATTTTCACTTGCGTTGGCCTAAGTAGGTAGGTGTATGAAAAAAAGAAAAAAAAAAAAAACAAATTTTGTATATAGGGTGTATCAAAAAATGCCTGTCAAGGAAAGATATTCGTTTTTTTATTTATTAATTTCTTTCAAATGTATTTCTTATGGATAAGTGAAGTTAGATGGCTGGGCTCGGGGAAGTTTAAGTCACCAACCCGTAACACTGTACTATTCTATTCCGGAAAAACACCTGGAAGCGCTCGGGAATCTGGCGTTGGATTGCTGCTTTCCAAAACAGCTCTCAAAAGCTTAATTTCCTGGGAGCCTTTAGGTGACAGGATCCTGAAAGCCAGGTTCTGGACTAGAATACGTCGCGTCACCATCATACAGTATTACGCCCCAACTTTGCTCTCTTCAGACGAGGAGAAGGAGGCCTTTTATAACCGGCTGAGTGCTGCTTATGATAGCGTTCCACGAGGTGATATAATTATGGTGATGGGAGACTTAAATGCCAAGGTTGGCAATGACAACACTGGGCTAAGGCATGTCATGGGAAAACATGGTGTTGGTAACCGAAACGACAATGGCGAACGATTTGTCGATTTCTGCAACGCCAACGGCCTTGTTATTGGAGGGACCATGTTCGAGCATAAGACGTGCCACAAAGTCAGTTGGGTGTCGACTGACAGACAAGCAACTTCCAACTTCGTTTTAGAAGCAGTCTCCAGGACGTCCGTAACAGAAGAGGTGCTGACATGGGAATGGCCCGGGACCACCATCTGATGGTTGCTACCGTTAGATTGCGTACAGCTGCAGTTCGGAGATCCCAAGGAAACACTCGAATGCCCAAGTTTAATACAGATAGACTAAAGGATCCCGCAGTGCGCCAACAACTAGGGGACCACCTTTCACAAGGATTGAACGCAATCAGCAGCACGGAAACCACATCCATCGAAAATCATTGGTGTGCTGTGAAAAATGTGTTCATATCCGGTGCTGAAAGTATAGTCAGCCGGGCGCAAGGGAGAAATAGTGCTTGGCTTTCCGACGAAACTTGGGCAAGGATCGAAGAAAGGAAACACCTTAAAGCTCGCATCGCAGCTACCCCAGTAGCAGGGAGAAACGAGCTTGAGTCTACGTATCGCATGAAGATGAGGGAAGTTCACCGTAGTGTGCGATGTGATAAGCGTAACTACATCAACGCATTGGCTACAGAAGCAGAAGAAGCCGCTAGTAGGTGTGACAGTAGGACCGTCTACAGAATTACCAAAGAGCTCACTGGTGTCCAGAGCTCTAAACAACACCTGGTTAAAGACACAAACGGATCCCTGCTAATTTCAGATGAGGACCAGCTCATAAGGTGGAGGGAACACTTTTCTGCGGTTTTAAACCGCGTTTTCGCCAGTGAAGTGAACCCTATTCCCACTGAGCTACCCGAAGTAACAATTTCCCGAATACGCACCGTACCCCCCAGTAAAGAAGAAATTATCACCGCCATCAAAGCACTGAAGAACAACAAAGCGGTTGGACTTGACGGTATTCCTGCAGAGCTCTTAGGAGCAGCCCCAACGACATCGACCGAGCTACTGCACCCACTTATTAAGAGAGCTTGGGAAGCAGAGAGCTTTCCTGAAGAGTGGAAAAAAGGAATGATTGTCAAGCTCCCAAAGAAAGGAGATCTCACACAGTGCGAAAACTGGAGAGGAATATGCGTTCTGCCTGCAGTAGCCAAGATAATAGCAAGGATAATATTGGACCGAATTAAAGACCACCTCGAAGACACACTCGACGCCGAACAAGCAGGTTTCCGCACTGGATCTTCCTGTGTTGATCACATCAACACCTTGAGGATCATCATCGAACAGTGCGTTGAATATCGATCACCACTTCACCTGCTGTTCATCGATTTTGAAAAGGCGTTCGACAGTGTCAATAGAGAATTTATTTGGCTTGCTTTGCGCAGGAGGGGCATCCCAGAAAAATTGATTGCTATTATCAAGGCTACATATGATGGATCCAAGTGTCACGTTTTGCACAAAGGTAAGCTGTCAGAGGAGTTTGAAATCCGCAGTGGAGTTAGGCAAGGCTGTATACTGTCACCAATACTGTTCCTGTTGGTGATAAGTGACGTACTGCACGCAGCTTTGTCAAGTGGAAATGGAGGAATTCAGTGGACTCTGCAATCTCACCTCAAACATCTGGACTACGCGGACGACGTATGCTTACTCTCTCATAGGATCATGGATCTAATGGCAACAAGGGTGGAGAGAGAAGCAGAAAACGTAGGGCTTAAGATCAACTCGGCAAAAACTAAAAGGATCAGCCTTGGAACTTCCTCATCAATCCAAGTAAATATTTCTGGACAACCGGTAGAGATGGTAGAGGATTTCCAATATCTTGGGAGTATTGTCTCTACGGGTGGCGGAACTGAACTGGACGTAAACAGCCGAATCAGAAAAGCAAAGGCTGCGTTCGGAATGCTGTCCAAAATATAGAGAAACAACTCTTTTAGCTTAAAGACCAAGCTACGACTGTTCCGCTCCAATGTTGAATCCATTGTGCTTTACGGTTGCAGCACTTGGAAAGTCACTGACACTGTCACTAAAAAGCTGCAATCCTTCGTTAATAGATGTCTACGAAACATCTTGAGGATTTTCTGGCCCAACCGTATCTCCAATGCCGAACTTCATGCGAGAACGGGTCAGGAGCCCATAGACTCCATTATACGAAGAAGAAAGTGGCAGTGGATTGGCCATACGCTTCGAAAAGGCGATCGGTGCTTTGCATCTCAAGCAATGCAGTGGAACCCGCTCACACAGGAGGGAAGACAAGTGGGCCGGCCTAGAAGTACATGGCGAAGAACGGTCGAACAGGAATCGGCACGACTGGGGAAAAGTTGGAGAGAGCTGAAATATATTTCAAGAAATCGTACACGATGGCGCGTAGGTGTAGTGGAGGCCCTATGTCCCGTAAGGGAAACATCACGGACGTAATAGCTCCGAGGACCTAAGTAAGTAAATGTATTTCAGTTTCTTATAATCTTATCTCGGTTCGGGGGCCCCTATATCTCGGTGGCTACGCCCCTGACATGATTATTGATCTAACCCTTCTTTACAAATATGGCTGTACTTTTATAAGTATAAATCTTACGCTAAAGGCATAAGTGCCTACAAATAGCGGTTATGTTATTTTATACCGTACTATGGATTTCAGAATAAAATACTTCATGCATAATAGTAGCTTTTAGATCCGCCTTAGATGTCCGGAGTTGCCAAGTCATACTGTACCTTTTTTCATTTTTAATAAGTTATTAATATGTATGCAAACATATGTTATATGTTCGTGCTATGCTGTACATAAAAATTTTATTATTATTTTTTATATTATTACTCTGTAGGTACCGCGATGACACAAGATAATTTGTAATGAAACTCATGCTGAAAGATACATTACATATGTTCGGAATTATATGCACATACATAAATATAAAAACAACACAATAATTCAATTCGATTTCTTGACTACCTACTACCTAATCTAAATATAAGATGTTGGTTTACATTTTACGACAGATATAATATCGATACATAATTGTACGGGTTTTTGACGTGAAATTGTACCTACTTCTTCTCTGTTTTAATAATAAATAGCTTTTTTTGCATTTAAAGATGTTGTTTATGTAGATATCTCATGAAAGTTTTCGATCACGATATCCGTTTGTAAATTAGATGTTATAGAATTTCCTGTTGCTAAAGTCGAATTGACTTTGAATTATAATTTACAAATTGAATGGGATTTTTTATTTAGGTACATACCTCTTTTAAAATTCAAACATAATGGAGGTAATCTTGAAACAAATAATTGTCTATCTATATAAGCTATTTAATGAGAAGATGAAGAAATTTAAATATTAAAATATTGAAATTATTTATTTATGTCAAGTAGCAAGATTCTCTCAGAGTTTTTTTATCTAATTGAAATCCTTCACATCATATTAACGTACCCAACAATTCCGAAATTTTCAGATTTGAACTCATCACAGTTAAAACCATCAAAGCCCTTAAGTCGCACTAGCGCGTATGACATCTGTCATATTTTTTTGCACCATGGTGTAGTTTTCCTAAACACGGAAGCTTAAAAAATTGTTTTTTCTTTATAAATAACGGGGCTGGTGTACAGGGTGGTTCGCACAATACTTATGCGACAAAAAGCTATAACTTGTAATTATAATAATAATTAAGGTATTAGAATTTGTAAAAAAAAAATTAAATCCAGACCAAAAAAGTAATTTTCGTCAAGACGTCCATCGGTCTCTTTGTCTGTGCTTTCTAATGTACATCGAGCTAGCGCCTAAACAGGTAAATAAATTTTCTTCAAATTTGGTGTGATGTGTGACTTCCTAGAAGAAATAGCAAGTGATTTGGCTCATTTTATTCGTTTTTATCGAGCCAACTCACTTGCTACAGAAAGATTCTTCATGCCAAGGATATTAAGAGAAGCAATTGAAATAAAAAAAAAAAACAAAAGAATTTCAATAGAGCTGCAAACTGTCCGCAACATGACATCCACTTGTAAGTAAGCTTAAACAAACGAAAGCAAAAAGTGATACATCTGACGTTGAAAGCTTTGTGTGCACCCATGAATATGCAAATATGATAAAAAAAAGGTATACATTAGGGTTGTAGACGACTTTTTTAATTTTGATAATTACTATAAAAAAGAAAGGAGAATGGACATTTTGGTCTACCTATTGCCCACGGATGAGATATATGTATATCGTTAAAAAGCTTAGCATCAGTCAACAATTTTTTGTATGAACACAAAGCTGTAAGCCCTGGGGTTTAGGCAGTATATGACAACAAAGATTGCAATTAGAGCAAAAATGAATTGCAATAGTGTGCCATTGAAATGACAGTATTGGTCACTTTCGATGAATTGAATAGACCGCAAATATAGAAATAGACCAATAATAGCGAATAATATCATGGTTGGCGAATAATTCGCTTAACAATATGAAAATTCTACTTTTTTTATTCGATTTAGCGAGTGGGAATAATTGTCCGTCTATAGTGCCCACAATTGATATATACAACGTTGGAATGCTTAGTTCAAGAGCATTATTTTTGAATATGTACTCAAAACTGTATACCATGGGGTTTAGGCAGTATATTACAAAATATAAAACAATTCGTCTATGTTTATTCGAATTAGCAGTGTTTTTTATTTTTATTTTTGTTTGGTCGCTTATTTTAGGCAACTCCCATTTAAATACTCGCACGTTGGTACACTCCACAGTACCTAATCATTTTCATAGGTCTCGTTTCTGGGCACTAAGTATGGGTCCCATACATTTTTTTCCATTCTCCTTTTAAATATTTTTTGAGCTAAGTGTGGACCAACAGACGAATGGACAACCGATGGAGAAACGATTTTGATAAACTCCACTCAGAAATGTTGTAGGTTTTAAGCAATAGGGTTAATTTTTTTTTTTAAACAAGTTACATACAATGAAAAAACGAATTAAAAATTGATTTTTCTAAGAAAAAAGCTCGTTTTTGGGTATTTATATACAGGAGGTTAATTCAAACCGTAAGTTTATAGCTGTTATTATAATTGTAATATATTTTAAAAGGTCAGTCGTTCGTTCTTGAATGCATAATTTGCTTTAAAAAAGATGCCCCACAAGAAAATAGTATAACCATTTTTATAAACTTACATCAAGAGATCCCCTTATTGCACCAAAATATTTCTAACGCATTTCTACAACATAAAATTACTTTCTTAAAATAATCGGATATCTAACCGCTTTCCCGCATAATCATTTATAATCCTTTCTTAATATATGATCATCAGAAAAAAAAAATCAGCTTCTAGCTATAAACTGGTGCAACTTTGGAAGATGCAAGGAATTGCACAATAGTTCCATTTTTGTGTAAGATCTAAGAAATTGAGCAGCGACAACGCCAAAGTGGGATGTATAAACACAAATATAGGTACGTACATATGTATGTATATGATATGCATACTGGATGAACAGGAGTTGATTTTCAAAATGGTCTAAGCTACAACACACGGCAATACATTACAAGTAGTATCATGTTAACCTTTTACTCCTCTGCTCTGGACCTTCTATTGAAACATTGCTATAACCCAGCCGTAAATGGTCGTGGGTAAAAATGAAAATAATTTATGTCGAGGCATGTGCCACTACGTTCTCGGGGTCTGGAAAACTAGTCCTAATTCCTTGAGCTATGTATTTACCGCAACAATGTTATTTTGTAATCCTTTTGCAAAGCCATTTGAAACCGCGTTCCATCATGGAATGAACGAACGACGACGACGACAACGACAACGACAACGACAACGACAACGACAACGACAACGACCACGACCACGACAACGACAACGACAACGACAACGACACAAACTAGGAATGACTATAGTATGTTTTTGCCCTCATTCCGAAACATATAAGAATAAAACCAACCGATCCAGTCAACAAGCTAGCCGGAATCTATGCATAAATAATAAATTCTGCAACACATCTCTAGCTCTTGAAGTTAAAAAAAAACAAGAAAATGTTAGTTGTAGAACTTGCAACTGCAACCCACATCGACACATTCATATTATTGCTTGAGGCAACAACGGCAAGACATGCGATGAGCTAGTGATGGGAATTTGCAGATAGACATTTCAGAGGCTATTGAAGTTCTCCTAAAATTCCACACTAGGACAGTTTTACTTAAAAAACAAGACTGGTCAAGTTTGATTTGTAACTCAACGTTATTTTTTGAGATTGCAGTTTTGTATTGTTCAGCGAACAAAAAAATATTAGAAAATTGGATTTTTATCATGAACAACATAAAAACCTTCAACATTGTTAAGGTACTAGCGAGAAATGTCAAATATTCACTTCCTCTACATAAGATTGTTCACTTCATCAGGAAATATGTACTGTTAGAAGTTAGTACAGTACTCTTAATATAGTCAATTCGCGTAAATCATCTTCATTGATCAAAACGAACTATCACTGTTTTAGACGTGTTCAACTGAAGTTGATTTTTTTTTTTTTTTAAACTGCAACTTTCCGCCAGTACTGTGAAATTTTCAAAATTGTATTCGGCATAAATTAATATATGAAGTGTTATGATCAAAAAATTGATTCGTTATCATTCGCCATAAAAAATACATACAAAGATGTCTGAAAAAAGGTAGGTATTTCCGAAGAAAAATATAAAATAAATAAATTGGGTGGCCCAACGGCTCAGGAAGAACCAGGGCCTAGTGACTTCAACTCGCAACCATTCCTGTGTGCGCGTATCGACAGAAATGGAAGGGTAATACAGTTTTATGCTAAACCCGAACGGCTAGACGAGAAGCACTTATATATGACAAGTGATACTCTTGAAGGATTTGTCAATTCCTCGCAAGTTTTAAGGTGGACGAGGCTGGGAAGTGAACCCAGACCTCCAGCGTGACAGTCGAACGCACCAACCATTACCCAATGGTCTACTACTTTCCGAAGAAAAGCGTACTTTAATATCGCGTACAAAACAACCCCTAAAATTGAGGTAATTGGAATTTTGCAGAGTGACTAGATGAAGCTTAGCGACATTGTGATGAATTAAAAGTTGATAGTAAACTTTCAGAAATCAGAAACTATTTTGTTAAGGACTACGTTGCGTGGAGCCTCAAGGGATACGGGAAAGAACTGACGCAAGCTAGTGTTCGTAGGGCTACATGAACTGGGGAAGTGGAGTAAAAGTACAGTTAAATATCTTGGAATTTGGCTTGATATGTATGGATATGTATTTTTCAACAGAAATATACATACATACATTTTGCGTGACCAGGATTAGCTCTTGCTATACGGTTGTTCTTCAGCCGACTTTACAGCAGGGTGAAGCACCATTACCCTGTTACATGACCCTCATCAAGCTGATGATTGTCCGCTGTGGTGTGTTCCAGGACTGGTTCTCAAAGACCCGAATATATTCCATTTCAAATGAGGGAACGTTGAACTACAGCGGGCAACCATCAGCCTGGTGAGGGTCATGTAACAGGGTTAAGGTGCTTCACCTTTCTTTTGTTTAGTCAGAATAGATATTCTTTTGTTAAAGCTGATTCAAGGTAGCATTGAAAAAATAGTTTCCTCGAAGAAGAGATTAATTTATTGTTGGGTCTTACTGTATTATCCTAACAAGGAATGATACGAGAGAGTGTGTCTAACCGTCTAAGGCGCCAGTTATAGCTTTCATTGAAAACCATCATTGAAAATTTTGTCTTTCAATTTTAATGCACTTAAACAAATAAAACTGATGGCGTTTTGGTACCAAATTGATGGTTGTCAGTTATATATTTTTTTTAATCAAAAAACTTATTCTTTACACTTTCATATAAAATCATTTTTTGTTTTTCAATGATGAAAATCGTTTTCAATGAACAGCTGATATTTTGTTCCCAAAAGTGGAACACATTCGTTCCAATGAAATGCGTTCCTTTCTCTTCCTGTTCTCGTCTGTCAGTTTTTCGTTCAATGATCGAATTTAACCTAAAAGTTGTTTTTTGTATGGGGAATGGAATTTTCAATGAAAGCTATAACTGGCGCCTAAGAGAGTCCGCCCGATTTAGACATTAAAGAGATGCCGATGCTTCCACCTATTTAGGAATTTGAGGGCTGATACAGGATATAGCCGAGCACTATTCCACTTATCTACCACGTCGGCGGCGAAGGGCGCATTCGGATCAGTAGGAATGTGTCCCATCGACAAAGAAGCGAAATTGGGCAAAACAGGAAAATTGAATGATAATTTAGACTGGCTTAGGTTTCTTGTCTTGGCCGACTTACATAGGCTTAGATAAATTAGCAGGGTGGCACCAAATAATTTAAAATATTGACAACAAATATATCAAAATAAACACAAATTTTTGCAGTGACTGTTCTAGTTTAAATCTAGAGGGTGACCAGATAGCAATGATAGTTTTTCCGATTAGTATGCTTCAGCAGCTGTCAAAAGCTACTCAATGACAGCCAGCTGTCAAAAGATTCGGTAAGGTATCCGAGCTAGATACCATAAAGTATTGAAGGAGAGATTTTTAACTGCGGCTCAACTCACGACCACCATTCGTCAATTGGCCTCCGCAGTTGTGTGACTTGACACTACTCGATTGTTTTCTCTGGGTCTACGTCATTAGTATACGCTAACGAGCCAACGATTTTGAACGAGCTCAGGGCGCAAATGCCGAAATAACGCCGCACATATTGGAACGAGTCATCAAAAATTGTCCCGACCACTTAATGCAATGCCAGCGAAGCCAAGAGTTCATTTGAATGATGAGCTATTCTATACGTTACAACAAGAATTGAGCTGCAAAACAAAGCCAAAATCAATTTTATACCTTACACCATTATTGGTTTATTCAAACTTTGTATGTATCTTATCGTCCATATCAGGTTACCCCAAATACTAGTCTTTCCTTGTCTAGACTGAACCAATGTATATACCATAGTCTATTTTTTGTTCATTCCATTTGAATCACTCAATCCGCCATTTTGAAATGAATTTCCGTAGTGTTTCCATAATCCGATTATGTACCATTTTGGACAGTTCACAGCAATGATTGTTGATGAAAAATAAATTCAAAAAGCTTCCCTTGCTATTTTCTCACTTTCGCGGTTCATAGCATTTTTAATTTAGATTTCCTGGACTAAATTAACAATTAACCGAATTATCTATCATTTTTTTATGTTTGATTTTTATCATTTTGTATGCTACTCAATCCCACTGTACTTCGGTGAGAAAGTTACAAATTTCTTAGAATTTATGGAAACTTGCATCGAATTCTTCTGCACACAGATACTTTGCCATCGAATTATTTATGCATAAACATTAGGGTGTCCGTTATTTCCCACTCATTTTTTTGGATAGCACAATAAATTATCAAATAAAGTTTTTTTTTGAATGATTTGTTTTGAACAATTGGTACGTTCAGATAACTTAGGGGACTTGCAAGTAAGGTAAAATTATAGACTGTGATTGTCCAGCTGTCGAAAGTTCCCTTCATTTGAAACAATTTTTCGACAGGTGACCAATCACAGTCTAGAAATTTGCCTTACTTGCAAGTCCCCTAAGTCCTCTGAACGTACCCAATATCTTGTTTAAAAACAAATCATTCAAAAAATATCAAAAAAAAACTTTATTTGAAAAGAAAAAAAAAAAAAAATAAATAATTAAAAAATAAAAATATTTAATATTTTGAAAAATCGAAATCAATTATTGCTAATTTGTTTTCATTCATTCTTTTAATGCAGTTTAAAAAAAAAAACTTATAACTTAATGATAGACAATACAAAATATAACAAAAACTGCTGAAGATCTAGGGAAAAAATAAGAGACAGAAAGGTTAAATGTTAAAGTATTTAATAACTTTAAAAATCAAAAAAAATTATAATTTTAACTTTTTTAATACATTTTAAAATGCAGTTGATTAAAGGACCCATAAATCAGTCAGAAAATTAGAATAACTGTTATAGTTCGGGAGAAAAAATTAAAATGTGAAAAGTGTAAAATTCCCATACGAATTTGTATATGGGAAAAGTATTACCTTAAAGGAACGGGTTTATGACCTCGGATACAGATTTTTTTTTGGGTCAATAATTTTTTCATACGTCATAAGCTTTCGATTGCCGGGGTGTGCAATCCAAAAAAATTAGTTTGGGAAATAACGGACACCCTAATATATATATTGTAACCATGCTCGTCGGCTGTGGTAGGTATAATCAGTTTTACGCGACTACGTCGATGGACGCTTGAGAATTCATATAGCTTGGGGAGCTGCGCTAGCGATTTTTTGTGGAATGTTTTCCTCATTCTTTTGGTCGCTCAGTTGTACGACGCATCGGAATAAAAAAGTCTCTGGGGGAGAGAAATTCCAATATTAATTGGAGCAATTTACATCTGTAAGTTATGGGAGGGTAATGGAGTTTTTATTTTGTTTTGTTGTTGTTGTTGTTGTTGTTGGTATTTTAAATACTTTTGTATTTTTGTTTAAAATAGGATATGCTAATAAATCTACTCTACAGGTTGCAAGAAGGAATGTATTGTAAACTTTTTAGTGCGAACAAAGATCTGAAGATGTTTGCAGCAAAGAGGGAATGTGTTTGTGGCAAAAATCAGTGGTTTATTTGCTTACATTAACGTTGATTGAATATATTTTTTTAGAACAGATACACTGTGTGTTTTGGTTAAAGCTTGGAGCAAATGTAATGTAAACAATGCAACAGCGGTTCCTATAGGTACAGTAGTTGGAGAAACATGTAATAAATATTGACTGCAATCTGATTGCCATTGGGTTTTACCTATAAATCAATTTTGGTTTGTTATAGATTTTACTATTTTGGTACCAAAACGCTTGGTTATATTTATTTTATTAATGTGTTCTGCAGAAACCGCTTAATAAGCAAAACAATCATATACTTAAAATCATATATTTCGATAAAAAAAAACTTTACGTTTTCTTCATCATGTTCTCAGATAACGAGGGGTGAAATAAATTATCACATTTTTTTCAAATAATGACCGGTGTTGTTTCATACAAATATTTTTTTTTTAGTGGAGAGATTTAGGGATTAAGATTCTATATATAAACAAATGGGTAGGTATAAATTATCTACAATATGCACATAGAAAATGTAACAGAAAATAAGATTTCAAAAAAGAATCTGGTGGATTTTGTTAAATTCTAACTCAGCTTAAATATTTATTGATGGATAAGATGTTTATTCTTCCTTCGACTCTTTTGGGTAACTGTTTGTGGCAATGAAACAAAGTAACATCGATTTGTTCCACACGTTTCGTCAGAAAATGAAAGAAAGACGTATCTTCTTTCCCCTCTAACTATCGACCAATTACGTCCATTATTTCCAAGGTCATGGAAATGCTGATTAATTTTCAGATCAAGAAATATCTCGAATAACGAAAGCTTCTTAATTACCGGCAGAACGTCTTTCATCTGATGTTATATCTCACCGAACAGTGGCACAAATCTTTACATCTTTTTGGAGAAAGTAAGATTATTGTGCTTGATATTTCAAAAGCATTTGATACAGTTTGGCATCAAGCTCTCTTATAGAAAATGCGTGCATTTGGCATAGATGAATCTCTTCTTCGTTGGATTAGAAATTATATTTTAGACCGATCAATACAAGTTGTATTGGACGGTTATAAGTCTGATATCTGCAAAATAAATGCTGGTGTGCCCCAGGGCACACCGTAGCGTAATGGTTAGTGCGTTCGACTGTCACGCTGGAGGTCTGGGATCGCTTCCCAGCCTCGTCCACCTAAAAACAAAAAAGTTTTTTTTTTCAGGGCTACTGCCTCTTGCGAGGAATTGACAAATCCTCCAAGAGTATCACTTGTCACGAATAAGTGCTTCTCGTCTAGTCGTTCGGATTCGGCATAAAATTGTAGGTCCCTTTCATTCCTGTCGAAAGGCGCACACAGGAATGGTTGCGAGTTGTTAGTCACTAGGCCCTAGTTCTTCATGAGCCGTTGTGGCACCCGATTTATTTATTTATATGTGCCCCAGGGCTCCGTTTGGTCTCCGACCCTCTTTCTTATATTTATCAACGATCTTTTATATGCAACTTTGAATCCATTAAACTGTTTTGCTGACGATAGGACTCTCAGCTTTTCATATTCGTTTCTAGATACACATCCATGTCCTTCAGGTGTGGAACTTAAACGGCAGTGTATGATAAGCTCATTAAATTCTGACCTCGACAGCATTTTCCATAGGGAAACAAAAACCGTGTAGAATCTAATGCTTCTAAAACTCAATGCTGTCTCCTATTGTTAAAGCGGAACCCACCCCCTATGCTGCTATCCATGCGCGGAACTTGCATTGAGGAAACTGAACAGCTATCAGTCCTCGGTATGTATGTCACAGACCATCTTCAGTGGAACGACCACATATTTGACATCGCCAAAAATGCTGCTACGTGTTTAGGTTTTCTCCATCGATGCAAGAAATTTGCCTCCCCTTCTGAATTGGCTGCCTTTATTCGTCCAAAACTTGAGTACAACTCTCATATTTAGGCAGGTGCTCCAATAACCCACTTGAATTTATTGGATATCACTCAAAACAGAGCTTTTAAAATGATTGGTGAAAGAACTATAACGGAAAAGTTTACATCTCTGGAGCACCGTGTCGAAATGTTTCATGCCTTTCGTTATTTTACCGTTATTTTAACAAACAGTGCTCTAGTGAATTAGCTAGTTGCATTCCTCCCCTTAAACAATTCAACCGTAATACTCGCGCTTCTACACTGAGGGAAAAAATGCGATCTAAAATTAAATACGATCGTATTTGATCTAAAGTATTTTAAATGAAGTTGAGCATTTTCATTTTAACGTTGAAACAATGTTAATTTGAATATGCGACGTAATTTTAAGAGATTCAACCTAGTTTCAAAGTGAAACGTGTTTATTTATACATTGAAATCAACTTTTGTACATTTACATTCCGTTCAACGTTGTTGTAAAGTGAAACGTTATCATTTTTACATTGAGATCCACATTTAAAGTGCGCTCAACCTTGTTTCAAAGTGAAACGTATTCATTTTTAGATTTAATTCCACATTTTACATTGCGATCCACTTTTGCGGCATTTAAAGTGTCATCGACGTAGTTTCAAAGTGTTGCATAGTTAAGTGTTAACCTCAATTTGTTTGTATTTCTTAGCTTAAATACAGAATTTCGAGAGCGCGTTGTTGTTTTTCGAGGTAGCTCCCTTACATTTGTGAACAAATTAAACGCGCACTTAAAATTAACTTACATATAATCGAAAAACAATATTTAATTACTTTTCCTATATTTATTACTATGAAATACTCATAGCATTAAACGATTCACTTTAAGGCGTCACAAATTAATGATTCACCACAAAAATGAAATGCATCGAGCATGAATATACATTTGCCTTTGTCTTACATAAATTTAAACAAAGAAGCGTGGCGTGGGTAGCGAAGTTCAATCTTCGTTGATTCGAAGTAGATAAATGTTGTTTTAAAAGATGGATAAATTTGATTTAACTATGATTCCGTTAAATCTGGTTCGTTTTTAAGTATGGAATCACTTTGAAATAAAGTCGCTCCACTTTGATTTGAGAATTATCGGCGTTGGCGCCAAATCGTTCCGAAAAATAGTAGAATCAAAGTTTTTTTCTTTGATTTTACGTTGTTTTTTTCTCTGTGTAGGAATGCCCATTAGTTTACCCTTGAGCCCAACTTCGGACGTACTGTTAAGTACAGAGATTCTTTCTTCAGTCGCACTACACGAATGTTGAATGCTCTACCCAGCTCAATTTCCCACTCCCATTGTGATCTACAGACATTCAAAACCAATGTGCCTCGGTATCTCCTTTAAAATCCCCTCCAACCTACCCTATCGCTCGGGCTGTGTACAACACTTTAAGGGTAGTCATAATCCCTTTAGCGCGCGCTAAATATATATATATAAAAAAAAGTACAAAATAAAAAACAAATCAATGTCACTTTATTTAACTGCACACAAATGGTGATAAAAAAAAGCCGAAGGAAGAATAAACATCTTATCCATCAATAAATATTTTAATCCAATTTGGTCAAATCACTCATTAAATGGACAGCTTAAATAGTTCAGTAATTATTGGTATATTGCATTTTTGTGTTGAAAGTGGTGATGTATGTCGTTGGAAAATGTTTATGAAAATATGTATTCGCACTTTCAAAAGGCGATGTTTTGAATTTTGAAGTGGATATGGACCTAACCCTCCATCTATGATCAATGTTTTAAACTAATTTTTCCCAGATGTACTGAACCAAGTCTTAGTTCAAATTGCAAGACTCTTTCTAAATTCAGCATAAAGTTTAACTGTTTTCAGGTCTGTAACGAACTTACTCTTTCGAAGCTTAACGAATCAAGTCAGTGATATTCGGTTTTCGTTAATTTTATTTGCGAACAGACGAGACGTGTTGTTTTCAGTTAAGGCCAATAAACTTAATAAGGAAGTGGAAAAAGGCAATTCTATCCTCTAAGCAAGAGAAGTTCATCATCTTGAAAGACAAATCAAAGTGCCAAATAACCTATTTTTATATTTAAAAAAAAATGTTTTGCATTGGTTTTTAAAGATTAAGCTCTCGGGTCTAATTGACATCGCCAAGACGACTGATTACAGGATTTGGGAATTTGGTGCGCAAAAGTTCGATTGTGGCATGGCGCGCCATCCGGCATGAACCAGAGGTCGTCCAAATCCATGTCTTCAATTTCAGTGAAAAAAAAGTCGGTTAGCATGGCTCTGTAACACCCACCGGTGATCAAAACATTGTTCCAGCCTCATTTTTGAAGAAAAATGGTCCAATGATGCCATCACTCTACAATCCGCACCAAACTGTCATGTCTGTGGATGCATTGTCTTCTTGACAGTAACGTGCGGGTATCCCGAGCCCCAGATGCATAACTTTTGTTTCTTAACGTAGCCGCCGAAATGAAAATGCGCCTCGTCAGAAAAGATGACTTTTCGCCCAAAATCGTTGTTAAAAAAGTTTTCAATATTTCCTAACGTTGTTCAAGCGTAAAGCGACCTCATTTCCGCGGGGTATGGTACTACATAAAAATGGTTTATTATTATAACAGATTGTTATTCCATATATTTTGAAGTTGGAGAATTGGTCCGCAAGCGAATCAGAGATGTGATTAAAGTATGAAAAGCTACGTTCAGCCGACACGGAATACCTTAATGTAATTTCACTGAAAGTGGGTCACAGTTTTAAAACCTCGATTCATCCTAATTTCGATCTCTTGCGAAGGAATGGTCTTTTACTACCTTTACGAGCAGCCCTCAATTTCATCAGGCGAATGGATCCGCAGAAGCGGCTGTGAAGGTAGCCAAGAATATAATGAAGAAAAATCAAGGAAACGTCGATCTGGCATTACTAGCGTACCAGAATACATCATTTTCTAATGGACTTAGCCCAGCATGAGCATAATTATTTTTTCGACGGAGACTACGTGACAACCTTCCGGATGTAAATTTAACCGAAAACCGAGGTTCTTACAGAAACAAATATAAATCAACTTCCGATCGACGACACAGAGCAAAAAAACTGGTGGAATTGAAAGCAGGAGAGATCTTAGGAGAGATGGGAAAATTATTAAAAAAGTACAACATAGGTCTTACTTAGTCGAAACTGATAAGCGAGTTATTGGTTGAAATAGATTTCATTTAATTCAAGCTCCTTATTTAAAATCTTTACAGATGAAACTCTCAGCTGAGGTATACCTAGGACCTGACGTCAACTTACCAACATCTACATCGGAAGCAAAGGGCTTCAAAGCAGCGTCCACATTATGGCAATCAACATTGTTTATTTGCATTGTCGATCAACATGCTTAACATTTTAACCTGTCCACACATTGTCAGTTAGTGTGTACGTGTTGAAGTGTATACTGTCATTTCATGTGCCAAGTGTCATTAGTGCTAAAAAAAAATCTGACATTGAAATTGCATGGAAATTGAGTTGGTTAGTGTGCTATTACACCATGCATCTTGACGCGTGCAACTTCTTCGAATTTTCTTGTTGCACGAATATTTTAACCACGCGATAGCGGGCAGATTTTCTCCTGTCTCATGTTTTCATTTGTTTTCTTTTTTGCACTTAGAAAACTGGGATTGGAGGCTTCTTATTTTTTTTGTTCTGATTCCGCCTTGTTCAAATTAAATGCTTCCACCAGTTCCATTATTAAATCATGCCTGATGTTTTCATTTTTATAACCAGGTGTGGTTTGCTCCCACAGCATCTCTGGCGTTCTTTATACATTTGTATAAAAAGCAAAGTTTTATCATCTGACCAGTTCATTTTAATTACAACAAACAAAATAGTAGATATTTAAAATTAATTAAAGAAATCAAAACACGAGAGACAGACGCAGACGCTATCAAAACACGAGACACAGACGCAGACGCCGCAACCGCAACCGCAATAAAAGTAACCGCTGTGTTGATGAACACGTCCAGACTTAAAAATTATTGTTCACTCGACTCAACATTGTTGATTTATATCCATTTGAATCGAGCGGGTTGCGTTCAGGTCAACAAAAGTTCATCAACTTTGGTGATCTACACGTCCGCATTTATTCAACATTGTTAATCAGCACTGGTGATATACACAAATCAACATAGTGTGGACGCTGCTTAATAACCAGATTCGGAAAAAAAGTCTATGGCAATCTTTTAAATTTCATAGCTAAACATTTCAATTAATTTCTTTTAATTAACTTTCTTAAATACTAAAATTAAATTTAAGATAAATTAAAAAAAAAATTAAAACATAAGACTATTTGAATTATTTTGAATTTTAATTAATTAATGAAATATTAAACTCTAATTTTATATAAACTTTAATATCTAAAGGGAGATGTTGCATTGGCAGCACCTTCCACTTAGCTTAAACTATTATAAAAGTTATACAATTACTTAACCTACTTAAATGTCAAATAGAACATTCTCAACTAAACCTTGAACAGTAATAAATATGAAGCCATTGGTTTTTAAATAATAAAGCTTAAAAAAAGAGTTGCAAGTTGTAATTCTCTGGAGCTTATAGATTATATTTCTATATTACGATGTAAACACAGGTTCCAATATATATATAAAATTCTGTTTACTAAATGTAACTTGAACCTTAGTCTGACGTTGACTAAAAATAAAGAAAATAATTTAAAACTTTTAGAATAGAATAACCTGTGCACACTGTGGTCTGTACATACATAACTTGTCATAGAATATGATGAAGTCAGTAATAATAATAACTGAGGTAAAAGTACGTATACGATGTTAACATACAATATTCAAAGTCAAACACTTTTTTTCAGATTAGACAAAACAAGTTATTTTTTTGTTTTATGTATTTTGTTTATTATAATCTTTCAGCACTCCGTCATTTCTAAACATTATATTGCGGATCAATGTGATAGACCCACTTTAAAAAAAAAAAACATTCGCAGTCAGTTTGCACTCCATAAGATTGAAATTTCAGGCAAATTATTAACAACTAGTATTTATAAATATGTAATACAAATCATTGCAATTATAACGAATGGTTTGCGAAATTTTAAATTGAAAAAACTCTAAGTCATAAGCTAGTAGGTTATTTATGAATTACAAAATATTTAATTCACAAACCCTTTCTCATTTGTAAATTGAAAAATATTTAATTCACCAGCCGCAGCCCTTTCTGATTTCTAAATTGAAGGATATTTAATTCACAAGCTCTTTCTGATTTGTGAATTGAAAAATATTTAATTCACAAGCTCTTTCTGTTAAGGTACCTAAAATCAACCACGGGTGCGAATTAAAGGTCTTTATGAGTAATTTATTTTTGATTTTGTCAAATAAAAACACAGTTTTTCGAAATAATATTTAAAAACAACAATATGTAGGCATTATAAGAAACCAGGGTTGCAAAAGCTTAATATCTTTTTTAGCTTAAGCCCTCGTTAAATTCGTAATTCAGTAGTTGATTTCTGAATAAAAAAATAATTAATTCCCAAATCAGAAAGAGCTTGCGTATTGAATATTTTTTAATTCCCAATTCACAAATCAGAAAGAGCTCTTGAATTGAATATTTTTCAATTAAAAAATCAGAACGAGCTAGTGAATTAAATATTTTTCAATTCACAAGTCCACTTCTGAATTAAGCTTTAAACGAGGGCTTAAACTTAAAAAGGCTTAAGCTTTTGCAACCCTGATCAGAATAAGCTTAGAGAAGTTTACGAACTGTAATAATTTCTTGATTAGGAGTGTATATATTTCGCGAGCAAAAAAAAAAAAGAATTTTAATTTTATTTTATTTTTGCAAAATAAATTCTGTCTTCTTTCTTTAAGCTTTATCTGATTTTGCACAAACAATAAAAATAAAACCCAATACAATATTTTTGTTAAGAATAGAGTTATCCTCAATTTAGCCTTCGATTGTTTCCTAGAACTTTCTATGACAACACACAAGACACAATAATTTGGTTTTCGTTTCATGGAAGCATCGGCGGCGTCGTCGTCGTCGTCGCAGTCGTCTTTTCATATCCGACAAGCGCGCGACGACGACGACGAGCGACGGTAGTAGCCGCATGTATTTAATTGAGGAGGTTCATTTGCATTTGACTTTAGCACTCATACAAAATTACCAGTTCTTTTGAGGGAAGCCATGCCAAGTACAACGGTACGCTGGATGTGATGCGATTGTGGCGGGGGTGGTTTGCATTATTCATCTTAGGTAAATTTCCATTCCAAGATTTTCACATTATTTATTGTTTTGATATCTACCCATATATTAAATCCTGTTGTTCTTTTTTTATGAATTTAACATTTTAGATATAATTTTTGAAGAAGGGAAGTCTAATGAAGTGGAATTAGCTTTTAGGGAAATTCTAAGACATCTTCTACAAATTGATATAAATAAAAGTTATAGTTTTGAATTTTGATCAAACCTAATTTTTGAATACAAGAATTGTTCTGACAAAAATCTTCTGTTTTTTAAATTTCCAAAATTGTATAAAACTCGACAAAACTATTCTTGATTTTTTTATGTATAAAGTACGCGCACTCAGTGGTTTTTGATACCCTTAAACTAAGGGAGGATGGTTGAGTTCCGCAATGCATCAGATGTTTACAAAGCAGCACGTTTCTTAACGCATCCGATGTGTAGTCAATGCGCATTAACTGATCAAACTGCGCATCACCCGGGGTTTAGACAAGCGAGTAGAACTAGTAGCATTTGTATCATAGTGTTAGTTTTATGGATGTATGTGTAACTAGTAGCTCTCTGCGCGTTTTGTCAACTAGTATGATTTTTTAAAAATATTTCATACAGAAAAATATACAAATTATGGAAACTATTGAAACAAAACAAATAAATGAAAAAAATACACTACACTAGTAGGACAACTGGCAGGCTACTCGCAGGCAAAAATATTATACTATTTGGGCTACTAGTTGGCTCTCTCGTGTTCTGATACACTAACGCACATAAACGCTACTAGTTCTACTCGCTTGTCAAACCCCGGGTCAATTATTTTTTGGATGCTTTTATTTGACATTTGCTTTGAAAAAAAAATTGTCTTAGAAGTAAGCAAATTTTGTTTTGTATTGTTAAGAATAAAAAAATGTTGGTATTTTTTGGTGAAAAAAGGGGTATATGAAAATTGAAAAGGATACCGGTCTGCTGATTCAAGTTCTGAGAATTTGTCTTTCTTCGCTGAATTTTGAAAACTGTGGCGTACATACGTTAGTTTTGTGCTATAAATACGTGAATATTTCACTCATACATTTTGCTCTCCGAATAATTTGCGTTCCGAATTGCCAAATTTATACAAAGTAAAATGTTTACAAAGCAGCAGGTTTGCGTAGCTGATGCGCATGAATAAGGTTATGCTGCCGCATCAAAACTTTTTGTTTTTGGAACTCAGCCGATATAAGAGGAGATGCACATTAGTCTTGATCACTGGAATATCAAAATGGAAGAGAAACATAGATCCGGTTAAGGCATTCAACATTCGTGTAGTGCGGCAAAAAAATAATCTTTACTTAACTGTACGCCCGAAACTGGGCTTGAGGTTGAACTGATGTGCATTCTTAGAAATACGAGTATTGCGACTAAATAGTTTTAGGGAAGGAATGCAAAATACCGGTAAAATAATGAAAGACATGCACTGTTCTAGAGATGCAAATTCTTCCGCGACATTTCTATCGCCTATCATTTTCATAGTTCTCTTATATCCAATAGAATCAAGGTGGTTGTTGGAAAACCTGCCCAAATGTCAGAATCGTAGTCGAGTTTTTAACGAATAAGGCTAAATAGATTATAGCCAGATCAAAACGGGTGACACATTCCTTCCATATCGTCGAAGAAAACCTAAACACTGTATTTTTGGCTACGTCTTATATGTAATCGCTCCACAAAAGGTGATCTGTGATACACATACCGATGACTGAAAGCTTTTCGGTTTCCTCAATGCAAACGCCACTCATGGATATAGGCACGATGGATAGAGGCACTGGTTTCCTTTTAACAACAATATACAGCATTGAGTTTTTAAAGCATTACATTCTACGCGGTTATTGATTCCCCATTGCACAATGCTGTCAAGATCATCAGAGTTTAATGAGCTTACCGTATGCTGCCGTTGAAGTTCCACATCGAAGGAAGTGGATGTGAATCTAGAAACGAATACGAAAAGCTGAGTCTTCTGTCGATGTCGTCAGTAAAACAGTTTAATGGATAAGAAGTTTCACAGACAGCATATCAATAATTAATATGAGAAGGAGGTTTAGATACAAAACGGAGCCCTTGTGAATTTCAGACTTTAAACCATCGAATATGACTTGAATTGAACGATCCGAAAGGTAGTTTCTAATCCAACGAAGAAGAGATTCATCGATGCCAAATGCGCGTATTTTCGATAAGAGAACTTGATGCCAAACGCTTTTTAAATATCAAGTGCAATAATCTCACTTTCTCCAAAACCTTGTGAGGATTTGTGCCACTGTTCAGTGAGATAAACCATCAGATCGCCAGTGGACCTATTGCTGCGAAAGCCGTACTGCCGGTTATTAAGAAGCTTTCGTTCTTCGAGATATTTCTTGAGCTGGAAATTAATCAGCGTTTCCATGACCTTGGAAAGAAGGGTCGATAGTTTGATGGTGAAGAAGATACGCTTATATTAGTGGCAGGCTGGACAAATGCTGTTTTACATCCACTCGAAAAGATACCAGTAGAATACGATAGATGAAAAATCTTGAAGAATCGTTGAAGAACAATGGGATATGGGAGGGATACTATCCAGGCCAGCCGATAAAGGAAAAATTAAGTCAATAACAACCGAATTGAGTCAAAAATAAATGTGTTTTGACATTGATATTCTAAGCTGATTCTAATTATTAATCTTTATACTATGTATGTATGTAATTAACCTTACCTACTGCTGAACTTCATATTGAAACAAGTTATGATGACGACTTTATGGTAGTGAGTACAAACCTAAAATATATTTCATCATTTAAAAATAAAACTCTTTTATGGAAATAAAACTTCTTAATGTGGGTAGGTAGAAATAAGAAATTAAATTAATTATTTTTATTGACAATTTTTAAGAATTAATAAACACACTTATAATAGTAATAAACCCCCATTGTACAAAACGAAGCTTTGCATACAAAATATTTAATTAATTTATTTTTATTGATTATAACTCGAATAATAATTGTCATCTTAATTGCCATTAGCATATCTATTAGTCTAATGCCTTTTACAATCCCATATTATATTGGATGCAATTACCGATTGTTCACCATCTAATCTGATATGCAACTTGTGTCACCGCAAGCTCAACACCTCTGATACATGGAAGCTCGTTAAAAAAAAATACAAAAAAAAAACTCCCACCATATAGGTATACTCGCATCAAAGTTAGAATTCAGAAAGCTATAAAAACAGAAGAAGCGATGGCGTTGCCAATCAAAATTAGTTGTCGTGCATAAATTTATTTTTACATAACTAAAAATAGGCGCACCAAACACAATGGCATAATGACAAATAACCAAATCAAATATTCTTGATATTAAAGCAAACATATCTCTATAGCTGGATAAACAAACTGTATTCTCTTATATCAATCAATACAAAGAGAATCTCTTATACATACAGTTAAATCTCCGGAGTCAGGTCTCATTTATCATTGATACTTTATCACTTTTAGTACAATATAATATTTTCGGTTGCATGGATTGGATTTATGAGCTACAGAATATTTCCGACACTCGACACCTTTGGATCACGTGAGCGAGAAGCTTTCCACTGTGCTTTCCAACGACATCAATAAATCAGTGGGTCCAGTACCGCGACATCAGTCAAAAAAAAACGTCTGCTATCGAAAAAGCGAAGGAAACCTAGTCACCGATTCACGGAGAATACTTAATGTATGTAGATCTAGGAAGCATGCCCAAAGTGTAAATTATCAGCTCCTTATGCCCCATTAAGCCGAATGAAAGATACTTTCAAATACAAATGGACACATTAGGATTCAGAATCACACAAAGAAAGAGCTATAACTTCACCCAAAAAAAAATGCTGAGTGATAGAACACTTGTTGGTTCTTGTCCATACTTACTTCGTCCTAAGCCGTTCTGCAATACTTTAATTAACAAGTACTAGTACGGCTTCTCGCCGAAAGATCGACTGAATAACAAAATCTTCATCCTGTAAAAGGAGGGTAAGCGCTTATACGCAGGGAATTATTTTCTACAAATCTGTCGAAGTACAAGGTTATTCAAGAGAAATCGACATCATTGGATGCCAACGTGTAGTTAAAGTCCATAACGGCTATTGAAAAACAATTTGTTGAACTCGAAGTAAACCAACACAAGGCAAGTATGTATACTTCTAGCATCACTAGAGCAATTTCGAATCAAGGTAGTTGAAAAGCCTATATACGTCGAAGTAAAAATTATCTCCATGAACAACACTTTAGTGGAGTGGATGAAGAATATTAGGAAACCGATGTGATAAGTGTAAAATAAAGTGCACTTTTTTCAAAAGCCTTTAGCTGCCAATCCTTTTGTAGTTTGTACAACGTCACCGAGCGTTGGACGATAAGCTGATTCTGGGTTCTTTTTATCGACTTGTGTACGAGGAGTGCGAACGGAGGAATAGAAAGAACCCCAAACTATTTTGCACATCCACGTTGCACATCAGAATGTCAAAAAACAAGTAGGTTTGGCTAATACATCAAGCGAATTGACAAGAATTGTCCATTCAAAAGAGTCATCGAATCCCAGCCCCAAGGTTCGAGGCAACAAGGAAAACCGAACCTTCGGATTAAAGACAGATCATCCCGTACTCCAGAGGACTTGGCATGGATAACGAAAGCATGCTGCTCGGGATCGTAAGGAATGAAAAAATTGCGATAGTTGATACATATTGAAATACGATATTGAGAATGATACATATAGACCGAGAGCTGAAATTATTTTTTAGGAAATAAAAACAAATAAACTAATTGCAGCCAACAAAATATTTGATGGTTTTGTTAAAGCCCAATTGAAGAGGTATAACTCATAACAACCTCGAAAATTCAACTGTTCTTTTTGCACTTTGTTGACATTTTTAGTAATGTTGCATTCGACCCTAGAAGTTAAAAGCCTGGATTTATCATCAGGACAACATCATAAAAACAGGCAATCAATCAAAAATCTACCATGTTCAACGCATGGCATTATTTTCACCTTTATTGTGCTATTTTTTAAAACTTTTGTTTTTGTTAAATTGCCTCTAGTATTGCAGATTTTTACCAATAACTTGCTATTGACTCTAGATACAATAACGAGATATACCAATTTGAAATTCACATTTAACGCGCATATTTTTAAAATGGTTGGCCACTTAGGTATTCATGCGTTTTTCTTATACCGCAGGTTATTTAACTTTTTCAAAAATTATTTTTTTTCACATTTAGCATTGAAAATCAAAGTTAAATAATTGTTTTCGCTAAGAAGTCCAAAAGTTATTATAATTTTCTTCCACTAATGTTCTGGCACAAATAATATAAAATATTGTTACGAAAAAAAAACGGTGGAATTCATTCACTTGTTGTCGTAGTATTCATAAATGTAAAGTAAGGCAAAAAATACTGCACTGAACATGTATCTCTTCTGGTGCTTGCGATAGAACTTTTTTTATCAGTTTTCAAGACGGCCATAAAGTCTACTATGAGGCATTTCAGGGTTATCCATTCTTTACGGGGCATCCTTGTATAACCACTTAAAAATATATGTAAATTGAAGAGAATTACGCACTGATTAAGAATTTCGGGGTCCCAGACGATTTGAGTGTCGCCCGACCCAGACAGAAGCCCCCCAAAAGGGGCGAAAAAACAGATTTTAGTTTGGAATATATAACCCCTTAAAAATATATAGAAATTAAAGAGACTTACGCACTGATTAAGTATTTTGGGGTCCCAGACGATTTGAGTTTCGCCCGACCCAGACAGACGCCCGGCCCCCCCAAAAGATGCAAAAAACGAGATTTTGGTTTGGAGTATATAACCACTTAAAAAAAAAATGTAAATTAAAGAGAATTACGCACTGATTAAGAATTTCGGGGTCCCAGACGATTTGAGGGTCGCCCGACCCAGACAGACAGGCCCATATGGGCGAAAACAAACTTTCTATTTTGAACGTATAACCACATAAATTATATATCAGAAAATCAGGAAAAATCTCCTCATTACAAATAAGTATGTCCCAGACGCTTAAAGTGTCGCCAGACCCAACCAGACGGCCTCCAAGGCCCATTAGGGCGAAAAACAACTTTTAATTTCGAAGGTATAACTATTTAAATGATCGTCTGGGACCCCGAAATTCTTGATGAGAGCGTAGTTCTCTTTAGTTTACATATATATTTCAATGGTTATATACTCTAAACCAAAATCTGAAAACTCGCGGTTTTGAACCTCCCACCTCCAGCCCCGGCGACAAAATATTCCTGCCAGACGGTTGAATTTGAAATCGTGGCCGTAATACCTCTACATACATGTTCGCAAATTTTGGTTATACCTCCAAACCAAAAATTTGCTGTCAGCTCTTAGACTAATACCGTTGTGAATTACAAGGAAATTGAAAATATTATCAAAGA